>CM056052.1:222517844-223117844 GCA_029574335.1 Rana kukunoris
AGCTGTCTAGCTCTCTGCAGAATGATGTAATTGTCCTTATAGTTTAGCATCCTTAGAATAAATGTTCTTTGGGCTACCCCAGAAGGTATAGGTCTAACAGGGACTCTATGCGCCCGTTCCACTGCAGAAAGAGAAGTAAAATGCTCCACTCCCAGTGTGGATTTAAGCCATTTCTCTATAAAATCTGCTGGTGCATTTCCTTCTATCTGCTCTGGAAGACCTACTATCCCTACATTTTTCCGGTGAAGCCGGTTCTCTATGTCTTCTCAACAGGAATCATGCATGGTCAGTTGTTGTGTAACCTTTTTATTAGCTTTCAAGATAGGAGAGTAAAGAGTCTTCAAGAGTGCTTATTCTTTCCTCCGCTACTGACATTCTCTCTTTGAAGGCACACATATCTTGTCTAATTGTTATCATATCTTCCCTTATAGCTTCAAGGCTAAGGGACAGAGGCCCAGATTCACAGAGCAATTACGCCTGTCTAACTGGTGTTAGACAGGAGTAATTTCAAATTTCGCTCGCCGTATCACTAGTTTGAATCCTCAAACCATGATACGGCGGCTTCGGGCTTCGATCCGAGAGGCTTACGTCTTCGTAAGCCTTCGGATCTACGCTGCGATATTTTTGCGGCCGCTGGGAGGAGTTTGCGTCGTTTTCATGCGTCGGGGTATGCAAATTAGTTTTTACGGCGATCCACGAAGGTACGAGTGTCCCTCGCAATCGCCTACGTCATTTTTTGGCTGTGTAATGTTAGAGGAGCTTTTTGCTGGTCTAACAGTGCGTAACCCATGTAAAGTATGGCCGTCGTTCCCGCGTCGATTTGAAAATATTTTTTTTTTTTTAACGTAACTCGTTCGGGAATAGGAATGTACGTAAACGACGCTACTACGACGTGACGACGTGTTTTCGCGCAATGCACGGCGGGAAATTTGCAAACGGAGCATGCGCAGTTCGATCGCCGCGGGAACGCGCCTATTTTAAATGCTTCACGCCCCCTACTCGCGCAGATGGATTGCGACGGGAGAAATACACTACGCCGCCGTCGTTTACTGGACAAAATCTACCTGAATTCCACGTAGAGCCAGGTAAAAAACGGCGGCGTAGTGTATTTCTGATACTCTACGAGAATCTAATTCTCTGTGAATCTGCCCCAGAGTGTTCACAGAGATTTCTTTCTCGTACATCACGGGACACAGAGCGGCATATTCATTACTATGTGGGTTATATGGAGTACCTTCAGGTGTGGACACTGGCAATCTCAAACAGGAAGTCCCCTCCCTATATAACCCCCTCCCCTAGAGGGAGTCCCTCAGTTTTTTCGCCAGTGTCTTAGGTGTTGGTCACGGAATAGCTTTGCTCCACATCCTTGGGATTAAGGGCAGGCTAACCGGATCTGTCCAAGGAGCCTCAGTGCCAAAGTGGACAGTACCCGGGCCCCAAACCGTGGGGTTTTGCCTATAATGCTCCTCTTTGGAGGGCTGGACCCTGGGCCCAGGACTTGGAGTTTGTAAAAACCATAAGTTCCTGTTTGCCAGGGTGCTATATAGGTCCAGGACAGTGGGTACCTTCATAGGACCCCAGGGCCTGAAGGTCTACTACGCTACCCACGGAGATGGGAGAAGATTGGATCAGTTTGCTGGACAAACATCCTGCAGCATGGAGCAGGTAAGGGGGAGCCTGCGGGACTTGGTTCGACAGCAGGCTCTCCGGGGTAACCTAAAAGGGGGATAGCCTAAGTATGCTCTGCATGGGCAACCTTGCTCACTATGTCTGAGAGAGACAGGATGACACCTTTTTTCCCCCATCACTAGGTTCCCCTGTCTAAGAATATGTTGCTAGCTAACCTGCTACTTTCTTCCTAGGACTAGTAAGGATCCCTAGGGGCCTTTTGGAGAGTCCTACCTGGCCGGGGGTTTGAATCTGCCGCCTGTTTCTGCAGTCCTGGGTCTCCAGCAGCGCGGCTCCTCCATGTTCCTCCTGTTCCGGCATACGCACGCGCGCGCGCGCGCACGTCTTATAGACGTTTTTCGCGCCGTTCAGACAGGAGGGCGGGGGGGGGGCGTGCCTGCGGCGTCATACAGGGGCACGCCTTGTGCTGTTATAGATCAGCAGGCATTGTCAGTGCTCAGTCTGAGGCTGATTTCAGAAGGAGAGGACGCAGAGCGGCAGAACAGTGACTCCCGGTGGCGGAAGAGGGGTAGTACATGCTGGACTTTGTTCCAATGCCTTTTTTGTTAAGCCAAGAAATTCCCCTTTTTGCAGCAGGTTGGAGGCTGGCAAACTAAGTTTGGGGTCACTGTATGTTTTAAAAAAGAAAATATATATAATATATATTTAAAAAAAAAAAAAAAAAAAAGAGAGAAAAACATACGGGATCCCATCAGTTTTTGGGCATTAGTGATCTATTGTCCCCTAAGCTCTGGTTTTGTACTCCTGGCCACTACAGTCTGTTGTGTGGGCGGAGTCCCTCGATTTTGTATTATGGCTTCCAAAGGTTCGGGGTCAAAGGGTACAAAAAAGACCAAAAAACAAAGGGGTTCCCCTTCTGATTCTGATGATATGCCGATACTTTCCCCGCAACTTATTAACATAAAGGGCGCCTTGAATGAGCCATTAGGGGGATCTGGTGCGGAGGCTGGCCCAGATCAGCCCAGCCCTGTGTTTATCACAGAGGAGATGCTAGCCGTATCCCTAGGGGGGCTAGAAGAGAGAATAGCAGCATTGATCGCTAGAGCTATTCCTGGTAAGAAACGGGTTAGATCCCCATCACCAAGAGGTGTATCCTCAGATGCTGAGATTCTCTCTCCGGAGGAATTGGAATCACAGGAGGATCAACTAGACCTGAACCAAGAGGGTTCAGGGATTGAGGGATCTGCCTCTGAGGAACCATTTTCAGACTCCCAGACAGAGAGACTGGGGGTACAGTCTTTGACGGACATGGTCCGCTCGGCATTTAGTTTACCATTGCCAGAGCCTCAGGTTCCTCCGGTATCCTCTCTGGGCTCTTTGAAAGCTCCGTTAAGCAACGCAGTTTTTCCGGTCCATCCTCTCTTGGAGGAATTGATCTTTCGGGATTGGGTACGGCCGGACAGGATTTTTCTGCCACCGAAAAGATTTGCGGTCATTTACCCCATGGAGGAAAGGTTCTCCAAGAGGTGGAGGCTCCCAGTAGTGGATGCAGCCATCTCATGTGTGAATAAATCACTAACTTGCCCGGTGGAAAACATACATATGTTTAAAGATCCGGTTGATAAAAGGTTAGAGACACTTTTAAAAGCATCCTTTGCTACGGCAGGAGCAGTGGTACAGCCAGCTGTGGCTGCGATTGGTGTTTGTCAGGCGTTAAAAGACCAGACAAAAGAAATGTTAAAGGACATGCCTACCCAACAAGCAGAAGAGTTTTCTGACATTCCCAGAGCTCTGTGTTTTGCTGTAGATGCTATAAAAGATTCCATCCAGCAGGCCTCTCGGTTATCACTATTTTTGGTGCACATGAGAAGGCTCTTATGGTTGAAGAACTGGGCGGCGGAGCCCCCATGTAAAAAGCTTCTGGCAGGGTTTCCCTTCCATGGAGGACGACTCTTCGGAGAGGATCTGGATAAATATATTCAGACTATTTCAAATGGCAAGAGTACCCTTTTACCGGTCAAAAAGACATTCCGGGGTCCTACATTTAAAAGGCAGCTCTTTCCTGTCTCGGGGCCCTCAAATTCCAGGCAGTATCGACGGCCGCCTGCACGATCCAACGTTAACAGTAGATCGCAGGGACAGGCCCCTGGGGGTAAGAGGCCATGGTATCGCAAGCCGACAAAGACAGCCCCTAAGTCTGCCTTATGAAGGGGCGCCCCCACTCTCGCGGGTGGGGGGACGGCTTCGTTTCTTCTCAGAAGTTTGGGAAGCCAAGATCCCCGACAAATGGGTCCGGGCATCTGTAACCACAGGCTACAGACTGGAGTTTCTAAGGTATCCTCCGCCTCATTTTCAAGAATCAAGGCTACCAAGGGATCCAGCAAGGAAAGCCTCATTGCTGGCAGCTTTGGATCACCTGCTCTGCCAGGACGTAATAATAGAGGTGCCAGCCCAAGAGCAATGGCTAGGTTTCTATTCCAATCTCTTTGTCATACCAAAGCCCAACGGCGATGTCAGGCCAATCTTGGACCTAAAGAGGTTAAACGGTTACCTAAGGGTTCGTTCCTTCCGGATGGAATCCATCCGGTCAGCAGCCGCCGCGCTTCAGAAGGACGATTTTCTGGCCTCCATAGACATAAAGGATGCTTACCTTCATGTACCAATCTTTCAGTCGCATCAAAGATTTTTACGCTTCGCGGTGGGGCAGCGACACTTCCAATTCAGGGCGCTCCCCTTCGGGCTGGCCACGGCCCCCCGGGTATTCACGAAGATCCTAGCCCCAGTTCTGGCCAATTTAAGGATCCAAGGGGTCACAGTCCTAGCATACTTGGACGACCTTTTAATCATAGATCACTCACGGCCGGGTCTGCAAAGGGCAGTAAACCTCACGGTTCGGTACCTCGAAGAATTCGGCTGGGTCCTAAACCGGGGAAAGTCAGCGTTCCAGCCTACAAAGCAGTTGGAATACCTCGGCATGAGGTTAGACACAGAACAGCAAAGGGTGTTCCTGCCCCTGGTAAAGATCGAGGCTATCAAGGGGTTGGTTCAGTTGGTTCTAAACAAGAAAAAAACAACTATTCGCCTGTGTATGCGAGTACTAGGCAAGCTAGTGGCCACGTTCGAGGCAGTACCATACGCTCAGATCCACACTCGCGTCCTACAGGCAGCCATTCTAGCAGCCTGGGGCAAGAGGGCACATGCCTTAGAGTCCCCTTTGACGCTATCATCAAGGGTCCGACAAAGCCTGGCCTGGTGGTTGAACCCCCAGAATCTTCTAAAGGGAAAATCCTTCAGCCCTGTTGTCTGGAAGGTAGTTACCACAGACGCCAGCCTGGCAGGCTGGGGGGCGGTCTTCGAGGGGTTCTCTCGCCAGGGAACTTGGGTGAAAGCAGAGAGGCAGCTCCCCATCAATATCTTGGAGATCAGAGCTGCTCGCCTAGCCCTTCTGGCATGGACCTCCAGATTAAAGGGGTTCCCGGTGAGAATCCAGTCAGACAATGCCACGGCGGTGGCATACATAAACCACCAAGGGGGAACCAGGAGTCGAGCCGCTCAGAGGGAGGTGAGCTTGATTTTTCAGTGGGCAGAGGTTCATGTACCCTGCATTTCAGCGATATTCATTCCCGGAGTGGACAACCTGCAGGCAGACTTCTTAAGTCGCCAGAGTCTGTTGCCAGGGGAGTGGTCTCTGCATCCCCAGGTTTTTCAGACAATCTGCCAGAGGTGGGGAATGCCAGACGTAGATATAATGGCATCCAGGTTCAACAAGAAACTAGACAGGTTCGTGTCTCGAGCGAGGGATCCTATGGCCTGCGGAACCGATGCGTTGGTTTGCCCTTGGCATCAATTCAAACTTCTATATGCATTCCCTCCGCTACAGTTACTCCCTCGCCTGTTGCGCAAGATCAGAGTGGAGCACAAGCCAGTCATTCTAGTAGCTCCGGCTTGGCCCCGGAGGACTTGGTACTCACTAGTCCTGAAGATGGCAGTGGGAGACCCTTGGACTCTTCCTCTACAACCAGACCTACTCTCACAAGGCCCGATCCTCCACCCTACATTACGGCGTCTAAATTTGACGGCCTGGAGGCTGAATCCCTGATTCTCAGGGGTAGAGGTCTGTCTAGGCAGGTAATTCCTACCCTGATTAGGGCTAGAAAGCCGGTCTCCAGGGTGATTTATTACAGGGTGTGGAGGAACTACGTAGGCTGGTGTGAATCCAAAAGATGGAATTCCCGCAAATATACTATTGATAGGGTGTTAAGTTTTCTCCAGCTAGGAGTGGATAAAGGCCTGGCACTAAGCACAATCAAGGGACAGATCTCAGCTCTGTCAGTGTGGTTTCAGAGGCCGCTGGCCACCCACTCGCTGGTAAAGACCTTCTTACAGGGGGTCTTGCGTATTAATCCTCCTGTCAAGTCACCAATTTGTCCATGGGACTTAAATCTTGTCCTGTCCACTTTACAGAAACAACCCTTTGAGCCGTTGGCTGAGATTCCTTTAGTCTTACTAACAAGAAAGTTGGTTTTCTTGGTCGCCATTGTTTCGGCCAGGAGAGTGTCAGAATTAGCAGCCTTATCGTGTAAGGAACCATATCTCGTTCTGCATAAGGACAGGGCAGTTCTCCGGCCCCATCCTTCCTTTCTACCAAAGGTTATATCCAAATTTCACTTGAACCAGGATTTGGTACTTCCATCCTTCTTTCCAAAACCCACATCTAGAAAGGAGGGGTTGCTGCATACCTTGGATATTGTCCGGGCCATGAAGGCCTATCTTAAAGCTACAAAAAGATCCGGAAAACAGATGTGTTGTTCGTTCTACCAGATGGCCCCAAGAAGGGGCAGGCAGCTGCAAAATCCACCATCTCGAGATGGATTAGACAATTAATCATTCAAGCCTACGGTTTGAAGAGGTTGCCTCCTCCTTTGTCGGTAAAGGCCCATTCTACCAGGGCCATGGGCGCCTCCTGGGCAGCACACCATCAGATCTCTATGGCTCAGATATGCAAGGCAGCGACGTGGTCATCAGTCCACACGTTTACAAAGTTTTATCAACTAGACGTGAGAAGGAATGCAGATTCTGCCTTTGGACAGGCAGTACTACAGGCTGCAGTTTGAGATCCTCGGGATCAGAAGCACCCTTGGTTGTAAAAAGAAAAAAAAAAAAAGAAAGAAAAAGTTTTTTCTTGACTAAGTTGGAATTATTATTATTATTTGAGTTTACCTCTAAATTGAATCCTTCTTTGGAAGATGTCTCCCTCCCCTCATTAAAGCATTGCTTTCGGACATCCCACATAGTAATGAATATGCCGCTCTGTGTCCCGTGATGTACGAGAAAGAAAAAGGGATTTTTAAATACAGCTTACCTGTAAAATCCTTTTCTTGGAGTACATCACGGGACACAGAGCACCAACCCCTCTTTTGGGTGACCATTTTGGGAGGCATACTGCTTGCTACAAAACTGAGGGACTCCCTCTAGGGGAGGGGGTTATATAGGGAGGGGACTTCCTGTTTGAGATTGCCAGTGTCCACACCTGAAGGTACTCCATATAACCCACATAGTAATGAATATGCCGCTCTGTGTCCCGTGATGTACTCCAAGAAAAGGATTTTACAGGTAAGCTGTATTTAAAAATCCCTTTATTACATGTAGTAATAGCTTTCATTATGTCCACCAATGTAATTTCAGGTTCTACGTTTGGTTTGAGCTGGGGTATCATAGACATAATTTTCTAAAATAAAGTGTTA
The DNA here is from genome assembly GCA_029574335.1 of Rana kukunoris. Taxonomy (NCBI): domain Eukaryota; kingdom Metazoa; phylum Chordata; class Amphibia; order Anura; family Ranidae; genus Rana; species Rana kukunoris. The sequence goes on from CM056052.1 coordinate 222,525,218, forward strand.
CTCACTGCGTCTTCCAGCTGTTCCCATGAGTCTATATCTAAAGTTTGGGAAGATATATAGTAAACTCTCCCCCTTGCACATAAGGGGTCATGAGCAGTCAGAAATGCTGTGATAAATGCTGATTTCCAGAGTCAAGCTAGATCCATAATCAACATCACCTGGCTTACGAATTATCGATCACCATGTTGCATGTATCCCTGTGGCCACTGTACCCAGTGTAATTTTGTAATGTGGGGCAATTCTTTTGCACACCCACACACAGGTAAGAGATTTCCTATCAAGTCTTTTATCAGCCGTTCCATTCAGAATGTAATTTGCATCATTAAGTATTCCTGCTGATTAGAATATATGGCTCCCAGCGCTCAGCTGACTCTTTGGGTCTCCTCACTTTCTGACTCACAGTTCCATTGGGCAGGGCTAAGCGCTCTCGCTGACATGAATTAGGGAGGAGAGGAGAGATGAGAGCTACATCAGCTGAGCACCAGGGAGCCACGCTGTTATAGATACAGATAAGCATATTTTTTTACAAAACAAAGGCACAGGGACATTTATTGGTATAATAAAGCACAGATGTGATGTTTTTTTAATGAAATATGAGAGCAGCAGGAGTGGGGGGGGGGTTGGGGGGCGCTGACACGCAGAGTGGGGGAGGACAGAGGAGACACAGACACAGAAGAGTAGGCTGCAGATGACGGAACCCTGTAAAGGCTCAGCAGCCATAATACACCGTGGTCAGTTTACAGGGGGGAGGGTATAGCCAGGTAGGATCAGCCATGTATTACAGATGTTACAGGGTGCCAAATTACACAGCATGAGCACTCTGCTGTCTAACATGCTTTAAAGGAACATAATCTATGTTTTTTTTTGGGGGGGGGGAGAAGAAATCTGCAGGGCTGGTTGTGGCTGTGTTTATAGATTCCACTCCATATAGCATATTTACTGAGACCCATTCAGGAACCCTTAGGTCTCAGAGAGTGACCCAACAACCGCACCCCTCGCAACCATCTTGGGACTGTTACAATGGAGAGTAGCAACACCTCAGCAGTTGTACATGCACCAAGAATGATGCTACAGGTTATTCTCCATACATGCTTATGTTTGGGAGAGAAGCATGACTGCCTGTTTACTTAGCTTTTAGCACATCTCTGGTTTAGATGCCTGTTACCTCCCACAGGGGATATGTGGATTGTCTCTAAGGCCTCGTACACACGATCAAATCTGTCTGCTGGAAACGGTCTGCTAACCAGCAGACATGTCTTCTCGCACCGAATGGTTTTGACGCATGTGCGGAAGTGTTTTACTTCCTGGTGCGGTGACGGGGCCGGCGTCAACGTCACCGCCACGTCACCGCGCCGTCTGGTGGCGGGGATTTTGGTCAAACCAATATGTCCCCAGCAGACAGATTTGTTCAAATCGGTCGGCCCGATAAGCATATGTGAGGAACAATGTATCAATATAACACAGTATATCTCACAATACCTAACCATTTAATTAAAAAACATGCTGCGGCAAGTATTAATTAAAAATTCAGAGCACTCTGACAGGCATAAAAAATTTGCAGACTCCATTTGAAAAAAAGAGGCACCGCAAAAAACAGTCAATAACGTGCTGTTAGATAAGTGTCTAATTTTGGTGATATTGGTATTTTGAAAAACGCACATATACACATCCAGAGTATTTGATGCACTATAATGATGAAATGACTCAACATTAGGCTCAATGGCTCATGTGAATAGTGAATCAAAGCCAAACCAAAGTTCAAACACACAGATCCACAGAAATCTCTAGATCATCAACAGCCTTTAGAGCACTTGTGTTGATTTAACCACCTATGTGCTGAAAATGCAGGGTTCCAGACACTGAAAGCATCCAAATCAAGGAGCATATATAGCAAGTTCTTAGGCCCAGATTCACAGAGCGATTACGCCTGCGTATCAGGAGATGCACGGCGTAAGTCTAAATGTGCGCGTGCGTTTCGATGCACGGCATCCCCAAAACGAGATACGCAAGAAATCTACTTTTTTTGTCCAGCGTAATTTCGTTAGACAGGCGCATCCGTCCGCGCAAAGCTGCGCTAGACAGACCATTGATTTGCTAGTTAAATATGCTAATGAGGGAGTTACGGGGATCCACAAAAGAACGTTGGTGCAGCGCAGGCTACGCGCTGTGCGCAACAGCAAAATGTCCTGTCTAAAATTAGACCATATAAAAGCTGGTCTAAAATTTGAAAAATCGTCTACATGTCAGATAAAGCAACACTGTTAGTGAGGAGCTGAGCAGTCACACGTGTTGCCCAACAAACTGTATGCCAACATGCCAGTGGCATCCATGCTCATAGCTATACTACTGACTTTAGATGAGCAAAGAAGGAGGAGGGCACTGAGGAGGGCACGGGAGATGTTTTTTTTTTTTTTTTTTTTAACTTTTTATTTTCTTATATAAACTTTACTATTTAATCTAATCTAATATTCTTATCTGATACAAGCCCCTCACTCTTCACTCTTCACGGGAGAGGATATATCACACACGCATAGACATCTATGGCATGAGTGATTCCGAGGTGTCTCGCATCTTCAGATTCACCCTTCATGCCATCATGGAATTAACCACAACCTTGCAGAAGGACATCATCAGCCCAACACATGATACTACCCATGACACCCATGACAGCTACATATACAATCATAGCCCCATCCCCACAGATTTCAAACAGAACATGTATGGGGACAGCTGGCTGGTTCGTGAGTGACATGGGTGGCAGGCATGACTGTCCCCCCCCATGATGCACACATCACAAGGGGCACATGCACTACTAACATCCTCCTGTCTTTTCCCTTCAAGGTGACTCTGCATATGCACTGGGACCCCATCTCATGACCCCATCTCATGACCCCATCTCATGCCAGCTCACATATGCATCTTTGCACGTTAAACACACACATTAATCAAGGCACAATGAGAATGCATGCATGCACACCACTGTGGTCCCTAGCACACACACCCCACATCCTCATCAAATTGGATTGGCACAAGCCCACCATGCAGGACTTGTGAGCAGCAACGCCACGCCAAGGCTCCAATTATGTCACTGTACATTCATACACCATTCACACGAACCCGGGGATCACTTCTCCCTGGTCCTGGGGAACCCTTCCCCACCAAAATTGAGGATGACACCCCTTTTCCGGCAGGAATGTCACCCCCACATTCAAACAGCATTCACAACACAAAAAAAAATGACCAGCAAAATCAAAAAATTTCCAGCAAAAAAAAAAAAAGGAACAAAAAAAAGGGGATCACTTCTCCACCACAAATGAGGGTGACACCCCTTTTCCGGCAGGAATGTCACCCCCACATTCCCAAATCATACACAAACAGAACCGAAAAAAAAAAAAAGCCCAGCAAAAATATAATTTAAAAAAAACAACAACAAAGAAAACACATAAAAGACAAAAATCACTCTGCAAAACAGTCCCCAAAGATCTCAACGACACGTCACAAACAAACAAATAAACGCTAACAAACAACAGAACAATAGCACCTTGCTGTATAGGGACGGATACAAAGGGATGTACTTTTGCAATGGAAGTGCGTTTGTGTCTGGCTATTTATGCTGTCTGCGTAGTTCAGCAAAGTTGCCCGGGTCTACTTCCCTTCATTTGCATGGGGTCACGGCTCATTTCAATGTAACACGCCCACGTCCTTCCCAATTTGTATTACTCCGCCTTACGCCTCTGAAATAAAGTTACGCATGCGCAATTTTATGCGTAAAAGCGACGAGAATAGGGTGATTGCGCGGCTACATTGCGCAAGTCTAACGTAAAGGCGGTGCGCTACACCGGTCCAATAATGCACAGATGTACCTGAATCTGGCCCTTAGACTCTAAAGCCCTGGACACACGATCGGTTTGTCTGATGAAAACGGACCGATGGACCGTTTTCATCGGACAAACCGATCGTGTGTGGGCCTCCATCGGTGAAAAAAAAAATCCATGCATGCTCAGAATCAAGTCGACGCATGACCGGAAGCATTGAACTTCATTTTTCTCAACACATCGTAGTTTATTACATCACTGCTTTTGGACACGATGGTGTGTAGGCAAGACTGATGAAAGTCAGCTTCATCGGATATCCGCCCAAAAAAAACAGATTAAATTGCACCAGATTTCCAATCGTGTGTACAGGGCTTTATTATTAGGTGGTTCATTCAAGTCCTTAAATCTGACCGGAATAAGTAGATGGAGTTTTACACTTCACTGGAACAGCAGGTGTCCATTAAACCGCCATGGAGGAAGAAAGAGCAGGCATGTATGAGAGAGGGTTTGAAGTAAAAGGTAGCAATTGGTTGCCCAGCTGGGCTCTCACCAAATCAGTCGCTCAATAGTCCTATTACCAGGGACAGTTAAAGTCTCTGTCCACCCTCTGCTCGGTCGTGGATGGCTATATGCCAGCTTCAGACTGTCATCAGAGCTGCAGCATGCGGCTGGATTCTCCAGTGAATTCCCAAAGGGAGGTTTCTCGTAGTGTGCAGTCACATGACCGGTCAGGTATGCAAAAGGAAAGTCTGGAACACAATGTTAGATCTGCATGGGCGGAAGTGGACTGTAGATAGCGGTGCCTTAAATATAGTCAGTTACAGCAAGTCAGTCCTTTGCATTGCTGGACTGGGTAGCAAACTTGAAGCCAGCTTACTAGCTCTGCATAGGCTAAGTTAAAGTTAACGTTTCGTGCATCTCCATGCACTTCTTAAGTGCATGAAGATGCACAAAATGTTAACCTAGCCTATGCGTAGCCAGCTTACTAGCTCTGCATGGGCTTGAAGCCATCTTACTAGCTCTGCATAGGCTAGGTTAATGTTAACGTTTCGTGCATCTCCATGCACTGAAGTGCATGGAGATGCACAACACGTTAACCTAGCCTATGCAGAGCTAGTAAGCTGGCTTCAAGTTTGCTGCCCAGTCCAGCAATGCAAAGGACTCACTTGCAGTAACTGCCTACATTTAAGGCACTGCTATCTACAGCCCACTTCCGCCCATGCTGATCTAGCAATGTGTTTCAGACTTTCCTTTTGCATACCTGACCGGTAATGCGACTGCACACTACGAAAGACCTCGGGTCCACAGCACTGATATAGAAGTAGCAGCTGCATGAACCAGGCTGTCAGTTTTCACTGTCTCTCCTGCCACTCCTGCTCTAGCTGATAGAGGGACAGGCACAGCTGTGAAGGGGAGCCTTATTACAGTTCACACTGCTGCAATCCACTATTCAGTGTGATTATGTAATGCAGCTTGGATGAAACTTGGATGTGGTTTGCCTATTCTATATGGCTGAAATCACACTGGAATCGCACCAAAGTAGTACAGGAAACTTTTCTAAAATCACGCCATGCTTAGTTGGATTGAAGTAAATGGGGATCATTGAAAACAACATGCTATCCAATTAAGTGCTATGCTAATTAATCTTAATTAATTAATTAATCAGAATACTGCAATAAAGTGCATAAAGTAATGATGCCACAAACATATTTTAAATTATAAAAAATTGCAATCATAATTCAATCAAAATTACATGATGATGACATGTATCAATAAAGTACCCTAGTGCTCAAACATAACAGTGTCATACATAATATCATGCACAATAATAAATGTTATTGGAGATGAAATGTGATAAGCTCCCATATGGGGTCCGTGCAATATATCCTCATGATAAAAGTGCTCAAAACATTCTGATTGAATGTTGGTTTCATCAGTATTTAGTACTATAAGATTATTTTACACACTATGGGAGTGTGACCAGTGTCTGCAGATGACTTATAGAAGTTGAGCGTGGGTGCATTTATACCCTGTTTATTATCATTAACACAGCTATATCCATTCTGTTGTATTAGCGAATTTCCAGTGGTAGCTCGCAAGGCTCCTTGTTTATTTATTGAAAACAACATGATTTCCATTGTCATGTGATTTTGTGTGACTCAAGTTAAATCCGAAATCACACTAGTGTGAATGAAGTCTTACTTTTGTAAGTCTGTGATAATGTATTGTGCCAATATTACAATATCAAACCCTCATGCATAACCTGTCTAAAAGGTACAAAATACTCTGCTTTTCAATGACTCCAAATGATCTCCCAACTGCAAAAAGTCTGTGTAAGGCCTCCTTCAGATGGGCTTGGAGATGCAGCAAAATGACAACCTCGTGTTAACTTGGGAATAGCATTAAGCCGCTTTCAATGTGCATTTAACATACGTTACCTTGTGTTAAAAAAACACTGCATGACCATATGGTTTTGGAATAGGATGTCGAGGAGGTTATTACTAGCTCTAACTTATTTTTATATTTCTCAATTTTGTTTTCTATTGAAGAACCTTCTTTCACAATTTTTCTTTTAAAACTTATGCCGCGTACACACGGTCGTTTTTTGCGATGAAAAAAAACGACGTTTTTTAAAACGTCATTTAAATTGATCGTGTGTGGGCAAAACGTCGTTTTTTGTCTTAAAAAAAACGACCAAAAAAAAATTCCAACATGCTTGAATTTTTTGTGTCGTTTTTCAAAACGTCGTTTTTTGTTTCACAAAAAGTCACCGTGTGTAGCAAAAACGTCTTTCAAAACGACGTTTTTCAACCCGCGCATGCCCAGAAGCTAGTTATGAAGCGAGCTTCAATGGAAAAGAGTGGTGAACGTAACCTCGCTTTTTGTGAAAAAACGATGGTGTGTATGCAAAATTGTCTTTGAAAAGTGACGTTTCAAAAACGTTGTTTTTTACTTCACAGAAAACGTCGTTTTTTTTCATCACAAAAAATGATCGTGTGTACGCGGCATTAGAGTTGAAAGTTATTCTTTGTGTAGAATGTGTGAAAATCCTTTAATGTTGTGATTCTTTTCCCTAAATTGGGAAGTTTCCTTTGATGCTTCAGTTCTACACAGAGGCTTTCATGTCGACTATAAAACATAATATATTGTAGAGTACATTGATATTTATTTCTATCACCTTCCAGCATCTTTCAGAACACTCTATAGACATGATCCCATGTAAAAACAATCTTAAGTATTCACTTAAATTGCAGATATTAGGGACACAAACAATTTTTAGGGAAAATATATGTTTTTCTTTTAGTGTCATCATTATATGCTTCATTAAGACCAACTGAAAATTACTACTATAGATTAGCTATATTAAATGTTAAATTATTAATTTCTGCTTTTAATGAAAATTAAGTGTACTGAAAATTACTGCTCAGCTTTATAATATATTAAAATATAAATATATATATATATATATACAGTATATATAAATCTCTGGCCCAGATTCATAAAGCAATTACGCCTGTCTAACTGGTGTTAGACAGGAGTAATTTCAAATTTCGCGCGCCGTATCACTAGTTTGAATCCTCAAACCATAATACGGCGGCTTCGGGCTTCGATCCGAGAGGCTTACGTCTTCGTAAGCCTTCGGATCTATGCTGCGATATTTTTGCGGCCGCTGGGAGGAGTTCGCGCCGTTTTCATGCGTCGGGATATGCAAATGTGTTTTTACGGCGATCCACGAAGATACGAGCGGTCTTCGCAATCGCTTACGTCTGTTTTTTTTTACATACTGTTAGACCAGCTTTTTGCTGGTCTAACGGTGCGTAGCCCATGTTAAGTATGGCCGTCGTTCCCGCGTCGAATTTAAATTTATTTTTGTTTTTTTTGCGTAACTCGTTCGGGAATAGAAATGTCCGTAAACGACGCTACTCAAACAACGAATGACGTAACGACGTGATTTCGGGCAATGCACGGCGGGAAATTTGCGAACGGAGCATGCGCAGTTCGATCGCCGCGGGAACGCGCCTATTTTAAATCCTTCACGCCCCCTACTCGTCTAGATGGATTGCGACGGGAGAAATACACTACGCCGCCGTCGTTTACTGGACAAAATCTACCTGGATTCCACGTAGAGCCAGGTAAAAAACGGCGGCGTAGTGTATTTCTGATACGCTACGAGAATCCAATTCTCTCTGAATCTGGGCCTCTGTTTTTAATGAAGGTGCTTCGTATTGTAAAAATGTGTTACATATGAACAGGCATTATAGAAAGCATCAGATACAGGAGGTCTGGAAGATGATATGACCATTAAATATGAAATTACAGCATAGGATGGATGTAGAGAAAGGCAACAGTCTAATAGAGGGGCCAAAGTTTTGGGTAACCCTACTGAAAGGAGGAAACAATAACATGGCAAGATTTTGCTTATAAATAGAAGACAGGAAAAAACAGATGTTGTGATTAAAACAGGTTCATGGTAATAAATATGGGAAAATTTGGGCTCACTAGAGAAAATTGTAAGTATAATATAGGCTAAACATTGTGGGTAGTAGCTAGATTCAATGGATCTGTGCAGAGGTAAAAGATTTTTAGATGGCTTTTCAGACAAGCAAAATCTTCAGGTATTGAATAAAGTACATTTTCAATATATCACACTTATAAGCAAGATATACAAAGTTGAGCAGGCATACACACAGTAAGTTATTACAGTTATGGCATGAGATATCGTATGTAGCACCCTCCTAGAAAGGTGCTAGGTTAGGTAAATTTAGTTACTGACTCACTGTAATCAGTGTAGTAGCTTGTCATTGTTTTGGTCTGTTCTTTGTTTCACTGGTTGCAGGGGCGACTGCTTCCCCCTATCTGTCTGGAAAGATTCTGAAAGATAGGGGGTTGGAAAAGTCAAATCATGCAGCTGAATATTTATGCAGCTCTGGCCAATCCCTGGGAATATTTGCCCAATGGTGGCTGGGAAGGAACATAAATACTCTGAAACCTGGAGCAGAAGGGTCTTTTCCTAGAGGAGGAGATCACAGCCTAGGTGGGTTGTTAGCCCCAGGGAAAGCCTGCCATGTGTCTGGTGATCATTGAGGCCTCAGCTAGGCTGGCTGGGGGAGCCTATTTTACTGAAAGTTTGCTGGAGCTGACTGAGGGAGTTTTCGCCCGGGGATTTAGTCTGGTATTAAGGACATTACTGAGTACAGGCTGGAGTAAGAGATCCTTGAGACTGTGTGCTGCTGCCACCCTTCTTGCAAGAGACAGTTTTGTTCAAAGGGAACATTGTGTCTGGTGTCCAGAAAAGCTCAGTCTACTAATTGCTTGTGCAAAAAACTATGCTCATATCTTTAGAATGAAGTTCAGCATTTCCAAGTTGCTGTTTTAAAGCTCATTCCGCTGCTTCCTTATCCAAGTACTCTGCTCAGATTCTAAGAGGAAGAACAGAGTCCTTAAGTTGCTGCTTTGGGATTACTAGAGTATCCCACAGTTACTCTGAATCTATCCAAGTTCAAGTTCTACAATAAAGAATCAAAAAAAGCATACCCCTAGACTGTTCATTGAACCAAAATGTTGACTGTAACTGTGTCCCTAACTACGGGGCAGCTACGGGAAAGACCCTAGGGACCTTAAAACTGCAGGCTTGACACTTATACACATGGATGAATTCCTCTGCTGTAATCCCACTAAAATATTCAAGTTACCGTGTTTAGCAGCATTTACAAGCAGTTACAGGCATTTGGCGTTTCAAATGCCTCTGAACATTCGTCATGAATGCATTTTCTTGCATTCCAAGAAATGCTTCTAAACTCAACTGCCTAGAAATTACTATAAACGACCCTGTGTAAATGTACTGATAAGATAACATAGAGGAGAATTCAGGGGCAGCTGAAAAAAATGCCCAACTGCTCCTAAACGTCCGTTTATCAGCAGCTGTGTACATTAGGCCTTACTCCCTAAATCTTCTTGAGCCCCATGGAGTTTTTTTTGTCTTTCACTGTTGCAATGTCTCAGTTTGGCATATTATACCTTTTTAGCATTTTTAGTCTACTTCAACATACGTATTTTGGGCCAGATTCACAAAGCACTTACGCCGGAGTATCTCAAGATATTCCGGCTTAAGTCTAAATTTGCGCTGGAATAATCTATGCACCGTACCCACAGAACTACATATGCACCAAAATAGGCTATTCCCGACCGGCCTAACTTGCCTACGCCTGCACATCCTAGGTGCACATTTATTCCGTCCACACCATTGATTTCCTATGCAAATATGCAAATGAGGGAGATACGCCGATCCACAAAAGTAAGTTTGTGCGGTGCAGGCTATGCCCTGTGCGCATCAGCTGCACGTCCTGTCTAAAATTAGGCAATATAAAAGCTTGCTTAAAATTAGACAATCCGTCTACATGTCAGCAAAAGCAACATCGTTAGGGACGAGCTGAGCAGCCACACTTGCAGGACAACAATCTGTATGCCACCATGCCAGGGGCAGCCTTGCTCATAGCTATACTACTGACTTTAGATGAGCACAGAAGGAGGAGGGCATGGAGGAGGGCACGGGAGAGAATCTGCCGACCGCCACTGGCAAGGTACTGGCAACACTCCATTTCCTTGCCAGTGGCTCTTTTCACCCTAATGGCTAAATAATATATTTTATAGACATTTTTTCTGTTTAGTATAAATCATAGAGAAAGGAGCAAGCGGGACTTTAAATGAAGCATGTGCGGGAAAGGTTTGCACTAAGTTGGGGGATATAAATAATGGTAATAAATCTGGAATACGTTAAATATTTAAAGACAATAGATAAACATATGTAGTTCACAGATTGGTGGGGGGAAAGGTTTATATAGACAGTAACCCAAGTGTATACACTAATTACTGCAGTACAGTTTGTTGTACCTTTTGTCTGTATATAGGCAGTAACCCAAGTGTATACAAACAAAAGGTACAACAAACTGTACTGCAGTAATTAGTGTATACACTTGGGTTACTGCCTATATAAACCTTTCCCCCCACCAATCTGTGAACTACATATGTTTATCTATTTTCTTCAAATATTTAACGTATTCCAGATTTATTACCATTATTTATATCCCCCAACTTAGTGCAAACCTTTCCCGCACATGCTTCATTTAAAGTCCCGCTTGCTCCTTTCTCTATAACAAATACCAGGGATGGAGGTAATTAACCAATTGCCTCATTTAAAGTCCCAACCCCCCCCCCCCTTTTTCATATATTTTAAATTAGTTAATATAATAAATATATAATTTTATTTTTATATCTAATATATATTTAATATTTTAAATATTATTATAATTATATTATTTATTATTATCAACATTTTTTAAAATATATATATATGTATGTGTGTATATAAATTGGGTGATGGCCCTCAAAATAATGGAACACACCGACACGACACAAACCTACAAACAGCAACAGACAACGGAACAAAAGCACCTTGCTTCAGGGAGGGAACACAAATGGATGAACTTTTGCAATGGAAGGGCGTATGTCTGGGCCTATTTATGCACTGGGCTTATCTCACTAATTCTGCTGGGCCTAGTTCCTATCTCACTGATTGCTCCGGGCCGAGTAGTGAGCATGTGCAGAGAGGCACTGACCATAGTCAGCGTCATGCACATGCCCAGTCTGGCCGGCCCTTCATTTGCATGGGGTCACGGCTCATTTCAATGGAACACGACCCACGTCCTTCCCACTTTGAATTACACCGCCTTACGCCTTACGAATTTAAGTTGCGCCAGTGCAAATTTGGGCTCAAATACTCAAATATGCACCGATGTACGTGAATCTGGCCCTATATATATCTTTCTTTTCTAGGGAAAATAAGGCTTTAATTTGGAATCGAATTTGGATATGTAACTCACTTAAATCTGTCCAAACAAGAGTCTAGTAGACATCCCGAGTATGATGAAGTTTGAAACACAAAATCATAAATTATAATATAATAAATAACTATAAATAAGTATAACAAATAATATTAATAAAAATTATTCAATAATGTAATCAAATCAAAAACACTGAAATTTGCTCAGTTGCAGAATTGTCGCTGTCATTACTTTCAGTGTTTGATGATGAATTTTCCCACATATCACCATCGCTCAATTCTGCAAGTGATTCTAATTTATTATCTCTGTTTTCTAGCTGGTTTAATACCACTTTTGACATAAAGGGACACTTTTTGGTTGCTATGGACAATCTACAGTTTCCAGGCAGAAAAAACTGTATTTATAATTTAAAAGTGCATGCAGGACACTGGACAGACCACTAGGGACAAAGGAGGTGTGTAATTATGTTATACTGCATGTGTGTTTTTACTTTTTTGAATTTGGCGCCGATCTTCGCCCCATGCGTCGTAACATCGCAGGGAACGGAGCTCGGCGGCACTCGGAGCACTGTGTGAATTGAGCGAGATGACAGCTCGATCACACAGCAGGGAGATATCGTAGGACCCAGGGAGCAAGCTAAGTAACTCCCTGCCTGGATACTGCGATGCGATCATGAGTCAGGCTCGGGGTTACCGCTATTAGTATTAAAATTCCACCCCGAGCCAGACTCTAAATTACCGCCAGGGAGGATAATTTGCACATTTACCACAAAATATATTTGAAAAAAGTTAGCTGGTTAAACTTATATTATATACTTTCGCCCCCGCTGAGGAAGTTGCAAAACGTAACGCGTACAGGGGTTCAGGAGTCTTAAGACACGTCGCTTGCTGCTGTCCTTTTTGAACATTTAGTTGTCCATACACATCCTGTATGTTTACTGCCGTTTTTTTATTGGCTAAAATGTGAGTAGCCTGTGCTTTTACTACCTTTTAACCACTTAAGGACCGCCGCATGTACATTTACGTCGGCAGAATGGCACCGACAGGCACATCAACGTATATATACGTTGGTGCCTTGGGGGGGATCGGGGGTCCGATCGGACCCCCCCGTACAAGCGACGGTCCGCGCGGCTGCAGGAGCGATCCGACAAGAGGGGGCGGCTATTCATTTTTGTCCGCCCCCTCCTGATCGCTGCCAGCCAATGCACGCGCCCGCCCGCCCGCCCTGTCACTTCCTCCTCCTGTGTAAACACAGGAAGGAGGAAGCGACGTGATCTCTCCCTCGGCTTTTTTTTCGAACCACCGCACAGTAAGGAGAGATCACCACACAGTAAGTCCTGCACCAACACTACACTACACACAGGCACATTTAACCCCCCCCCCCCCGATTGCCCCCCCTCCCCCTGTCACAGTGTCACTGAATGCAGTAATCATACATGTATGATTATTGAATTTAGTGTCAGTGTGACAGGCAGTGTAAAAGTCAGTTAGTGTTAGGTTCAGGGTAGCCCTGTACCCCCCCCCCTAATAAAGTTTTAACCCCTTGATCACTGCCCTAGTTAACCCTTTCACTCCCTATTGCCAGCGTCACTAAGCGATCATTTTTTTGATCGCTGTATTAGTGTCGCTGTTCCCGCTAGGTAGCTAATTTTTTTTTTATTGCAATTTTTTTTTTACTAAAGACATGTGGCTAAATAAATTTTGGCCTAAATGTTTGACTAAAATTTAGTTTATTGATTTTTCTTATAACAAAAAGTAAAAAATATTGATTTTTTTTCAAAAATGTCGCTCTATTTTTGTATATAGCGCAAAAAATAAAAACCGCAGAGGCGATCAAATACCACCAAAAGAAAGCTCTATTTGTGGGAAGAAAAGGACGCGAATTTTGTTTGGGAGCCACGTCGCACGACCGCGCAATTGTCTGTTAAAGCGACGCAGTGCCGAATCGCAAAAACCCCTTTGGTCATTTGGCAGCATTTTGGTCCGGGTCTTAAGTGGTTAAATAAATGCTTGAGTTTAGCGGAGAGCTCTTAAATCTGTGATTCCTTTTTTCATGTTTGGGTCTGTATGCACCGCTGACCTTTGAGAATCCGAATTGCTACCCTGCTTCCTGGTCTCCTATGCTGAGATACCTGCTCATTTCACCATCTAGTAAAATAGTGGTCTACATGCGAAGGTGAGAGTACCCATCCTGATTGGTGGAGGGATCACTTTAAGTTTGGCTTCTAATCGTCACGTGGTGGAGAATTTTAAGATTTGGATTTCTCTTATATATTTCTGTGGACTTTATTTCATCAATTTAGAATAATTATTTTTCCTATATATTGTTTGTTTCACACACACACACACACACATATATATATATATATATATATATATATATATATATATATATATTCATTTGAATATATTCCTATGGGTTTTGCGCTGCGCTGTTTTTTCTTTTATAAACTTATATTACATTAGACAAATTAATATTGGGACTTTATATGAGGCTATTGCAATACAATTGTCTCCATCACTGTTATGCCGCGTACACACGGTCGTTTTTTGCGATGAAAAAAAACGTTGTTTTTTAAAACGTCATTTAAATTGATCGTGTGTGGGCAAAACGTCGTTTTTTTGTCTTCAAAAAAACGACCAAAAAATAATTCCAACATGCTTGAATTTTTTGTGTCGTTTTTCAAAACGTCGTTTTTTGTTTCACAAAAAGTCACCGTGTGTAGCAAAAACGTTGTTTAAAACAACGTTTTTCAACCCGCGCATGCCCAGAAGCTAGTTATGAAGCAAGCTTCAATGGAAAAGAGTGGTGAACGTAACCTCGCTTTTTGTGAAAAAAAACGATGGTGTGTATGCAACATCGTCTTTGAAAAGTGACGTTTCAAAAACGTCGTTCTTTACTTCACAGAAAACTTCGTTTTTTTTCATCACAAAAAATGATCGTGTGTATGCGGCATTACTTGTAAAAGGAGGGGAGTAGTGGAAAAAAGGGGGATTTGGGGATTTTATATGAAATACACTATACTATACTAGAATATGATGAATTAATTAATTTAAATGACATTTATTTGATACAAGTGAGCATACTGAGCAATGGAAAATTCATAACAATAAATAACATATAAAGTATAATAAACATGATTGGTAAATCACATAATAAAAATACTAAATAATAAGTAGTAAATAATAATGATAATTACATAATATGCATCAGTGACATTTATGTAACATAGAAGAGAGAGAGGAATGATACATTTCAAAGTGAATGAATGCTTTTTTCTAACAAATCAGTATCTAGGGAAAGAACCTACCAAAAGCAGTACTTCATATGATCCAAGTAGTTTGACTAAAAATATAATGCTTTATTAGGACATGATG
This sequence comes from Rana kukunoris, assembly GCA_029574335.1. Classification (NCBI taxonomy): domain Eukaryota; kingdom Metazoa; phylum Chordata; class Amphibia; order Anura; family Ranidae; genus Rana; species Rana kukunoris. The sequence continues at coordinate 222,540,251 of CM056052.1, forward strand.
CAATGATTAAACCATGTATACAGCATGCAAAAATGAGCCAATTGAAAAAGACCTCCATCCAACACCCTAAGAGGTAATGACAATGTTGTCAGTGATAAAAACACAAATGCCCGGATTCACAAAGCACTTATGCCGACGTATCTCTAGATACACCGCGTAAGTACAAATATGCGCCGTCGTATCTGTGCACGGAACCCACAAATTTAGATACGCCTAAAAACAGACTTCATCCGACCGACGTAACTTGCCTACGCCGGCGTAGACTGGGCGCATATTTACGCTGGACGCATGTGGCTTTCCCATTGATTTTCTATTCAAATATGCAAATGAGGGAGATACGCCGATTCACGAACGTACTTGCGCCCAGCGCATGATTTAAGCAGTTTGCGTAAGTCTTACGTTCGGCGTAAAGTTATTCCCCATAGATGAGGCGCAACCCATGCAAAGGTATGGACCAGGGAACACAAGCCTACGTATTTTACGTGGGATGTCTGTGAATATGGGCAGACGTGGGTTTGGCTGGGCGTAGGTTATGTTCACAGCGTAAACAGTAATCTGGTGTATCTTAGGCAGTTGTTCTGACGTGGTTGTACGCATGCGCACGGTGATACGTCCATGTCCCGACATATGCGCAGTTCATTTTAAGTACTTGTCTGGCGCCCGGCCCTTCATTTGCATGGGGTCACACTTCATTAACATGGATCACGCCCACTTCCAGCCCACTTCCAACTACTTTCACTTACGCCTATGAAATATACGCTACGCCGGTGCAGAGTTGGGAGCATTTTCTTTGTGAATTCCATGCCTGCCTCTCCGAGCTGTGCAGGCGTAGCGTAAAAGAGATACGCTACGGCGGCATAAAGATGCGTCGATGTATGTGAATCTGGGACAAAGTCCGCACATGAGAAATGAATGCTTATCCTAGCATCCTGGGTACTGTCAATACAGAAATCACACACCCATATCAGAGAATAACAACCATTAAACGCAAGAAAGTGCATAAAGGGAAAATAACGCTGAAGTTGCTGAGAGCGCACAACCATAAACTGCAATAACAATAATGGACATGTGAAGCAAAGCAACAGTATGCACAAACAAAGCAGTGGTTAAAGCAATTAGACACATCTTCAGCTTTCCTCAACTTCCAGTACCATATTTTTATCTTGAGCTGATTTGTAAGTTATCAGGGGTGAATTTACATCTTTTTTTTTTCTACATGATCTTGGGCTAACTGTCAGATCACATTGGTATTTATACATGCATGTTTTTTTGAAGATTTATGTCCTGTATCTGCTCCTGAGGAAGCGGAGTACACTCCACGAAACACATCAGGTTTTTTGGATGCAGTTTATCTTAATCATGCGTTTACATCTAAATCCTGTATATGAAAATGTGTGGAATTTCTCATAGATCATGTATTTTTAATCAATTTGATGTCAAGGAAATGCCTACCAGTTCACACTAACCATTTTCATTTCTGCAATATGTTATGTTATCTGTATACTTATGAACCAATAAATATGCCATTGTGCATCTTTGTCACCAGCTGTGTGTCACATACCTCATTCAAAGTCCCAACTCTCTCCTTTTTATTTAAAGCAATTAAGCTGCAAACTCTAAGGTCGCGTACACACGATCGAATTTGTCCGCTGAAACTGGTCCGACAGACCAGTTCAGAGGACAAATCCGATCGTGTGTATGGGCTAGCAGACATGTCTGACCAGCGGACAAATTTTAAAGCATGCTTTAAAATTTGTCCGCCGGCGACCTGTCCGTCGGATATGTCCGCTGGTTAGTACACTAACCAGCGGACATATCTGCCCGCACAAGCATCGTATGGATGCGACGCATTCGTGGAAGTTTTTTACTTCCTGGTGCGGTGACGTGGCGGCGTCAACGTCACTGCCACGTCACCACCCTGTCTGCCGGCGGGGATTTTGATCCGATGGTGTGTACACACCGCCGGACGAAAATCCAGAGGAGACATGTCCGATGAAAACAGTCCGCGGTCCTACAGTTGGTTCAAAAATTAAATAAATGCCGTGTTGTGTAGAGTGCAATGGCCGTTGCAAAGGGTCCATGTAGGTAAGCACAGGTGGATGGCTCTCCCCAATCAGGGAATGGAATACATCCACTTTAATTATGGTGACCTCTGTCCACAGACAGATATATATTTAAAGCAGGAGAGCAGCTATAAAGCATATTGAAATAAATGGTTAATACTCATGTGAGGGGTGAGTAAACCACTAACTGTGAACAGCCTGGCTCGAACAGTGTGCTCAACATTAAAATGTCTGGCTGGCTGGTCGTAGAAATAGAAGCTCACAGCACAGGAGACAGCACTTGGAGGAATGTCAGGCTGATACATCACAGAGTAGTGTAATTACATCTTACAGTTCCAATGCCAATGCTCAATGGTTTTTCCCCTTTCCAGTGCTCTGTTGTAACGCATGCAGGAGAAAAAACTGTTTGTATGATCTGAAACCATGTAATCGTCCATGTACACTGGCTTAAAAATTGCTGCTTTCACAGGAGCAGCTCAATGTTATCATACAGGTATGTGTCCATGCAGGACAATTACAGGTATATTTTGAGCTCAACATTTAGAGACAAAAAAAAAAACACTTCAGGTTTGTGTTTCTGATTGCAGCTTTCTGGCAGAAAAAATGCAAAACTCTCCTAAACTCTCCTAAACTGTGTACAAAAATGCTGTTGTTTATTTATTTTTTTGCAAAGGGACGTTTTTTTAAGCCCTGTGTGCATGGAGCCTTAGGACTAAATTCTACTTGTTTGAAAGTTCAGGAACATTTAGAAAGTGATTAATGCCACGTACACACGATCCGAATATTGTACGAAAAATGACGTTCGAGGAAGAATCGTCCGATAATCGGATCGTTAGTACAGAACTGGACGAGCCGATCATTTTAGTTCATCCGATATTATTTTATCGGACATGCACGAAAATTTTCCTCATACGATACCAGATCGTATGATTTTCATTTGATCAGTACAGTTGTTGTCTGAAAATACAACACAAATACATTACAACTAGGGATGAGCTTTGCGTTCGAAACGAACGTATGTTCGACTCGAACATTGTCTGTTCATACGTTCGACGAAATTTGAACAAAAGCGGACGTTCGCGAAAAATTCGAGTGACCCATAATTCACTGCGGCATTGCGCGCTGATGATTGGCCAAGCATGCTGTATGTCCCGCATGCTTGGCCAATCACAGCATGCAAAAAACGAAGAGCCATAATTGGCCAAAGCCTGGGTGGCTTTGGCCAATTATGGCTCAGGGCTTTAGCACACGCCCCACACTATATAAGGCCGCTTGCTGGGCGGCCTCGTGTAGTGTGTTCCGGCTTGTTAATAAAAGCAGTCAGAGAGACGGAGAGATTGTCTTTTTAGATAGCTAGATAGAGCAGTCAGTTTAGCTTAATTTACAGTGTGTAGAGAATATATATACATCCCTAGGAGTTGTACATATATTTATACACTGTATAGCTTAGATAGATCAGTTCTTCCTAATTTACTGGCAGGCAGGTGATTGTGCTATTTAAAGACGTTATCACACGTACAGTATGTCTACCCAGCAGGTACAATATTTAAAGGAATTTTATTTTAATTTTTTTAATTTAAGCATCATTAAAATCACTGCTCTTGGAGCAGTGATTTTAATAATGTTTAAATAAAAAAAAATGAAAGATTCCTTTAAATATTGTACCTGTTGGGTGTCTATAGTTTGCCTGTGAAAACGTCTTTGAGACCCCGGGTCTTGCCCGAGGGAACATGTATCAATGGAAAAAAAGTTTTAAAAACTGTAGTTTTTTCACCCAGCACTGCAGGTACAATATTTAAAGGAATTTATTTATTTAGTTAAACATTATTAAAATCACTGCTCCTGGAGCAGTGATTTTAATGATGCTTAAATAAAAAAATAAAAAAAATAAAAAATTCCTTTAAATATTGTACTTGCTGGGTGTCTATAGCTTGCCTGTGAAAACGTCTTTGAGAACCCGGGTCTTGCCCGAGGGAACATGTATCAATGGAAAAAAGTTTTAAAAACGGTCACTTTTTCAGGAGTCCTGCTTTTTGAACTTTTTTCCATTGATACATGTTCCCTGGGGCAAGACCCGGGTTCTCAAAGACGTTTTCCAACAATAACTTGAATATTGGTCTTTAAAATGAGAGTTTTTGAATTGGAACGTTCGAGTCCCATAGACTTCCATAGACTTCAATGGGGTTATAAATGTTCGCACGAACGGTCGGTCTGTTCGACGGTTCTGGTGCGAACCGGACGAGGGTATGTTTGGCTCATCCCTAATTACAACATATGACATCACTTCCGATTTTTTTTTCTGTCGTACGAGAATTTTCGTGACTTTAGTAACCTATTCAATTTCTACTTGCGACTAGTAAACGAAAAAAGTCAGGCGATCTGTCGTCCGATTTTCAGGTCGTGTGTACATGGCATTAGTGTAACATTAAGATAAGGCTAGGTTGGGTTGGCAAGAGCAAAGTTTAGCACAAAGGCAAGTTTTTCATACATTTTTCGTAAATTTGACATTGCATTAACTTACATGAGAATTTGATGTTCACACAGTAAACTAAATGTCATCCAGAATCCAGCTGTTCCAACATCATTGTTGTGTTTTGGGGATTACTTTGGGAGGCAGTCAATGGAAATTAAACTTTTATTATGATGTAATATATATATATATATATATATATATATATATATATATATATATATATATATATATATTGTAAGATGTTGGGGTGATTAAGCTCTGATGGTGCATGCGAGTTGCAAAAATCATATCAATCCCGACTGCATTTTCAAGGGCATGGCAGCCCATTTCTATTCAAAAGAAACAGAAAGTTCAAAAATAAACAGCAGATTCCCTCGCAAGGGTATTCAGCATTACCATCTTGCTTCAGATCAAACGAAATTCAGCCTTACTGGCTAAAAATTCAGCACTCCCCCAGACTTGACGCTCAGCACCTAAACTTGCAGCTAACAACTTTGTGCTGCACTGGCTCCCTCCTGACTCCTAGGCCAGAACTCCTGTCTGCCGGGTGGAGTTGTCTCCAAGGATGAGCACTGACCTCTATTCCTTTGATGTTTATGAACCCAGCGCACAGGTGTGTAATTAGCAAGCCTATCAAAATTAGGCATACGCTACTCATATGCACCTGTGACACTGGGGGGCATCTCCACAATATATATATATATATATATATATATATATATATATATATATATATATATATATATATGTATATGTATATGTATATATATATATATATATACAGTATACATGTTTGCAAACACATGTGTAAGCTGCAAGGCCTCTTCACGGCACCCTGTATTACCTGAGAGTCTGCACAAAATGTCAAATCGCATGTCAAATCAGCCTATTTGCCTTTAGTAAATCAGCCCTATTGTCTTACATTTAAATGGAAGGCCACTTGTTTCAATCTAGTGGGTAGTATTTAAAGTCGTTCTGGTGTATAGTAAACAGACCTTTTTTGAGCCACTAGAGTAGAAAGCAGTTTCCCAAACTAGTGATTAGTATGTACATACAATGAAGATATTTGCCAGCACACCATGGAACGACATAAATAGCGTCCAAACTGATAGTTTATTGCATGATCACAAGGCATGTACTGCCATAAGGCAGATTACATCCAATCAAGGGAGGTGGGTAAGTGAGGTGAGTGTGAGGAACGTGAGTAGGTAAGAAAATAGAGCTGTAGAATAAGAAAACCAGGAAGTGAGAACAAACAGAAGAGAGAGAGTGAGAGCATTAAGTAAAAAAGCGAAAGAGAAAAAAGTAAAGTAAAGAAAAAGAGTGGGACCAAAGAGTTAAGAAAAACTGGGGTGGGAGGAGTTTTAGTTTTTCCTTTTTTTCTTTTTTTTCTGATTGGTTGATGGTTATTTAAATTATTTTCACTGTTACCCCACATTTATCACATGCCTGACGAAGGGGTCCTGCGTGACTCCGAAACATTGCACTCTCCGTGTGTTGTGATCATGGAATAAACTATCCGTTTGGATGCTATTTATGTCATTCCATGGTGTGCTGGCAAATATCTTCATTGTGACTTGAACCAGTATCCAGCTGGTTGTTGCTGCAGCACCCAAATTTGAGAGGTCATCCAGGAATGTGTGCAATGGGAATATGAAGTATTTGTATGTAAATACAGGCTACTTGTCTAGTTTAATCTTTAAAAAAAAAAATTTCAGTTTGCAAATGAGAACATATTTCATATGCAAATAAGAACACAATGATTGCTATTTTACCCAATATTTCTAGGTTTTGTTTTATTTTTGTATGTGTTGCCAGTAAGTGTCTTGACATAAATAGTAGCCTCTCCAGTCCCATAGTTATGGGATGCCAGCCATCCTATTAATTAAGGTGCATTGAAAATGTGGGTTGTATAACAAGGACTCAATGTCACATAACCATCTATGAAATACATCTGTCTGCTTGATGTCAATGGCATCTCAACTATTTTCTACACTGTGTACCAGATAACACAGAGAGTACCTTCCCACAGAAGTAATAGGCCACTTCTCTCTCTTTACTTGGAGATTTAAATGTATCTAAAGCCAAAGATTGGATATTGCAGATTACCAATCCATATTTGGTAGCTACATTTTCTCTTTTTTACAGGATTATAATAATAATAAAAAAAAAAAAACAATATTCACTCAGATTGTGTTTGTAGACTAAATAACAACCCCTCTCCTTAACTCCATAACATGGGGGTGTTTTGTAGTCCACATAGCTAAACAAAGCAGGGCTAATAAAACTGCTTGAGATAAGACTGGAAACAAGACAGGGATCACTGTGGTTGAATTTTCAAGATGTAGCCTTGCAGAGCTCTTGGTGTAGACTCACCATTGCAACTTTACTCTTGCGACTTGCCATGCAAATTTGCTACTAATTGGAAAAGTGTCAACTAGAACTTGTGATTCAAGTGTTCTGCTAATATATAACTTGCCAGTGAGAACATGCAGCAAGTTAACAGACATATAAGGGCATGATCAACAGGTGTTTTTCCATATTATTAGCAAATGTAACAAAACCCTTTTTATAGTCCAAAAGGAGCAAATAGGTGACGTTTATTGTTAGGGTTTATATGTATTTTAAAGATTCATAGAAATAATTTAGGAATCTGTGTTAAAAAAAAAAAAATCTAATTGTGCATAACTAGCATAATTTAACATTTTCTGTGTTTACTGGAATTAAGAAACACTTTTCTCTATTTCCCTATCCATCAAGCCTGACCCCTCTTTTTCTCTTTTTTGGCAAAGTATAGATCTATGTTTGTCCCAAGCATGTTCAAATTCACTTGCTATCAACTGATTAACTACTTCTGCAGGAAGTCCATTGACATATGGAACCTTATACAACAGCTGCTCTTGTATGTGTGATTCTTTAAATAAAATACATTTTACAATACTTTCTTTTTGCTTAGCCCCATATTAGACAGCTATGAATTATCAATTATGTGACACATGGACTTATTTTGCAGGGTGAATTTACTAAAAGTAGCATTCATTTTATCTGCTAAAGCTAATCAGAAGAACATGAAGGACTGGAAAGTGAAGATGCATCCAAGTGCAAACATTTTTCTCAAACTATACCTGGACAAAATCAATGGTACTCTGCCCTGGGATGCATTTGACCAAAAAAAAAAAAAAAGAAGCAAAACAAGATGTTCATTCTTTCATCAAAGCAATTCAGTCTTTAGTTAAGAGATAAAAGCATAACATTCTGTTCCTGCCTGAAAATGAGACCCTTAGAAAAAGATGAAACTGCAGAGCAATCATAATTACCGGCCTTGTGCTCCTTCTCAATACACTCTCACATTCTTCAAAAAGGAATTTCATTTAGCCTTCCTTGTGCCTTTTAAAGTTGTATGGATTTGTTTTCAGTGATTCTGTTTTCATCTTGGTATAAAAACTAGTGCTTTTAAGACTCTGCCTTGATTCCTCCTCCCCATTTAAAGATTTTTTGTTATCCTCCAAAGTGTTTTAAAGATCATGCATTCAGCTTTCTCGGTGTCTATGATATGAACATGTTGTTTTTCATTGTGAAGAGGGGCCCTATTCATCTCCAAGTACAAACTAGACATATTCAGAAAGATAACTTCTTGTCTTCACTGCCATGTTATTCCTTCACCAGGCAAGGCTCGTACTAATGGCAATTAGCAGACCTAATCAATATTTAATTTGAAAAGGCCAGTTAAAGTAATTTTAAACCCTCAGAATAGTATTGCTCTTTATGTTAGGCACCATGTAACTAGCAGCTACAGTATCTCACAAAAGTGAGTACACCCCTCACAGTTTTGTAAATATATTATTATATCTTTTCATGTGACAACAATGAAGAAATTATACTTTGCTACAATGTAAAGTAGTGAGTGTACAGCTTGTCTAAACTGCTGTCACCAAAAGTGGAAATTTCCAAATTGGGCCCAATTAGCCATTTTCCCTCCCCGGTGTCATGTGACTCGTTAGTGTTACAATGTCTCAGGTGTGAATGGGGTGCAGGTGTGTTAAATTTGGTGTTATCACTCTCACTTTCTCATACTGGTCCCTGGAAGTTCAGTATGGCACCTCCTCTGAAAAAAGGAATTGTTGTTTTACATAAAGATGGCCTAGGCTATAAGAAGATTGCCAAAACCATGAAACTGAGCTGCAGCATGGTGGCCAAGACCATACATCGGTTAAACGGGACAGGTTCCACTCAGAACAGGCCTCATCATGGTCAATCAAAGAAGTTGAGTGCACATGCTTAGCATCATATACAGAGGTTGTCTTTGGGAAATAGACTTATGAGTGCTGCCAGCATTGCTGCAAAGGTTGAAGGGGTGGGTGGAAGTCTGTCAGTGTTCAGATTCAGATTCACCAATGTGAACCAGGGCTATGTGTCATTTCTATCTGCTGCTATATTGCACCTTATACTGGTTTTGTAATTTTAGCTTTAATTGGGCTATTTTTATCTTATTTTTGACAAGAGTTCTGCTTCAACAAGGTTTTTGGCATATTTTAGAATGAGAAATAATATTGGCTATTTAAGCTATGTGCTTCTACCTTGTTTGCAGTTTAGAATGGCTGTACAGAGCTAGATTTTAGGTGAGAGGAGATTGCTAATGACAAAAAGCAAAGAGAAAGCTGGACACAGAAAGTAACATTAGACTCGTTGAGTGTTTTGAGGCTTGTTGCTAGACTTTAACTCTGGTACTTTTTATGAAGTTGCTTCTCTTCACTTGATGTAATGCTGGATTCACACATATGCATTATTTGTGCTTTTTGCATTTTGCAGATTTCCACTACAGTCCATTTAACATGGTTTCTTATGGAATAGTACGTTCTGTAGTGCAAATCTGCAAAAAGCACTAAAAATGCATAGGTGTGAATCCAGCCATAGACACACAGGAGTTGATTTACTAAGGCTTGATTCACACCTGTGCATTTTTATTGCGTTTTGCAGATTTGCACTACAGCCCATTTAAAATTGCTTCCTATGGAACATGTTCTGTAGAGCAAATCTGCAAAATGCAAAAAGCACCAAAAGCCTAAATCTGGTGCAGATGTGCATGGTAGCCAATTGGCTTCCATTTTTTATTTATTTTTTGTCAAAGCTTAATTAAGCATAAAGTTTAATAACAAGCTTAAGTTAGGCTGATTGGCTACCAAGCACAGCTACATCAGTTTTTGCACTCCCCAATCTTAGAAAATTAAGATATAGAAATTAATTATTTGGGGAATGGTTTAACATCATCATCCCTAAACACACTAAAACTTTGATAATTTGAAAAAAAATATATATGTTTTTCAAATTATTCCACTAAGCACAATATCATTTCTTCAAAACCATATTTGCAAATTTAGTTAGCAAAAAGATGCTTAACTGCATATCCAGCAGAGTATGAATAATAAGTTATGAGACTTACTGAGCTCAATTTTATAGGATCAAGAATGACAAGATTAGAGCAGCACAAAACTGACATTCTTTTGAACTAATCAAAAAGAGGATGTTCTTAGTTGAATTCAGTTTCGATGCCCATATGACACTTGTTTTGCAACAATGTAGAAATAAAGAAAGCATTTAAATAAGCTTGATGGTGCATGTTTAGGCTGCCGCAAGTCTACCTGTAAATATTTTACACTTCCATGAACAATTCTAAGAGGTGGTCTATCACATGTGGAACGACAGATCAGCATGTGTGTCTGAGGCCTCCATATTCATTCACATCGTTATTGTTTTTAGATAACCAGTATTTTTTTATTTTTTGACAAAATATAACAGAGGAATTCAATGGAAATTTTCTGGTGGCACGGCCCTTAAAAATGGCTTGCACCAGATTTTAAAATCCCTGCTGAGGATTTTACCACGATCCTGCACCAAACCCAATTTCTAGCCTGGACAAAAAGGGATAATCTGTCAGACCCTAAAGCCAGACATACTATTAATTTTTGAACTAATAGTGTGGGTTGAACAAAAAAAAATTGTCAGCTCCGGCGGAGATGCTGTACTATCCATGCAAAGTTAGTTTTGTTGTCTCCCCTGCTGAGCTGTTGTGTTCTGACAGGGGACAGCCACCCCCACAGAACACTCCGATCAGCACTGTCATGGTGCTGATTTGGAGTCAGACGGAGGCTGGTTTTCCAGCATGCAAGTCCGACAGAAGCCGGCCATATTCGTTGTCCGTTTTTTTTCCAACTGACAATTGTTTGCCAAACCTTGTGTGTACCCGGCTTAACACAAGGGAATGTGATTTGTATCGACTTGTATCATGCCATGCTCCTTTTAAGGCCTGATTGGAATATTCTCATTGGCAACATTTCTTGAGCTCTATACCTTTGTTAGACTCCTTCAATAGACCTCCTACACACTTTGAGTTTTTATTAGTTCAACGAGACCAGAGCACTCTTTCTCCGTGTTGTATCAAATGTTGAGGGATCTAAGGCCTCGTACACACCAGTAAATCTATCTGTTCAAATTGGTCGGACCGACCGATTTGAACAGATCTGTCTGCTGGCATTTTGGTTTGCTCGCGTGTACACACGAGCAAACCAAAATCCCCGCCAGCAGTGTTGGTGATGTGGTGGTGACGTTGACGCTGCCACGTCACCGCACCAGGAAGTAAAACACTTCCGCGCATGCGTCGAAATCATTCGGCGCGTGTGCGAGAAGACATGTCTGCTGGTTAGCATACTAACCAGCAGACATGTCGGGCGGACGGGTTCCCAGCCGACAGATTTCAAAGCATGCTTTGAAATCTGTCGGGTGGCCAAATCCATCGGCTTGCCCGTACACACGGTCGAATCTGTTTGCTGGGACGGTCGGGCTGACCGTTTCCAGCAGACAGATTTGATCGTGTGGACGAGGCCTTATTCTCATACACCACATTTTCTTCCTAACAGGAGGAGGAACCTGCAGTCCCCCCTGACTCCATGGATTGGGAAAAGATACTAACCTTCACTCATAAGGCCTCCATATTCATTAAGGCACAGGAATGTAACTATAAACTCCTCTGACAGCGGTTTTCTGTAGGTGTCCCACACTACCCCATGCCATAGATACTTTTATTCCAGACTCTTGCTGGAGGTATCAATCTGCCTCTGGCACCATGACTCACATTTGGAATTCGTGTCCTCTGTTTCCCCCCATCTGGGATAAAATCTTGAGGATTTATCATAAACTGATAGGTAACAAGAATATGAATACCCCTCAACTCAATATCTTCTCCCTTATGCCTAGGTCATACAAACAAATTAAGAAGGTCCTTTTACGTAATTTCCTTACTTCCACAGAATTCACCTGAATATGGTCTAGCCTGTATGGTATGACTATAGTATGGTAAGACTTCAGGTTCGACATGTGATTTACAAATTGTACCTAAAGTAGTATCTAATGTATTTCTATGGCAGTGTCTTAATACGATTTCAAATACGATTTGGGTAGTTCATGTATTATTCTTTCAGGACTTCAGCACAATTTCACTGTCTTAGACTATAATGTAAATTGTGCTGCAAATCGTACCTGTTTATGTCAGCATTACTTGAGCCTGAAAGAAGTCAAATATTAAACCTTTGTTGCAGGGGCGTAGATAAGGGGGGGTCAGGGGTGTTCAAACCCCCCAGTGCCAAAATGAAATTCATGGTGTCCCTGCTCTGCAGCCACACATGGCACCAGCGACAGGCAGCACTGCAGTCAGTGGCACACAGAGTGTAATAATGTCTCAGTAGACATGTTGTGGTACACTGCCAGGCCAGTCTATTGGGATTTGGCTGAAGGCTGACAGATCTGTTACCAGGCAGCACAGTGGGAGCCAGCAGTGCGTACAGTCCTGCCCACAGCACACCCATTGTATTCCCATTGGCTTTCAGTGGCATTCCCACCTTGGGCTTGAGAGAGGAGCTTTGCCTGGGCCCTTGAGCGCAGAGTGCTTGCAAAGTGCTGTGTAGCCACTGGCCCCTCACATGGATGAACTGCTGCTGTCCTGTCTGGGTATGTCCCTCTCTCTTCTGGTCTAGTCTCAGAGAGTGTCCTTAAACTTACCACTGCTCAGACTGCTGTTCTGCTGCTGGCATTCTGCTGTTCATACTAGGTAATCGTGAGTCAGTCAAAGACTGTCTCTGATTCTGTTTCGCAACTGGCAAAGTATGTGATTGAGGCTGGCTGGGTTAAATTTTGCATTGCTTGTGTTACTGACAGTTGACTGAGGCTAAGCTGAGTTTTCTATTGCTTGTGTTACTGACAGTCCAGCTGGGCACTGGCAAGCTTGTTGTGGTGCTCACCGGCTTACTGATTCAGCAGTTGACACCACAACATGTCTGCCAATGCCAGAGCCGGGCTGGACTTTCTGCTGCCCTTATTGGCATAAAGGCCCTGGTTCATACACATGTAGTACAGGAAACGCTGTGATCACTGTGCGTTTCCCGCACCGCATGTGGTTACCAAGGTCACAAATGCAGTGTTTGAGACAGATTGCATGGTTGGTTTTCAAAAAAAGGTGCCTGCTCTTCTTCGGTGCGATTGAGGCTTTTCAAAATAGACTCAAATCATACCACAAAGAATCACATGTGAATTGCACAGGAATGCGGTGCAGTTCCTGTGTGATTCGCATGCAAACTATAGTGTGAAAATAGGCTTACTGTGTTGATTGCAGTGCTGTCTGGTCTCCTCTATGCTCCGTGGCTCCCCCATGCTCTCCCCCACTGTGCTGTCCAGTCATCATCCCTCCATAGCTCTTCAACTCCCCCCAGTGCTCTGTGCTCCCTGGCTCCCCCACACTGATATCCCCCACAGTGCTCTCTGGTCCTCCCTATCTCCCCCCAGTGCTCTCTGACCCCGATACTCCCTGGCTCCCCCCAACAGTGCTCTCCAGCCCCCCAGAGCTCTCTGATCCCCCCCGTGCTCCCTAACCCCTCCCAGTTTTACCTGCACCCCCAGTGCTCTCTGCCCCCTATGCTGTCCAGTTCCCCCCAGGTGTTCTCTGCTCCCTGGCTCCCTCTGTGCTTTCAATGTGTTCTCCAGCTCCCCCTCACAGTGCTCTCCTGCTCCATCCCTTGTGCTTTCCAGCCCCCACTTTTCTCCCTGGCTCCCCCCCATGCTCTCCACCCCACTATGCTATCCAGCTCCCCCCAGTGCTTTCCAACTCTCCCCACCCCCCCTGTGCTCCCTGGCTCACCCCCATGCTCTCCACCACACTGTGCTATCAAGCTCCCCCGGTGCCCTCCACCCCCACTCTCCCTATGCTCTTCTGCCCCTCCCCTAGTACTTTTCTGGCCACTATGCTCTCCATCCCCCCCCCTGTTCTCTTTGCCCTGCCAGGCCCTCCACTTCCGCCAGTGCACCTACTAGTGCTCTCCAGCTCCCCCAGTGCTCTCCACCCATCTGCTGTCCACTCCCCCAGTGCTCTTGCCCCCAAACTCGCGCCTCCCCTCTGCTACTCTGTCTTACTCCCGTGCTCTCTGCCACCCCTGTTTTCTTTTCTGACCCCCTTACCCCCGGGCAGTTTTTCTAGGTTCCCCCTATTTTCCCTCCAGCTGCTGCAGGGTTCTCTTAGGCTGGGGAGCAGGGAAGGGACCGCTATCATGGGCTGCTCAGTCTATTTTTTCTCCCAGTCCGGGCCTGGTGGGCAAATTGAGCAGCGAGGCTTGCAAGGATCGATAGTTCTGGAGGGAGAAGAGCTCTAAAGACCTCCCAGGACTGGAGGACAGGCTGACTGGGGCTGGAAAACAAGGAGGGGTGGAAGGTAAAGGTGACCAGGGACCACTCCATCTCACAGCAAACAGATCCTCTGGAAGGAGCAAGACGCTGTCCCCACCCAGAATGAGAACGGACCCTGCCTGCTGCTGGACGTCATGAACATCCTTCTGGCATGAAAGGTACCATACCAAGCATCACACACAGCTTCCCACAGACAGGCACTGCAGACTGGGACATGGTACACAGGAGGGGCTGCAGACAGGGATGGGGCTAGAGATCCCTCCCTCTCTCCCTCTCTCCCTCCCCCCCTCTCCCTCCGCGTATCCCCTAAGCAGTAGTGTGTTTTTTCACTGCCAGTGCAGGGAGGTGTGCAATTACACACCTTCTTGCACCCGCTTAGATGTGAACCTAGCCTAAAGAGAAGTCAGTGTATTCGAGGCTAGTAATTTTTCAGTTGATTGTTTTTTTTTTATTCTGTGATTGTGTGGTGTCTTCCACAAGATGGTGCCCTTTGTACCTGCCCAGTAAGATTGGCTATTACAGTGCACCATACTGTGGTAGGCAGTGCATTCCCCCCCTTTTTTTTATATATATCTGTACAAATTAAAAAAGTGAGTGAGTGCTCTGTCTGACATAACATGGTGCACTTTGCACCATAATAGCCAACCTTACTGAGGAGGTGCAAATGGCACCATTTCGTTGTAGGTAGGCAGCACACTCACTTTGCACCTATTCAGTTTGGACACTAATGCTAGACAATAGCCAACCAACAGCATTCATACAAAACTGGAAGAAGGTAAAAACTGAAATCAGGTTCGATTTTTCTAAAGGACCTGATAAAATATAATTAAGGATGTGATTGCTTACTAGGGGCAACACATATTGTATTTCCTTTTTCCAATCTCTATAATTTTGGTGAAATTTATTTTTAATTAAAAATATTTTTACTTAGTACTTGCTGCTGAACCCCCCCCCCCCCCCCGAACAAAAAATTATCTTCGGCCCTGCTTTGCTGGTTAAACTTTTGTTCATACAATCACTGTTCCTCCCTGTGACATGGACAGCCCCTCTCACTGAAGTGGCACTGAAGTTATAGCGAATCATTATAAATCTCACAGAAGTATTGCGCTAAATTGTGCTTAAAGTCGGGCTTTAAAACAAACGACTTTAAATTGTACCCGGTGTGACCGCAGATCGGATATCTGATAGAATCTAATCCGATGGATTTTTTCGTCGGATATCCGATGAAGCTGACTTTCATCAGTCTTGCCTACACACCATTTGTCAAAAGTCCGACCGTGTCCAACGCGGTGATGTAAAAAACACTACAACATGCTAAGAAAAATGAAGTTCAATGCTTTCGAGCATGCGTCGACTTGATTCTGAGCATGCGTGGATTTTTGACTGATGGACTTTCACACAGACGATCGTTTTTTTTCTATCTTTTTTTATCCATAGGAAATTTTTAAAACATGTTCTTTTTTTTTTCACCAATGGAAAACAAACCGATGGGGCCCACACACTATCGGTTTGTCCGATGAAAATGGTCCATCAGTCTGTTTTCATCAGACAAACCGATCGTGTGCACAGGACTTAAAAGTATTATTTGGAAGCATTTTTCTCTTTTTTTAAAGCTGAACTCTAGGCACACAGCTCAGGGCCGTCTTTAAAGCAGGGCAAAAGGGGAATCTGCCCTGGGCCCTGTGATTGTTGTGGGGCCCAAGCAGCTGCCTCATACTTGTCAACGATCCCAGTTAAAATGCCCTTGTCCCTTAAGGTTTTAGTCCTGTGCTGTGTCCTGATATCTCAGTGTGAAGTTATGTTACTAATGCAGCCCAGCTCTGCCCTATTGTTGTGTACAGATGACTCACCTAGAGACCCTGGGCCAGATTCAGGAAAGAGATACGCCGGCTTATCTCCAGATAAGCCGGCGTATCTCTGCGTCTGAGCCCTCCAATCTATGCGACTGATTCATAGAATCGGTTACGCATAGATTTCCATTAGATCCGACTTGCATAAGTCTCTTACGCCATCGAATCCTATTTTCATATTTAGGCTGGACGCTAGGCGGCGTTCCCGTCTAAAATATGCAAATGAGCCTCTACGCCGATTCCCAAACTTACGCCCGGCCGGCACATTTTTTTTACGTCGTTTGCGTTAGCATAGGTCCGTCGTAATGTTACCCCTGCTGTATGAGGCGCAGCCAATGTTAAGTATGGATGGCGTTTTTTTCTCGTCATTTATGTCGTTTACGTAAAACGTTTGCGAATAGGGCTTTGAGTAAGTAATGTTTACGTTGTTTACATTGCGTATTGGCGTCGTGATTTGGAGCATGCGCACTGGGATAAATTCACAGCCGGCGCATGCGCAGTAAGTTCGGCGTGGGATCGCGCGTTATTTAAATAATACACTCCCCCTACCCGCCCAATTTGACTTAAGACGGGCCATTTACGCTACGCCGCCGCAAATTTACAGGCAAGTGCTTTGAGAATACAGCACTTGCCCGTAAAAGTTGCAGCGGCGTAGTGTAAACAGTATACCCTACACCAACACAAAATTACGCAATTGTACCTGAATCTAGCCCCCTGTGTTTACATGTAAATATGTAAATATTTGCATTAATATGCAAATAGCAGTGGCATTTATATGTTAATAAAGGCGGAGCAGCAACAGTCATATGCAAATAGAGACAGTATGCAGATGTATATCATGCCCCCTGAGGTCATTTCCACCATCACCTATACTGAATGCTGCCCACTGGGGAGATAAAGGGACATGTTTGAATGTCCTGCCTGCAACTGTGGTCATTAAAGTGTTACTAAACCCAGTAATATGAAAATAGTTCAGCTCAGGCTAGTTCAGCTCAGGGGCCCAAGAAATGTTTTGCCCAGGGTCCAATCAATATTTAAGATGGCCCTGACACAGCTAAGTACACAGAAAGGATACGTACCGTATTTATCGGTGTATACCGCGCACTTTTTTCCCCTTAAAATAAGGGGAATATCGTGGGTGCGTGATATACGCCTATAGCCGCTTCCCGCGCTCAGTTTGAACGCCTCCGCCGACACATACCGAGTGCAGTACACTCGGGTACATTCGGCCACGCTCGGCTTCGCTCGTGCTCACGCATAAACTTCACAGAGCGTGAGCACGAGCGAAGCCGAGCCTTGCCGAATGTACGCGAGTGTACTGCACTCGGTATGTGTCGGCGGAGGCGTTCAAACTGAGCGCGGGAAGCAGGGATTCGACTCGCCGGAGCACTGGAGAAGCCAGGAGGACACCACAGAAGCCGAAGACGGACGCCGGACCGGACGATGGAGGCCGCACAAGACACCAAAACGGTAAGTATTAAAAGTACTAAAACATTTTTTTACAGGTCCACATCAGGGGTGCGCGCTATACGCCGGAGCGCGCAATACCCCGATAAATACGGTATATGGATTTGGATTTTTGGCTATCCAGTCTTGAGATTTACACAGTCATTGCACACAGCTGCTATTAAGTAACACACACATATCTTCTCTCTCCCCCTGTATGGTACTGGAGCACATCTGTTAGTATTAAATAGTTGTTTCTTTTTATACAGAAAGATTTTCAGGTTTTCTGTTTTGGGTCGTGGGATACAAAGTGTAGTAGACTGTGTGCACCTGTTTATCAGGCAAAGAGCGTGTAAGATACACAGTGTTCCAGGATCAGCAGTGGAATGTGATCTGCCCCTAGTATGTAAAATTTGTTTGTGCGACTGACTGTTCTGTTTTCGCCACAACTTTTTTATCCTCCACATCACTCCGTGTGATATCAATTTACATAATCTGGGTTAGCAAATGTATTTTTATAGAAGGCTAACGTGAACAGTGCTCTTTTGTCTGCAGTTTGTACTGCTCAGAAACTACAGTTACAGTATTCCTCATTACAGTAAGGACATAAGTGTGTTCAGACTATTGCATTAGGGTGTGCACCCCAAAGTTCCAACACATATGACTTTCTCGGCAGCCTCAGCTGCCTTGGACAGTGAATGAATGGAAAGTGCTCTGTGCTGAGTGGTTTCTTGTTCATTCATTTTACTATGCTTCAGTTATGATTGAACACAGTGAGTGAGTGTGTTCACTGTATTCATTTAAAAAAGGAAGATGACATATTGATTAACCCCTTCCCCCCCACTCTCCATCCTGAAACATCCCACTCAGCAGCCGGGGGGGGGGGGGGGAACCAGCAACACAGGGGGAAGCCAGGCAGTAGGGGAAATTGGCATTGCACAGAGTGATTAGAATGTGCCCAGGCACACCTGGCAAACCCCCTGTGCACACCTATAAATAAGGACCTGTTCATACTGATGCATCCCTGCAACAAACATCAATACATGAAACAGTGCAGTTTGAATGACACCCAAATGTACGTAGGCAACTTACTGTAACAGGCTTGTATTGTAGCACAGGTTTGGATATGACCCAACTGTGCATTGTGGTGCGCTGCATAAATAGTTGTGCATGTTTTATTAGCGACGAGGTGCATTGGCAGCCCAATAATGATGATTATGTACTAGAGTTTTAAATAAATCAAAACGATTTTCGGGAGTAACTAAATAAATATATTTTCCAAACGAAAACTAAAAAACGAAACGAAATATTCCAGTCTGCACATGTCTACTAGTAGCACACTAAAAGGTGTTACAGTTATTTTATTTATATTTTGGTATGCTGCATTGCAGGTCTGTAAGCAGGTGCTGTGTAAAATAAAGTTTATTTTGTTGCTAAGTGAAATATGTTCTTAGTAAATCTGCTTTTCCTATGTAAATGTCTGCTTTATTGTACTAGATATAGTAGTGTGTTAGCGAGTACCAGGCTGCCTAGGTGCTACCAAGGGGTAAGGTGCAAACTCCCATATATTCAAGGTTCTGCCTCCCTTGGGTGGGCTATAAATGTAAGGGGATATAACCTCTTACGCTCTCTTTGTATGGGACTATTAGACAAGAAAACTGCTGCATGATGTTATCTCAACTATGGGGTTCTCCCCCTTGAAAGGGTACCCAATTGAGGTGCTGAAGAGAATGAAATACTTTGCACTGTGTGGACTGCACACCTCTCTAATGTATGAGATGGCAAGCTGGTTGGGAAACAGCCTGAACAGGAAAGCGCTATAGATGAGGGACGAAGTAACTGTATTTTACCTTCTCAGTAAAAATTCCAAAGGTACATGGTTTGAAGTTTTTACAAATGGGAATGCATGTAAGGGTGTATCAAAAGGAACAGAGCTGTACAAAAAAAGCAGGATGAAGAGGAGAGGAGACATGGCAACCCCGAGGAGTTAATCTGCAGAGGAGTTGGTGGGAGTTGCAGCTATATTGCTTTTGGCATGAGTAACCAGTGGAGTGGTGCAGAATGTTATGGCAGCCAGCGCAAGGGTAGTGCCTTGGCATTGGAGACCTGGTAGTGAGGGCGTTGGTGAGCTTGACCCCCTCCCTAGTGACCGGTACCCCATACTCGGGACCAACATTGCAGCACAGGTGACCTATGGTCCTAGCATGTAGGTACGTTAGGAGAGAGGAAGGCAGAAGTGGATCCAAACAAAAGGTTAAAGCTTGTTATCAACAGAGGTCTGCACTGTGCAAATGGCGGGATTCTCTCATTTTAACTAGGAGTGTGGTGGCAATTATGGCTGTGCTGGTGGAGCTGGACACGGGCTCTGCAATGTCAACATATAACTGTTGCATTCAGAAGAGAGTAAAGGTGTACGGTTCTTAATGTCCAAAGTGAAGTTGTGCGAAGCAAACAGCTCGCTTCTAAGCTCTAAGTTGGTGTGGCCCTAATGCTTATTTGTGCCTTGACAACGGACCCCGTAACTGTGTCCCGGCATTAGTGAGCGTATTTGTGAGGGTCACCAATGGGCGCATGAAGCCCTGCTTGCAGGTCAGTTGGCAAGGCACGCTGGGGTGCTATTTGGAATAAATGGCACCAGATCACACCAATGCTGCAGTGCAAAGTCTCTGCTAGTACTTTTCATATGCCATGCTGCATGTTCACAATTCTGCATCGGCTCATGTCATGCTGTACAATCTACACTGGCTCATCCCTTCCTTATTTGGCACCATCTTATTTTTAGTGTCACTATTTTAAATTAATGAAAGGGTCAGTTTAAAGGATAAGTGTACATTTAAACAATGTACACTCATCGTTTTTCTCTAGTTTTCTGGCTGAATAAGACACACCCTTCCCCTGTACTTACCTCAGTATTACTACCACACTCTCTTCAGTCCGTTGTCACCTGTCCTGATAATAAGGGTGTTGGGCAATGGTGTCTTTTCTGTTGGGCTCCTATTCAATTTTTTGCTACAGGGTGGATTTCTAGTTATGCCCCTGAGTAGCACTAAGGCTAAGATAAAGTGGGGTATGACTGGTAACTAAATGATAACTGTGGACAATTTCCAGCTGTATATTTTTTTTACCTAAAATGTTCTTCGAAAATACGGAAACACATCTAACTTAAAGAGCAACAGCCCTTGGCATAGTGAAAATGCACATGAACAATATTCCTAAACCATAAGTTTAATTGAGCTCTTATGAGAGTGTATAGTTCTTTTATTTGGAAGGTCAAGGGAAGTAAAACCCTCAATACATACAATAATCTAAAATGATATAAACTTCAATTATTCATTCATGTTTTGTCTGCTCTTAAAAGGTTTCTCAACTTGAGTATTTATGTTGAAGGTCATTTCTGTCTTGGCATGAATAATGTTTGTGATCACCCATATGCTGTGGATTAAGGAAGTTGGCATGAAAAGGAAGAGCAAGAAGGAAGCCAGCAGAAAGCAAAGTTGTATGATATGACACTTCGATGTCGAAATGCGATGAGAAAAAATATCACACAGAGGCTTTTTGTAGATCTTTGATGACTATGACATATTGTTTGCTTGTCATTACAGAATAGCAACAGATATATTTTCAATGACCTGCTACAATCATTTTTAAATAAATAGTGTTCACTTGTTGACTGCTGGCTAGTAAACTGGATGACATTTTTGAAGGTGTCAGAAGATGTGACTGTGGCAACTAATTTAGAACTGTAAGCTTGTTTGTGTTAGGTTTCTGTTTGAAGGGTTGCAGTAGCAGAAATTCTTAGGCAACAGACTATGACATTAGTAAAAGGAAAGATCTCAGGAATGATAGTGGACGGTGTTTTCAATTCCCACGTTTATGTTTCAGTATTTTTTATTGAATGTTTCTCCCCAAAGAGGACACAAATTGTAGGCAAAGAATAGGTCAGCAGATCAAGAATAGGGTCCACAATGCAATTGGAACATATTAAAACATTAAGGTATAAAAAAGGAATAAAATATTATACCACCAATTATTTCCGACACAAAGGGTTGCCATATAAAGTATAGATTTAACATAAAGAAAAAAGAGTTCTTGTAATGCAAACAGCAATCCCACTCAGAAATATAGGAACCAAAATGGTGCCACCACCCACCGACTCACGGCATGGTCCCTGAGTATACATAATGCACTGCAGAAAGTGTAAGCAACACAGCTAAATAAAAAAGGGAGTGTGAGTTCAAGAAAGAAAAAGAAGAGGGGGAAGAAGAATGAAAAACACAAGAACAGCTATAGAAAGGGGTCAAATTCCAGTCTTTAAAAAAATCTGGAACCCTTGGATTAACTATCACCTTCCATCATTCCACGACAACTCAATTTGTATGCCATGGTAGCTGAAAGATTCATTTGGTAATAAATGACTTACAAAACCAAATTTCTAGAGCTTGGGTGTTACCCTACTCATTATCGTGAACATTACAGTGTTCTGTTCAAACACTCAGGCTGTAGGCCAACTTACTCAAACCATCTCAGTGGACTTCTACACTTTCATCTCTATTTTCCTACTATCCTATCCTATCCATTTTTATTTTTGTTTTTTTGTCTATCCTTTTATTTTTATTTTATAATTTATTTAATTAAACAGTAATAAAGTACTGCTTTACATAATTATACTTCAATATTCCAGGTCCAAGTAAAACACTTGATATGATAAATAGTATTTCCCACTACAGTCATGAATATTTTGATGTAATGATGTATTTACTTTTCTGTTTTCTGTTGAGTTTATATAATTTACTTATCAGTACATATATAGTGGACCATGAAGTTTTTTTTTAAACCTGTTGTAAGTTGGATAACTTATTACAACATGTATAACACAAGATTTGTACTTGGATTATCATATTCATTCAATAAAATACTTTGACAAGGAAAAAGAAAAGGAACAAAAAAAGAGGAAGGGAAGAAAAAGAAACAAAACAAAAGGAGAAAGAAGGACTGTCGGAATGCCCGCTTCCACTGCCCACAGGGATCCCAAACACGGCCAACACTGCCAAGGTTCCCAGACACGGTCAAACTTAGCAGTCTTATCCTGTAAGATATAGACCACCTTTTTGTTGAGCATGATCCATGTCAGCTTATTTTTCATAATAGATAGATCTGCCACTGGTTTCTTCCAAGCAGTCGCTATAGTAATTTTTGGCATGAGAAGCATAAAGTGGATTTAAGTGTGAACTTGCTTGGGAGCATCAAATACAGGCTCATTAGGAAGAGCCTTCTTAGGCCGCGTACACACGAGGAGACTATCCGCGGACCGTTTTCATCGGACATGTCTCCTGGGATAATTTGGTCTGATGTGTGTACACACCATCAGACCAAAATCCCCGCGGACAGAGAACGCGGTGACGTGGCAGTGACGTTGAAGCCGCGACGTGCAAAAACAAGGAAGTAAAATTCTTCCACACATGCGTCGAATCCATTCGACGCATGCGGGGGATTTCGGTCCGCTGGTTAGGCGTACTAACCAGCGGACATGTCCGACGGACATGTTTCCAGCGGACAGGTTTTAAAGCATGTTTTAAAACTTTTGTCCGCTGGAAACCTGTCCGCTAGGCCATACACACGATCGGACATGTCCACGGAAACTGGTCTGCGGACCAGTTTCAGCGGACATGATCGAGCGTATGTACGTGGCCTTAGGGATTTTAACTATATTCACCATTGTCACAGAATAGATCAGGGAATTATCTCCAATCCAAAACCAGCGAACCTTGGCACAGGTCCACCATATGTGGAATATCATAGCAAGTTGGCCACATCCCCGAAAACACAGAGAGATGGCCCCCTGGTATATTTTCTATAAACGTTCCGGCTCCAGGTACCATCTAGAAAGCACTTTACATCCTCCCTCCGCCAGGGCTGTGTTCATGATACACTTATAGCCTGTTTGTATGAGGAGATCACTTCACCCAAATCGATCTCCTCCCCTAAGTCTTGCTACCATGCCAGCATATAAGGCAATTTTTACAGATGGGTAAACAGACAATTTATACAGAATCGAGATGCCCCCCCTCTGGGCCTCCCCACATAAGCATCTGAATTCAAAAGCAGTGCGTGTAGTAATATTAGCTGTAGATCTCTGCAACAAGTGCAAAAAGTGCACTTTTTCAAATGGAAATGCTCAGATGGTGGCACTTTCAACTGCTGCACAAAAAAGGAAACAGGACAAATCCCTTTATGGTCAACAAAATGACCTATTCTGTACAGGCCCTTATCAATCCACCACTGGAAATCCTGTTGACATAGACCAGGCAGAAATGCCAGTTTGAGGAACAAAGGGGCCACCTGAATGTGTGGTGAAATACCCTACAGGACGAATACCAGACCTGCATAGAATGAGAGAAATTCCCCTGTTTCATAAACTTCTATCCAAAACATAATTTCAGTTGTACCATAGTTACATAGTTAATCTGGTTAAAAAAAGTCCATACAGTACACCCACAGTTGATCCAGAAGAAGGGAAAAAGACACCAAATAAAGCAAGATTCAATTTGCTTCAGCGGGTGAAAAAAAAATCCTTCCTGATCCTCCAACACGAAATTGGATATTCCCTGTATCAACTTCATCTATAAAATATTAGTATCCAGGTATATTATGTACATTTAGGAAATAATCCAGGCTTTTTTTTTTAAAAACAATCTACTGAGTCAGCCAGAACACGCTCTTGAGGGAGTCTATCTAAGATTTTCACAGCTCTCAGGCGGCGTACACACGACCGAGGTTCTCGCTGGAAACCAGCAAGAACCTCGCTGGAAGCTGCATTCCAGCAAGGACCTCGGCCGTGTGTACGCTCTCGGCGAGCATCCCGTCGGGAATCCCGTCGAGCAGAAATAGAGAGCACGCTCTCTATTTGCTCGACGGCCCGCCTGGATGAATGGCTGGTTGCCATTCCCGACGGGCGGGTCGCCAATTTCGACGGCCGGCAGAGAACCTCGACGGGCGGAACGATGTGTTCTGCCCGTCGAGGTTCTCTGCCGTGTGTACACGGCCTTATTGTGAAGAAGCCCTTCCATATTTGGAGATCAAATCTATTTTACTCCAGATGTAGAAGTGGCCTCTTTTCCTTTGTGATGACCTTAAGGTGAGTAATTCTACTCACTATATGGATCACATATGTATTTATACATATTGATAATATCTCCCCTTAATCTACTTTTCTCAAGAGAGAATGCATTCAGTTCAGCATAGAAAAAAAAAAATGATTCCCCGCCCACCCGGCGGGGAAACGTTTTTTTTCTAAGCTCGTTTGTGCGCGATTGGCGGGCGGCGGAGTGGGAGGCGCAGTGCCTCTGTGGTGATTGGCCGTATGGGAAATTATGCTGTGTTTACAGCACGGTGGCACCAAATGTGGTTTTCTACTGCATCTGAAGCATTCAGCAGCAGGGTAAGCAGGGGAGAGAGAGAGACAGTGAGCAGTGCTGAGTAGAGAGCTCTCAGCTGCTGAAGCTTACGTAAGTAAACTAGCAGGTGATTGCCCTCTGTTCAGCGCTGCTCACTGTCTCTCCATCTGCATGATTAATGTAGTAAGGGACAGAGCTGGGGGCGGTGTCTGTGTAAATCTAGAGGGGTCTAGAGGTGCTGTGTAATGTAAAAGGGGCACAGAGGTGCGGTGCTGTGTAATGTAAAGGGGCCCAGAGGTGCGGTCCTGTGTAATGTAAAGGGGTCCAGAGGTGCAGGGTGCTGTATAATGTAAAAGGGTTCCAGAGGTGCAGGGTGCTGTATAATGTAAAAGGGTTCCAGAGATGCGGAGCTGTAAAATGCAAAAGGGGTCCAGAGGTGCGGTGCTGTGTAATTTAAAGGGGCCCAGAGGTGTGGTGCTGTGTAATGTAAAGGGGCCCAGAGGTGCGGTGCTATGTAATGTAAAGGGGCCCAGAGGTGCGGTGCTGTGTAATGTAAAAGTGGTCCAGAGGTGCGGTGCTGTGTAATGTAAAAGGGGTCCAGAGGTGCGGTGCTGTAAAATGCAAAAGGGGTCCAGAGGTGCGGTGCTGTGTAATGTAAAATGGGTCCAGAGGTGCGGTGCTGTGTAATGTAAAAGGGGCTCAGATGTGCGGTGCTGTATAATGCAAAAGGGGGTCCAGAGGTGCGGTGCTGTGTAATGTAAAATGAGGTGAGGTTTCTGTGGAGGACAAGACAGAGAGGAGACTTGCAATTAGGGGAACCCCAAAGCCAGGCAGCGCAGCAGCACACTGGGGCATTGCGCCGTTGGCAGTAAAGCACAGCTATTTAGCGGCACTTTACTATTGTTTTTGCGGCGCTATGCGTGCGTGCTGGGGGGCGGTAAAATGCACCTTTGCCTGAGTTGGCAAAAATCCTGCCCTGTCCCCTAGCATGTATAATGCATGTATATTCTTAGCCCCCAAGTGCAATAACTTTACATTTAGTAACATTAAACCTCATTTGCCACACAGTTGCCCAATTAGACAGAGCATTGAGGTCGGTCTGTAAGTTGGAGACATCCTGTAAGCAGTGGCGGTGCGGTGCGTCCATAGGGACACCGGAGCGCCGCCCCCTCTGGATCGCTCACAGCCAGTAAAATATACAGATTCATACACTGTATGAATCTGTATATTTTCACCGCTGCCGCCCACTATTCAGCTGACCGGACATTGAGCGCCAGTCAGCTGAATAGCAGCAGCTGACTGGCTGTGTGGAAGTGCCGATCAGAGCCGCTGGCTCTGATAGGCTTTCCGAATACAGCCCTGAGGCTGTAGTCGGCTTCCTGAAGCTTATCCTCGGGACGTACCGGCCATGTGTTCCGAGGATAAGACTGACAGGCGTCTCAGCCAATCAGGTAATCTGATTCTGGTAATCAGTAATCTGATTGGCTGAAGCTTCATCGAGGGCGGGACGAGGGACATCGAGGGACGGTAGAAGCCAGAAAGGTAAGTGCCAGGGGGGTTCTGGGCACGGTGGCTACAAGTGGGGGCACAGTGGCTACAAGTGAGGGCACAGTGGCGACAATTGGGGGCACAGTGGCAACAATTGGGGGCACAGTGGTTACAAGTGAGGGCACAGTGGCTACAAGTGGGGGCACAGTGGCTACAAGTGGGGGCACAGTGGCGACAATTGGGGGCACAGTGGCGACAATTGGGGGCACAGGTGCTACAATTGGGGGCACAGTGGCGACAATTGGGGGCACAGTGGCAACAATTGGGGGCACAGTGGCTGTGTTTGATGGCATAGTGGTGACAATTGATGGCATGGCACAGTGGCGACAATTGGGGGCACAGTGGTGACAATTGGGGGCACAATGGCTGCATTTGATGGCATGGCACAGTGACTGCATTTGATGGCATGGCACAGTGGCTGTGTTTTGATGGCATGGCACAGTGGCTGCGTTTTGATGGCATGGCACGGTGGCTGCATTTTGATGGCACGGTGGCTGCGTTTTGATGACACGGTGGCTGCGTTTTGATGGCATGGCACAGTGACTGCGTTTTGATGGCACGGTGGCTGTGTTTGATGGCATGGCACAGTGGTTGCATTTGATGGCACAGTGACTGAATTTGATGGCATGGCACAGTGGTGACAATTTGATGGCACAGTGGTTGTGTTTGATGGCATGGCACAGTGACTGTGTTTGATGGCACAGTGGCTGCGTTTGATGGCACAGTGGCTGCATTTGATAGGTACAGTGAGGCTGCAATTGTTTTTTTTTTTCGTTTGCGCCCCGCCAAAAATGTTGAGCACCAGCTGCCTGTAAGGATGTTATAGGACTGCAGAGCTTGGTGTCACCTGCGAAAACTGAAATGGTTCTTTTAATCCCAGACCCTATATCCTTTATAAAGATATTAAACAGTAAGGGTCTCAACTCTGAACCTTACGGTACTCCACTGACAACCTTAGACCATTCAGAGTAAGAATCATTAACCATTACTTTTTGTATACGGCCTTTTTGCCAGTTTTCTATCCATTTTAAAAACTTACTGGTTTTAGAGTGAAACATACCAAACGCTAAACTCCAGATTTCACAATCTTGAAATTTTGTTAGATAACATGTAATCTGAGAACCACCCTCTAAAAACTACACCTTTCACCTTTTTATGGCTAAAGTGAACCTATCAAATAAAAATAAAACCCAACCACTAGGCACACATTGTGCTTACAATGACATTCTGCCCTTTCAAAAACATAGTAATACTAGGTATGGGAAAACATGTGTTACTCCCCCTGTCACATAATATTGTACCACTTCAGGCCTGAGTGGCCTTTAGCCACATCATTACCTGTATTAATGGCACCTGTTTGAACTTGTTATCAGTATAAAAGACACCCGTCCACAACCACAAACAGTCACACTCCAAACTCCACTATGGTGAAGACCAGAGAGCTGTTGAAGGACACCAGAAACAATAATTGTAGACCTGCACCAGGCTGGGAAGACTGAATCTGCAATAGGCAAGCAGCATGTGAAATCAACTGTGGGAGCAATAATTAGAAAATGGAAGACATACAAGACCACTGATAATCTCCCTCGATCTGGGGTTCCACGCAAATCTTACCCCGTGGGGTCAAAATGATCACCAGAATTCCCAGAACCACAAGGGGGGACCTAGTGAATGACCTGCAGAGAGCTGGGACCAACGTAACAAAGGCTACCATCAGTAACACACTACGCCGCCAGGGACTCAGATCCTGCAGTGCCAGACGTGTCCCCCTGCTTAAGCCAGTACATGTCCGGGCCCGTCTGAGGTTTGCTAGAGAGCATTTGGATGATCCAGAAGAGGATTGGGAGAATGTAATATGGTCAGATGAAACCAACGCAGAACAAACAACAAATTGGAAAGATCCTAAAGTACCTTCAATTTCAATGTGGCTTAAAAAAGTAAGGAAAATAGGAATAATGGAGAAACTTTTGCCAATGACGATAGACAAGAAAGAACAAATAAAAAGTATATGGGCACCGTGGGAGTCATTTATAAAATCAGAGGAAGGTAAAAACCTACTAGGGGAGTAGGAATAAGAATGAGAAAGAGAAGGGGATAGAGAAAATAGGAAGTTTGGCTGAAAATCATAATGAGGAGGAGATGGCTGGGGGGGGGGGGGGGGAGCAAGAGGTATGTTTTGTTTTTCCCCCTTTTGTTTGTTTTTTCCCACTTTCTCTCTGTGCACCGATGGTGTACACGGGGTGGAGAGAGGAAGATGGGGGCCATAAGGAGGGGAAGGGGTGTGGAAACTAGGGGAAAGAAATGGGGAAGGAAGAGTTGCAGAGATGGGGAGGGAATTAGTGGAATAAATGGAAAAGGGAGGGAAAGAGATATATATATATATATATATATATATATATATATATATATATATATATATATATGAGTCTAAGTTGTTAAAAATACATTTATATCCCCCTCTGATTCAATATATGAATGGCAATATAGTTGAAGAGGATGATGTAAAGTACATATACAATGTTTGTACTGTCATTTAATTCTGTATGTTCCTTTGTCTTTATCTCTGTATACCTCCCTTGTATATAATAAAAATAAATAGAGAATTGAAAAAAAAAGAAACCAACGTAGAACTGTTTGGTAAACTGTTTGGAGGAGAGAGAGGAGAGAGAATGCCGAGTTGCAACCAAAGAACACCATACCTACGGTGAAGCATGGGGATGACAACATCATGCTTTGGGGCTGTTTCTCTGCAAAGGGAACAGGACAACTGATCCGGCTACATGAAAGAATGAATGGGGTCATGTATCGTGAGATTTTGAGTGCAAACATCCTATCATGAGCAAGGGCATCGAAGATGAAAGGTGGCTGGGTCTTTCAGCATGACGATGATCCCAAACACACCGCCCGGGCAACAAAGGAGTGGCTTCGTAAGAAGCATTTCAAGGTCCTGGACTGGCCTAGCCAGTCTCCAGATCTCATCCCCATAGAAAACCTTTGGAGGGAGTTGAAAGTTTGTGTTCCTAAGCGACAGCCCCAAAACATCACTGCTCTAAAGGAGATCTGCATAGAGGAATGGGCCAACATACTCGCAACAGTGTGTGACAACCTTGTGAAGACTTACAGAAAACGTTTGACCTCTGTCATTGTCAACAAAGGAAAGATAACAAAGTATTGAGATGAACTTTTATACTTATGTAGCGCTCACCCCCGAAGGAGCCGATGATTAGTTTGGGACCGGCATGTTGTGTTGCCAATGGTTCTTGTCTAGGGATAATATTGGTGAGGGTGGATACAGAGCGAGTGTCCAGACATCAACTTGAGTTTTCAATGCTTTATTCCAGGGCCCAACAAGGTCAACATCAACACAGCACACAATAGAGAAAGGGTGATGAGCAGAGAGAGAACTACAGTATCAGGCCTTGGATATCAAAGAAAGAGCAAGCCTGCTCTCAGCATCGTCAAGTTCAAACATCGCTACTCTCGCCAGAGTGGGTCAATTGCCCCCGGACAGGCGATTAACTTGAGCCTGGCAGCTGAAGGGCCACTTTCAAACAAAGTCACTGGGAGGAACAGGGCCTCTGCCACAGGCCTGGTAAATTTTGAGGTTGTCAGAACTAGAACTAGTAAGTCCTCCCAGTAAGTCCAATTTTAAGGTCACCAATTGACAGCTGAAGCGTACCTGTCGAATGGCGCGGTGACTGGATCCCCGGTGGTTCGTCCAGGCCTCGCGGATAACCTCTGTCTCTGGGTTCTCCCGAGCCAATCCCCCACCGTACAGCTCCCAGCTTAGAATCTGGGACCCAGCAAGCCGCTGGGGCCCCTCTTTGCATCCGAATGAAGCTCTGCTTGATGCGCAACCTTGGCCAGGCGGGCCTCGATGGCAGGGCCCATGGATGCGCGCACCCTGAAGGTGGATGCCGCACCTGGAACTCAGGCCCCGCGTAGTGCACCACACTAATGGTGGCTGCCCCAGATATACCCCCCGCCAGCATGCCCAGAGAGGGAACCGCTCCTCTGATTGGCTGCTGGCTGGGGGAAGGTGGGTCTGTCAGAACTCCTCTAGCGCCAACTGTCACCCAGGGGTGATAAAACACCCCTGGCATGCAGACTGACCTACAAGGCAGTTCCAAACCGGCCGCAGCACCAATCGAAACAATTTTCAAATAGGAGAAAACTTAACTCTCCCATTCCCCACTAACTTTAGTGTAACGCCCCACTAAATAAGGGGGGGGGGAGCGCTACACTTATTTTCCACCATAATTTGCAAATTCATTCTTTCCAAATCAGACAATGTGATTGTCTGTCTGGATTTGTTTCCACATTTTGTCTCTCATAGTTGAGGTACTGTATACCTATGATGACAATTACAGGCCTCTCTTATCTTTTTAAGTGGGAGAACTTGCACAATTGGTGGCTGACTAAATACTTTTTTGCCCCACTGTATATAGGAAAGTGTAGTGTTTGTATACTAAGTGAATTGAACTTCTTAAACTTTTAAAAATATTTAATAGGTTTGATGGAAATATTTCATTAAAAAAATGCTTATTCTCCCAAATCTGACTCCTAAGAAAACGCTAGTTGTCTGGCTATTATCCTTAGCCTCAGACTACAAATGAAAGAGTCACTTGCCCAGAACAAGCATGCAGGACAAGAGTTCTTAATAGTTATATCTTCTGGGTCTTCTTGTGCAGTGATCCAGCATAAAATGTTGCGATTGTGCAGGAGTATTAAAGACCATTTCTTGCTGTTCTATCAATTTGTACAGGGTGACTAGTCTTGTATCCGCCCCTCCTGTAGTTTTCTGCAGGCAGCCTGTAGCAAGTGGACCTGTTGGGTCCCTCTGCTCTCTGCACAGGCTTTGTGTAGAACAGGGATGATGTCACTGCTACGTTTACAAGGTAAAATCAAGGTTTACAGGGGCATTTGATGCACATAAAGTGGTTTTATAAAATGTATGGCTATGAAGGAAAAATTTTATGTGAAAGTTTTGGCCATGCGTTCAGCTTTAAGTGAAGCTGGAAGATCGAAATGATGGACAGCCGACTAGCATCTATTAGAGTGGGCTAAGAGTGGCAGCACAGTTATTTTTCAAATGACATGTAATTTTCCATATTTGTGGATGAAACATAGTAAATATTGGTTTACACCCAGAATTACCACAATTACCAGAAGTTAATTATGAAATATGCTTTTTGGTGATTCCGATTGCAACACATTGAAAGTACCATTATGATATTTAAATCTTACAAATATATCTCAAGAGGAAATTTGTAAAAAGGATATTCAAATTATTGAGCAATGTTAGCACGCATAAAAAAGGAACATGTAAAGTACTTGGTTGTTTCACTGTAAATATTTAGATTATGCGACAGCAAGTGTTTTCGAAACACAATATGCTAATGTTCACATTCAGCATACAAAGTTCAATTAATTTTGAATGGGCTAAAATTGTACTTCACTGCACCAAAAGCAGTGTATGACAATGTTCTGGATGGTACAATTGGACACAGGAAACACACTTTCTCTAATACTCAATATCGCCATGCTTGTTCTCCTTCCCTAGGCCCCTCTACATATTTATTTCCAGTGAATCCAGGCTGGGTCTCTAAGCACTCTATGCCACAGACCTGGCCCCAGTATGTGGGGACCTGAGCACGAGTGAAGGGGCCATGCATACCACCCCTTTGCTACCATCACCTTTGCTGTGTGACCTGTTTCCTGGCTGGTTGGCTACATTTGCAAGTGACATAATTATGGTCATCTTTAGTTATGGAATCTAGCTTCCTCTGGACAACATTCTGCTTGTTAGACCTCTGTACTGTATCTTCTCTAAATTCAGTCCCTTTGTTGTAAGGCAAGTTCTTTTGATATGCTGTGCATGCACCTCTTTAGAGACTTCAGACCAGACAATTCAGATGAACGAGTAAGGGTCTTTTTTTTCTAAAGTAGTTGCAAGTAATAGTTCTCAAAGAAGTTTTCTACACACTTTCCTATACAAAGCTGTAGTACTCCATGAAGTGACTGTGCCTTAGACAACTGGCTATATCCATAAAGAGTCATCCTCAAGGCAAGAGTCCATTTAGGCAGTAACCCACAAGAGACAGCAAGCAATCCCTTAACCACTTGCCGACTGCCACACTAATATTTAAATTGGCAGAATGGCACGGACAGGCAAATGGGCATACAAATACGTCCCTTTAAATTTACTGCTGTGTGGACCTGCGTAAGCTCCGTGCCAGTGGGACCCGCAAACTTGATGTCTGCCGGTGTCCCACTTTCGTTTTACGGAGCTGCAGAACGGGCGGATGCCTGTTTAAACGAGAGATCTCCCTGTTCTGCCTAGTGACACGACACTGATCTTCTGCTCCCTGTAATCGGGAGCAGTGATCGGTGTTGTGTCACATGTAGCCCAGCCCCCACACAGTTTTATAATCACTCCCTAGGACACACTTAACCCCTTCCTCACCCCCTAGTGGTTAACTTCTTCCCTGCCAGTGTCATTTACATTTGCACTGATCGCTGTATAAATGACAATGGTCCCAAAATAGCGTCAAAAGTGTCCGATGTGTCCACTAAAAAATGCCATAAAAACCACTCAATAAACGCATTTTTTTTTTTAACCAAAAACATATAGAAGAATACGTATCAGCTTAAACTGAGGATTTTTTTTTATATATATTTATATATTTTTGGTGGATATTTATTGTAGCAAAAAGTAAAAAATATTGTTGTTTTTTTCTCAAAATTTTCGCCTTATTTTTTGGTTTATAGCGCAAAAAATAAAAAACACAGAGGTGGTCAATTACCACCAAAAGAAAGCTCTATTTGTGGGAAAAAAAGTACGTCAATTTTGTTTGGGAGCCCCGTCGCACAACAGCACAATTGTCAGTTAAAGCGACGCAGTGCCGAATCGCAAAAAGCGGCCCTGTCATTTTGGTAGCCAAATCCTCTGGGTCTGAAGTGGTTAAAGTCCATGATATGGTAAAAATCCTCAAAAAAGTAGTAAGTCTATAGCTGGCAGCTAAACATGCATAAAAATTCACAGGTTACATTCCCCACTGGGAACACCAACTGGGCCCCAACCCAGCCTCCACCTCTCCTCCCAAAGGGGGTAATTCACTCCAGCAGAGTAAGGCCGCGTACACACAATCGAACATGTCCACTGAAACTGGTCTGCAGACCAGTTTCAGCGGACATGTTCGATCATGTGTAAGGCCTATCGGACCGTTTTCCAGCGGAACAAAAGTTTCAAAACATGCTTTGAAACCTGTCCGCTGAAAACCTGTCCGTCGGACAGGTTCGATGGTTACTACACAAAATCATCGGACCAAAAATCCTGCGCATGCTCAGAATCAAGTCGACGCATGCTTGGAAGCATTGAACTTCGTTTTTTCATCACGTCGTTGTGTCCTACGTCACCGCGTTCTGGTCTGAGGGGATTTTGGTCCGATGGTGTGTACGCGGCCTAAGAGCTACATTTTGGCAGACATTCCCCAACATCTCTCTTAGGGCACCCAGTGAGCCCTATTTATATGTAATGACCTAGAGGGGTCAGTAACCTTCTAAAAAAAGATGGAAAACCTGGCAAGCAACATTAACCCCTCCCTCTCAGACACCACCTGCACAGCAGGCGAATGCATGAAGACAGTGCAACATTTAGACATTGTTACAAATTGCAGATGGTTGACCTTGTTAACTTAAGGACATCAACACAGTAAGATAAAAAAATAACTGTTCAGATCCCTCTTGGAAGCACCTGCTTGCGTATAGATTCTGTGGAGAACACAGGTATTGTGGGACGAACCTACCTAATTGCTATCAGAGTACTCCAGTTCCAATGGGGTGGTCTTTGTCCCTCCAGCTGTTCACCTGTGTTATCAGAGTTACCCTTGACTTCACTGTAAAGGACACCTTCTATGAGGATAATCGCAAGTATCTGTTGGTATTCCAAACTTTTTTTTTTCTGAGGTTGTGACCCTCTATTGGTATAGAGCAGCGGTCCTCAAACTACGGCCCTCCAGTTGTTCAGGAACTACAATTCCCATCATGCCTACTAGTCACGTCTGTGAACACAATGCCATCAATGCCTCATGGGACTTATAGTTCCGCAACAGCTGGAGGGCCGTAGTTTGAAGATCCCTGGTATAGAGCATTAAGAGACTTGACTTTTGCAACTACATGCTACCCTTATTATGCCACAGAGACATTGCTGTGAAGATTTTACTTTTGCACAGCTTTCATTATCTGTGTTGTATTGTTCTGTAATGTATGCATGCCCATTTTTTTATTTATTTTCAGTGTATGTTTTATCTTTGCCATCCTGAACCTGTTTTACATTATTGCTATCATTGCTTTTAGTAAACTGCAAATTACATTACTTCCTTTCTGACCAATTGGCTGATAAATTATTTTGTTAAACATTTTGTATATATTGTACATTCAGTATAGATGGACAAGATAGCCAGGCAATAAGCTTTGAAAAATGGTCTCAGGCCGCGTACACACGACCAAATAAATCCGATCAAATCGGTCTGTCAGGCCGATTTGATCGGATTTGTCTGCTGGGATATATTGGTTTGATCGTGTACACACGATCAAACCAAAATCCCCACTGGCAGACAGCGTGGTGACGTGGCGGTGACGTTGACGGCGCCACGTCACCAAACCAGGAAGTAAAACACTTCCGCGCATGCGTCGAATCCATTTGACGCATGTGCGGGCAGATATCTTCTAGATTGTAAGCTCTTACGAGCAGGGCCCTCTGATCCCTCCTGTATTGATTTGTATTGTGAATGTACTGTCTTCCCTAATGTAAAGCGCTGCGTAAACTGTTGGCGCTATATAAGTCCTGTATAATAATAATAATAATATGTCTGCTGGTTAGCGTACTAACCAGCAGACATGTCGGACGGACGGGTTCCCAGCAGACAGATTTTAAAGCATGCTTTTAAATCTGTCTGCTGGAAAAATCTGTCTGCCCGTACACATGATCGAATTTGTCTGCTGAAACGGTCCGTCGGACCATTTTCAGCAGATAGATTTGATCGTGTGTACGCGGCCTCAGAGTGCAAACTGTATGTCTGTATTTTCATTTGATACAGGTTTCCTTTAACTTATTGGTTTGATTATTGATATTACACCCAGCATGCTGACCATTTTCCGGATGTTGTTTCTTGGTTGCATACTGTAGTGGAAAAACAATTCTACTGTTATCTGATTCTCCTTTATTCACATGTCTTGTAAATAAAAGATTATAATGACAATGATTGTTCGTCTTTTGGCTCTTACTTGTGATGCAGAGAGCAGGTTAATTATTCTTTCTTCCAAACACAAAAGGAAATAAAGATATTTTGGACAAAGGCCAGACTCATTTTGCTTATGAGTGCTCTATTAACAATAGTAGGTCAATTCTATGACTACAGATATAGTTGCACAATGTTCTAGTTCAAGCATTTATCACCTGAAAATGTCCTGTTGTGTTAACTCATTGACTGACTTAAAATTCAAAAGAAAGGCCTTTGGTACAGTGGTAGCTTTTGTTTTCACTAAAATCGCATTGAACTAATGAAGCTACACTACTGTACAAATGTTTTAGGCAGGTGTGAAAAGTGCTGTAAATTAAGCGCAGCAGGCTTGTCCCCGCCTCTGTGTTGCAGCCAACTCTGTGCAGCTGTCTGTGATGAAGACTCTTTACCTGCCACCCACCTGCTGGGTATGCTACATAGGATGGGTGTGTGCAGGCTCTAGCTCGGTTTATGTACTTTTTCCCCGCTCAATCCACTCCCCCACCCCGCTAGTGCAGTGTACAGTAGCAGCTTGGACTGTGGTTCCTTGTGCTTCATCTCCTTCTTTGACCCCTCGCATCTCTGGAAAACCGTGACAAGCTAGAGGAACGCCAGGCTGCTGTTGAGTGAGTTCTGTGTCACTCTGCACTCACTCCTCTGCTCTACCCACCCTTCTCGCAGTCGATCCTATCAGAGGGCAGGAAAGGGAGAGCCAATGGAAACATCAGAAAGGGTTGCTGTAAAGATGTTATGGACTATGTGAATTATAGTTTTTAAAGGGGGCACCATACTTGTGCATGGAGACTGGCAGGCTAATAGACTTTAATACCCATGAACCCTTGCATCAGAAAGGAGGAGGATTTCCACTTTTTTCCTGCGCAAATCTGTGTGGAGTGAGACAGTCCAGAGAGGAGGGTGAAGGGGTGTGGACCTGCTGTCAGAGTTTGGGCCTTCGATCCAAGGGACTAGAGCCACTAAAAAAGAGCTAAGAGGACCTTTTTCTGTTCCTGTATGCTTGCACCATAGAGAGAGAGAGAGAGAGAGAGAGAGAGAGAGATAGAGAGAGAGAGAGAGAGAGGACAGACCTGCTCCTGAGTCTACCAGAGTCTCCTGCAGAGACTGAGCTTTAAAGAGGGAAATGCTGCATCTTCAGAATTGGAGCTGAAAAACTGTGGCCCACATGAAAAAAACAGGAAATCGGCTTCCAGAACCTACTGATCGCCAGGCCCCAGGGACCAGGCCTATCACCAGCTGGGAAGCGATGAGCTAAAATAATCACCCTAAACACCCACCACATACTGCTAGACTAATTGGAGGCTGCTTCTACTTAGCAGCCTATTCCATATCAATTACCCACATTCTTTTAAAGGGACAGTGCACCAACAAAAGAGGGACCCCACCAAAAGCCGGCTAATGCTAGGTACTAGGCGCCAGGTACTTTCCAACACCTCCAGGGGTACCCCTACACTATGAACGCTTATTCCCACCTGTTCCTGGGGTTGTATGCACAAGGTATACACCAGGGCCCTTTCTATTCCCCTGAAGTGGTTGACATCATTTAGAAACTATAATTGCCCAGTTAAGATTTAAGTTAACATTGCTATACTTCCTGCACGTTATCATAGTGTTGTGATATGTATCTGCTTGTTGATGATTTACACTGTATTGCATTTAATTTCTTTTGCGCTGCTTTTCGGCCACTAGCGGGGCACTTTTAACATCAAAAAAGGGTTAAAACCTTCCATTTTGCTTCGCTCTCAAATCGATATTCAGGCACTTTGAAAGTGCTGCCCATTCATTCCATTGAGCAGGGCGTTTTGGGAGCGTTAAATACAGGCCCAGATTTACTCCCTGTGCCGCCCCAAGGCCGGGTCCTTCAATGCCGCCCCCCCCCCCACACACACACACAGTGGCCAAGTGATACAGTCGGCAGCTACAGCCGCCGACTGTATCACGGGGGCGTGCCCGCAAGAACTAACCCATATGTGAGAGAGCTCGCATGAAGGGAGTTAGTTCTTGCAAGGAGGAGCCGAGATGGCCGCCGATCCCCCATCACAGATTCCGCCCATCAAAAAGCCCCCATATAAGGTCATCCATCACAAAGCCCCCCATTAAAGATCCCCCATCACAGACTCATCTATTATTACATTGCAATATAAAATGAAATAGTTAAACTCACCATAATGCTGAATGAGTGGGAGCCCTGATATCACTGTCCCCAGCAAGCGGAGTGCTTCCTTACATCTCAGGTCTATCATAGGAGCCAGTCCAGGAGGCAGGACTTTGTATGACAGTGGCCGCCAGGTAAGTGGGAGATCCCTGCTCTGTGAAATCTGGTGGCGCTCCCCCTCCGAGGCAGTCCAATGGGCACAAACCCTGGGCGCCCTCCCACTGCTCCATCTCGCGATGCACTCGCTCGCAATTGGCCCTGCAAAGCAGGGACAAAACAGGGACAGACTTGGTCCAGGGACAGTGTGCTCTGGTCACCCTGGGCTAGTGGCCAGCAGGACCCATAGGTCAGTGGCCAGCAGACAGAGAGGAAGGGGGTGGGCTGACAGAGGAGGAGTGGGCTGACAGAGAGGAGCTGACAGGGGGGGTGGGCTGAGAGGGGGGTTGGCTGACAGAGGGGGGTGGGCTGTGGGCTGACAGAGAAGGGGTGGGCTGAGAGGGGAGGTGGACTGACAGAGGGGGGGTGGGCTGTGGGCTGACAGAGGGGGTGGGCTAACAGAGGGGGGTGGGCTGACAGAGGGGAGTGGGCTGTGGGCTGACAGAGGAGGGGTGGGCTGTGGGCTGACAGAGGAGGGGTGGGCTGAGAGGGGAAGTGGGCTGACAGAGGGGGGGTGGGCTGAGAGGGGGAGTGGGCTGTGGGCTGACAGATGAGGGGTGGGCTGAGAGGGGGGTGGGCTGACAGAGGGGAGTGGGCTGTGGGCTGACAGAGGGGGGGTGGGTTGTCAGAGAAGGAATGGGCTGAGAGTGGGTGGGGGCTGAGCTGACATAGAGGAGGTTGTTTGACAGAGAAGCATGGCTGAAACGGGGAGGGGGGTAAATGAGACAGAGACCTCAGAAATACACAGCGCCCTTGGCGCATCCACACGTGACCAGCTCCGTCTGTCAATCCATTTGCAGGGCGCTCGCACAAATGCCCTGTGATTGGCCGAACAGGGTCATGTGCGGCCGCAGGCTGTGGAATTCTGGGACATGTAGTCATGATGCGAGCCTCACATCATGACTACATGTCCCAGAATTCCACAGCGCGCAGCCGCACATGATCCTGTTCGGCCAATCACAGGTGTTCAAGTGCCAGCATCTGCCCGACTTTATCAAAGAAAAAAAAAAAAGGCCGCGAGTGGCGCGGCCGTTTTGCATATCAATCGGGATGACCTGGGGGGAAATAACTAGTGGTCTTCTTGAAAATGGCTGCCGGCGGAGACATTATCTCCGCCGGCCGCGGACCTCCAGCGTGAGGTGCTATGTTAGCGGCCACGAAAGCCGAAAATTTGCCGCAGGAGCGGCGCCGCCCTTCACCCAC
Organism: Rana kukunoris; assembly: GCA_029574335.1. Classification (NCBI taxonomy): domain Eukaryota; kingdom Metazoa; phylum Chordata; class Amphibia; order Anura; family Ranidae; genus Rana; species Rana kukunoris. The sequence continues at coordinate 222,579,564 of CM056052.1, forward strand.
TGCCACCCCGAGGCCTGGCCTCGGTGGCCTTGTGGGAAATCCGGCCCTGGTTAAATATAGTGCTCATAAGCTGCCCCAAAAATTCTGCTTGCAGAACTTTTTAAAATGTGTGAAAAGACACACTGGAATAAATGGGAGGTGCTTTTCAGGCGCTTAGCAAGGGCTATTTCCAGTGCTAAAGCGTCTGAAAACTGCCCTGGTGCGAAAGGGGTCTAATTCTTGTGCACTCTTAAAGTGGTAGCCTGCTAACCACTTAATTAAACAGGTGACCACTCTTTGCTCTCAAAACAGCATCAATTTCTCTAGGTACACTTGCACACAGTTTTTGAAGGAACTCCACAGACAGGTTGTTCCATATATCTTGTAGAACTAACAATAGATCTTCTGTGGAAGTAGGCTGCCTCAAGTTCTTCTCCTCATATGATCCCAGACAGGCTCCATGATGTTGAGATCAGGGCTCTGTGGGGCCCCAACTGTCACTTCCAGGACTCCTTGTTTTTCTTTACGCTGAAGAGTTTTTAATTTTTTTATTATTATTATTATTATTATTATACAGGTTTTATATAGTGCCAACAGTTTGCACAGTGCTTAACAAAATAAAGGCAGACATTACAGTTACATTACAATTTGGTACAAGAGGAATCAGAGGGCCCTGCTCATTAGAGCTTACAATCTAAAAAGGGAGGGTCAATTGATACAAAAGTTAATAGCTGTGGGGGATAAGCTGATGGTGGAAGTAAAACAGTGTTAGTTAGAAGCAGGATAGGCTTCTTTAAAGAATAGAGTTTTCAGGGATTGTCTATGGATAGATTAGGTGACAGTCGGACAGATTGGGGTAGGGAGCTCCAAAGGATGGGAGAAGCTCTGGAGAAATCCTGGAGGCGAGCATGGGAGGAGGTGACAAGGAAGCTAGAGAGCAGGAGGTCTTGGGAGGACTGAAGAGAGCGGTTTGGTTGGTATTTTGGGACTAGGTTAGTGATGTAGCTGGGGGCAGAGTTGTGGATGGCTTTGTAAATTATTGTTAGCACTTTGAATTTTATTCGTTGGGTGAGTGGGAGCCAGTAAAGGGATTGGCAGAGGGGGTGCAGGACACTGAATGGTTGGTAAGGTGGATGAGTCTTGCAGCGGAATTTATGATGGACTGAAGGGGGATAGTCTATGTAAAGGTAATCCAATGAGGAGGGAGAAGTTGAGGCAAGAGATGACCAGGGAGTGAATTAGAAGCTTGGTGGCGTCATTAGTTAAAAAGGGGCCTATTCTGGAAATGTTGTGGAGGCTAAGGCGCCATGATTTGGACAGGGATTGGATGTGGACCTGAAAGGACAGTTCAGAGTCTAAGGTTACCCCTAGCACACTGGCATGTGGGGACGGACTGATAGATGTGCCATTGTCAGTTTTAGATAGATTCAGTTTGAGGAAGTGGTATGACATTCAGGCTGATATGTCTGTTAGTAAATCAGTAATGCGTGAGGAGATTGATGGGGTGAGCTGAGGGGCAGAGAGATAGATTTGGGTGTCGTCAGCATATAAATGGTAGTGGAAGCCATGGGTGGCTATCAGCTGACCCAGGGAGGATGTGTAGATCGAGAATAGCAGAGGTCCAAGGACAGAACCTTGGTGGACCCCAATGGTAAGAGGAGTTGGAGAGGAGGAAGTGGGGTTGTAAGCAACACTGAAGGTTCGGTGAGATAGGTAAGATTCGAACCAATGGAGAGTGCAGCCATGAAGACCAAGCAAATTTAGTCTTTTGAGGAGGAGGGGTGGTCAACTGTATCAAAGGCAGCGTAAAGATCCAAGAGTAAGAGTATGGAATATTAAACATTGGTTTTCGCTGTTAGTAAGTTGTTTCTGAGTTTTAGGAGAGCAGTTTCTATGGAGTGCTGTGGGCGAAATCCAGACTGAAGGGGATCAAGAAGGTTATTCTCAATGAGGTGATCGCTCAGTTGGTTGTAGACTAAACGTTCAAGGAGTTTGGAGGCAAAAGGAAGTAAAGAGATGGGTCTTAGGTTGTTAAGATTGGTGGGGTCTAGTGAGGCCTTTTTTGTTATGGGAGTGACTAGAGCATGTTTTAGAGGGTTGGGGAAGGTGCCAGTAGAGAGTGAGAGGTTGAAGATATGAGTTAATTAGTGTAAAAACAGGGGTTTTGTCCGCACGCATTTGCAAATGCATGCGTGAGCCACAGAGCCGCGCCAAGGCACCCTGTAATCTGTGCTACATTAAGTTTCCTTGGTCACCCATTGCGTCTACGGTCCTCAACATTGCCCGTTCCTTTGTGCTTCTTCAAAACAACTTGAACAACACATCCCAGTCTGCTTTTAAATCTTTGCCTGGGAGAGACTTTGCTGATGTAGTATAACTACTGTGTCTTGTTGCTGTGCTTAGTGTTGCCATGGGGTATGAACTGTGCCATAAAAATGTCTAACAAAACCTAACTGTAGTAGCAGAGTTTGGATGTTCCTCCCCCTGTTGTAAGCTCCCTACACAGCTGTCTTTTTTTCAGTTAATGACTGCCTTTTGACTTACACATGAAATTGACGATCACTTAGCACCTTCTTGGTATAATTGGTTAATCATCCACCTAAATCTAATCTTACAAAATCCCTGACTTTGTGCAAGTTTACAAAGTGTGCAAGTATAATGCCGCGTACACACGGTCGTTTTTTGTGATGAAATAAAACGAAGTTTTAAAAAACGTCATTTTATGTCTTCAAAAAAACGACCAAAAAAAATTCGAACATGCTTGAATGTTTTATGTCGTTTTTCAGAATGTCGTCTTTCGTTTCACATAAAATGATCGTGTGTGGGCAAAACGTTGTTTTATGTCTTAAAAAAAAACGACCAAAAAAAAATTTGAACATGCTTGAATTTTTTATGTCGTTTTTCAGAATGTCGTCTTTTGTTTCACAAAAAATTATCCTGTGTGGACAAAACCACGTTTAAAACAACATTTTTAAACCCGCGCATGCTCAGAAGCAAATTATGAGACGGGAGCTTCAATGGAACAGAGTGCCGTCGAACGTGGTGTACGTAACCGCGCTTTGCAAGAGCATTTTCAGAAAACGATGGTGTGTAGGCAACATCGTTTTTTTTAAATGAAGTTTGAAAAACTGTGTTTTGTTTCGTGAGATAAAATTACGTTTTTTACATCACAAAAAGTGATCGTGTGTACGCGGCATAAGAACTGATGCTGATTTTAAGCCAAAGGGTGGTCACATCTTATTTTGATTTGATTTAGATATTTTTTCTATGCACTCACTTTGCATTTTGTAAATTGATAAAAAATTAACCAGAAAATATATATTTTTGAAAGCATTCTTTCTTTACAGCATTTCTTCACACCCGCCTAAAACTTTTGCACAGTACTGTAATTTCTTTAACTTCAAAGAAAATATTTTTTTTAATTCAAGTGATTGTTCCTCTATTTATACAGTACATGGCATAAACTACATGTGTACGGAGAGTACAATTAGGTCCATATAGATCTGGACACAATTTTAGATTTTTCTGGTATTTACCAAAACATATTGAAGCTAAAGTTATGTAATGGATATGGGCTGAAAGTGCACACTCTCAGGTTTAATTTGTGGGTATGTATCGGTACATAAAAATCAGGGGAAGGGCTTAGGAATTACAACTCTTAAGAACAGCTATCCCCCATTTTTCAAGAGACCAAAAGTAATTGGACAATTTAATCAAAATCTGTTTTATTGCCAGGTGTGGTCTACTCCATTATTTCTTCATAAATTAAGCAGGTAAAAGGTTAGGTTGATTCTAAGTGTGGAGTTTACATTTGTAATCTATTGTTGTAACCCTACATCATGCATTCAAAGGTGCTGCCCATGCAAGTGAAACAGGCCATGCAAGACTTCAAAAATAAAAACAAACCTATTAGAAAGATAGCAGCAACATTACGAGTGGCCAAATCAACAGTTTGGTACATTCTGAGGAAAGAAGAACACACTGGTTAGCTCAGCAACATAAAACGGTCTGGATGTCTACAGTGGGGGATGATTGCAGGATCCTCTCTATGGTAAGGAAAAACCCATTTACAACATCCAGACAAGTGAAGGACACTCTCCAGGAGGTGAGCATATCATTGTCAAAGTCTACAATCAAGAGATGACATCACAATAGCAAATACAGAGGGTTTACCAACAGGTGCAAACCATTCATAAGTCTAAAGAATAGAAAAGCCATATTAGACTTTGCCAAAAAACATCTAAAAAAGCCAGACCAGTTCTGGAAAAGCATTCATTGGACAGATGAAACTAAAATTAATCTGTACCAGAATGACGGGAAGTAAAAAATATTGATAAGGATTGAAACAGCTCATGAGCCAAAGCACACAATGTCATCTGTGAAACATGATGGAGGCAGTGTGATGGCATGGGCAGGCATGGTTTCCAGTGGCCATTGACACCATAGCACAGCGCACACTGACACCATAGCACAGCGCACATTGACATGGCACACATTGAGACCAGTCTGTTCACAGTGCTCAGGCTGAACTGTTGGACACTTACATAGAGCACAAGGAGAAAAAAATGGCACAGACTGGAAGGCTGCCACTCATGTCAGGGCAACTTTCAGTGAGCGCTGCACCAGAGTGGTAATTTTCACAATCCTCCACCTCACTCATTACTTTCTGCTCTCCAGCTACATTGGTGGGGGAGGGGGGCAGGCTCAGAGAGGTCATACTGTTAGGTCCCATGGCTTAATGAGAATTGTAAGAAGAGCACCCGTGTACTGCTCTGCCTGTGCGCGGCTCACCAGACTACTTTTCCTGAGCATGCACCTTTCCTCTTCGGCCGCCAATCGCATCGGGACTCTAAGTGTAGGCACTGATTGAAGGGAGATTGGTCATGCAGCCCTGTCATCACTCGCGCCCAGCTAAAATCCACTCGCCAAATGCTAGTAGGCGAGTGGAAATTTTAAGGGCTGTCTTTACTATTGATAACATTAGCATCAAGTCCCATTTTAATCAGCCATGGCCTAAAATGCTTATTAGGTGGCAAACTGGTCCACTGTAATTTTGTGAATCTCTTTTTTCCATACTGTTTCTGTAGGTACTGTAATTGCCTGTGTAACCACCAAACACCGTATTTGTAGATTACTGTTCTTAGGGGCACAGTTTCCTGTTGAATTTAATACTAGGAGCATACACCTGTGGACACTCCTGTTATTGAGTCTGCACTGTCACTGGCAGCTGCAGATCTCAGACTAACAATCAGAAACCTACCAGCATGGTTTCAGTTCATTTGTGCACATGCAGACTGGAGAAGATCGATTACAAACATTTCTACCCTGCAGATGGCACTACGCCTTTGTCTCTGTGTACTTGTGTACAGAGAAAGAAGTACATTTTTAGAATAACTTACAGGTAAAAAAGAGCAGAGAGAAAAAAAAGAAAGAAATATACATACAGTATATATATAGATCTATCTATCTATCTATCTATCTATCTATCTATCTACCTATCTATCTATCTATCTATCTATCTATTTATATAGATATATATATCTATATATATATACGTGTCGATCAGCCCAAACATTATGGCCACTAAACCACTGACGACAGCTAAGGTGAATAACATTGTAACATTGATTATCTCAACAATGGTACCTGAAAGGTGAGATATATTAGGTAGTAAGTTGAAGTTGATGTGTTGAAAGCAGAAAAGATGGACAAGTGTAAAGATTTGAGCGATTTTGACACAAGCCTTATTATAATTGCTAGATGACTGGGTCAGAGCATGTCTAAAACTGCAGCCCTTATGGGATATTCCTGGTCTGCAGTGGTCAGGACTAGGGATGAGCTTCGCGTTCGATGCGAACACATGTTCGCATCGAACATTGGCCGTTCGATCGTTCGTCGAAAACGAACAAATCGGGTCGTTTGCGCCAAATTCTAATGACCCATAATTCACTGCGGCGTTGCGCGCTGATGATTGGCCAAGCATGCACCATGACCCCGCATGCTTGGCCAATCACAGCGCCCAAAAAACGAAGAGACCTAATTGGCCAAAGCCTGGGTGCTTTGGCCAATTAGGGCTCAGGGCTTTAGCACACGCCACACACTATAAAAGGCCGCCTCCCAGGCGGCCTCGTGTAGTGTGTTCCGGCTTGCTTAGAGAAGTGAGACAGACAGACAGAGAGAGAGATAGATAGAGACACAGGGCCAGATTCAGGTAGAGTTAGGCTGGAGTATCAGTGATACTCCAGCCTAACTGTCACTTTAAGCCGGCGTTTCTGTTTTCTGTAACCAGAAAACAAGAAACGCCGGGTTGGAGTTCCGATGCGATCGGCGTAATTGAATTTCGCCATCGCATCGCAACTTTAATTAAAAAATGGCGCCGGGGGCGTTCCCGCTGATTTACGCTGAAAAAATATGTTAATCAGCGGGAATCGGCAATTCACGATCATATTCGGTCACGACGCAGTGACTTTCCGACGTTTCCGTAAGCGATACACGGCGTAAAGATAAAGCAGCCCCCTAGTGGAGTATCCTATGTTAAGTATAGCCGTCATCATCGAGTCGAAAAAAAAAAAAATCGCGTCGCTTGCGTAAAACGTCCATGAATGGGGATTTGACGTCATTGATGTTCACTGACAGAATTTGGAGCATGCGCACTGGGATGCATTGACAGTCGACGCATGCGCAGTACGTTCGCCGCGGGATCGCGCTTAGTTTAACCACTTGCCTACTGTGCACCTACACCCCCTTCCTGCCCAGACCAAATTTTAGCTTCCGGCACTGCGTCGCTTTAACTGACAATTGCGCGGTCGTGCGATGTGGTTCCCAAACAAAATTGGCGTCCTTTTTTTCCCACAAATAGAGCTTTCTATTGGTGCTATTTGATCGCCCGTGCGGTTTTTATTTTTTGCGCTATAAACAAAAAAAGAGCGACAATTTTGAAAAAAGACACAACATTTTTTGCTTTTTGCTATAATAAATATCCCATAAAAAAAAAAAAAAAAAATTGATCTCAGTTTAGGGCGATACGTATTCTTCTACATATTTTTGGTAAAAAAAAAAAAAAAAAAAAATCGCAATAACCGTATAGTGACTGGTTTGCGCAAAAGTTATATTGCCTACAAAATAGGGGACATAATTATGATTTTTTTTTTTACTAGGAATGGCGACGATCTGCGTTTTTTTTTTCGGGATTTCGACATTATAGCCGACACATCGGACACTTTTGACACATTTTTGGGACCATTCACATTTATACAGTGAACAATGCTATAAATATGCATTGATAACTGTATAAATGTAACTGGCAGGGAAGGGGTTAACCACTAGGGGGCGGGGAAGGGGTTAAATGTGTATCCTAGGTGTGTTCTTACTGTAGGGGGAGGGGGGGTGACTGAGGGAGGTGACCGATTGTTTCCCTATGTACAAGGGACACAATCGATCTCCTCTCTCCCTGACAGGGACGTGCAGCTCTGTGTTTACACACAGAGCTGCACGTCCCAGCTCAGTTACACAGAAATCGCGGGTGCCCGGCGGCCATCGCGGCCGCCGGGCACGCGCACGGTGGCCATCGCGGCCGCCGGGCACGCGCACGGTGTTGTTAGTAACCCGACGGGTGCCCGCGCGCGGCGCCGGCAGCGCGCGCGCGCCACTTAGCGGCCTGAATTGACATCACGTCATATGACGTGATGTCAGGATAATTGAGTATCTCGCCCGCCGTCATTTCACGGTGGGCGGGTATTAAGTGGTTAAATAATACACGCCCCGTACCCGCCCAATTTGAATTCCGCCGGCTCATTTGCGATACGCTGCCGCAACTTTAGGAGCAAGTGCTTCATGAATAACAGCACTTGCTCCTAAAGTTTCGCTAGCGTAACGTAAATGAGAAACGTTACTCCAGAGCAAAGATGCTCCAATCTACCTGAATCTGGCCCACAGTGTATTTTCACATAGATAGATAGATAGATAGATAGATAGATAGATAGATAGATAGATAGATCAGGGAGGCTACTAGTTAGTATAGTTAAATGTACAGTTTGTAGAGAATATATTCACATCCCTAGGAGTTGTCAATATATTTATAAACTGTATAGCTTAGCTAGTTCTGCTATTAGTATCTGTCAGGCAGGAGATTGTGCTTGATGCTCTAACACATGGGTCTTCAAACTACGGCCCTCCAGTTGTTCAGGAACTACAATTCCCATCATGCCTAGTCATGTCTGTGAATGACAGTGTGTTACAATGCCTCATGGGATGTGTAGTTCTACAACATCTGGAGGGCCGTAGTTTGAGGATCCCTGCTCTAACATGTTAGTGTACACGTGTTAGTTAATTGCACATAGATGCATTAACTGTTACTGCACGTGTGCTATTTATTTGCACAGAAAGGCGCATTTGGTGTCACCGCACATGTGCTGTTACATACCACCTGAGCGCATTTGGGGTCACCGCACGTGTGCTGTTACATACCACCTTAACGCATTTGGTGTCACCGCACGTGTGCTGTTACATACCACCTTAGCGCATTTGGTGTCACCGCACGTGTGCTGTTACATGCCACCTTAGCGCATTTGGTGTCACCGCACGTGTGCTGTTACATACCACCTTAGCGCATTTGGTGTCACCGCACATGTGCTGTTATATACCACCTGAGCGCAGTTAGTGTCACTATACGTGTGCTGTTACATACCACCTGAGCGCAGTTAGTGTCACCGCACCTGTGCTGTTATATACCACCTGAGCGCAGTTAGTGTCACTGTACGTGTGCTGTTATATACCACCTGAGCGCATTTAGTGTCACCGCACCTGTGCTGTTATATACCACCTTAGCGCAGTTAGTGTCACCGCACCTGTACTGTTATATACCACCTGAGCGCAGTTAGTGTCACCGTACCTGTGCTGTTATATACCACCTGAGCGCAGTTGGTGTCACTGTACGTGTGCTGTTACATACCACCTGAGCGCAGTTAGTTTCACCGCACCTGTGCTGTTATATACCACCTGAGCGCAGTTAGTGTCACTGTACGTGTGCTGTTACATACCACCTGAGCGCAGTTAGTGTCACTATACGTGTGCTGTTACATACCACCTGAGCGCAGTTAGTGTCACCGCACCTGTGCTGTTATATACCACCTGAGCGCAGTTAGTGTCACTGTACGTGTGCTGTTATATACCACCTGAGCGCATTTAGTGTCACCGCACCTGTGCTGTTATATACCACCTGAGCGCAGTTAGTTTCACCGCACCTGTGCTGTTATATACCACCTGAGCGCAGTTAGTGTCACTGTACGTGTGCTGTTACATACCACCTGAGCGCATTCGGTGTCACCGCACGTGTGCTGTTACATACCACCTTAGCGCATTTGGTGTCACCGCACGTGTGCTGTTATATACCACCTTAGCGCATTTGGTGTCACCGCACGTGTGCTGTTACATACCACCTTAGCGCATTTGGTGTCACCGCACGTGTGCTGTTACATACCACCTTAGCGCATTTGGTGTCACCGCACGTGTGTTGTTACATACCACCTTAGCGCATTTGGTGTCACCGCATCTGTGCTTTTACATATCACCTGAGCGCATTTGGTGTCACCGCACGTGTGCTGTTACATACCACCATAGCGCATTTAGTGTCACCGCTCGTGTGCTGTTATATACCACCTGAGCGCAGTTAGTGTCACTATACGTGTGCTGTTACATACCACCTGAGCGCAGTTAGTGTCACCGCACCTGTGCTGTTATATACCACCTGAGCGCAGTTAGTGTCACTGTACGTGTGCTGTTATATACCACCTGAGCGCATTCGGTGTCACCGCACGTGTGCTGTTACATACCACCTTAGCGCATTTGGTGTCACCGCACGTGTGCTGTTATATACCACCTTAGCGCATTTGGTGTCACCGCACGTGTGCTGTTACATACCACCTTAGCGCATTTGGTGTCACCGCACGTGTGCTGTTACATACCACCTTAGCGCATTTGGTGTCACCGCACGTGTGTTGTTACATACCACCTTAGCGCATTTGGTGTCACTGCATCTGTGCTTTTACATATCACCTGAGCGCATTTGGTGTCACCGCACGTGTGCTGTTACATACCACCATAGCGCATTTAGTGTCACCGCTCGTGTGCTGTTATATACCACCTGAGCGCAGTTAGTGTCACTATACGTGTGCTGTTACATACCACCTGAGCGCAGTTAGTGTCACCGCACCTGTGCTGTTATATACCACCTGAGCGCAGTTAGTGTCACTGTACGTGTGCTGTTATATACCACCTGAGCGCATTTAGTGTCACCGCACCTGTGCTGTTATATACCACCTGAGCGCAGTTAGTGTCACCGCACCTGTACTGTTATATACCACCTGAGCGCAGTTAGTGTCACCGTACCTGTGCTGTTATATACCACCTGAGCGCAGTTGGTGTCACTGTACGTGTGCTGTTACATACCACCTGAGCGCAGTTAGTTTCACCGCGCCTGTGCTGTTATATACCACCTGAGCGCAGTTAGTGTCACTGTACGTGTGCTGTTACATACCACCTGAGCGCAGTTAGTGTCACTATACGTGTGCTGTTACATACCACCTGAGCGCAGTTAGTGTCACCGCACCTGTGCTGTTATATACCACCTGAGCGCAGTTAGTGTCACCGCACCTGTGCTGTTATATACCACCTGAGCGCAGTTAGTGTCACTGTACGTGTGCTGTTATATACCACCTGAGCGCATTTAGTGTCACTGCACCTGTGCTGTTATATACCACCTGAGCGCAGTTAGTTTCACCGCACCTGTGCTGTTATATACCACCTGAGCGCAGTTAGTGTCACTGTACGTGTGCTGTTACATACCACCTGAGCGCATTTGGTGTCACCGCACGTGTGCTGTTACATACCACCTTAGCGCATTTGGTGTCACCGCACGTGTGCTGTTATATACCACCTTAGCGCATTTGGTGTCACCGCACGTGTGCTGTTACATACCACCTTAGCGCATTTGGTGTCACCGCACGTGTGCTGTTACATACCACCTTAGCGCATTTGGTGTCACCGCACGTGTGTTGTTACATACCACCTTAGCGCATTTGGTGTCACCGCATCTGTGCTTTTACATATCACCTGAGCGCATTTGGTGTCACCGCACGTGTGCTGTTACATACCACCTGAGCGCATTTGGTGTCACCGCACGTGTGCTGTTACATACCACCTGAGCGCATTTGGTGTCACCGCACGTGTGCTGTTACATACCACCTGAGCGCATTTGGTGTCACCGCACGTGTGCTGTTACATACCACCATAGCGCATTTAGTGTCACCGCACGTGTGCTGTTATATACCACCTGAGCGCATTTGGTGTCACCGCACGTGTGCTGTTACATACCACCCGAGCGCATTTGGTGTCACCGCACGTGTGCTGTTACATACCACCTTAGCGCATTTGGTGTCACCGCACGTGTGCTGTTATATACCACCTGAGCGCATTTGGTGTCACCGCACCTGTGCTGTTATATACCACCTGAGCGCAGTTAGTGTCACCGCACCTGTGCTGTTATATACCACCTGAGCGCAGTTGGTGTCACTGCACCTGTGCTGTTATATACCACCTGAGCGCAGTTAGTGTCACCGCACCTGTGTTGTTATATACCACCTGAGCGCAGTTGGTGTCACTGTACGTGTGCTGTTACATACCACCTGAGCGCAGTTAGTGTCACCGCACCTGTGCTGTTATATACCACCTGAGCGCAGTTAGTGTCACTGTACCTGTGCTGTTACATACCACCTGAGCGCAGTTAGTGTCACCGCACCTGTGCTGTTATATACCACCTGAGCGCAGTTGGTGTCACTGTACGTGTGCTGTTACATACCACCTGAGCGCAGTTAGTGTCACCGCACCTGTGCTGTTATATACCACCTGAGCGCAGTTAGTGTCACCGCACCTGTGCTGTTATATACCACCTGAGCGCAGTTGGTGTCACCGCACCTGTGCTGTTATATACCACCTGAGCGCAGTTAGTGTCACCGCACCTGTGCTGTTATATACCACCTGAGCGCAGTTGGTGTCACTGTACGTGTGCTGTTACATACCACCTGAGCGCAGTTAGTGTCACCGCACCTGTGCTGTTATATACCACCTGAGCGCAGTTAGTGTCACTGTACGTGTGCTGTTATATACCACCTGAACGCATAAATATGTCTGGAAGGACAACAAAGAGAGGCAGAGAGTCACGAGGGCAAGCAGGCTCTGCATGTAGAGGTAATGCTGGTAGTGGATGTGGTGCATCCTCTTCAGCACGTGGCCGTGGCCGCTCGTCCTTCTTTTCGGGAGCTGGCCGTGTTGAGCCTCAACATGCAGAGAAATTAGTAGAGTGGATGACCAAGCCTCATCCTCTCTCACACAGACTGATCAAAGTTTATCTGGCAAAGCAGCTGCCAAGGCGTCCTCTTCCCTCTGCACAATGGCTTCACACAATACTTCCCTAGTACCACCATGTCCTCCTGAGGAGTCCCCCGAACTGTTTCAACACAGTGTTGGGTACATGCTGCAGGAAGATGCGCAGCGTTTTGAAGACTCCGATGACGGAACACTGATAGAGGAAGGCATTGATGTGAGGCCAGGGAGAGGGGGTGGCCGAGAGGGACAGCAATTTGTCAGTGATGATGTTCCCCCAGCTGGAGCATACTGCCAGGTTGTTGACAGTGATGAGGAGGGAGGGGATGATGAGGTCACTGACTCTACCTGGGTGCCTGATAGGAGAGAGGAGGAGGAGGATGAGGAGGAGGACGAGGCACATCTCCAAAGAGGCAGGATGCCCTCCAGGGGTCAGCTTAAGGTCACACCCACTGCATTACAGTGCACATCTACAGTGCTTGTGCATGGCGCTGCTGTGTCTGACCAGTACAGCAAAAGTTCTTTGGTGTGGGCCTTTTTTGAAACATGTCCACAAGATCGTACCTTTGCTATTTGCAACTTATGTCGCAAGCGTATCTCGCGTGGCCAAAACATTAACCGCCTGGGTACCACATGCTTGTCCAGACAAGCTGCCATGCAGCTCGTTGGCAAGCACACCAGAAAGACCCACACCAAAGACAAAAGCGTACCCCCCTTGCCCTTTTGGGACCTCCAACCCCAGTAGACCCCCAGTCCTCTCTGAAGCCTGCAGTGAAGGTGTAGAAATAGGTGTGTCACAAGCTAGTAGTAGCGGTCAATCTACTGATAGTACCAGGCAAATTTCCCTGCCCCAGCTGCTGCAGCGCCGAAAGAAGTACAATCCCAGCCATCCACATTCCCAGCAGTTGATAGCTAGCTTAGCGAAATTGCTAGCACTTCAACTGCTACCTTTTCAGTTGGTAGATTCTACCCCCTTATGTGAGTTTGTGCAATGTGCAGTACCTCAGTGGCGAGTACCAAAACGCCACTTTTTCTCTCGGAAGGCTATTCTGGCTCTCTACCGGCATGTGGAAGGCAATGTCTATGCCTCGCTGGACAGGGCGGTCAGTGGTAAGGTGCATATTACCACTGACTCATGGTCCAGCAGGCATGGACAGGGACGTTACCTGTCTTTTACGGCTCATTGGGTGACTCTGCTGGCAGCTGGGAAGGACGCAGGGCAAGGTCCAGTCGTTTTGGAGGTTGTTCCGCCACCACGCCTCCAAAACACTACTACTGCTTGTGACACACCTCTCTCCTCCACCCCCTCCTCTTCTTCTTCCTCTGTGGCCTCTTCCTGTGGTGATGTTTTCTCCGAACCAGCCGTGCTCCTTAGGCGTACGAGGGGATACGCAGGAATGCAGGCCAAGAGATGCCATGCGGTGCTAGAGCTGGTGTGCTTGGGAGACAGGAGCCACACTGGGGAAGAGGTTTTGTCAGCTCTGCAGGGTCAGGCTGAGAGGTGGTTGACGCCACGCCAGCTGAAGCCTGGAATGGTGGTCAGGGATAATGGCACCAACCTCCTCTCTGCCCTGCGACAGGGAAAACTCACCCACGTGCCCTGTTTTACGCATGTCCTCAATTTGGTGGTGCAGCAGTTCTTTGGCAGGTACCCGGGCTTGCAGGATGTCCTGAAGCAGGCCAGGAAAGTCTGTGTGCATTTTCGAAGGTCATATAATGCCACTGCTCGGCTGACTGACCTCCAAAGGGAATACAACCTGCCCAAGAACCGCCTAATTTGTGACATGCCCACCAGATGGAACTCAACGTTGGCCATGCTGCAGCGGCTGCACACGCAGCAACGGGCCATCAATGAGTACCTGTGCCAATATGGCAGCAGAACTGGGTCAGGGGAGCTAGTTTTTTTTCCCCACGCCAGTGGGCCTTGATCAGGGATGCATGCACTGTCCTGTCACCATTTGAGGAGGCCACGAGGATGGTGAGCAGTGACAGTGCATGCATCAGTGAGACTGTCCCTCTTATTCACATGTTGGAGCACACACTACGTGAAATAATGGACAGGGCCCTTGAGGCAGAACAGAGGGAGGAAGAGGAGGACTTCCTTACCTCTCAGGGCCCCCTTTACCCAGACAGTGGTCCTGCTTGCCCACCTAGCACACAGGAAGAGGAGGAGGAGGAGGAGGAGGAGCATTGTATCAGCAGCATGGAGGTGGATCCTAGCACTCAGCAGCAGCAGTCTTCAAGGGATCATTTACAGTCCCAAGGAGCATGTGGACTTTTACGTGGCTGGGATGAGGTGCCTGTGGATCCTGTCGACCTCAGTGATCCAGAGGACTGTGCCCCGAATGCCTCTGCAAACTTACCCTGCATGGCCTCCCTGATCCTGCAAAGCCTGCGTAAGGATCCTCGTGTACGTGCTATTAAGGAGAGGGATCATTACTGGCTGGCGACTCTCCTTGATCCACGTTACAAGAGTAAGGTTGCGGACCTTATGTTGCCATCGCAGAGGGAGCAGAAGATGAAACTTCTGCAGGAGGCCTTGCAGAAGGGTCTGTGCAATGCGTTCCCAGAACCGGGGGGATTACCAAAACCTGGCTCTGGACAACGTCTTGCCGAGGCTTCGGTGAGTCACAGAAGGGGCGGTGGAGAAGGTGGTCGTCTGACCGATGCGTTCAGGCAGTTTTTTAGTCCGCAGCCCCAAGGTCTGACCGGTTCCAGCAACCATCGCCAGCGTCTGGTTTACATGGTCCGGGAATACCTAGGGGCAAGATCCGACTTGGACACCTTCCCCACCGAAAATCCTCTGGCTTTCTGGGTCTTGAGGATGGATCACTGGCCAGAGCTTGCCCAGTACGCAATTGAGCTACTGGCTTGCCATGCATCCAGTGTTCTTTCAGAACGGACATTCAGTGCTGCTGGAGGCTTTGTGACTGATCACAGGGTGCGCCTCTCCACCGGCTCTGTTGATCGACTGACCTTCATCAAAATGAATCAGGCTTGGATCAACACCAGCTACCAAGCACCTGATGCTGATATTAATCAATAATATCTTTTTGTTGAAATGTCGGATCCCTTTTAGACTGCGTATGCTGATGCTGAGTGACTATCCTCTTATGCTGCTGATGGAATATCCTTCTCCTCCTCACTTTTCTTGCTGATAGCTAGTAAGAAATGTTGTATTTCTGGGCTCCGCCACCAGTGCCTAAGGCGCAATTTTTCAGCCACTGTTTAACAGGGGCGCCTAATAACAATTTTTGATGCAATACTTTGCACGTGGCTCCTTGTTGCGCTCCAATTGGAGTTATTGGGAGGGGTTGCAGTGTTGTGTTGTGCCCAAGGCACAATTTTTCTGCCCCTGTTTAACAGGGGCGCCTAATAACAACAATTTTTGATGCAATAATTTGCATGTGGCTCCTTGTTGCGCTCCAATTGGAGTTATTGGGAGGGGTTGCAGTGTTGTGTTGTGCCCAAGGCACAATTTTTCTGCCCCTGTTTAACAGGGTGCCTAATAACAACAATTTTTGATGCAATAATTTGCACGTGGCTCCTTGTTGCGCTCCATTTGGAGTTATTGGGAGGGGTTGCAGTGTTGTGTTGTGCCCAAGGCACAATTTTTCTGCCCCTGTTTAACAGGGGCGTCTAATAACAATTTTTGATGCAATAATTTGCACGTGGCTCCTTGTTGCACTCCAATTGGAGTTATTGGGAGGAGTTGCAGTGTTGTGTTGTGCCCAAGACACAATTTTTCTGCCCCTGTTTAACAGGGGCGCCTAATAACAATTTTTGATGCAATAATTTGCACGTGGCTCCTTGTTGCGCTCCAATTGGAGTTATTGGGAGGGGTTGCAAGTGTTGTGTTGTGCCCAAGGCACAATTTTTCAGCCCCTGTTTAACAGGGGCGCCTAATAACAATTTTTGATGCAATACTTTGCACGTGGCTCCTTGTTGCGCTCCAATTGGAGTTATTGGGAGGGGTTGCAGTGTTGTGTTGTGCCCAAGGCACAATTTTTCTGCCCCTGTTTAACAGGGGCGCCTAATAACAACAATTTTTGATGCAATAATTTGCACGTGGCTCCTTGTTGCGCTCCAATTGGAGTTATTGGGAGGGGTTGCAGTGTTGTGTTGTGCCCAAGGCACAATTTTTCTGCCCCTGTTTAACAGGGGCGCCTAATAACAATTTTTGATGCAATAATTTGCACGTGGCTCCTTGTTGCGCTCCAATTGGAGTTATTGGGAGGGGTTTCAGTGTTGTGTTGTGCCCAAGGCACAATTTTTCTGCCCCTGTTTAACAGGGGCGCCTAATAACAATTTTTGATGCAATACTTTGCACGTGGCTCCTTGTTGCGCTCCAATTGGAGTTATTGGGAGGGGTTGCAAGTGTTGTGTTGTGCCCAAGGCACAATTTTTCAGCCCCTGTTTAACAGGGGCGCCTAATAACAATTTTTGATGCAATACTTTGCACATGGCTCCTTGTTGCGCTCCAATTGGAGTTATTGGGAGGGGTTGCAGTGTTGTGTTGTGCCCAAGGCACAATTTTTCTGCCCCTGTTTAACAGGGGCACCTAATAACAACAATTTTTGATGCAATAATTTGCACGTGGCTCCTTGTTGCGCTCCAATTGGAGTTATTGGGAGGGGTTGCAGTGTTGTGTTGTGCCCAAGGCACAATTTTTCTGCCCCTGTTTAACAGGGGCGGCTAATAACAATTTTTGATGCAATAATTTGCACGTGGCTCCTTGTTGCGCTCCAATTACAGTATGTTTGAGGGGTGCCCTTTTTTCTAAAAATGTTCTTTCACAAAACAATAATGGCCCCCCACCACCACTAAAATATTCGACATAATGTTGCCACACAGAACTTGCGCAAGTAGTATTAATTACTTTTTTTTATAGTCCTCTCATGTTGTGCAGGGACATTTATAAACACGTGCCACTACTATAGACACCCAGCAGGTGTGATATTTAAAGGATTTTTTTTTTCACTTTAAGCATCATTAAAATGGCTGCTCCGGAAAAAACAGCCGTTTTTAAACAATTTTTTTACATTGATACATGTTCCCTGGGGCAAGACCCGGGTTCTGAAGGACGTTTTCCAACATTGAATTGAATTTTGGTCTTTAAAATGATTGTTTTTGAATTCGAACGTTCGGGTCCCATATACTTCAATGGGGTTCAAAATATTCGTGCGAACCCGCGGTCAGTTCAAATGTTGTGGTGCGAACCGAACCCGGGGGTGTTCGGCTCATCCCTAGTCAGGACCAACTTAAAGTAGTCCAAAGAAGGAAAACCAGTGAACTGGCAACAGGGTAATGGGGGGAGGGGGAGGGCAAGGTTCAAGGATGCATGTGGAGAGTAAAGGTTGACCTGTATAGTCCTATCCAAGAGAAGAGCTTCTGTAGCTTAAACATCTAAAGTTGAAAAACGTCTGTAAACGAAATGCTGCTAAACGTGAGTTACCGCTTTTAGCAGTGTTTACAGGTTACAAGCATTTGGCGTTTCAAATGCCTCTAAACATCCCTCCTGAATGAATTTTATTTGTGTTCCAATAAATACTTCTAAACTCAACTGTCTAGAAACGACTATAAACGACCATGTGTACATGTACTGATAAGCTAACATGCCCAACTGCTCCTAAACGTCCGTTTACCAGCAGCAGTGTACACGAGGCCTAATGCTGGTTCTGATAGAAAGGTGTCAGAACACACAGTGCATCACAGTTTGTTTTGTATGGAGCTATAGGTAGCCACAGATCAGTCAGGGTGCCCATGCTGACCAGTGTCCATCGCCAAAAGTGCCTACAGTGTGCGCATGAGCATCAGAACAGAATGCGAAGCAACAGAAGGAGAAGGTGGCCTCAAAATTCCCCAGATCTCAATCCAATGAAGCGTTTGAGGGATGTGCTGGAAAAACAAGTCTGGTCCATGGAGGCCCCACCTTACGGGTCTTAAAGGATCTGCTAGTGATGACTTGATGCCAGATGTCACAGTATACACAGTATATCGACCCAGGCCCTTATGCAACCCTATCAGATAATAGAAGCGGGTTGGTAACCATACTTCCTTACTGCAGTTAAGCTTTTTGCCTTGTACACACGATCAGGTTTCTCGGCAGTCAAAAGACTGCCTGGAAACCCGACGGGAAAACCAAGAACCGGCTCGGTCACACCGCCGGTTTTCCCGACAGGAAAACTTCCTGAGAGCTTTGGTTGGGAAAACCGGCCGTGTGTATGCTCCAGAGCAGTGTTTCCCCATAGGAAAACTGCGGGGGGAAAAACGCTGCGATTCGCGATGAGAACAAAGAGAACAAGTTCTAATTTTTTTCCCGTGGTTTTTCTGTTGGGAAAATTGCTGGGGAGCATACACACAACTGGTTTTCTAGACCAAAAGAAAACATGACAGTCTTCCCATCGGGAAAGCTGGTCGTGTGTACAAGGCATTACAGCCTGGTTCCCTACCCTCAGTCTGTCATTGTACATTGAGAGAACATGTCAGCAGACCAAAAAGCTTATTGCTCAACTCACTCTGCTCCCTTCTTCTGTTGGCACGCTCCTTATTTGTAAATTTGCATGCAACACACCTAATTGACTACTATCTCTGGTTCTTCTTCTCTCAGTCTGAGTGCTCTGTACAAGGGATTACAAGAGACTGAAACTAACCCAAATTCAGTTTCTTACACTAGCTGCACCTAAAAATATTATTTTTAATTGTGTACAAATCTGCGTCAGAAAAACAAATTATTTAAAAAAAAAATATCTGCCTGGAGCTCCACTTAGGGTCCTAAAAGTGTTCCCATTATTCATGTTTTGCTGGGTTTTCTAGGGTTGGCCATAAAATGAGAGATTTTGACAAATTTAAGCATATCTGTGATGATTATGATCAATCTCAGAGTGATAACAAGCACTTTCAAGCAATAGATGCACTTATCATTATACAAAGGGAAAGAAGATGGAAACGCTACAATCTGGCGCAATAAAACACTTTATTAGGATGAGATAAAAATGATTAAAATGCTCTCACATGTACTTTAGGAAGTGGAATACTTTGCACACAGCCTAGAAGAAAGAAGGAGACGAACACTGACACTGAGGTCAGATGACAGATCTACTGTATATTCCTCTATACAAGAGGACAGAACTGTCATCCATACTACACTGGTGGGCCCTGGTGTAAATGTTCATCTCCCAATGACTTTTGGGCAGTGTACAAAGCAATCTCCTTCCTATGGAACATGTGAATTAATTTTAATGGTTTTTATCTCATCTTAATAAGGTGTTTTATTGAGCCAGATCGTTGTGCTTTCCTTTTCTTTCCCCTTATGTTTTCCAAGTTTTATGCATCGCCTTGTGCATGGTGTTTTTTGGGACAGCTGCTAAGAATCTGTGTTTACAAGAGAAGATCTTTTCTTATCTATGGATTGAAGTTTCTGATAACTGGCACGTAGTGGAAGTGATAAGTGTCTTATGATTTGTCATTATATGCAGAGATTAGCGTTGAGTAAATCTTCCTGGGTTAAGTTCACAAACAAGTTTGTGAACCTTGATCCGATTTGGAAGCTCACAAACTTTCAGTGAACTCCTATGGGAGGCAAGTCCTATTATTTTAATCTGGCCAGTTGTGGGGCTAAAAAGCAAATTATCTCAAACAAAGAACATGGGTCACTGTTGTGATGGACAAACACTAATCTCAAAACTAAAAGAAAAAATCAAAACAGTATGTCTCCTATGCAGAGTTGTCAGCTACTGGTCAAACAAATGCTGACAATATGGCTTCTATGGGCTAAATGTTTGTTTTAGAAATGTCTAGATAGCCTTTACATTATTGCCGCTTGTGACTCAGAAAAAAGTTTTCAGCTAAAAGTTCACAATTTAGAAATCCCAGGGATGTTTTGAATCCATGATTGCACCTCATCACTAGCAGAGATTGTGTGAAAATCTTTACATGGCCAATTGCCAACCTTTCACTTTTTTTCTAAGGACAAAGGACAATTAAAGGTGCAGCATCAAATATAATCAACTTGGGGAGAAGGCTGTGGCAGTTCCCAGCAGAATGCAACTTGAGCTTCCAGGAAAAAATATGCTTTGTAGAATCAAAGTAATTTTGAAGAGACAAAACTAGTGCTCATCCTTATCTATCGCCATGTTTTTTTAGTAAATTACCTGCCCAACTATTCTAACCCCAACTGTATCTGGCAAATTGTACTTTTGAAATTAATCCGCCTTTATATTTTAATGCAGAGTTCCACCCAGAAGTGGAACTTCCACCTTAAGGACTTCTGACCCCTGAGGCTGCATACAGACGAGGAGACATGTCCGATGAAATCGGTTTGCGGACCGTTTTCATCAGACATGTCTCCAGGGATATTTTGGTCTGATGTGTGTACACACCATCAGACCAAAATCCCGGCGGACAGAGAACGCGGTGATGTAGACGACACCGACGTGCTCAAACAAGGAAGTTCTATGCTTCCACGCATGCATCTAATTAATTCGGCGCATGCGCGGGATTTCGGTCCAATGGTTGGGCGTACTAACCATCGGACATGTCCGATGAACAGGTTTCCAGCTGACACGTTTCTAAGCATGCTAAGGAACTTTTGTCCGCTGGAAACCTGTCCGCTAGGCGGTACACACGATCGAACATGTCCGCGGAAACTGGCCCTACATGCCACATTTGGCATATCATTTTTTTGGGGAGGGAGCGGGTACCTAGTTTTGGCAGGTACCCAGCTCTCACTTTTGCTCACGTGGCTCCCAAACAAAATCGGCGCCTTTTTTTGTCCCACAAATAGAGCTTTTGATGTTATTTTGCGCCATAAACAAAAATAGAGTGACAATTTTAAAAAAAATACAATATTTTTAACTTTTTGCTATAATAAATATCCCCAAAAAAGATATACATTTTTTTTCCTCAGTTTAGGCCGATAGTATTCTTCTACCTATTTTTGGTAAATAAGCGTTTATCGATTGGTTTGCGCAAAATTTATAGCGTTTACAAAATAGGGGATAGTTTTATGGCATTTTTATTAATATTTTTTTTTTACTACTAATGGCGGTGATCAACGATTTTTTTCATGACTGTGACATTATGGCGGACACATCGGACACATTTTTGGGACCATTGTAATTTTCACAGCGAAAAGTGCTATAAAAATGCACTGATTACTGTCAAAATGCCAATGGCAGTGAAGGGGTTAACTAATAGGGGGCACTGTAGGGGTTAAGTGTGACCTCATGTGTATTTCTAACTGTAGGGGGCGGGGCTGGATATGTGACGTCAGTGATCGTCGAAAGGAAGTATGAATCCGCGCTACTATAAAAAATATATGTTGAAAAAGGCTAATAAATGTTTGGACTGTGGGATATAAAATGCAATATGGTTTAAATGTATATAAACTGCAGTGGCTGCCCCTACATATGTACCTCACCTAGGTGGAGTATAGATTAAGTGGAAGGAGGTTAGTAGGTGATGGCGCCTACTGGTGTATGTTAATGAAAAAATATATAAAAATTGATAAAGAATTTAGATAAACTGTGATTATGGGGTGCTTATAATAGTGCTGACGCTTTGTACCAATGAATTATTATCTTACATATAACTGATTAAGGTGCAATAAATATACACATTGACCCAGATTCACGTAGAGAGGCATATCTTTGTGCGGGCGTAGCGTATCTTCTTTACGTTACGCCGCCGCAACTTAGAGAGGCAAGTACAGCATTCACAAAGCACTTGCTCCGTAAGTTGCGATGGCGTAGCGTAAATTGGCCGGCGTAAGCCCGCCTAATTCAAAGTAGGAAGGAGGTGGGCGTCATCTATTTAAATTAAGTGTGACCCCATGCTAATGAATGGCCGGCCGAACTGGGCATGCGCGCGCATTCTCAGAATCACGTCGCATAAACTCCCTAAGAGACGTCGGTGCAATGCCTACGATGTGATCATCACTTACGCACAGCCCTATTCACGTAGTACTATGTAAACGGCATACTCTACGTAAAATTCGACAACGTCGTTCCCTGGCCCATACCTTTGCATTAGCTGCGCCTGCTATAGCAGGGGTAACTTTACGCCGGACGTAAGCCTTTCGCAAATCGCGTATATGAAGCGGCCGGGTGCATCTACGTTCGTGAATCAGCGTATCTTACTCATTTGCATATTTATAATGGAAACGCCGAATGCGTCCAGCGTAACTATGCGCCCACGATACGCCGGCGTAGGCAAGTTACGTCGGACGGCTGAAGCCATGTTTTTGGAAGTATCTCGCTTCGTGAATCGGTGCAAAGATGCGACGGCGCACATTTGAAATTACGGCGGTGTATCTGGAGATACGCCGATGTAAATGCTTTCTGACATACAGTGCAGTAGATATACACATGCAATTTAAGAAAAGATTAAAATAAAAATTAGTAATGAATGGTGTAAAAAACTAAATGGTGTAAAAAATTGATAAATAATGTTGTCCGTTCAGTTTAGATATTAATAGTCCATGCTAAAGTGCTACATGCTCCGTGCCAAACTTAATATATATATATCCAGTATTTCATTCTGTGCTCCCTTCCTCCGTGCTCTAAGGCCGCGTACACATGATCGGACATGTCCGATGAAACTTGTCTGCAGATCGGTTTCATCGGACCAGTTCGATGGTGTGTACGGCCTATCGGACCGTTTTCCATCGGACCAAAGTTTTAAAACATGCTTTAAAACCTGTCTGATGGAACCTGTCCGTCGGAGAGGTTCGATGGTTAGTACACAAAAAGCGCCCAGAGGCGATTTAGTTTGCATGCGCCGCGCTATATAAGTTTCTCATTCATTCATTCATTCACAAAAGCATCGGACCAAAAACCCGCGCATGCTCAGAATCAAGTCGACGCATGCTTGGAAGCATTGAACTCCATTTTTTCATCACGTCGCTGTGTTCTACGTCACCGCATTCTGGTCTGATCGGATTTTGGTCCGATGGTGTGTACGCACATCAGACCATCAGACAAGTTTAGAGTTGTCTGATGAAAACGGTCCATCAGACAAGTCTCATCAGACATGTATGATCGTGTGTACAGGGCCTAATAGGTCCTGCACTCACCAGATCCAAGCCCCCTCTTGGGGTAGCAAGCATCCACAGTATACGCTCTGTGCAGCGATCTGGCAAATCTTTTTGTCCCCCTGTTTTTAGTGCTTTTAGTTAAGCTGGTGTACAGAACACCTCCAAAAATGGTAATTACTGATTGTGTGATTGGCTCACCAATTTCCCCAGAAGTCTGCACTAAGTACATGTCAAACTTTAGGCATCCTCTGCAATAGGAATTTTTGTTTTGTTGAGATACTCTACAAAGATTAAATACATTCAAAGGAATGCAGACCCTGCAGTCTTTCTCATTAGAACACTAAAAAGTTCCCCAGAAGAATTCAGTGAATCAGACCCTCCCATTTAGAATCAGTATGCAAAGGACATGGGAAAACAAACAGCTTCTTCGGTAACATGTACATTTATCACTCTTTAATTATGTGCTTTGTTGTTATCCCTTTTTTTTCTATAAACTCTATGAAACCTTTGGATAGAAAGGCTTAACACCTCTGAGTTTTTTTTTCTTTTTTTTCTGCTGTCTAGGCTGGGGAGATTTCCTTTCATTTCTTATTCCAAAGACTCATCACGAAGTAAGAAGAGAGCTCTTCAAAGATATCCCCTCCTAGATAGTCACCAGAACACGTTTCCTAACTAAAAAAAGTCCCCACACATTCTGTTCCTGTGAAACTCTAAAACTTGGGATATTCAATCACTTTCTTTAGCAAAGACAATTGTGAATCTACCCAGAGTGGACATATACAGAAATAAATCCACCTGATTCCAAATTCTTGTAGCAATATGGGCTACAATTGCAACAAATATCTGCATATTATATTATCCCTCTAGTGCCCGGTGTTACTAAACTGACATCATATTTGTGTGCCTAACCAAAGGGATTGCGGGATTGGTAGTTCCACCAGATGGCTATTCCCATGCATGGCTATATGCCCAGACCACATATCCCAGGGATCTTTGCTACTATCAGGGAGATTGTTGGGAAGGTCTATAAAATAAACCAGAGACCCGCCTCAGCCTTTCTTCTTCCCGGGCCTTGTGTGTGATGAATCTCTCTGCAGGGATTGTGAGATTTTGGCCTACCACATGGGGGAAACAACATTCCTGCCTGACTTAGAAGGGGTTCAGCTAAGCCTGCTGTTCATCGCACATCTGACAAGCACCAACTTGACCATACAGCAACCCACAGTTGTGTTCCGGATTCGGGTGATCATCATAAGCGGGTCAACATCCAGGATGTCTATAACTAAGAAAAGAAGGAGATGGACAGCCGCACTCCAACACGATACCAAAAATGTAAAAAATGGTGCCTTTAATACCAGTAAAAAATGGCACTCCACAGCAATAAAAAAAGCATACAGTGGGGTAACAATGCTGACACGTTTTGACATCAATAACTGATGCTTAGTCATAGCTTCCAGGATGTCTACTCGGGGGTCGCTGTCTGGAAGGTGCTTGATCGGCCTGGTTGTTGGTGAGAGGGCAATTGCCCACCTTTGTAAGTCTTTCCTGGGACACTGTGTACAGACAGTTTTACTTCAGGAACACTTCACTTCTTTTCTATTCAAACACGGTACATAGGCTTTTTTAGCTGCAGTAAGCACAGTAAGCACAGGATATACTATCCCTCTGTTACTACGCCTTATTGGACACAGTTAATGAGCACTAACTGCCTGTGAAGACCATCAGATCTGCAACGGGGACATTCTGTCATTGCTGCTTAAAAGGCCCTTATACCATCCTTGTTTAGCTTCATCTTTCATTAGGAAAGGGGTTGAACAGG
Source organism: Rana kukunoris (assembly GCA_029574335.1). NCBI lineage: Eukaryota > Metazoa > Chordata > Amphibia > Anura > Ranidae > Rana > Rana kukunoris. The sequence goes on from CM056052.1 coordinate 222,604,775, forward strand.
CCATCCTGGGTTTCTCTTTCTAGAAGTATTATCAGAATCTATGCTTAACTTTGCTTATCCTTTCAGATTATGTTCAAGTGATATTACATTGTACATATATATATACACAACTGCCTTAACTGTTTTACTGGGGGAATGATTCTACTGAGCTAGTGCTGTTATCCCAAGCTGATTGAACCATTACCCCTCTTTTACAACTATATCTTATCTGAAGCATTACAATAAACATTAATAGAATATAAACATATTGAGTGCTGTCTTATTACTCAAAGGTGTTGCAAGGATGTCTGAATCCAGAGTGTCAGGTGGGTTGGAATGTTCACAGGGTCATGGCGATGCAGATGACCAGGTAGATCCAAGCAGTCCCCAAGGGGGCCATTCTACATTCTTAAAAAAAAAAAAGTTTGTCATTAGCTACACATTTATGGGCATCAGAAATAGTGGGTAACTGTATGAAAAGCCCTGCACAGGGAATTAGCAATTAATCTACAATTGAAGAAAAAATGGTATAGTTCCTATGGAATTATACAAATATACATTTTCTAGCCAGAATGACTGGTCACAAGTGGCAGAGTGAGCAAGACTATCACTGTGCAATTTATTTGACCCCAGTTAAATGACTGCAATGAGCAGAGTCTGGCCAAGAAAAGGGAATTCATGAATCCATGTCTGATTTATCTGCAGACAAAAGTTAATTATTAAAAGCAATAATAGAACCTTCAGCGTGTCATATGTTTTTGCTTTTTCTTGGCATGCAATGGGTCTATAAAATTTGTATAACCTGTGAAACACTTTCCACCTAGTCAAGTGATTCGCTAAGCTGCCAAACTGCAATCTTTTCAGAAGCACACAAGTCTTTGAATATGATCACGGTTTACCATGTGCAATGGCCAGTTGTGATAGGGATCATTATGCTCCCTGAATATAAATGTAATTTCTCAGTGACACTTCAATAAATACTGAACTCTGTTAATTCATAATATACAGTGATCGTTTCAAAATGATATCTTATTTATCTATTGACAGGTCTGAGAAGAAATGAACATGCTCTGCACATAGTGTGCCCATGCGGCTGTATTAAAAGCAGTCATCATGTACAAGACTTTTAGGCCCCTTTCACACTTGTACAATGTGTCCCATGATTTGGGACTGCAAAGTAGCATGACAAGTCGTTCCACATGATTTCCAATGAGAACCATTCATATTAGTATGTAGTTACGTCTTCAAAGTAGTCCCTGCAGAGAGGAGGAGAGGAGAATGTAACTGGTTATGTTTTTTTTTGGGTGGGGATGGAGGGAGGGAGGAGGATGGGGGGTAATACTGTGAAAAGAAAGGTCAAAGAGGAAAAAATAAATCATGTGGGATAAGTGAAACATTAAGGAGATATAAGATAGTATTAATTTATTTTTTCTTTCTGTATTGGTTGGAATAAGAAAACGGTATGAAATATGATAACCTGTATTGTAAAATCTGTGAAAAAAATAGAGAATTTATAAAAAAAAGTAGTCCTTGCACTACTCTGGTCCGATTTTGATGTCAATTACACAGGCATTCCTTGAAATTACTGCAAAATCACGTGACTTTGAAGTCGCAGAAGTGTGAAAGGGGCCTTAAGATGCCTTTTGCATAATCCATGTAAACATTTTTATAATTCTAAAAAAATAAGAGGATCTGTATTAATGTACTGTATCTTCTTGCAATTTCTGCAAAAGTTTACTAGTCATAATCAATTTTTTTCTAGACAAAATATCATACAATTGTGTACTTGGGATCATTCACTATTCACTGTTTCTGCCATGGTACCAATGTTTAAAAAAAAGCTGACTTGTCTAGCTTGGTCTATTGCCAAATATCTGGACAGTATACAACGTATGTCCAAACTGTCCCTCTTTTGCAAGGATTGTCCCTCTTTTGGAACCAAATCCTTCTGTCATTCTTTCCTCCCAAGTATCCCTCTTTTTGTTCTGAAGTATAGATATGTATAGAACATTTACCATTTAACTACCAAAAGTGTTAACATACATTATTCTTTATTGGAGAATTAAGAAAAGTTAAGTCAATACAAATCCAATTCTGACAGATCTGTCCGTTCAATATTCAAATCAGATACAGAAGGTTGGTGTATAAACAATTGCCATCCAGTATTGCTAAAATAGTAAAGTTATTAAAGCGTTTCTTACCCCAACACTTCATATTTCTGATATTTGCCTGTTGTATCATGTATTTGTAGAAAAAAGTATCCTTTTCTCTTTGTATTGCCTCCTTTATGTGAAATCCCTGGTGTTCCTGCCAGTCCCTCTGCTTTCCTATTTAAAAAAAAATGACCACACTAAGCACTAGAGCACATAATGGCCAGCTCTATTGATATGCTAAGAACTCAGGCTGCTCTCCTCCAATATCAAACTTGTTCTGATGCCCCCCGCTGCACAGCTATTCACTGGGAAGCTCAGTGTGCTGCTGCTTCTCCTCCCCCAGGTCTTATGGAGCTGAGAACAGAAGGAATGTGATCACTTATACAAAAGTAAAAAAAGCTATTTACAATGTTTTTTATATCTTTACAAAGATGTCTCTTTTTTAAATTGAATGGATTGTTTTACAAGGCGATCGTTTACAATCCTTTTAATTACATTGGTATGTGAGCTCTATACAAAATCCCTTTTACTACTTACAAAAAAAAATGAGGGGGAACTAATATAATTGAGTATAAGTCTTAGATGTGTGCCAGTAAATCTGTGTCAGATTGACACAGTTGAATAGTCTACCTAAAGTAATTGTAAAGGTAATTTTTTTTTTAAATAACAAACATTTCTATACTTAACAGATTTGTGCCATAGAATTGCACATATGCCCCCCGAACCTCCTCTTCTCAGGTCTCCCACTGGTGCTCCTAGCTCCTCCTCTCTGTCCAGTTCTCCCATGAGAAGCCGCTTCCAAGGGGTGCACTCATGTATGCTCGATCCCAAGACCACTCCTGTGTCCAGTGACACAGACAGCGTGACTCAGCCCCATTCCCTCATCACTGACTTTGATTGACAACCAATGGCTCCCTGGTACCCCAGCAGGACTGGAGGGACCCGGAAGTGAGGAAGAGAAGAACTGCAGATGGGAACAGAGCTGCATAAAATGAGAGCTCAGCTAAGTAAAAGGGGGAGGGGGATGCTGATGCCTAAACATATTTTTAACCTTAGTACAAGGAATTACCGGTAATTAAGGTAAAACATGTTTAGGCTTTAGAACCACTTTAGACTCTATTTGTCATGAAAAGAGAGGTAAAGCCAAGAGAGGAGAGAAGAGAAGAGAAGAGAAGAGGAAATGAGAAGTCAAGAGGATGAACTTTATACTGAAGTGTACCCAAAGAAGTGGTAGAAGTAGCTCTGTAAATTTTGGAAATGAAGTGCCCCAGGGATTTTATGGGCAAGGAAAATGAGCCAGAATGAAAGAGAGTAATATCGTAAAAAAGTAAAAATTGATTGAATATACATATAGATTGAAAATGCACAAGTAGGTACACCTAAAAACAATGCATTTGAACACGATCGAATAGAACAGCAACTGAATGCTGGAACATACTAGCCTCAAAATTGGAGGTTACAGTAAAAGTGTGGTCACAGATAATCCCAACATGTTTTGGAGATGTAGGTATTGAATTCCTTCTTCAGGGATTTTTTACAGGCTGTTTGTTTTATTCAAAAAGATGTACACAATTTTGACTTTTTTTTACCATATTACTCTCTTTCTCTCTGGCCAATTTTCCTCGCCCATAAAATCCCTGGGGCACTTTATTTCCAAAATGTTCTCCTTATTTTGGATGTGGCAAGGATTGCCAGTGATGCACTCCTGATTGGTTTCTCCTCGTAGTTTTTTTCGAAGTAGCTCTGTAATGGCATCATCTGTTGTTTTGAGTTGTATGGGTACATGAAGTCACGTTTGGAGTTATTTAATATGCTGAATCCCTTACACCATCTGAGGAATGTACCTGCTCACACAGGTGTGTTCACTTAAGATTCAAAAGAATTCATGATCAATCATGGCTTATATGAAACCTTACCATTATTTGTATTATCAGCTTTATTTAAGAAAATGTTGCAAAATGTTAAAGCCCAACTCCAACAAATAAAAAAACTGATTTGATGTTACAAAAGAGTATCTCTGACTGCAGTTTTCTTTTTCCCATCATTGCTGTCCCCTGCAAACTCACTGCTGCTTTTTGTAGTCAATTGCTTTTACCTGCCTGGCAGCTATCACAAAAAAAAACAAAAAACACCTCTAACACCTACCTATGGTAGAGGGTGCTACACACTTTTTTAGTGATAATTCCAAAACTTGGCAACCTGTGCTCCTTGTATTAGTTTTTTTTTTTCTTTTTTTTTTTTAACAAAAAAGTTTATTCAAGTATTTAGACAGAACAGAAAAAGAAAACAGCGGTACAATTGTAACATCCTTGCATAAATCAGCCAGGTTCAGTGCAAACAAGTCAGTGAGAATTTCAGCAAATTACAGTTAAGCAATCAGGCGAGAAAGTGCTACCATCTGGGCGCACAACGGATCATGCTGGAAGGTCAGAAACAAAAAGAAGAGAGGCCCCTGTCCTCCTGGGGGAGGGGGGGTAGAGGGGGCAGGGGGAGCAGGGGGAGAGAGGGGCATGAGGGAGAGAGAGAGAAAAGAGTGGAAAAAGGGGTCTCGTCTCTACTTCAGTTAGGAGTCACCATCATTAGGCCATATGAACAACAGCTATTCATACAAGATTTCCCGCATCACCTGGTTCCGAGTCCTAATCCAGAGTCACCCTGCGTTCATGAACCCACGCCGCCCAGAGCTTGTCAAATTTTTTTGGGCAGTTGCGTCTCATATATGTTAACTTGTATAACGGCAATGCCAAGTCTATCAGGCACTGCCATTGTTGGACCGTAGGGGGAAGGGGCTTGTTCCATTGTAGAAGAATAGCTTTCCTAGCATAGAATGCAGCGTAAAATAGAAAAAGCTTCTTAGATTGCGGGGCCTCCAACGTATCACAGTAACAATAGGGGCTTCGGATCGCAGGGGACCCGCAATTCACCTATGGAGTTTATTGTCTCCACCACCCCCATCCAGAAAGGTCTCAGTTGCGGACATGACCACACCACATGAAAAAAGGTACCAACCTCAGCACTGCATCTATGACATGCCCACTGTCTGTCAGGGTCTATACGAGCTAATCTTTCAGGGGAGTAGTAGACCCGATGTAGAAATTTCAGTTGCATGAGACGGTCTCTAGCTGATATCATTAACAGGACATATTGCTGGATGCCCTCTTCCCAGTTATCATCGGTCAGCGCCGGAATATCCGCCTGCCATGGGAAACTTTCGAGGTGTCTAGTCCCACAAGGATGGAGTAGAGGGCAGATAGAGTGCCCATCGTGTCCGAGGCCCTCAGCAAGGTCTCCACCGCATTCGCTTTCAACCTAACACTCCGTGGGAATTGGGCCTGGAATGCGTGTCTCAGTTGTAGGTAACGAAATAGCATACGATTGGGCAGGTTACGGGTCCGCTTGAGATCATCAAAGGGAAAAAGTCCACCATTGGACACTATGTCCCCCAGTGTTTTAATTTCAAACCATGCCCAGAGCACTGGATCCGGAATGGTGGCAAAATGTGGCAATCGAGGATTACCCCACAGAGGGGTGTACGGGGACCAAGTATCCTGTTCCTCCATCTTAGATCAAACAGTGTCCCACACTTTCAATGTGGTTCTCATAGGAGTGGTAATCTGGGCATTGGATCGGGGTCCCCATTGGACCAAGTTTCGAAGCTTGGCATACGATCCCAACAGAGCCGCTTCGAGAGTGGCAGCCGGGTTGGCTGGCACCTCCGAGAGCCACCAGCGCACCAAAACCAGGACTGCAGCTCAATAGTATTTAATCAGGCATGGTAGAGCCAGGCCCCCTAGGGAGATCGGGAGTTGTAGTGTCGCTTTCGCTATCCGAGGCATCCCCCTGAGCCAGATAAATACGGTGAGTATGCTATCTAGTTTTTTAAAGAAGGAGGAGGGGATGGGGATTGAGTCTGTCTAAAAAGGTAGAGCAGGTAGAACAGTCATATTGATTAGATTAACCCTGCCAACTAAGGTAAGGGACAGTTGTCTCCAGGCAGCACCCCCTCCCAGTCAGGGAGGAGACCACTGTGGTCAGGTTCAGGGTGATATACTGTGAAATGGTTACAATGACGCCTAGATATTTGAACTGAGAGACCAGCTTCAGTGAGGTATTAGTAGGCAGTGCGGCATCCACAGAGGAAATGCGGGAACAAAACAGACTTGCCCCAGTTACTACACACTCCGGAAAAATGACCAAACAGGTCTATGATAGACAGGGCCGCCCCCAGGGAGTCCCTATCGTTCTGAAGATACAAAAGGGTATCGTCGGCGTATAGGGAGATCCTCTCCTGCACCGGGCCCATGGAGACCCCGTCCGGCGCCTCCGAAGAGCGCAGGAGGATCGCCATTGGCTCAATGGGCAACGCAAAGAGGGCCGGGGACAGAGGGCACACCTACCGCGTACCCCTGTGGAGCCGAAAGGGTGGAGAGAGGGTTGACCCCATCCAAACTCTAGACCTCGGAGAACTGTACAGGGTCTGGACCCTCGAAATAAAGTTGGGCCCAAAGCCGAACCGGCGTAGGACCTCCCATAGATCGTCCCACTTCACCGAATCAACGTCGACATTGAGTAGGGAGATAGGTCTGTAGGACGTACATAGTTCAGGGTCCATATCTAGCTTGAGAATCACAACAATGATTCCCTTTGCCATAGAGGGAGGAAGGACACCTCCCCTCAGAGCCTTAGCCATCATGTCGTGCAGTCTAGGCGTCAATAGTTCACTATATTGTTTAAAGAACTCTGTTGGCAGGCCATCTGTTCCAGGAGTCTTTCGCACCTGAAGGGTATCTATCACCTGCTGCACTTCCTTAAGAGTTATCGGTCTATTCAAGCTATCTCTAGTTGCGTCGGTCAGTCTGGGAAAGGCAATTTGATCTAGATAGTCCCCCAATTCCTCCATCGAGTATCTTGCCATGGACGTGTATAGGGATTAGTAGTAAGAGGCAAAGCGGTCAATAATAGCCTGTGGATCAGTCATCACCACCTCAGGGTCATCTCTGATGCGGGCTTTACTAGTAGCTGGTTGCTGTTCTTTCGCCAGCCAGGCCAGGAGTCGTCCAGACCTCTCTCCCTGTTTGAAAATGCGCTGTGTCTGTGCCAATTGCTTTTTTTTGGCCTTGGATACTTGCAGGAGAACCACCTCACGGTAGGCCGCCTGCATGTCCAGGCATGTAACTGGGTTTTTTGAGAGGACATATTGAGACTTCAGGGCACTCGCCCTACTCCCAGCCTCCTCTATAGTGACAACCGCCGCACGTCGGGCTGCAGAGATAGAGGACTGGTAGCAACCCCTTACATGTCACCTCTGAAGATGCTGTGTGGTCGTTCAACTGTCAGAATTCTGACGTAAGTTTAGCAATCTGGTAGGATTTGAGATCCAATATCGGGAGAGCCGCCACACTCTATCTAAGGGTGAGGTGGGACATCAGGAGGCAGCAGAGCATAGGGGCGTGGTCCGAGATACCTCTAGGGAGGATCTCGACCTCGGTCAATCGCGGCAGGAGCCTTCCACTGGCATAGATCAAATCTATAAGTGACATGGTGCGATAAGAGGCTGAGTGACAGATGAAAGCACGTTCCTCAGGGTGCCTCCACCTCCAGACATCCGTCCAGCAATACAAGGATGCCCATCTGGACATAGGGGAGTCCGCGACAGTGCCAGGTGTCAGTTTATCCAGGACAAGACTCGGAAGCATGTTAAAATTCCCCGCTATAAGAATGTTATCCGTTGTATAGGTAGACAGAATGGGGATCAGGGCCTTCAACAAAGAAACGGTGGCAGGTGGAGGTATGTATATTTCAACAATCAGCATTTCAAGAGTATCTACAATTGCATGTATTACCACATACCTTCCTTCTGGGTCAATTTTAACATCAAGAAGTTCGAAGACCAGAGACCTGTTTATCAGGATACTTACTCCTCTGGCATAACCTGAGTAAGTAGCGTGATATTAACGTCCCACCCACGGCTTTTTAAGGCTCATAATTTTGCTACCCACCAAGTGGGTTTCCTGTAAAACGCATATATGGGGGTTGTGCTGTTTAAGAACTGCCATTACCATAGAGCGTTTGATTTTATCACCGAGGCCCCTGACATTCCAGGAGATCAATCGTACGGGGGACATAAAGTAGACAAGCGTAGATTAGTGAGCAGGTAGGGACCCATCTCCAGACCCAGAGAGAAAAGTTTCAGGTCCAACACCCTCAGTAACACAATCTCCCCAACCACCAGCCCGCCACCCAACCAAGGCATAAAGATATCCTGCATCAACAGATAAGGTGTACACTTGTAGTCATCATACTTGAACAAAAATGTAGAAAAACAAAAAAACAAAACATATATAACTAAACCCCCACCCCGCACATCCATTTGCAAAAAAGGAAACTTGGAGTGCCTATTCCCCCAACTCACAAAACCAAATATCCCCCACTCAAATTAGGAAAATCTCCTATGGGAGCAGTGAGACAAGCAGACAGCAAACGTCTCACACAGAAGGACCGTGTGATCACTGCAGTCCGCAGGTCGTGGCCACTGTTACCTGCATACATATGTCTATGCAAAATGGGATTTTATGCATTAAGTAATTTAAGGCAGAGAACATGAGGATCAAGCAACAGCGCAAAGAAAAAAAAAATCTAAAAATAAAACACACCAAAAACAGAGAGCAAAAAAGTAAAAAATAGTAAAAACCACTGGCATACACTAGGGGAAACATCATAGTTATGGACAGCATCTCCAGCATCTGCAAGCATAACACGGTCAGTCCCTGGTATTGAGTAACATAGCCTCGCCATCTCCGGGAACCTGGGAAAGGGTTAAGCAGACGGCGCCCTAATGAGAACCACCGCACCTCCTGTCTGCAGCCATGTAACAGGGAGGCATGCAGGACATGAGGGAAAAGAAAGGGGAGAGAGAGGACCCCCCTCTCCCACCCATCCATCCCACGGAGAGCGCAATGTCTCATAGCCTAACGGGGGAAAACAGCCGTGCACCAGGTAGATGAGTTACACAGCTGCCATCCACCCCCTATGCAATATCGATCAAACAGGGCAGGGAGCCCAGGTGTAGTCTCTACAGCCGCTGGGTCACTAAGACAGATCACAGCAGTACAGTCAATGGTGCCGCATGCACACAGGTTAGAAAGCGTGCCAAAATAATAAAAAATAATAATAAATAAAACAGGTCCCAGATAGGCGACAGTAGGTTTCCAACAGGGGCAAGCATGTTGTCAGGGAGTGCCAATATGGTCATCACGAAGGAGCGTATGAAAGCAGTTACCTTGCTCTGGGTAAAGTATCCAGCCAATGGGGAGCATCCTCCGGGGAGGTGAAATATTTGGTGGATTCCCTGTCCACCACACGAAGACGTGCAGGGAAAAGCATGCTATATTTCATCCCCTTCGTGCAGAGTTGGGCTTTCACATGGTCGAAGGTTCAGCGCAGCCTCTGTGTTTCAACGGAGTAATTGTCAGGGTCAGTACCGGGGAATTGAACCCAGGACCGCTCTGCTGTTATTCCAACTCCTTATCTCTGAGCCACCTTCCAGTTTAGCTGTCCATTGAAGCCTGGTGCTGACTGCTTGATCTCCCTACTATCTGCACAGCTGAGACAGGTTGCCTAATCAACTTGCATATAAAGCCCTGCCTCACTATGAGGGAGGTGTCGGTTCATTCTGATCAGATCATTCTGTGCCAACAGTTCCTATATGTTGATCTTCTGCTGCAAGACTGATCCCCGGCTTTTGACCCTTGGCTCGTTTCTGGACTTCTGCTTGCCTGAACCCCTGACCCCGGCTTGGACTTTGGTTACCCGATCTTCACCTGCCCTTTGACCCCGGCCTGTATTATTGGACTTTCCCTGTCTTCTCCAGCCCCTGACCCCAGCTTGTCTCCTGGACCTGTTTTCAGCCCTGCCCTGACCAGTGAAGTACTTTTGTGCCTGGACGGTCTTCTGTTCATCTGCTGCAGCCTTCCAGTCGGTGATCCGCCTGTACCTGCCCCACGCACCTGACCATCGTCTTCCCGCTGGTACCGGTGCCTCCCGGTGCGTCCGTCCCTCTGTCCCAATCTCAGGGGGCGGATCGCATCAGGTCGCAAAGGTAGCTCACAAGTCTGCAAATGGATTCCACTCTAAGTAAGCCCTCACAGTAATACGGGAACAGCATGAGCCTGCTGTTCTCGTACTGGAGCTCATCAAGCTTCCTCGCCTCCCGCAGGACAAGGTCTCCGTCTCTGAAGTTTAGAAGCCAAAATATAATGGTACGAGGCGGAGAGCCCTGGGGTCCCCTCGCAGCCGGGAACCGGTGGGCTCTTTCCACAACAAATTGAGCGGAGAACCGAGCTCCGGGAAGAAGGGTACGGAGGAGCTGCTCTGTAAAGGCAGTGGTCTCCTGACCCTCCGCTCCCTCTGGCAGGCCAACCACTCTCAAATTGTTCCTTCTGCTTCGGTTCTCGCTATCCTCGTCTCGGGAATCCAGCGCTTTCACCTTCACTTGCAGGGTGTGGATGGATGCTCGCTGATCTCGAATGGCATCCTCCGAATCTGAAAACCCACTTTAACAATAAAGGAGTCCCATGCGAATGAGTATTATACTTATATTATTATTATTATTATTATTATTATTATTATTATTATATATTACATATTATAGTCATGCACAAAAAAAGAGATGCGCCGCGTAAGTGTAAAGATGCGCCGCCGTATCTATGTGCCGTACCCATAGAACCAAGATACGCCTAAAGACTGACTTCATCCGACCGACGTAACTTGCCTATGCTGGCGTATCTTGGGCGCATAGTTACGCTGGACGCCCTATTGCAAATATGCAAATGAGGGAGATACACGAACGTAGATGCGCCCGCGGAAAAGATACGCGGTTTGCGTAAGACTTACGTCCGGCTTAAAGTTATTCCACATATAGGAGGTGCAACCCATGCAAAGGTATGGACCAAGAAAAAGCCGCCGTATTTTACGTTGTTTACGTAGTACTACGTGAATAGGGCTGGGCGTAGGTTACGTTCACGTCATAGGCAGTGATTCGACGTATCTTAGGCAGTTATTTCGACGTGGTTGTACGCATGCGCACGGGGATACGTCCAAGATACGATGCATGCTCCGTTCGTTTTAAGTACTTGGGTGACGCACAGCCCATCATTTGCATGGGGTCACGCTTCATTACCATGCATCACGCCCACTTCCAGCCCACTTCCACCTAATTTGACTTAAGTCAGCTTACGCTAAGGAATGTACGCTACGCCGGTGCAACGTTGGGCGCATTTTCTTTGTGAATTTCATACTTGCCTCTCAACGTTGCGCCGGCGTAGCGTAAAGAAGATATGCTACGGCGACATAAAGATGCACCGATGGCTGTGAATCCAGACCACAGTATTTGAAAAGTAATTTAATAGAAAAAGATAAAAAAGATTTTCCAAAAACCAAAAATCTTTAGAAAAAAACACTGCGCTGAAAATAAAAACGTGAATGCTGCCAGTACCAAGGAAAATTGTAGATACAAATTTACAGAAAGTTTAAAAGAAAGAGGTACGGCCCAAAAAACAATGAAAAGTTAATTTGAAACCCTGATGGTGACCACAGAGTGTGGACAAATGAGTAAATGAATAATAAATGAAATAAATCAAACATCACCAAATGACAAAAAATAAGGAAAATAAAAATGCATGAACAAATTAAATAAATAAAATTAACTCTAAAATAATGATATTGATAAAATTGAAAGTCCCAAAGTCCAAAATCATATATTAGTGCAAAAATTATGGTCTAAAAAAGGAATCCCAAGTGTGGATCGGTGAATGAATAATGTTCTTATCCTAAATATTGTGACATCAAGGAAATTTCATGTAATCCATCCACCAAATAGACACCCGAGTGGTATAGTGATGTAGTCTCCTTACCCGTTGGTATGACCACAAGAGCAGCGGTCAATTAGAGCCTAGGGTGTTTTATAGTCTCCCAAAAAGACTTATGCTGAATCCGGTTCTTGCATACTGGATTGGGCATTCATAAGTATCTCATTACCTTTTTCTTCCAGCTGGATCTCTAGTTTCCCCCTTCATAGGGTGACGCTTACTAGCCTTAGTAGAGCCCTTCTGCCCCTTCTTCCCACATTCAAGATGGAGGAGTGGCGGTATTTATGGGCAGACGTGATGACAGTGACGCAGCAGCCAATCCCCGATTACGTCATCTTGTGACGAAAACGCATAGGTGTGGCTAGCATCCCGACGTCATCACGTTTACCTACACGGCAAGCTGATACAGCGGAAGGACAGGAGAAGACACCTAGACCGTTTTGCATATTACTAGTGGGATACAACTACTCCTGTAAGTGCATCACTTCTATTAACCACTTCCTGACTTTTGATGGCATGCGCTCCTCCAGACTGAGATGCCGTTGCGCGTGCCTGGCGGCCGCGATGTCCGCCAAGCATTGGCGATCAGCGTTTACAGGACAAGGACGTGGATCTGTGTGTGTAAACACACAGATCCATTTCCTGTCAGGGGAGAGAGGAGACCGATCTATGTCCCTTTTACATAGGGACATAGATCGGTCACCTCCCCCAGTCACCCCCCTCCCCCCACAGTTAGAACACTATACAGGGCACACATTTAACCCCTTCCTCACCCCCTAGTGTTAACGCCTTATACAGTAATTAGTGCATATTTAGAGCACTGATTGCTGTATAAATGTGAATGGCGCCAAAAATGTGTCAAAAGTGTCCGATGTGTCCGCCATAATGTCGCAGTCACAATAAAAATCGGAAATCGCCGCCATTACTAATAAAAAATAAATAATACAAAATAGTAATAATTCTGTCCCCTATTTTGTAAGCGCTATAAATTTTGCGCAAGCCAGTAGCTTATTGCGATTTTTTTTTACCAAAAATATGTAGGAGAATACGTATCGGCCTAGACTGAGAAAAAAAATATGTTTTTTTTTTTTTTAAATAATTGAGCTATTTATTATAGCAACAAGTAAAAAATATATATATTTTTTTTAAATTGTCGCTCTTTTTTTGTTTATAGCGCAAAAAATAAAAACTGCAGAGGTGATCAAATACCACCAAAAGAAAGCTTTGTGGGAAAAAAGGACGGCAATTTTGTTTGGGAGCCACGTCGCACGACCGCGCAATTGTCAGTTAAAGCGACGCAGTGCCGGAAGCTGAAATTTCACCTGGTCAGGAAGGGGGTATACGTGCCCAGTAAGCAAGTGGTTAAACAATATTTTATCGCAGTCAACACTATGGGGCTCTTTTATTTTTCCCTTTTGAGATACTTATGAATGCCCAATCCAGTGTGCAAGAACCGGATTCAGCATAAGTCTTTTTGGGAGACTATAAAACACCCTAGGCCCTAATTGACCACTGCTCTTGTGGTCATACCAACGGGTAAGGAGACATCACTATACCACTCGGGTGTCTATTTGGTGGATGGATTACATGAATTTTCCTTGATGTCACAATATTTAGGATAAGAACATTATTGATTCACCGATCCACACTTGGGATTCTTTTTTTTTTTTTTGGACCATCAATATCATAGTTTTTGCACTATTTTATAGTTCATTTTATTTATTTAATTTGTTCATGCATTTTTATTTTCCTTATTTTTTTGTCATTTGGTGATGTTTGATTTTTTCATTTATTTTTCATTCACTCATTGGTCCACACTCTGGGCTAGATTCAGGAAAGAGATACGACGGCGTATCTCCAGATACGCCGTCGTATCTCTGCGTCTGAGCCCTCCTATCTATGCGACTGATTCATAGAATCAGTTACGCATAGATTTCTATTAGACCCGACTGGCGTAAGTCTCTTACGCCGTCGTATCTAACTTGTATATTTACGCTGGACGCTAGGTGGCGTTCCCGTCTAAAATATGCAAATGAGCCTAATATGCCGATTCCCGAACGTACGCCCGCCCGGCGCTTTTTTTTAATGTCGTTTGCGTAAGCGTAGGTCCGGCGTAATGTTACCCCTGCTGTATGAGGCGCAGCCAATGTTAAGTATAGACGGCGTGCCGGCGTATTTTTTCCCGTCGTTTACGTCATTTAAGTAAAACGTTCGCGAATAGGGCTTTGCGTAAGTGATGTTCACGTCGTTTTCATTGAGTATTTGCGTTGTGATTTGGAGCATGCGCACTGGGATAAATTCATGGCCGGCGCATGCGCAGTACGTTCGGCGTGGGATCGCGCGTAATTTAAATAAACACGTGTCCCCTACCCGCCCAATTTGACTTACGACGGGCCATTTACGCTACGCCGCCGCAACTTTACAGGCAAGTGCTTTGTGAATACAGCACTTGCCTGTAAAAGTTTCGGAGGCGTAGCGTAAATAGGAAACGCCCGCACAAACTTACGCACATCTACCTGAATCTAGCCCTCTGTGGTCATCATCAGGGTTTTTAAATTAACTTTTCATTAATAGAAAAAGATAGACAATAAGGCCCAGATTCAGGTACATCTGCGAATTATTGGACCGGCGTAGCGCACCGCCTTTACGTTAGACTTGCGCAATTTTGCCACGTAATCACCCTATTCTCGTAGCTTTTGCGCAGAAAATTGCGCATACGTAACGTTTTTTCAGAGGCGTAAGGCGGAGTAATACAAATTGGGAAGGACGTGGGCGTGTTACATTGAAATGAGCCGTGACCCCATGCAAATGAAGGGCCGGCCGGCTCGCGCATGCGCGTTTGAAGGAGACCATGGTCAGCTCCGCTGTGCGCATGCTCACAACTCGGGAGCGGCGCAATCAGTGAAATTGGAAATGGACTAGGGCAACGTTGTGAACTACACAAACAGCATAAATAGACAGACACAAACACACTTGCATTGCAAAAGTACATCCCTTTGTCCCTTCCCATTTAACCAAGTGCTTTTGTCCTGTTGTTCGTTGCGTTGTGTTTTGTAGTTGTCAGATTAGTGTTCTGTGTGATAAAGTGTTTGTTAGTAGATCTTTGAAAGTGTTTTTTGATAAGTGTTTGAGTGACTGTTTGTTTGATATATTTCTGTTTGTTTGTTTTCTTGCTGTTTTTTGCTGTTTGTTTTTGTGACTGTTTCTTGCTGAGTGCTAGTGTGATTTTTTGGGTGTTAGTTTTCTCTTTGTGTGTGTTCTTGCTTGATTGGTTGTGCTTGTTTTTGTGAGTGATTTTTGTTGACTGGGAGTGAGTTTTTTTGGAAGTATGACAGAGAGAAAGCGAAAGCTCAATTTTACTGTGGGGGAAAAAAGAATTCTTGCCCGGGCCATTAGCGATTATGGGTGTTTCCTCCACGGCCCGGACAGTGCCAACACCAACCCGGCCAGGAGGAGGGAGATTTTGGATATGATCACTGAGCAGGTCAATTCAGCGGGGGAGGGGGAGACACGGACCCGGTCTGGGATTGACAAAAAAATCAATGACCTCCGGCGTCTGGTCAAACAGAAGCTGGCCAGAATTCATGCCCATGCCAGGGGCACAGGAGGGGGCCCACCATGCCGTATTAGGCTGACAGCGGAGGAGCATGCGGTGGCCCTGACCTTTCATCGGCATGAAGTTGAGGGCCTGCCCGGCTTTGACTCAAGTCCGGAGCCCGTGGTGCCAGGTAAGTATTTTTTTTTATATCAGGTGTGTAGCATGTGTGGGGGAGGGGGTGAAAGGGAATATGTGGCAAGTGTGTGGATCCTCCAACCTGTGAATGTTTTGTGTCATCCACAGATGTGCAGGAGGGTGCAGGGCCATCTGGCCTGACCGCACCATCCCCAGGACAGCAGCCTAATGAGGCCCCCCCAACAAGGCCGGAGTCTGCGGAGGAGGTTCAAGAGGAGGAGGAGAATCATGAGGAGGAGGAGAATCATGAGGAGGAGGAATCCATGTCAGGCACTGGACGTTTGGTTTTTGAGGACTCTTCCCCTCTGGCTGGCAGCAGGCAGCCCTCCCTAAGGGGGAGCCACCCCCCCTCCTCCCCCAACATGGCTCCCCTCCCAAGGGCCTCCCCTTCTCCCCGGCCACAAGCATCAGCTGGAGGCAGGATTTCATCCCAGAGCACCAGGGGGTTGGCCGATCTCCTGCCCGCCACTCTGAGAAGGGACCAGTTCCTCCAGACCCGCCATCTGGGACAGGTCAGCCAGACATTGGTGCGGATGGAGGAGAGCCTGTCCTCCATCAAGGATACGCTGGGGAACCTGGACTCCCACTCCCGGGCTTTCACAACCTGCCTAAACGACCTGCAGACTACATCAGCAGGCGTTGGGCAGGATGTGAGGGCCCTTACCCAGGCTATCCAGGCCAACACGGCAACACTTGGTGCTGCCCTGGACAGAATAGCCGTGGCCTTGGAGGGCAGGCCGCCAGGTGGGCAGAGATCAGGGGCTGCTCCTCCTTCCCCGGTTTTCCCCCTCCCCCATGAGTCTCCCCTGAGGAGCCGGGGCCGTGGTCGGGGGCGCCCCAGGCGTGGCTCACGTCAAGGGCAATAATTATTTATTTATTTTTTGCTGGAAATTTTTTGATTTTGCTGGTAATTTTTTTTTTTTTTGGGTTGTGAATGCTGTTTGAATGTGGGGGTGACATTCCTGCCGGAAAAGGGGTGTCACCCTCAATTTTGGTGGAGAAGGGTTCCCCAGGACCAGGGAGAAGTGATCCCCAGGTCCGTGTGAATGGTGTATGAATGTACAGTGACATAATTGGAGCCTTGGCGTGGCGTTGCTGCTCACAAGTCCAGCATGGTGGACTGGTGCCAATCCAATTTGATGTGGATGTGGGGTGTGTGTGCTAGGGACCACAGTGGTGTGCATGCATGCATTCTCATTGTGCCATGATTAATGTGTGTGTTTAACGTGCAAAGATGCCCAATGTGAGCTGTCTCCTGGCTGCTCTTCCCTCAGAAGACGGGGGACCCTCGGTTAGGGGGGGATTGTCTGGTTCAGGGGTCAGGTCATCACGTAGGTCAATCTGCAGGCCCTTTCTTTCTGCGAAGTTGTGCAGCATGCAACATGCACCGATGATCTGGCACACGAAGTTTGGGGAATACAAGAGGGTACCCCCAGACTTATCCAGGCATCGGAAATGTGACTTTAGGAGGCCAAAGGTGCGCTCCACCACTGCTCGTGTTTGGGCATGTGCTTGATTGTATCTTTCCTCTCCTGGGGTTTGGGGGTTCCGGATAGGAGTCATGAGATGGGGTCCCAGTGGATATGCAGTGTCATCTGTAAGGGAAAAGACAGGAGGATGTTAGTCATGCATGTGCCCCTTGTGATGTGTGCATCATGGGAGGGGATAGTCTAGCCTGACTCCCATGTCACTCACCAACCAGCCAGGTGTCCACATACACGTTCTGATCGAATTCCATTCGGATGTGGCATTGATTGTATATGTAGCTGTCATGGCTGGACCCTGGGTGTTTGGCACGGATGTGCCATATGAGGCCTTGGGCATCGACTATCACCTGTACGTTGATGGAATGCCAATGCTTTCGATTGCGGTACATGTGCTCTGTCTCATGGGGGGGCTGGAGTGCCACATGTGTGCAATCAATGGCCCCCACGGTGCGTGGGAATCTGGCAATTCTGTAGAAATCTGTCATTGCCTTCAGCCGCAGGTCCTCAGTGGTGGGTTTGATGATTTGGTTGGCCATGCGTCTGAGGATTGCAGGGACAACCTGGTGCACACATCTGCTCATGGAGGATTGTGACATCCCAGCCACCACTCCACTTGTACGCTGAAAAGAGCCACTGGCAAGGAAATGGAGTGTTGCCATGACCTTGACCAGTGGCTGCACTGCATGTGAGCGGTGTGTTGGGCTGGTGATGTCCTCCTGCAAGGTTGTGGTTAATTCCAGGATGACATGAGGGGTGAATCTGATGATGCGATACACCTCAGAATCACTCATGCCAAACATTTCTAAGCGGGTGCGGTATATCCTCTCCCGTGCCATCCTCCGTGCCATCCTCCGTGCCCTCATCCTTCTTTGTTCATCTAAAGTCAGTAGTATAGCTATGTGCGACGATGCCCCTGGCATGTTGGCATACAGATTGTTGTGCAACACGTGTGACTGCTGAGCTCCTCACTAACAGTGTTGCTTTATCTAACATGTAGACTTTTTTTCTCTTTTTAGACCAGCATTTATATGCTCTAATTTTAGACAGGACATTTTGCTGTTGCGCACACTGCGTCGCCTGCGCTGCCCCAACGTTCTTTTGTGGATCCCTGTGAGTCCCTCATTAGCATATTTGACTAGCAAATCAATGGTCTGTCTAGCGCACTTTTGCGCGGACGGATGCGCCAGTCTAACGAAATTACGCGGGACAAAAACGTATCTCGTTCTGGGGATGCCGTGCATTGAAACGCACGCGCACATTTCCATCAATCATGTTGTCCAGTGATGCAGATCCATGTGAACTATGATGAACCACCATAACAAAAAAATGACCATTGACACATTCCTTGCCCAGCAGGGTACTGCTTACCCATGAATGACAGCTTCAGTAGATGAAATCTAAACACAAATAAAAGGGTCAGGTCCATCGGGTGACCTCATTGAAGAAATATGGACATGGGGATATTCCCAAGGGCAGACCCTAGCTCCTAATGCTATTTGTTTGACAATCTCTTTACAATCTCCTAAAAAATGGCCAGTACTCCCTTTTAACATTCAGCACCTATTGACTTCAGCGGAGTTTGAACTTAGCACCCAAACTTCTGTAATATTCTCCAATTTGCTTAAAACTGAGCCCAGGTTCAGCTCATCCCTAGTCCTTACTGCGAGTAAGGTCTAAGGCCGCGTACACACACCATTAAATAAATCCGATCAAATCGGTCTGACAGACCGTTTTGATCGGATTTGTCTGCTGGGATAGATTGGTTTGATCGTGTAAAAACATGATCAAACCAAAATCCCCCCTGGCATACAGCGCGGTGACGTGGCGGTGACATTGACGCCACCACGTCACCGTCACCAGGAAGTAAAACACTTCCGCGCATGCGTCAAATCCATTCGACGCATGTGCGGACAGATATGTCTGCTGGTTAGTGTACTAACCAGCAGACATGTCGGACGGATGGGTTCCCAGCAGACAGATTTTAAAGCATGCTTTAAAATTTGTCTGCTGGAAAAACCCGTCTGTCCGCCCGTAACACACGATCGAATTTGTCTGCTGAAACGGTCCGTCGGACCATTTCCAGCAGATGAATTTGATCGTGTGTACGCGGCCTAAGACTGTTTTCTTTCAGGACATTGTGATGATATTTCATATGCTGTATTAGACATAAAGGCCGAGCTTCAGAGAGAATTGGATTCTCGTAGCGTATCAGAAATACACTATGCCGCCGTTTTTTACCTGGCTCTACGTGGAATCCAGGTAGATTTTGTCCAGTAAACGACGGCGGCGTAGTGTATTTCTCCCGTCGCAATCCATCTAGACGAGTAGGGGGCGTGAAGGATTTAAAATAGGCGCGTTCCCGCGGCGATCGAACTGCGCATGCTCCGTTCGCAAATTTCCCGCCGTGCATTGCGCCAAATCACGTCGTTACGTCATTCGTTGTTTGAGTAGCGTCGTTTACGGACATTTCTATTCCCGAACGAGTTACGCAAAAAAAAAAAAAATTAAATTTGACGCGGGAACGACGGCCATACTTAACATGGGCTACGCACCGTTAGACCAGCAAAAAGCTGGTCTAACAGTACGTAAAAAAAAACAGACGTAAGCGATTGCGAAGACCGCTCGTATCTTCGTGGATCGCCGTAAAAACACATTTGCATATCCCGACGCATGAAAAACGACGCAAACTCCTCCCAGCGGCCGCAAAAATATCGCAGCGTAGATCCGAAGGCTTACGAAGACGTAAGCCTCTCGGATCGAAGCCCGAAGCCGCCGTATCATGGTTTGAGGATTCAAACTAGTGATACGGCGCGCGAAATTTGAAATTACTCCTGTCTAACACCAGTTAGACAGGCGTAATTGCTTTATGAATCTGGGCCAAAGTTTCTAAATAAATTATGAAACATCCCAGTCTTAATCTTTGCTATGCATGATGTGATGGATATGCCATCCTATAATTTGGAGGGAAAAAAAAAAGCTCCAAGATCCCTATTTACATTGTATGTTACCATTATTTCCCAATCTAATGTACTAAATGCAAAATCCTATGGCCGAAAGGCTAAAAAGGCAAGGGAAACATCACTATATGCAAGATACCTTTATTTAAAGCAGGTGTAATGGGAACTGGGGAACTGAGTGAGCAAGAAGAAAATATATATATTTTTTTACCAGAAATAAATGAATCTACGTAAAGAAAATACCAACAGTCATAAGGTTAACAGCCTAACATGTTCTTGGCATTTGAAAGGGGATTTCTGCAATGAACTGCCGTTGAATATCTGCATCTGTATTATTATAAAACAGTGTTTCTTAATAATTTTTTTGGCCTGTGGTTAGACCTTAATTGGAGTCATGGGCTTATATATCTAAAAAGAAAATGATAATCTTGGAAAGGATATACAAATATAAAAAAAAGAAAAACGGGAGCTCTTTAAAGGAGAATAATAATAAAAAAAAAAAAAACGACAAGCAAAGTATTAGGGGAAAGAACAGACATAAAAGCGTTGAACAACCAACTGGAAACCCTAAACTCTGTTGTGGAATTGGTATACTGGTGGGGACGCATCATTAAAGCAGAATTATGGACTGTTTTGCTGAAGAAAGCTGTTTTGTTTGTTTGTTTTTGAGTGAATAATAAAGACTTTTACTTTTAAAAATGGCTGGTTGGTGATCCAGGGCTCCTCATATTACAGTGCTTACAATGGTCAGCTTTTATTTAATCATGTTAACCTTTATCCTAAAAGGAAAACAATTGTTGATGTTGAGTAACTGCTTAGACATTTGGAGAACACAAGTGATTATACTTGGAAGATGCCTGCAGATACAGGCATCATCCCAGTATTGTTTTTTTTTTTTTTTGGATGGCAATTCTGTTTTATGTAAAAACAATCCTAGTGGCACCAGGGAGCTGAAGCTTGTCACATTCGGCTCCCCATCACAGATTGCTCTGGAAGTGACGTTTCGTCGCCGCCATCTTAAAGATGGGGGCAAGCGGACATCTTGTTACACCAATCAGAGTTTTAGACTTCACAGTTATTTTCAACACAAAACGCCATTTTCAGCACAATGGATGCCAATCAGTGCCCACAATGGGCATCACTGGTTGGCAGGCATTGTTTGGCACTGATTGGCGTCCATCAGTACAATATATTACAGTACATCCTTGCCACCTATCAGTGCCCATCAATGCCCATGTGTGCCACCTATCAGTGCCCATCCGTTCCACCTATCAGTGCCCATCCATGTCGCCTATCTGTGCTCATCCGTGCGGCTTATCTGTGCTGCCTGCCTGTGCCCATCCGTGCCGCCTATCTGTGCCCATCCGTGCCTCCTATCAGTGCCACCTATCAGTGCCCATCAGTGTCGCCTATCAGTGCCCCATTAGTGCTGCATATTAGTGTTCATCCTTAGTGCCCATCAATTCCACCTCATCAGTGCCACCTCATTGGTGCCACCTTATCGGTGCCCATCAGTGCCGCCTTATCAGTGCCCATCAGTGCAGCCCCATCAGTGCCCATCAGTGAAGGAGAAAACATACTTAATTACAAAGTTTTGTAACGAAAGAAAAAAAAAAGCATTTGTTTTTCAACATTTTCAGTCTTTTTTAATTTTTTTAGCAGAAAAAAAAATCCCAGAGGTGATCAAATAAAACCAAATGAAAGCTCTATTTGTGGGAACAAAATGATAAAAATTTAGTTTGGGTACAGTGTAGCATGACCCCGTAATTGTCATTCAAAGTGCAACAGCGCTGAAAGCTGAAAATTGGTCTGGGCAGGAAGGTGTATAAGTGTTCTGTATGGAAGTGGTTAAAATTCATTAAAGTATATATTATTTTTCACCCCAAAAAAAATGTTGAAAAAATGCTGCGCAGATACTGTGTGACATAAATAATTACAAAACCCCAATTTTATTCTCTAGGGCCGCTGCTTAAAAAAAATATATATATATATATATATATATATACAATGTTTAGGGGTTCTAAGTAATTTATACCAAAAATTACTGCTTTTTACATGCAAACAAAAAGTGTCAGAAAAGGCCTGGTCTTAAAGTGGAAAGCTGGAGTTTGGCTTCAATTTGTTTAGTGTATCTGAATCTACTAGTATATCTAACACTACTCTACCCACCCCCCAGACTGACAATACTGCTGTCCAAAGGTGTCTCTGTTGTTCCTTTATCCAGAGTGTTGGCACTCTAATATAGAAGGCGTGTAGATGGTCATATCACCAGGTGAGGAAAGAGGGAAAAAAGCCTTAAAAAATAAAATGAATGCAGCTGCCACATTGAATGACTGGTAAGCTGCAATATATTAAATGTTTACTTTTGGGTTTGATTCCTCTTCAAATTAAAGCTGCATAAGGCAGTAAGGCACACTGCAGTCCCACCTAGGACCAGCCCCCTCTGATGTTAATCCAATATGGGTTTAATCACAGAGACCACAGCTCATATTTGGCTGTTTAAATGATTTTTGTTGGTTTACCAAACATTTTTTTTTTTTTTGAGAAGCTTTAGCAGTGAGACACACTTTTTCATAGGTCCACTTTGATTGGCAGATAGAAATAAGCCAACCATTTTCTGTGACTTTCCTTGTTCTCACTGATGTAAAACTGCCCTGTCAGTGGCCAATTTCTATCAAGCTCTCATTTAAATTTAGGAGACCTTAAATATTAAAGCGATAAAAAAATTAGCCAGCAGCAGAAAGGCGAATTGGACGAAATGAAAAGTGAACAATAATGCAGTCAGCTGTTTAGCTCAAAAAATTAAGCAACAGCAGATGACATAGACGTATAACATTGGCTAATGGCAAGAATGTTTAAATCAGAGATAATAGGCCTAGCTGTTAAATGCCTAACTTTTATTTTCTCTATGGCAATATGGGTTTGAGGCATGAGGGATATAATGTAATGTGTTGTAGGTACATAATGTGGTTTGTAACTTTTGATATGCTTTCTGTATAATAGCTTCCATTTTACTGACACTATGGTTGTCCTCTCCTCTTCAAAGCAAGGATCAAGCTTATCAGAAGCTCCCTCCTTGACCTGTCTAAGCCTGCTGGCCATAGTTCTTAGGCCATATAGTGAATTAGGGTTTTAAAAAAAATTCTTCTGAGTGAATCCTTACAAAACTATCCTGGGGCAGTAAATTTTGAACCTGCAGCATTTACCTTGAACACATGGTATTGGTGAACCAGATCCTCATCCATAATCTGATTCCTAATTAACAGCCTAGCTGTTGAATACCTAACTTGTATTTTATCTATGGCAATATGGGAGTGAGGCGTGAGGGATATAATGTAATGTGTTGTAGGTACACAATGTGGTTTGTCAGCTTTTGATATGCTTTCTGTATAATAGCTTCCATTTTACTGACACTATGGTTGTCCTCTCCTCTTCAAAGCAAGGATCAAGCTTATCAGAACCTCCCTCCTTGACCTGTCCATAGTTCTAAGGCCATACAGTGCATTAGGGTTTTAAAAAAAAAAATCTTCTAAGTGAATCCTTACAAAAATATCCTGGGGCAGTAAATCTTGAACCTGCAGGATTTACCTTGAACACATGGTATTGGTGAACCAGATCATCATCCCTAATCTTCTCTTTAAATAAGCAATTACATATTATTTGCTAGACAACAACATACCCATAGACTTTAGTGTTTCATGCTCCAGATAAGAAGTTAGAATCACTGACATATTGTAAGACATGATTGAAACCAATAAGTATATTAACAGTGTAAATAAGATTCAAGAGGTCAATACTTTTAATATATGACCACAGACTAGCAGGAGGAAAGTGCAAAATAATCTTATAAAATATTATTTTACTGAAATAGTAGGTGTATAAGTGTAGCGCCTAAACAATACAGGATGTAAAAACAAATTGTTGTATATAATACGTGAATATATCACTAAATAGTGATGACTCACTGTGACAAAAGCAATAATAGTGACACAAATTGGAATTAAATATAAAAAATGTAATATAAAAATAGCAAAAGTCCATAAAAGAATATGTAGTCCAAAAAATAACTAAGAGGAAAATAACAACAGTAACTTCCAAGGTATTCTTGTGAGCAAAAAGTTGTGACTTCTTGTAAAGGATGTGCTGACCCGCCACCAATAAAATTGCAAGCTTACCAGAAAGGATGGACTTACGTCTCCATGAGTTGAACAGGCATAAGTTATGATAACCAATGTGTCGACAATTGGGAAATCCTCAATAGATGTACACTGTGACCTCCGAACATCCGTGGTAACAGGTTCAACAGAATGCACGATAAGAAATTGTATTGGGTACGTGATATAAACTTTCCCCCAATAGGTGTCAGGGGTATGAGGAGATAAGAAAAGAGAATGGCCACATCACGTAATCTTGTTCTAAAAGAATAAATAAAATTTATTACAACTAATACACTTACATTTAACTGAGATGTAAAGCGCTTGCATAAAAAAAAAGGCGGCAGTGGAGTCCTTCCGACTCGTATCATGTTTATACACTTTGCAAAGTACTAACTTACAAAGTATTATTTTACTGAAAGAGTAGTTTATGTTTGGGACAGGCCTCTAGCCAGGGCCGGCGCTACCACTAGGCGGACTAGGTGATCGCCTAGAGAGTGTCACATGTCTGTCATGCATAGGTCCCCCATCCCAGCTGCAACCCCCCCCGCGCGCTCTCCGCTGTACTGCTCCACTCTGAGATTAACAGCTTTTCAAAATCAATGAGAGCCGAGGCAGGAGCAGCCCCTCCCTTCTCCTCTCTCTCCACACTGACTGTGTGTGAAAGGTGTACAGCGGCACAGCGCCCCCCCGCCACCCCCCCTCTCTCCTGGCTGTGTCAGTGTGGAGCAGACATGGAGGATGCCGCGCGATGCATCATGGGATCCCGGGCTTGGGGAACAGGTGGAGCAGTGAAGAGGCACCATGCCACCGACACAGAGGCAGGTACACAACAGAGGTGATGTGAGCGAGGAACAGGCAGCCACCACAGGGTTCACTGTTGAAGTTGGTGTGGTGAGTTAGTAAAACTTTGGTACATTTTGTATTTGATGACAATAACAATTTTTAAAATGTATGTGTATATTAAAATATCTGCCGCCGCCCCCCCCAGAGCTTGATTTGCATTTATTGGCACTGATGTAGCAACATTGATGGGCGCTGGCGACACTGTATTTGATGGGCGCTAGTGAGGCTGCATTTGATGGGCGTTGGTGACACTGTATTTGATTAGCCCTGGTGAGGCTGCATTTGATGGGCGCTGGTGAGGCTGCATTTGATGGGCCCTGGCGACACTGTATTTGATGGGCGCTGGTGAGGTTGCATTTGATGGGCGCTGGCAACACTGTATTTGATGGGCGCTGGCAACACTGTATTTGATGGGCGCTGGTGAGGCTGCATTTGCTAGGTGCTGGCGACACTGTATTTGATGGGCGCTGGCGACACTGTATTTGATGGGCACTGGCGACACTGTATTTGATGGGCGCTGGCAACACTGTATTTGATGGGCGCTGGTGAGGCTGCATTTGCTGGGTGCTGGCGACACTGTATTTGATGGACGCTGGCGACACTGTATTTGATGGGCGCTGGTGAGGTTGCATTTGATGGGCGCTGGTGAGGCTGCATTTGATGGGCGCTGGTGACACTGTATTTAATGGGCGCTGGCAACACTGTATTTGATGGGCGCTGGTGAGGCTGCATTTGCTGGGTGCTGGCGACACTGTATTTGATGAACGCTGGCGACACTGTATTTGATGGGTGCTGGTGAGGCTGCATTTGATGGCCGCTGGTGAGGCTGCATTTGATGGGCGCTGGTGAGGCTGCATTTGATGGGCGCTGGCGACACTGTATTTGCTGGGTGCTGGCGACACTGTATTTGATGGACGCTGGCGACACTGTATTTAATGGGCGCTGGGGAGGCTGCATTTGATGGGCGCTGGTGAGGCTGCATTTGCTGGGTGCTGGCGACACTGTATTTGATGGGCGTTGGCGACACTGTATTTGATGGGCGCTGGCGACACTGTATTTGATGGGCACTGGCAACACTGTATTTGATGGGCGCTGGTGAGGCTGCATTTGATGGGCGCTGGCGACACTGTATTTGATGGGCACTGGCGTCACTGTATTTGATGGGCGCTAGTGAGGCTGTATTTGATGGGCGCTAGTGAGGCTGCATTTGATGGGCGCTTCGTTAGAAAGGTGGGGTATACATGGGCATGGCAAAGGGGGTGGGGTCAGGGGTGGAGCCAAGGGGGGCGGCAAAATTAGGTTTCGCCTAGGGTGTCAAAAATCCTTGCACCAGCCCTGCCTCTAGCAGAGGAAGAGAGTCAGTGAACAGTAAGACCCCTTTCACATTGGGGTGCTTTCCAAACGTTTTAGGCCGCGTACACACGACCAAATCTGTCTGCTGGAAACGGTCTGCTAGACCGTCCCAGCAGACAGATTCGATCGTGTGTACGGGCGAGCAGACGGATTTGGCCAGCCGACAGATTTGAAAGCATGCTTACCAATCTGTCGGCTGGGAACCCGTCTGCCCGACATGTCTGCTGGTTAGTACGCTAACCAGCAAACATGGCTTCTCGCACACGCGCCGAATGATTTCGACGCATGCGCGGAAGTGTTTTACCTTCTGGTGCGGTGACGTGGAGGCGTCAACGTCACCGACACGTCAGCGCGCTGTCTGCTGGCAGGGATTTTGGTTTGCTTGTGTGTACACGTGAGCAAACCAAAATCCAAGCAGACCGATTTGTTCAAATCGGTCGGTCCGACCGATTTGAACAAATAGATTGCCTCGTGTGTACGAGGCCTTAGAGGTAACAATAGCGCCTGAAAAGCGCCTCTCAAGCCTCCCCAGTGTGAAAGCCAGAGTGCTTTCACATTGGGTTGTGACTTGCATGATGGGAAAAGAAGTCCTGCAATCAGCATCTTTGGGGCGGTGCGGAAACTGTGTATACACTGCTCCTAATCAACCCCTGCCATTGAAATCAATAGGCAGCAATGCCGAAGCACCTGCAAAGCAATTCGACAGTGGAAAATTTGCGGGCGCTTTTAACCCTTTATTCGGCCGCTAGAAGGGGTCAAAAGCGCCCTTCTAGTGGCCCAAAAGCGCAGTTATAACAGCTTTAAAGAGCTGCTAAAACTAGTGGTGCTTTAAACAGATACCCCCCCCCCCCCCCACCCTAGTATGAAAGTAGCCTAAGTGAATTTAAACATGCTTAGGACAATCACAATTCTATATTTAAAAAAGATCTGTTTGATAGACTTGACAGCAATATTAATGATGTTTTCCTGAAGGTACCTCTGTAGTTGACCTAAATTAAGACACAAAAGAGTCTAGAGAAACTTAATATGAACTAACTATCAGGTCCAGATGCCTTACACCCAAAAGTCCTTAGGGAACTTAGCTCAATTACTTCAGTAACTGTAATAAACGGTTGACTCTAAAGTTCATGAAGAGGGCACACAGCCACAAATTAAAGAATTTGAAGTTGGGAGAAAGAAGGTTTAACCTTAGATTGTGGAAAGGGTTCCTTAATGTTAGAGCAATAAAAATGTGGAACTTCCTCCCCCAGGAAGTGGTACTTGCTGAAAGTGTCGACAACTGTAAAAATGTTTAGATACCTTCCTCGGAAAAGAATATGGGATTATTGGAATTGTTGGAGAAAACAAAAATCACACGCATACATACTAGATGGACCCTTTTTTTCAACCTTATCAACTATGTATTACTACTATGTAATATCAGTCAAATAAAAATTTTGGCTGCTCTATTATAAATAAGATAGAATGTGAAATTGTAGTTTATATTAATATAGAAGTCTCATCAAAACAAAAAACTTTCATCCAAACCTGAGTGAGCCTGAATTATGGCCCAATTAGTTTCTCATAGACTTTGCCTCCCCATGCTTAACTCACTCATATACTCAATTACAGAACATGACCTTTTACAGATATAATTGTACTCATGACAACCAGAGAGTCTACAGTGGCTGCTTTTATCCTCTAGAGAACTGTAAAAGTTGCACAGACTTGTGCTGGAGACATATCGGCAACATTAACTGTTTTGGAACCACTGCATTTTGTGCTCTACTACAAAGCTTGTTTTATTACTGCTTGTTCTTTTATTTCATCTATTCTGTCAAATGGGCCTGTATTATTTGCCTTAATCATAGCTCATCTCTCCTGTATTGCTTCGTAACACAAAGCAAAGTCCGGGTGTGTCAGAAATAGTTTTTAGCTGCCATCTGAATACAAGCCCTTGAATGAAAAGCTTCGATCACAGAGCACCTTACAGCACTATTTTCAATGCTCTTAACGATAAACTATTATATATTTTCAGAGAGTGGGTATGCATTAAGTTATTACTGTATTGTAACTTTTACCTGAAAGTAACTTTAATGTGGCTTGCACAGTTTGTCATGTGTACGGTTCCATATATTGATAAATGTATGTCACTTACAGATTTTTATGCACAGAATGTGATCAGTAGGGATGAGCCGAACACCCCCGCGTTTGGTTCGCACCAGAACCGTCGAACGGACCGAATGTTCGCGCGAACATTTAGAACCCCATTGAAGTCTATGGGACTCGAACGTTCAAATTCAAAAGTGATCATTTTAAAGCCTAATATGCAAGTCATTATCCTAAAATGTCTTTGAGAACCCGGGTCTTGCACCAGGGAACATATATCAATGAAAAAAAGTTTAAAAAACTATCGTTTTTTCAGGAGCAGGACGACCGTTTTTAAAACTTTTTTTCCATTGATACATGTTCCCTCGGGGAAGACCCGGGTTCTCAAAGACGTTTTCACAGGCAAACTATAAACACCCTGCAGGTACAATATTTAAAGGAATTTTTTATTTATTTATTTTTTTATTTAAGCATCATTAAAATCACTGCTCCAGGAGCAGTGATTTTATTGATGCTTAACCACTTAAGGACCGGACCAAAATGCAGGTAAATGACCTTGCCCCTTTTTGCGATTCGGCACTGCGCGGTCGTGCGACGTGGCTCCCAAACAAAATTTTGTGTCCTTTTCTTCCCACAAATAGAGCTTTCTTTTGGTGGTATTTTATCGCCTCTGCGATTTTAATTTTTTGCGCTATATACAAAAATAGAGCGACATTTTTGAAAAAAAAACAATATTTTTCACTTTTTGTTATAAGAAAAATCAAATAAACTAAATTTTAGTCAAACATTTAGGCCAAAATTTATTTAGCCACATGTCTTTAGTAAAAAAAAATCGCAATAAAAAAAAAAAAGCTACCTAGCGGGAACAGCGACACTAATACAGCGATCAGAAAAATGATCGTTTAGTGACGCTGGCAATAGGGAGTGAAAGGGTTAACTAGGGCGGTGATCAAGGGGTTAAAACTTTATTAGGGGGGGTACGGGGCTACCCGGAACCTAACACTAACTGACTGTCACACTGACACTAAATACAATAATCATACATGTATGATTACTGCATTCAGTGACACTGTGACAGGGGGGGGGGGGGGTCGATCGCGGGGGTTAAATGTGTTTATGTGCAGTGTTTGTCAGTGTAGTGTTGTGCAGACTTACTGTGTGATGTGATCTCTCCTCAGCGGTGGTTGAAAAAAACGCTGAGGGGAGAGATCACATCGCTTCCTCCTTCCTGTGTTTACACAGGAGGAGGAAGTGACACACAGGCGGGCGCGTGCATTGACTGGGAGCGATCCGGAGGGGGCAGACAAAAACCAACTGCCGCCCCCTCTGCACGGATCGCTCATACAGCCGCGGGGACCACCGCATGTACCGGGGGGGGGTTCCGATCGGACCCCCGACCCACCTCAAGGCACCAACGTATATATACGTTGATGTGCCTGTCGGTGCCATTCTGCCGACGTAAATGTACATAAATGTAAATGTACATGCGGCGGTCCTTAAGTGGTTAAATAAAAAATAAAATAAAATAAAAATTCCTTTAAATATTGTACCTGCTGGGTGTCTATACGTGTGATAATGTCTTTAATTAGCACAATCACCTGCCTGCCAATAAATTAGGAAGAACTGATCTAGCTAAGCTATACAGTGTATAAATATATGTACAACTCCTAGGGATGTATATATATCCTCTACACACTGTAAATTAAGCTAAACTGACTAGCCTGCCTGCTCTATCTAGCTATATAAAAAGACTATCTCTGTCTCACTGACTGATCTCTGTTCAGCACTGGAACACACTACACGAGGCTGCCCAGCAGGGGGCCTTATATAGTGTGGGGCGTGTGCTAAAGCCCTGAGCCATAATTGGCCAAAGCCACCCTGGCTTTGGTCAAATATGGCTCTCCGTATTTTGCGCGCTGTGATTGGCCAAGCATGCAGGGTCATAGTGCATGTTTAGCCAATCATCAGCTCGCAAGGCCGCAGTAAATTATGGGCCATTGCTTGTCACTCGAATTTTTTTTTTTTTTACAATACATTTTTTATTGTGTCAAAAGATAATAATACATACATAGCAAACCGTGCATTTAAAACAGATAAAGGAGAGGTGAAAATGCGGACACAGCCGCTACAACAAGGGAGTCGGGTATATAACACAAACCCATGAAGCTTGTACAATATAACATTCGTAAATAACTTTGCAGACCGGCCATTTACATAGGTGACGGTGGGTCACGGAAAGAGCATATGTAATAGGACCAAGGTGAACGACCAGAAGGGCGTGAGGCCCATCTCCTATGACCTGGGTATGCGAGATCAAATATTGGTGTTGTCTAGCGGCAAAAGATGCGGCGCTAGTGTCTATCAGGAGGATGGAGGGGGCGAAGGCGTGTACTGGGGTGAGCTATAGATAAGTCCTGGGGCATAGGACCCCGAGGGTCCGAGGCACGATTGTCGTGTAGGGACTACGGAGGGAAACCCATGAGGGAGTGTAGAGAGTTCGCCCTATGTAGGGGGGGGGGGGGTCCAGAAGGGGATCGGTATTCTGTGGTTGGGGATGTGGTTGGGGAAAGTGAGGGTTTCCCCACAGCTCTCTGACAGCTCTCAAGAGATTAACTGTTTGTAGGCATCAGTTGAGGTGAAGTGAATCCAGCTAGCCCAGGAATCAGTGTATTTAGAGGGTGTGTCATGGGCCTGGTGTATTAGATTTTCCATTTCTGAGGTCAGGTTTATACGTCTGAACCAGTCTGCTATAGTTGGAGGGTCTGGAGACCGCCATCTCACAGGAATACAAAGTCTTGCAGCATTGACTAAATGCATTGCCAAGGAACGGAAATAGGTCTTTGGGGGTATGTTGGAGTGGTGGAGCAGAAATTGTGCCGGTGAAAGATCCAGGTCATAGGTCGTTACTGATTTGACGATGCGATGGACTTCGGTCCAAAACGGCTGTATTTTAGAGCATGACCACCATATGTGCAGTAAGGAACCTGGTTCGGCACCACATCTCCAACACATTGGGGAAACAGAGGGGTAGATGGCATGTAGGCGTGTGGGAGTTTTGTTTGTCACTCGAATTTGGCGCGAACGACCCGCTTTGTTCAAAATTCATCGAACGTACGAACAGACAATGTTCGAGTCGAACATACGTTCGAATCGAACGCGGAGCTCATCCCTAGTGATCAGCATCCTTGCTAAAAATAAATTAGTTAGAAGCACAGAAATCTTATTGTTTTAATTAATCTGACCGCACTGAAAAAACTTGTGTGAGAGGCACTGTAGGGCTGACAACAGATGTCCCATTCACTTGGCCAGATAATTGAGCTTTAAATGGTTACACATTCTTAACAAGCAATAAATAAATAAAATAAGCTAATGACCTCTGTAGTCATAGCCACTGTCGAGCAACACATCCTCAAAATACATAAAAGAAGCTGTGAAGTTGCTCAAATTGGGTCTTAGCACCCCCACCCCTTTCTGTGCACCTACTTCTAATCTAGAAGTTTGGCAGGACACTTCTGACAGGGGGAAATTAATCATACTTAGATAAAGTGAAAGGTAACTAAGCATCAGCTCCAGACTTTGAGGGTGAATAATGCACAGAGACTGTGTGTTAGGACCTGGGACCTCTGGTGTGTCTGGTAGTGAATGTGCTTGCTGAGCCACCTGGAATGCTGGACAGCTCCTTGAACAGTTCTTCAGGTAGTTGCTTGAATGATCTTGTCTTGAATCTTGTTTGCCTTGAATCTTGAACCCTTTGCTTCTCCCATGAACTTCCTATAAAAGCCATGTCCCTGCTCTTCCTGGTTGCCAGAATTTTGCTCTTGTCTCTCTTGCTGCTGACCGTATCTTTGCTACCATTCGCTACCGACTATTGGCTCGTCCCCCAAATACGCTGAATCCCAACCTGCAACTATCTGTTACCGACTTTTGGCTCGTTTCCCGACTCCGATTCTGCTTGAGCCCTACCTGTTATATCTGCTTCCGGACCCCGGCTTGCTCACCTCCTGGTGGGGATATCCTGAGGACCGCGACCTGGCACTAACATGCAGCAAAGCCCATCTCCACCATCAGGAGCTCTGGTGAATACCGGTTAGTGCTTAGACCCCGCACCTCAGGTGAACCTGTGTCATCAGCCAGGGTGACCTGTGTGAATATCCGCTCTGCTGCTATAGCTACTGGCCTCTGAGCCTGACTCCAGACCGTGACAGACTGACACTACAGAGGTCATTAAGAATTTGTATTAAAGTGTATTTACTGCTTTACATATTCTTACTGTGGTAAGAATATGTATATATTTGACTGTCCATTGCTTGGCCACAGTTCTACTTTTTTAGAGAACCTCTTAATAAGCAGGTTGTGATTTTTCATAGAGAAGAGTGAAGGATCAGACATATAATATTTACTCTGCTGTCAGAGTTGGATTAGGATTGTAACAGATATTATTATTTGTGGCACTCAGGGAGGTCAGATATAATCCCACTTGTCTATGCTAGCCCAAAGGACAATCACTAAGCAGCATTAGAAAGTATACCACAAAACCTGCATATGTAAAACAAAAACTTTTAAATATAACAAAACAACTAACCCAAACTCCCAAACAATCCAAAAATTACTGGGATCTAAATTTAGCCCTGCTGTTTTGTAAGCAGAACTGAACAGAGGTGTGGGGGCAATTCCCCCCCCCTCTACTTTAATAGCATATGATGTCTCCTTACATCACATTAGCCTAGGCAACAATAGCCTAGAAGATTGAGCTGGAGTAAACTCTTGCTAGTTCAGAGCTTCCCCTGAGTCCTGGGTTTGATTAATAGCAGTAGATACAGTACAACATGTAATGTAAATATCAAGGTGAGAAGAGGCCACAGTGGCATGGAAAAAAGATTATCTCTGCACACAGGAAAGAACTGTTAGTCATTGCAAGGTGGTATGTAACCTCCCCCAGCCTACTCTATCTATATAAAAACTATAAAAACAGTATTAATTGGAGTTGGACAGTAGGGATGATAAGGGAAGGCTTAGAACCTGATTTATTTACAGTTTGTGTCCCTGTTAAGGTGACTCACACTCTCTATTTGCCCTGGTGACTATTGTCCCCAGGAGTGAAAGTGTCAAGGTAGTTGTGGACTCTCTATGTTGTCAAATTAATTCAGGCCTTAAAGAGGGCCAAGGCACAGAATGGCAATTTTTACAAGCATAACCTGTAAGAAATTATGGACTTTTGAATGTGCCAAGATTATGGCCCTCTGATACACCTGACAGCAACATGACTGTTATATATTTGGCCGTTTTTTTATGGTAATTGGTGGTATTTGTTCCTTCTCCCCTGCTGACTTTTAGTTTTCCATTAGCCAGGTGATGCTTCTCTTTAAACTACTAGATGCTGATGTCTACTAGATGCTGACTACACGTTTCTCAAATAAAACCACCAGTTTTCACCAGAGCCATGATCATTCACAAGTTAACCTACGCAAGAGCCTAGAGCCTGTTTGATGTCCTGGAGGACCAACTACTGCCTTCATGCTCCTGCAGTAAACCAGGGAAATAGTGCAACTGGTAAAATCTATGCACTGGCGTGCCACTTATAGGCGTTGGTATCTGATGGGACCATGTCTGTGTACTAACAATGCAAATAGGATGGATTCTCTGCGCCTAATGCAGTCTTTATCAATGCCATTTAAAAAGATAAGGGGACCAACGCTGCTACCTTGCCTAGGGCCCCATTCTAGTTTAATATGTTTCTGGTTGACACACTGTGGAGATCAAAGTTTGTAAGTTCTGAGTGAGGCTGCAGGATTGGTTGAAGGATAACAGGATTTTAGAGGAAGGCAACATGAACCAGGACATAAATATCCCCATAGGACACAGACAGGAAAAGAAAATGGCAGGTTCTAACCAAATCCTATTTGCCATCCAAAACTAAGAATACATTTTGGTTTTAGATATACTATAATATTAAATTATTTTTGCAAGTTTTAGAGACCGTGGGAGTCATACACAAACTGTTTTTCATTTTTTTTCATTTAACTATTTAATGAGACAGTGTTGTACAGGTCACTGGGAAAATGTCCTGGTTGGCAGCCACATTTCCCTGATATTTGGGTTGTGGTCCATTTATTATTTGGGGAACATTGGTGTACTCAGGGTTTCCCACCAATGCAGGACAAGGTGTTTTCGGGGGGAGGTTGGCTCGAGAGAGCGATAACATCACATTTTTAATGTAGCCATTGAATGCATTCCAGGTTGCTCTCTAACTAACAATGAGAGCTTCTCGCTTTTATGTAAACAAGAATCATTCTGGATCTACAAACTGGCCTCCCTATCTACCAATGGATTGAACAAAGGTCTAGAGATTCATAGTATCATCTAGAATAGATCCCCTCCACTATTTTCCCTTACTGTCTTGCTACCACCACTCTTACATTTGAATATACATAATATCTTTCTCCGTTTTTTACACCTTCAGAGTATACCTATAGGGCTACATATTCAGGGTATTATAGTAATATATAGTACATTGGCATTGGTGTCCTTTTTCACATGGCTTCCAATTATTTATTTTTTCTTAAGAAAAAAAAACATTTATATACTTGTTATACACACATTATAAGTATATATATAATATCTATTAGGTTTTGACATTATGAATTATGGGTGTATGGGAACATCAATCATTAATTAATTTATCAATGAATTCATTAATATGCTTGATCTCATCTTGAATATCATTAATCTTTATTGATCATACATTTTGGGCTATCACATTTAGTATATATTTTAATTAATAATTTTTGATAATTATTTTAATTTTAAATTCATTGGGGTAGATTCATGTACGTCGGCGCATCTTTATGCGGCCGTAGCGTACCTTCTTTTACACTATGCCGGCGCAACGTTGAGAGGCAAGCATGGAATTCACAAAGCAAATGCTCCCAACGTTGCGCGTGACCCCATGCAAATGATGGGCTGAGCTTCAGAAAACGAACTGCGCATGCGTCGTATCTTGGACGCATCCCAGTGCGCATGCTCACAGTCACGTCAAAATAACTGCCTAAAATACGTCTAAACACTGCCTACGGCGTTAACGTAACCTACGCACAGCACTCTTCACGTACTACGTAAACAACGTAAAAATCAACGGCGTTCGTTCCCTGGTCCATACCTTTGCATGAGTTGCGCCTCCAATATGGGGAATAACTTTACGCCGGACATAACCCTTACGCAAATTGCTTAAAACATGCGCCGGGTGCAAGTACGCTCGTGAATCAGCGTATCTTACTAATTTGCATATTTAAAATGGGTACGCCGAATGCTTCCAGCGTAACTATGCGCCCACGATACGCCGGCGTAGGCAAGTTACGTCGGCCAGCTTAAGCCAATTTTTTGGACGTATCTAGCTTGCGGAATCGGCGCAGAGATACGACATTTGTACTTACGTCGGCGTAAGTCCTACGTGAATCCGGGCCATTGTTTTTATTTCTTATATTTATTTTTAGAATTATTTTAGATTTTTTTGATAAGTATTAAATTTATTATTTTTCAATCATATTTTAACTAGTTTTCTTGTTAATTGTTTTATTGTTCCCCTTGTCTCTGTTTTGAGTATTTACAGTTGATATAGACTGAGCTAGTGTCATCAGGTTGCTTCAACAATGGAAGTATTGCTGCGGTAGAGAAACCAGCTATGGTTCCTTTAAATATGTAATTCCTCCTGCGGTCCACCCCTATTTAAATCCCATTGGCTGTCTATGTCACATGACTTTAAGAAGGGCGTTATCAAACCAGCTATCCTCCCTCTTAATTGTCCTTGGATTGCTCTCCACCCGTGTTTCAAGCCTTGTTTTGGACTTGTGGTTGTTGCGGCTGCCTCTCAGTTCCTCTTTGTTACGGGGCTGTTCCACCATCTCACCACTCACCACCGAGGATTTGATCGAGGCTTTATATTGTCCATCACGCTGGTCTCCTTCCCACTAGTGACATCCAGGAACACATGAAGGTTTTCCCATCGTAGAATTGCTTTACCAAGCTAGCCCACCACTGCCCGTTTTTCAAGATATTGTTACAGTGAGGAGCAAGCTTTCCAATTGTTCCCTCTATGCAAGGAGATTTTAAGTTAATTGTTCATTTAGACACATGTTATCAATAAATTGGCAGATGCTTTAATCCCATTAGGCTTTTTACACATTTATCCACACAAGACTGTCCCGATCAGCGCTTTCAATTGTGGTTGTTCCTGAATGTTTGTACTTGTATTCACACCCCTCCCATTGTGCTCTTCCACACAGCTGCTCTTTGGGCTCTTGCAGGATACTCACAAGGTTCCCAGTGCAACATATGTCCCAGTTTCCTGGCACCAGACAACGATTCAAAGAACACTGGGGAGTTAAAATGGCTAATTGGCCCCAAATCTTGCTACACTCATTTTTGTTGCCAGCGGTTTAGACATTACTGGCTGTGTGAATTACTTACCTTACATCAAAGCCTCTGCAGCGGTCCACGTACCATCCTCCGGCCGGCAAAATTTTTCCCTGAGTTACTTCCGGTATTGCAGGCTCCGACGCTGTGATTGGCCGGAGATGCAATGGCGTCACTGCAGCGCTTGCACGCGGAAGCCGCCGATAACAGCACACTCACCAAAGCAACAACACGTACATGCCGTTGCTTCAGTGCGCATGTGCCTATGACATTGGCACATACAGATACAGGGGATATCTCCTAAACCGTGCAGGTTTAAAATATATCTGGCTGGAAGCTACAGGTAAGCCTTATTATAGGTTTACCTGTAGCAAAACGTGGTTGTAAAGGGTTTACAACCACGTTAACCACTTTAGCCCCGGACCATATTGCTGTCCAATGACCAGAGCACTTTTTGTGATTCGGCACTGCGTCGCTTTACCTGACAATTGTGCGGTCGTGCAACGTGGCTCACAAACAAAATTGCCGTCCTTTTTTTCCCACAAATAGAGCTTTCTTTTGGTGGTATTTGATCATCTCTGCGGTTTTAATTTTTTGCGCTATAAACAAAAATAGAGCGACTATTTTGAAAAAAATGCAATATTTTTTACTTTTTGCTATAATAAATATCCCCCAAAAATATATATATAAAAAATGTTTTTTCCTCAGTTTAGGCCCATACGTATTCTTCTACATATTTTTCGTTAAAAAAAATCGCAATAAGCGTTTATTGATTGGTTTACGCAAAATGTATAGTGTTTAAAAAATAGGGGGTCGTTTTATGGCATTTTTATTAATATTTTTTTTTTACTAGTAATGGCGGCGATCAGCATTTTTTTTCAGTACTGCGACATTATGGCGGGCACTTCGGACACTTTTGACACATTTTTGGGACCATTGGTATTTTTATAGCGATCAATGCTATAAAAATGCATTGTATTACTATACAAATGCCATTGGCAGTGAAGGGGTTAACACTAGGGGGCGGGGAAGGGGTTAAGTGTGTTTCTTGAGTGTGTTCGAACTGTATGGGGGGGGTGGACTCACTGGGGGAAATCACTGATCTTCTGTTCATACATTGTATGAACAGAAAATCAGCGTTTTCCCCGCTGACAGGAACGAGAGCTTTGTGTTTACACACATAGCTTCTGTTCCCCGCTCTGTAACGAGCGATCGCGTGTGCCCGGCGGCGATCGTATAGCTACATGCTCTCGCGCAGCAGTGCCACCGTCCTGCAGTAATATGACAGCGGGCGGTCGGCAAGAAGGTAAGGAGGCACTGTCAGACATAATAGGCCACTCACTCTACTCTTTTTCTGTGTAAATACTACTACACTGTATGTGCAGTGTTGTACATTAGATACTCTTGACTACTGCATTCTCTAAACTACATAATCCTGACCTTTGTATGCTGTATAGTGCTTTTCATAGTCCTGAATACAGCATTTTGTGCATTACGTTCTATGGTACATAATTCTAAACAATGGTTATTTTGACAATTCAATATAAGCTTACTTGAAAAATCTCCTTTGATGTTGTGAGTGCTGCCTGTCTCCTAGCCATCTCTTTGGTAACTTCCTGGATTCCCTACATTCTTTGCAGCTTTGTCTTTGTTGTTTACTTTCAATTTCCAGGGACTACATATCTACATATGGTTCAGGAGGTGGGATTCCTGCCCCCCCCCCCCCCCCCCCCACACACACACACTTTCCTGAGCAGCCAGGCTGCATGCTTAGATAGGGGGCGGCAGGTATGGATTTCAGGGGAAATCCATGCTTTTTTGTTCTTGTTTTCCTGCATGGGGTTCCCCCTAATTATATAGCAGACCTTATCATGTTTTTTTTCTTCTCTTAAAATCTAATTTTAGGACATATTACATTTAAAAGGCAATAGAAAAAGACATTTCACATATTAGCAATGTTACAATATTTTTCGAGACTTTCGTGCACATGCTGAGATATTCACAAACACATTTTATGTATAGACCCCATGTGTCTTTAAGTCAAAATTATTAGTAAAATTCATAGTAATACTGTTTCAAGACTTGCAGGTGTTAATTCTTGTACAATAAAAAAGAGAAATACATTTCCTGTCAGAAACACTGGAGTGCTCTTGCACCAATTCAGGACATACACCCAGAAAAAACGGGAGTCAGTCATACTGAGCCACCTTGTGTGTTTTTGACCCTACTCTGTTTGAGTCATTATGATTGTCTCATGAATCATAGAAACATAGAAAAACAAGCTCATGTTGATCCATCAGAATAGAGCTTTGAGTTGATTTTGTTTCAGACTTGCCCAGCTGTGGCATGCTAAAGAGGTGAAGGGACAACACATTAGTCCTAACATTATTAAATCTATCATTTTGGTATTTTGTTGGTAATATTTAATCTTGTTATTTTCTTTCAACCACAGAAATGTGCCACCCATGATCTTAAATGTCCTTAGTTTTGAATGACTTCATCTGCTCTTTATTCACAAATACCTTTGCATAGGCACTCTATTGTTTTCAAACCGTTTCAACACAAATTTGGATTGTTCTGTTGGTCAAACACCCCCCCCCCCAAAAAAAAAAAAAAATAGGTAGCAGACTTTAGTTATTAAAAGTTGAGAAGTTCCAAATCTACCAACAATAATTGCCAAGTATATGGCTAGCGTAGAATCTATTTACATAATGGGTTGTGTTTTAAGCCGACCCTTCATGTTGCAAATTTCTTTCCTGCAAACATGGGTTGCAGAAAAGGAATTGGCTAGAAATCCTTATCAACATAGACAGTGTTGATGCGGGAATCCCTCCTGCCAAGCCATTGTAAAGCTTCGTACACACATTTAGATTTTCAGTGGACAAAGTGTAGGACTTTTGTCCGAAGGCCATTGGCCATGAACTTGTCTTGCATACAAACGGCAAAGAATTGTCGGCCAACAAACACAAAACTAAATGTTTTATTTTTTTGCTCTTTAGTGCCACCCTTTGGGCAACTTCTGCTATTGTGTTATGGTTAGCATTGCTTCTGAGCATGCATGTTTGTACTTTGGAGTTTTGTCCGATGGACTTCTATACACACGATCGGATAATCCGACAACACACATTTGTTGTCGGAAAATTATAAAGCATGCTATCCAACATTTGTTGACGTGAAATCTGACAACAATTGTTCTATGGAGCATACAAACGATTGGATTTTCCGACAACAGCCTGCCATCACACAATTCCCGTTGGAAAATCTGATTGTGTGTATGAGGCTTAAGACAGTGATTATTGCTAGCTTCTAAAATCTGCCAGGCTGGTTGTACCCAAGTTGATCGATTGATCAACTTGGTACATCCAGTCTACCCATACATGGTTTCAATCAAAATGGTGCTTGTAATGTTATATAGTTTACTCAATGTAGATGAAAATGGTGCCAAGTGTTCTGCTTTAATTTACACCTACACTTATACCAAGAGATGCAGAGACCTTCCACAGTTATATTATTATATTTTGTATGCTATAGTGGAGTGGGTGGGGGGGGGGGGGGGGCCTTGTGTGCTTTTGTGCTCAAAATTAACATAAAGTGCGTGTAAGGAAAAATTTAATCTGGCAGACAGAATTTAATTTGTTGGCATCATGTACACCCTGTAGTTGTTCAATTGATTTTATTAAGTCTCAAGGCCCTTCTCAAAAATCATTCTTCTTTTTCACAAAAATGTTCATTTCAACAGAAACTGTCACTTGCCAAAGAACTGTTGGACATGCATCAATTCACTAATTACACAAAGTAAAATATTTTCTATGTCAGGATGGAATAATGTTACACTATCAAAATTTCACTCTATAAAATTGCCATGCTGAGCAACATTTCAGCATTGTCCAATCACAGATGTAATTAATAAGGAACTTTAAAACTTGATAGTGAATTATATATATATATATATATATATATATATATATATATATATATTAGGTCTGTTACTGATTAAAATTTTCGTGTTCGATTTTCGATGTTTTATCGATTAATCAACTAATTTTGATTAATTATAATGCACATACATTTTTTGTATCACCACCATATATAGTCCCCACTGTAATATCCACAGACATCTCCGCACTATAATATCCACAGGCATCTCCCCCACTGTAATATCCACAGACATCTCCCCCCACTGTAATATCCACATCTCCCCACTGTAATATCCACAGACATCTCTCCCACTGTAATATTCACATCTCCCCACTGTAATATCCACAGACATCTCCCCCACTGTAATATCTACAGACATCTCCCCACTGTAATATCCACAGACATCGCCCCCACTGTAATATCCACAGACATCTCCCCACTGTAATATCCACAGACATCTCCCCCACTGTAATATCCACAATCGCCCCCACTGTAATATCCACAGACA
Organism: Rana kukunoris; assembly: GCA_029574335.1. NCBI lineage: Eukaryota > Metazoa > Chordata > Amphibia > Anura > Ranidae > Rana > Rana kukunoris. The sequence continues at coordinate 222,646,226 of CM056052.1, forward strand.
CACCCCCCACTGTAATATCCACAGACATCTCCCCCACTGTAATATCCACAGACACACCCCCCACTGTAATATCCACAGACATCTCCCCCACTGTAATATCCACAGACATCTCCCCCACTGTAATGTCCACAGACATCACCCTGCTGTAATATCCACAGACATCTCCCCCACTGTAATATCCACATCTCCCCACAGTAATATCCACAGACATCTCCCCCACTGTAATATTCACATCTCCCCCACTGTGATATCCACAGACATCTCCCCCACTGTAATATCCACAGACATCTCCCCCACTGTAATATCCACAGACATCTCCCCAACTGTAATATCCACAGACATCACCCCCACTGTAATATCCACAGACATCTCCCCCACTGTAATATCCACAGACATCGCCCCCACTGTAATATCCACAGACATCACCCCCTCTGTAATATCCACAATCTCCCCCACTGTAATATCCACAGACGTCTCCCCCACTGTAATATCCACAGACATCTCCCGCACTGTAATATCCACAAACATCTCCCCCACTGTATCATCGACAGAAATCTCCCCAACTGTAATATCCACAGACATCTCCCCCCTGTAATATCCACAGACATCACCCCCTCTGTAATATCCACAATCTCCCCCACTGTAATATCCACAGACGTCTCCCCCACTGTAATATCCACAGACATTTCCCCCACTGTAATATCCACACACATCTCCCCCACTGTAATATCCACAGACATCGCCCCCACTGTAATATCCACAGACATCTCCCCACTGTAATATCCACAGACATCTCCCCCACTGTAATATCCACAGACATCACCCCCACTGTAATATCCACAATCGCCCCCACTGTAATATCCACAGACACCCCCCTCCACTGTAATATCCACAGACATCTCCCCCACTGTAATATCCACAGACATCTCCCCCACTGTAATGTCCACAGGCATCTCCCCACTGTAATATCCACAGACATCTCCCCCACTGTAATATTCACATCTTCCCCACTGTAATATCCACAGACATCTCCCCCACTGTAATATCCACAGACATCTCCCCCACTGTAATATCCACAGACATCTCCCCCACTGTGATATCCACAGACATCTCCCTAACTGTAATATCCACAGACATCTCCCCACTGTAATATCCACAGACAATCTCCCCCACTGTAATATCCACAGACATCGCCCCCACTGTAATATCCACAGACATCACCCCCACTGTAATATCCACAGACATCGCCCCCACTGTAATATGCACAGACATCACCCCCTCTTTAATATCCACAATCTCCCCCACTGTAATATCGACAGACATCTCCCCCACTGTAATATCCACAGACATCTCCCCCCTGTAATATCCACAGACATCTCCCCACTGTAATATGGTCCACATCTCCCCCACTGTTTAGGAAGATTAGTGCTTTCTTCGTCTTACCAGAAAAGCCAGCCGAACACGAGCAGTTGAGGCCAGGCAATGACTTCAGCGCGCCGCTCTAGGCTCACCTAGGCCACCGCCAGGTAGACCAAGATGGCCGCCGCTCCGGAAGCTAGGCCAAAGCAGAGGCCTTTCCTATGGCCAGGGCAGAAGCAGAGCTCCGCGGATCACGTGGTGTGCCAATCCGCATATGGTGACCTGTTCGAATCATGAATCATTTACGATCTGTTGCACCACTAGTACCGATCAAAAGAATGTTGATTGATCAAACAAATTTAAGATTAATCGAGGAATTAATCTTTAATTTCCAAAGCCCTAATATATATATATATATATATATATATATATTTGTGGGGTTAGCTCAAGTAAGGATCAGCCTCCTTGGGGGAAAAGCAGTGAAAACAACAGAAGTCTGATTAGTTTATTTTAAAAACTTGCAAACAAAACAAAGCAAAACATTAAATAAATCCTTGTCATCCAAGCACGAACTAAACAGGGCTTCTCCCAGTCTTAACAAAAAACAAGCGATTTGCAAATGTAGCGTATAGTTGTTACTAGTTACTATCATCCCCCATATAACCCTGCTGCCAGACATCCATATATCACTCTCAGAGACAATGAACAGTAATTTTTGCTTTGTTTTGTTTTTTTGTTTATTTGGGGATATAACTTGGTTGGGGAAAGGGAATATGGGATGCCCATAGAACAGATCACTTTGCCATCATAGTTAAAGAATTGTTGAATGAATTGAGCTTTGAAGAACTGATGGACTCTAAGGCGGCGTACACACGATCGGATATATCCGATGAAAACGGTCCGCGGACCATTTCCATCGGATATGTCCGATCGGGAGTTTGATCCGATGGCGTGTACACACCATCGGATCAAATTCCCCGCCGCCGGAAGGCGCGGTGACGTGGCGGTGACGCGGCGGTGACGTTGACGCCGCCGCGCCACCGCAACGTCACCGCAACGTCACCGCACCAGGAAGTAAAACACTTCCGCGCTTGCGCCGAATCCATTCGGCAGCGGCGCGGCGGCGGTGGGGGCCGACATGTCTGCTGGTAAGTGTACTAACCAGCAGACATGTCGGGCGGACAGATCCCCACCGGATAGATTTCAAAGCATGCTTTGAAATCTGTCGGGTGGAGAAATCTGTCCGCTAGCCCATACACACGAGCGGAGATGTCTGCTGAAACGGTCCATCGGACCGTTTTCAGCGGACATATCCCCTCGTGTGTACGAGGCCTAACATTCACAATCACTTGCCTGCATCTAGTCCTGCAGGCCGTTACTCCTCCTCTGCACACAACTCCTGCAGACTGTTACTCCCAGGACTCTTCATTGTGCAATGCTAGTTTCTATGCCCCAGCATCTTCACACTACACCAGGAATCACTCTGAATGGTCCCAGGAACTTGCTGAACTTGCTAAATTGTTAGTAGGCCAGGGGCCTGCAGTACCCCTTCTTGGCGTTTAGCAGCTTTAGAAAGTTGGGGGATTACTGATCCCAGCTAGCCTGACTTGCAAATCCTGTGCCCGCAGGCCACATCGATTTGACACAAAACCCCACAGTCTCTCCTCTGGCCTTGCACCCATCTCCCCTGGCATGCCTCCTCCAGATATCCATTGTGCCTCACTCACTGACCTACTCCTGCCCTGAGTGAAAAATGTATCCGGACATGTGTACTGACCGCTTCTCCAGCCCCTCTCTTCCAGGACACCTCCTCCATGACCGTGTAAGGCCAAGGCTCCCTCCCAGCTCCCGGGCTCCTCTGTCGAGGCGCACACCCCCCCACACTCCATTCTTCACTTTAACCAGTCGACAACTCCCCTCCAGTGGGCTGGACCTGAGATTATGAAGGAGGTCTGCCCCCTGCCAATTCCAATTGGGGATTGGTCAGGGCTCCCCACATGAGCCCCCTGTCACTCCAATGTCCAGCCCTGCCCCTCTTCCAGAACATTCTCCCTGGAAGCAGGGGAGGTGTCCAAGAACTGAAGGACAGGTGATCACACCCACTGCTACACTAACCACTCCCTGCGCCCAGATCAAAAACAAGCAGGCCTAGCATGCAGCAAAGCCTACTTAAATTTACCTGCCGGGCAGCTATCAGAAAAATCCTCATCTCAAACACCTACCTATGGTAGAGGGTACTACACAAACCTTTTCTTTCTCCTTCAGAGCGATTTCCACATGTAGCTCTCTCCTAGGCCAGAGCTTCCTATTGTGCCAGCCCTTCTTTTGTTATCCCATCTGCTGCTGATCACAAATGGGAAGCAAAACCTGGTATCCCACACGTCCAAGGTGGTCCGGGAAAAGCTCAACCAGATTCCACCTAAGTTTCCCCAATATGAAAGCATGCGAGGTGAAACATACCATGGACTCAACCACCTCACCTTTTATTTTGTTACTATGTATATGTTCTGTACACTGTAAATTTACACTTACCGTCCACTTTATTAGGTACACATTGCTAGTACTGGGTTGGACCCCCTTTTTCCTTTAGAACTCTTCATTAGTGTTGCTCACGAATATTCGCATTGCGAATATTCGCTACGAATATTGCATATTCGAGTATTCACGAATAACTCGAATATTGTGGCGAATATTCGCTATGGCGAATATTCGTATTTTTTCAAATTTATTTTTAAAACAGATCACATCCTAGTGATCTCCATCGACGTCTAAAAGCATTGCTGGTATGATTAGAGAGAGACCCTGGGCCAAGTAGCTGATGCGAATTTTCGGCAACATAAAAGAATCGCATCAGCTACTCTGCCCTTCTTTTGCATCAGAGCCAATCAGAATAACTCGAATATTCGGCAAAAGGAATATTGCGCGATATTCCTTTTGCCGAATATTCAAGTTATTCTGATTGGCTCTGATGCAAAAGAAGGGCGGAGAAGATAATCGCGCAATATTCCTTTTGCCGAATATTCGAGTTATTCTGATTGGCTCTGATGCGCCCTTCTTTTGCATCAGAGCCAATCAGAATAACTTGAATATTCGGCAAACGGAATATTGCGCGATTATCTTCTCCGCCCTTCTTTTGCATCAGAGCCAATCAGAATAACTTGAATATTCGGCAAAAGGAATATTGCGCGATATTCCTTTTGCCGAATATTCGAGTTATTCTGATTGGCTCTGATGCAAAAGAAGGGCGGAGAAGATAATCGCGCAATAGGAATATTGTGCGATTATCTTCTCCGCCCTTCTTTTGCCCCCTTATTCTCCTTTTTTTTAAGTAGAGTTAGTGTTTAGTGCATATTAGTTTAGTAATACAGGAAATGATCTCCGTTTATGAGAATTTCGCAATCATTTTGGCATTAGCAAATTTTTTTTGGATAAAATATCACGAATATTCGATATTAGCGAATATTCGCGAATATTCTTCTATATATTCGCGCAATATCGCGAAATCGAATATGGCGTATTCCGCTCAACACTACTCTTCATGGCATAGATTCACAAAAGGTTTTGGAATTTTTTTTTAGAGATTTTGGTCCACATTGACATGATAACATTTGCTGCAGATTTGTCAGCTGCACATTCATGATGCAAATCTTCCTCCAGATCCCAAAGGTGCTCTATTGGATTGAGATTTGGTGACTGTGGAGGCCATTGGAGTACAGTAAATGCATTGTCATGTTCAAGAAACCACTGGTGAGACGATTTGAGCTTTGTGACATGGTGTATTATCCTGCTGGAAGTATGCATCAGAGGATGGACCCACTGTAGTCATAAAGGGATGGACATGATCAGCAACAATACTCAGGTAGGCCGGGCCATTTAAACATTGCTCAATTGGTACTAAGGGGCCCAAAGTGTGGCAAAAAAATCCCCCACCCCATTACACCACCACCACCATCCTGAACCATTGATACAATGCAAGATGGCTCCATGATTTCCTGTTGTTTACGCCAAATTCTGCCTTACCATCTGAATGTCGCAGCTGAAATCGAGACACATCAGACCAGGCAAGGTTTTTCCAATCTTTTTTTTAAATTTTGCCTGTGTGAAATCTAGCCTTAGTTTCCTGTTCTTAGCTGACAGGAGTAGCACCCGGTGTGGGCTTCTGCTGCTGTAGCCAACCTTTTTCAAGGTTCAATGTGTTGTGAATTCAGAGATGGTATTCTGCATAACTTGGTTGTAACGAGTGGTTATTGGTTGAATTACTGTTGCCTTTCTGTCATCTCAAATTAGTCTGCCCATTTTCCTATGACCTATGACATCAACAAGGTATTTTCATTCACCCAACTGCCACTCACTGGATACTTTCTCTTTTTCGGACCGGTCTCTGTAAACCCTGTAGATGGTTGTGCGTGAAAAACCCAATAGATCAGCAGTTTTTGAAATAATCAGACCAGGCAATCTGGCACCAACAATCATGCCACATTCAAAGTCACTTAAATCTCCTTTCTTCCTTATTTTGATGCTCGGTTTGTCTTTACCATGTCTAGATGCCTAAATGCATTGAGTTGCTGCCATTTGATTAGCTGATTAGCAATTTGTGTTACAAAGCAATAGAAAAGGTGTACCTAATAAAGTTGGTGGTGAGTGTATATACATTCATTATTTTAGGTGCATGCATTCTAGATATCATGTCAGCATAACTTGTACAGATAATTACTGCTCAAACAGATCACAATATTTTCTCTTACAATGTACTTCTTTGGAGATGCATCCCATCCACTCCTGTCCTACATCTTTACACTAATGGCCTCACCAGGGATTGGGGCCCACAAACAAGGAGAACTGCCCAGTGATAGCTTATAGCTCCACTAATGTGGCACCTGCCTCAGAGGAGCACAATGCTGTAGATTTCATGGCATAGTGGGCCTAGGCAAAAGAGCAGCTACAGAATGTCTACTGCATTATGTCATTCGCAACTAATGCTGCATACACACGATCCGAAATTCCGACAAGAAAACCGTGAATTTTTTCTGATGGAATGTTGGCTCAAACTTGCGTTGCATACACACGGTCACACACGAAAATTCCGACCGTCAAGAACGCGGTGATGTACAAGACGTACGACGAGCCGAGATCAATGAAGCTCAACAGGTAGTTCGGCTCTTCTGCTTGATTGTGAACATGTGTGTTTTTTTTGCGTGTCGGGAATTGCATACAGATGAGTGGATTTTCCCATAGGAACCTTTTCCGTTGGAAAAATAGAGAACCAGCTCTCAATCTTTCGTTGCAAAAGTCAGATGGAGCATACACGCGGTCAGAATTTTCGACCAAAAGCTCACATTGGACCCTTTTTTGTCGGAATTTCCGATCGTGTGTACGCGGCATAACTTGTGAAAACTGAGAAACGGTGAAACTTGAAATATGTAAGGTTTCCACATTGTTTCACAGATTTCTTTAATCAAGGTTTGTGCGAAATACTTTAAAACATAATGCCTTTTTGCCCCCCTTCCTTACTGTGCTAACTTGGCCCTTCCTCCCCAGATGCATTCTTACCTTGCAATCATGTCAACTGCATTCACTATTTATTTGCCTACCTAACTGACCAACTTTGAGTCAGGGTTGGACTGGCCTACCGGGATACCGGCTAATCTCCCAGTAGGCCACCTGCCCTGGTACCGTTTTGAGTTGCGGCTGCAGTCAGGGCCGGACTGGCTCCCCTCTCTCCTGCTCCTGTGTATCACGGAGCTGGTCGGGTCTGTGTGTGGCAGAGGTGCTGTAACATGTTCCCGCCCCCTACACCGGCTCGTGTGATAGTAGATAGAATCAGTAATCAGCCTATCACACAAGCCGGTGTAATGGGGTGGGACCGTGCTACAGCGCAGCCACTGAACACAGACCCGGACAGCTCCGTGATACACAGAAGGAGATGCCCGCCCATACAGCCCACCCTGTGTGCCTGAATGAGAGGATCGGCAGGGGGGCTGCATATAGAGGAAATGAGCTTTCTATATTCCTCCATGCAGCCACTGAATGTTTGCAGGAGGAGGAGAATCAAGCATTCAGCGGCTGTATGGAGGAATATAGAAAGCTAATTTCCTCTATATGCAGCCCCCTGCTTCTCCTCCTATCCAACTTCTTTTGCTAACCCCTCCCAGTTCTCCCTGGCTCCCCCCACCAGTGCTCTCCTCCCCACCACACTCTCCAGCCCCCCCCCACAGTTCTCTCCACCCCTGTTCTTTCTGCCCCCTGCTCTCCAAAACATCTGTGGATTAGCGCCCCCCCTGGGCCCCGCGTTTACTTACCTGACCCCTCAAATATCCCGTGCCGTCAACACACAGGCTTCTCAGCCAGCTTCTCGGCTCATTCATTGGTTGATTGAAAGCAGCGCAGCCATTGGCTGTATCACTGGAGCGCGCCCGCAAGAACCCACCTTTATGCGAGCTCGTTTGTATAAAGGTGGTGAATTCTTCCGGGGAGGATCCGATACAGCCGCCGAGGGACCCCAGAAGACCAAGTTCGGTGCCACTGTGTGCAAAACGAGCTGCACAGTGGAGGCAAGTATAACATGTTTGTTATTTTTTTTTGTTAGTGTTCCTTTAAGCTAGGGAGTGTACAAGCTGTGATGTGTCCATAGTGGGAGAAACTACCACAGCAAAGGAAGAGTAGAGAAGAAATATAACAAAAACATTCCTGTACTAGATGGAAGTGACTGAAAACAACATGCAGTAGCAAACAGGTTATAATGTAGCATGGCTATGTTATTTACATTTTATTCATTGGCTTCAATAACACTTTAAGCTGCATTCTGTGTAATTTTTTTTCCTTTAATAAACTTAAATAATCTATAAGGATATACTTGTAGCTTTTCACACTTGTGAGAACATGACAGACAATGATACATGAAAGCGCCTGTTATATCCTGAACACAAACACATACAGGACCTGACACCCATATAATAGGAGAGCTTCACCTCAGGTGACCTCATGTGCCTGGCCTTGTGCCAGAGGACTGCAGGCTTATCCTAGGCCCGTTTACATTCATGACATAGAAAGTGCTTCTGTTCCCGTTAGGGTTCAAGAACAGAGAGAACAGCAGGGCTAGGGAGGGGACAAACAAATTGCAAAGACACAATGTACTCAGATGAAAAACGTATTGGAATTGTAAAGAGTCATTAACTGCTTCATTCCACAATGTAAATGTGTTGTCAACTCAACATAATGAGGATGAGCTGCTAATGCACAGGCAGCACTGCATAATAGAAAGCCACAGAACAGGGGGAACACAGTGAAATCTATTTGACCTCCCAGCCCTGTGACAAGCAGGCATTTTTTCATGCTCCTCTTTGAAAACCTTAGGATCAGAAAAAAAAATCCCTTCAACATAAACTGTACAGCAGGGCTGTACTGATGATCTGATATCCACAGCTGGCCTCAAGTGAACTGTGCAGTTTGCATAGCAGAGCGTGATTAATGCACAGATATAGGTTGAACAATGTTATTTTGTACTCTGGCTCTATCTTGTTTCCTAGGTCAAGCTGCCTGCTTTTCGATATCCTTTAGGGTGCAAAATCATTTGTTTATCTGCAGAAACATGTACAATGCTTTATCATTTTGTTCTTCGAACAAGCAAACAAAAAAATATAATGCACCAGCACTTTTAAAAAGAAATAATTATTGCTTATGCTTCCACAAGATTATACAGGATGATAGACGTTGGTGCCTAGATCATTAATTGTCCTACAAGTGCTTGGCAGTGTTGAGTAATACAATGGCAGTCTTCCATATTTTACATTAACCACTTGCCGACCAGCTGCCTTCATTATACTGCGGCAAGGTGGCACAATCCCACAAATCGCTGAAGGTGTGCGTCGGCACAGGATCTTGTTTTTGTGGGGGGCGTGCGTGTGCTCCCATTTTCCAGTGGGGAAGCCTGCCAGCAGCTCCAGGTTAGATGTCCGCCAGCCGCCCGCCATCGTTTTTCCGAAGTGACAGAATGGGGATCTGCCTGTGTAAAGGCGTGGCCTATGAGAGTGTGTCTGAACTAACGTGACACAAGTTTGAGCATCCTGAGTGTCGTTTGGTGTTTTTTGTTTACTTTGCTTCACTTACCAACTGATCCACCTAGTAACCTTCCTATCAGATCAAGCTGCGGAGCGGTGAGACTTCATAGACTTTCTAAATAGTTTAGTGGGGGTCCGCCGTGACCGAATTGCCAACCAAAGAGGACCTGTCACTCTGTGCGTTTTGGAAAATTGCTAGTTGGACAAGTGATGTGATACCATGCCGTTTTTACACGGGCGTTTGTGAGTGTATTTTTGTTCACCTTTTTTAGTGTATTAAAAGTGGTTTTACGGTATTACACTATTGTGCTTCATTTTTATCTCACTATATGTGGAATGGTGTGGATCATCCTTGGATCGTGAATTTGAGAAGTTGTGGTGTTAACAAGCTGGTTTGCCTGCACACGGGATTGTGCGGCATCTTTATTTGGTGAGTGAGCATTTTGACGGGTGACGGATGGACTGAACACTGGAGGTGTGGTGGAAGATTGTTTTTGAAGATTTCTTTGAAGATACACTATCTGAAACATATGAACTTTTTTTCACCTTTCTCTTGTGCACGGATTCTTTGTTTAAATAATTATTGCTTACACTATTTATTTATGTTGGTAATTTTATTTTATTTTTCATGTTTCACTTTTATTTATGTTCATTGTCATAAGTTAAAAGTTTATTTACAGTGATTTGCACACATTTCACAGCGCTGTTTATAGGTACACATTACATTTGAAATATTTTTGACCTATATCTATTTCCATATTTTTCATTTAAAACAGCTGCTAGGCACATCTTTTCCAGCGCAGCGGAGGTTAAGTCTTAGGGGGCGGTTCATTAAGATTTTTCCTACAGTGAAATCTCTGTTGTGACAGGGGAGATCACACAGATCCTGTCTTTCTGCTAAGCAGGAAGATGTATCAGTGTGTTTCCCCAGTCACACCCCATACAGTTAGAACACACATTGAGGTACATTTAACCCCTTGATCGGTCCTGATGTTAACCCCTTCCCTGCCAGTGTCATTGGTACAATGTCAGTGCATATTTTTAGCACTGATTACTGTAATAATGTCACTGGTTCCCAAAAAAGTGTCAAAAATATCAGTTAGCTCTCTCATTTAACTTCTATACTACATAAATGGAGGTCTTATGTCTTGTTACTTCATCACTAGGTAAGGGTTCTGGGGTCATACAAGGAGCCAAATGCTGAAGAATTGTATACAGTTATTTTGTATGTGGCCCATCGGGCCTTTGTTGTTATTGTTTTTGTACTTGTAATTGCAAAATCGATATATAAAACTTAAAAAAAAATGTTCGCAGCAAAGTGGCAGTCCCGCTAAAAATCACTGATGGCCGCTATTACTAGTAAGAAAAATAATAAAACTAAAAATGCCATAAATCTATTCCCTATTTTGTAGACGCTATAACTTTTGCGCAAACCAGTCAATATATGCTTATTATGATATATATATTTTTTTTTGTAGAAGAATACATATTGGCCTAAACTGATGAAGAAATTCGACTTTTTACATCATTTTTTTGGGGATATTTGTTATAGCAAAAAAAAAAAAAGTACCTCCCCTGGTTCTAGAAGCTTGGAAAAATATCTAGAAGCTAGCGGGCTGAGGCCAGGAGGTGCTGATTTTAATATGTATGGGAATCTGGCCAATACAAAGGCAGGAGGCCTGATAGGGTGACTGAACCAGCCCATAAATATTGAGGAGCCTGGCCAGTAGGGGAGTTGGGTGGAAAATGGATGATTAAGATGCTATTGCAATAACTGAGTATTTTCTCTTAAGCCTTTGCCTGCTTTGCTTTTTCGCAAGAATATTCCCGGAAGAATAGAGATGTCACGCCTAGAGAGTAAGGTAAGTAAAAAATCTGGATTTGCTGTACAGGTACATTTGGGACCTATTACCTTTTCAGTTATTTTTACAGGGTATGGGGGCTTGAACAGTATGAATGGACCTTAAATTTTAACTTTGTTTCCCCACCAATCTATTCAACTGGCGGAAGCCACTAAAAGGGGCAGCACAGTGGTGTAGTTGTTAGCACTTCCACCTGGCAGCAGTAGGGCTGTCAGTCGGATTCTCAACCATGGCACTACCTGCCTAGAATTTGCATGTTGTCCCTGGATTTTCTCTCGGTACTCCAGTTTCCTCCCACATGCTGGTAGGTTAATAAGTTCCTTTGTAAAATGGGTCTAGTATGTGTAGGTACAAATGTGAGTTAGAGATCATAGATTGTAAGCCACTTGAGGGCAGGGACTGATGTGAATGTACATACATATATATATATATATATATATATATATATATATATACATATATATATATATATATATATATATATGTATATATATATATACACTGCACAAAAAAATCAAGGAACACTTTTGATTTAGAACTCCTGGGATATTGATCTGGTCAGTTAAGTAGCAGAGGGGGAGGAGTGTATACAGTAATTGAAATTAACAACAGGTGCACTAGATGGGCAACAATAAGACAACCTCCAAAACAGGAATGTTTTTTCAGGTGGAGGTGTCTGACATTTTTTTCCCTACTCATTTCTTCTGACTGTTTTTCACTAGTTGCATTTGGCTAACGTCAGTGTCACTACTGCCAGTCCAACTCCTCCAGGATGGCACATCAATACGTGTCATTGCCAGAAGGTTTGCCGTGTCTCCCAGCACAGTCTCAAGAGCATGGAGGAGATTCCAGGAGACAGGCAGTTACTCTAGGAGAGCTGGACAGAGCCGCAGAAGGTCTTTAACCCATCAGCAGGACTGGTATCTGCTCCTTTGTGCAGGATGAGCACTGCAAGAGCCCTAAAAAATAACCTCCAGCAGGCCACTGGTGTGAATGTCTCTGATCAAACAATCAGAAACATACTTCATGGGGGTGGCCTGAGGGCCCGACATACTCTAGTGTGCTCTGTGCTCACTGCCGGACACTGTGGAGCTCAATTGGCATTTTTTATTGAACACCAGAATTGGCAGGTCTGCCACTGGTGTCCAATGCTTTTCACAGATGAGAGCAGGTTCACCCTGAGCATATGTGACAAACATGAAAGGGTCTGAAGAAGCCCCGGAAAACGTTATTCTGCCTGTAACATTCGTCAATGGCACCCTGACTGCCATTAGGTATCGGGATGAAATCCTTGGACCCATTGTCAGACCTTACGCTGGTGCAGTGGGTCCTGGGTTCCTCCTGGTGCACGACAATGCCCAGCCTCATGTGGCGAGAGCATGCAGCCAGTTCCTGGAGGATGAAGATATTGATACCATTGAATTGCCCCACCGCTCACCTGACCTAAATCCAAAAGAACACCTCTGGGACTTTATGTTTCGGTCCATCCACGTTTCGATCAAACATGTTCCTTTAGTTTTTTGAGCATTGTATATATACCTTTTTTTACTTTTTTTAATATGTGATTTATGATGTGTATAGCAAAACATGGATATTCCCAGTGAAGAGCTGTGCTGGGGGTGTCAACACAAGTCTTCGCCAGGCAGGCTGACCACACTCAGAAGCATGTGCTTCTTTGCCTAGCTTGGTCAGTTTGAAATTGGAAAGCAGGTGGGCTGGCAGGATCTCCATGTATATCACACAAAGGAAGAAATACAAAGAGAACATATTTTTAAACACAAGTACATGGTACAACAGCACATATAAGGCTCCCAGGGCCCCGGATGGCAACCTCCTTTTTTTTATAAAAAAAAAATACACATTTTTATATATATTTTTATTTATTTTTCTATTTATTTCCCTTTTTTCTTTTTGTTATTTTTTTTGTATTAAAGGGCCCAGAGGTCCCAGGGCCCCGGATGGCAACCGACCTTTTTTTATTTTTTTTATTTTTTTATTTTTTGTATACATATATTGTTCTTTTTTTTTATTAAAGGGCCCAGAGGTTTATTTATGTTTTATTGTTTTATTAAAGCGGAGCTCCACCCAGGAAAACAACATTTTACAATGTTGTTTAAAAAAATAAAATAAAAAAAACCTTAAAAAAAAAAAAAAATACTCACCCGAAATACCTGTTGCTATGCGGAAGTCCGTAATCTGCCTCACCTGCACCGCGGACCGATTTCTTCTTCTCCTTCTCCTTGTGAATGGGGCGCGCTGCTTTCTGGGAACTGTGTGTGTTCTCAGAGAGCAGCGCGCCCATTCACAAGCCAGCGTGAGACTCACGCAGGCGCAGTAGGAAATGGGCAGTGAAGCCGTACGGCTTCACTGCCTGTTTCCCATAGTGTGGATGGCGGCGCGGGACCCGGAGCGATCGTGGGACCGGCATCGGGGGGCCCATCAGCGCGGGCAAGTAGGACAAGGTAAGTGTCCTTATTTAAAGTCAGCAGCTACACTGTTAGTAGCTTTAAATGGCCCGGAGGTCCCTAGGGTCCCGGATGGCAACCCCCTTTTTTTTGTTATTTATTTTCATAATTTCAAGCGGCAGCCCCCTGGAGCAGAGAGTCGGGGGGGGGGGGGGGTGCTGCCGCTTGAAATTATAAAATGAAATTACAAAAAAAAAGGGGGTTGCCATCCGGGACCCTGGGGACCTCCGGGCCATTTAATAAAAAATAAAATAAATAAATAAACCTCTGCCTGAAGCTGTGTAAGAGGCCCCATAGTTCCTGATGGTGGACCTGAGTTCAGTAATAGGATCAAAGGGCGCTGCAAATCAAGCGAGCTGTGGTTGAAGTCATAAACTATTTTGCTGTCCAAAGACCAGAGCACTTTTTGTGATTCGGCACTGCGTTGCTTTAACTGACAATTGCGCGGTCGTGCGATGTGGCTCCCAAACAAAATTGGCGTCCTTTTTTTCCCACAAATAGAGCTTTCTTTTGGTGGTATTTGATCATCTCTGCGGTTTTTATTTTTTGCGCTATAAACAAAAATAGAGCGACTATTTCGAAAAAAATGCAATATTTTTTACATTTTGCTATAATAAATATCCCAAAAAAAGATATAAAAAAACATTTTTTTTCCTCAGTTTAGGCCGATACGTATTCTTCTACATATTTTTCGTTAAAAAAAAATCGCAATTAGCGTTTATTGATTGGTTTGCGCAAAATTTATAGCGTTTACAAAAAAGGGGGTAGTTTTATGGCATTTTTATTAATATTTTTTTTTTACTAGTAATGGCGGCGATCAGCGTTTTTTTTCGGTACTGCGATATTATGGCGGACACATCGGACACTTTTGACACATTTTTGGGACCATTGGCATTTTTATAGCGATCAATGCTATAAAAATGCATTGGATTACTATAAAAATGCCATTGGCAGTAAAGGGGTTAACACTAGGGGGCAGGGAAGGGGTTAAGTGTGTTCCTATTTGTGTTCTAACTGTATGGGGGGGGTGGACTCACTAGGGGGAATCACTGATCTTCCGTTCATACATTGTATGAACGGAGGATCAGTGTTTCCACCGCTGACAGGAATGAGAGGAATGTGTTTACACACATACCTCCCGTTCCCTGCTCTGTAACGAACGAGCGCGCGTGCCCGGCGGCGATCGCGCCCACCGGGCACGCTCGCGGGACTCAGGGGCGAGCGGGGGGCACGCGCGCGGGCCGCCGGCGGCGCGCATGCGCCCCCTAGTGGCCGCGAATGTCCCGACGTAGAGCTACGGGCTCTCGCCCAGGAGAGCCGACCTGCCGCCATAGAACCACGGCGGCTGGTCTGCTAGTGGTTAATGCAAAACTGTAAAAACTTTTGGTATCCCTGCTTCTACATCAGGGATATGCAATTAGCGGACCTCCAGCTGTTTCAGAACTACAATTCCCATGAGGGATAGCAAGACTCTGAGGCCTCGTACACACGAGCGGATATGTCCGCTGAAAACGGTCCAATGGACCGTTTCAGCAGACATCTCCGATCGTGTGTATGGGCTAGCGGACAGATTTGTCCACCCGACAGATTTCAAAGCCTGGTGCGGTGACGTAGCGGTGACGTGGCGGCGTCAACGTCACCGCCACGTCACCGCGCCGTCCGCCGGCGGGGAATTTGATCCGATGGTGTGTACACGCCATCGGACCAAACTCCAGATCGGACATATCCGATGGAAACGGTCCGCGGACCTTTTTCATCGGATATGTCCGATCGTGTGTACAAGGCCTGACAGTCACAAGCATGACTCCCAGAGGCAAAAGCATGATGGGAGTTTTGCGACAGCTGGAGGTCCGCTAATTGCATATCCCAGTCCTACATGGTTTTACTGTGGTGAAGTAGAACAGACTACACTTTGTCTATCACAGTGCCATATTTAGATGTTATATAAGTAAATAGTATGCGGGCAGAGTTCACACTTTACAATTGCTAATGCCTACCTTAAAGTGTAATTTGTTGGAAAACAATCATGTAGATGAGTACCATCCCTGGCAGGCCTGCTATCTTAGCCCTTAAAGCAGAACTAAACCCTCCTATACTTTACAGCCAGAAAGTTGCCATCTTATCTTCTGTTTGATCTGCGGCTGCCATAGAATTATATAGCTATGATACCAGTCATTTGATGGTTTGACAGTTGGATTGAGAGCATAAGCAACAATGACAGTTATAATTGACAGCATGCCTTGGATTTACCTGTTTTAGAAAACAGTCAAATCAGTGGGTTTAGTCCTGCTTGTAGCCTGCTTAAACATATTGCCATGGTTTCTAAAGCCTCATGCACATGATCGGACTTCCATCTGACTTTTCCGTGGATTTTTGTTCAAAGGGTGTTGGCTGTGAACTTGTTCTGCATTCACACGACAGAACATTTTCAGCCAACATTCACCAAATCATGTGTTTTTTCAGCTCTTTACCGCCACTTTTTGGGCAACTTCTGCTATTGTTGTCTGATGTTTAGCATTGGTTCTGAGCATGTGTGTTTGTACTTTGGATTTTAGTTAGACAAATTTGTGTACACAGATTTATTGTCAGACAGTTGGTGAGCATTAACAGCCAATATTTGTTGTCGTTAATTCCGCCAACAATTGTTTGATGGAGCATATACATGGTCGGATTATCCAACACAACATGTCCATCAGACAATTATTGACGTAAAATCTGATCGTGTGTACGGACCTATACCATGATTTAGATATACAAATCTCTTTATTGGGGAATAAAAATAAAAAAATGGAGTGATGGCAAATCCCTGTACATGCAATAGCCACCTTCAGGACAATTTTTTTCATTTTTTTTCAGCTCATGAATAAACTCCCTTGGTGACAAACACAAGTGTACAAATGAAAATGTTTATGTAATAATATAATATGATATGTGTTTTCGTTCTGTTTAGTTGTTTATAGGTGTGTGCTAGAAATCCCTAATGTCTCATATAATACAAGCATCCTGAGAACGTTCCCTCCAGTATGTAGTGTTCTAAGAAACTTAGGTTGTGAAACACTGTCCACATGTACAGGATTACAAGGCTTTGATAAAGGAATGGAAAAATTGCAGGTATTTATTCATCCACAGATTGTAAAATAATTGCTTCAACTTCTAAACTCAGTGTACATTTACATTTCTCTGGCAAATGGCTAAAACCCACATCAAGTTCCATATCAAGCACAATATAATTTACATAGTAATTCTATATCATATTAAACAAAATTTAAAAAAATTAGCATGGAATTTGCAAGAAAAAAAAATACTATTCAAGCTGTTTTTTAACTCTAACCTTAACGTGACCCTGTTACATTGACAAAGAAGCTTAAAGCGGAGGTCCACACAAAAAGTGAACCTCTGCTTTCGGAACCCTGCCCCTCTCCGGTGTCACATTTGGTATAATACAGGTATTTGCACCCATTGATATACTCACACCTCTAACCCCCCCCCCCACTGTCTTTTGGGAAACACACTGTTCCCAGGAGACAGCGGGGACCAGTGAGGCGGCCGCCCCGCTTGCGCATGCGCAGTAGGGAACCAGGCCGTGAAGCCGCAATGCTTACTGATTCCCTCACAGAGGATGGCGGCGGGGGCAGCTGAAGGATGAGCGATTGCTCGGCTTCAGCTGCCGACATCGCGGGCGCGCTGGACAGGTAAGTGTCCATTTATTAAGTCAGCAGCTGCAAAAAACGACTGTATATGGTGGGTTGCCTTACAAAAGAAATAGTGGCTGCGCATTGTGATTGTTCACTTTGGAAAGTGTATGTTTACTATGCTAAATGAATGTTGGTGAATATGGCAATAGGAATATGGTAAAATATGGTAAAATATGGTGACTATGGTGAAAGCAGGATCCATGAATGAATATGATTGGGTTTTTCAACACAAACACAAAGTGAACACTGCTTTTCAAGATACACACTTTTCAAGGTAAACTTTCCTAGGTAAAAAGCCTTTACTCCTTTACTGAATCATTCCTACAGACTTTAAAACAAACTTTTTGTGGTGATGGTTTGGCCCTGGATGCATTTCTACCTGACCATCTATTTTAACTCAGAATGATATAATCTTAGATGGACTTACAAAACTGGCTCATAATGGAGATATATATAAAAAAAATTACAAATTTGCTGTCCTCTCAAAATAACTCAACACACAGCCATTAATGTCTAAACTGCTGGCAGTGAAAATGTCCATATTGGGGTAAAGTGTCGATATTTTGTGTGCCCACCATTATTTAACCCTGTCTTAAATAAGCACTGTCTTAACCCTCTTGGGTATGGAGTTCACTGGAGCTTCACACCTTTTTTGTATTGTGACCATGCATCTCTTTTTCCTGAGGGGGTGGGGTTGCAAGACATTGCACAGCATGTTTGTATTCCATAGTCTGTTTAGCCTGTGGCAAGAAGTGGAATGTACTTGAGCAGGGGTGTGCTCAAGAGGCAGGCTGTGATTGGAAGGAAGTGTCTGCCTGAGACAGGCTGTGATTGGTCGGGCATGGTGGCTAAACAAACTACCCAATATAGACATGCTGTGTGTCTGCAAAGTGCCCTGTATCTTGGAAAGGCCAGCCAAAGGATGAACATTAACCATGCAAGCATTGAACAGCTTCTGTAATTTGTGTGGTCAGTTTACAGATGACTATTTCAAATAGAAGATGTACATGAAAATCATAGACTATGATTTATATAATACACTTATGGAAACACATACATTGGAAAAAAAATATTTAGGATAAAATACACTTAAAAGGTGCCAAGGGATCTTTCAAATGCACTTATTAAGAGTGCCAATGTTGCCAGCCCTTTCTGAGCACTTTATTCACAGACGCTGTACTATAGTTTTTTGTGCCTGATTGTTTCCAAAACATTTTTTGACTAAACTTATGCTGGCCATACACTATACGAAAATTTGGCCAAAAATCGGTTGTTAAGAAAGATCTTTCGTTTTCCGGCCAGTTAATGGGCACAAAATCGAATATCGTTTGGACGTTTTTGAGCCAAAAAAACGAAGGACAAGTTTGGAAATTTTCTGCCGAACGAACGATAAATCGGAAGGTTAATGTGTTTCCCGTCCGAACTTTCTGCACTAAGTATATGTAAAAAAAAAACGAATCCTTTTTTATGTCCACTGAACGATTCATCAGTCATTACATGATGGCACTATCGTTTGCACTCACGACAGAACTTTTGTTTTTCGAAAGTTCGTTCGGACGAATTTTCGTGGAGTGTATGGCCAGCATTAGGCTTTACGTTGATGCAACTAAAGAACTCTTAGATCACTAAAATTGAATATAATTTGCAACATTAATTTAATTATAAAAGTCTCTTTTTATTTCTGCAGCTTTTAATAAATATAACGTGGTGATCCTGCAATGTAGACACTTGTGCAGGACATTCCTGTCACTGGGTAGCAACACTCTGTCCTTTTCTCTAAACTGCTTTCCTACTTTGTCATCCTGTCACAAGCATTTTAAAATGGGGACCATAAGCACACAATTATAGGCTTAAACTATAATACAAACATGAAGAATGGAGCATTTTGCTAAAAAATGCCACGCAGATATACTGGGTGTAGAAAATGAAAATGACAATAAAAAAAGCATAACTGCAGCAAAAATGTGTTCTTTAGTTTTGTAAATAGTGGGAAAGTTAGAATATCTGTCAGGTTTTTATTGCTGTTCATATCTTTCTTTCTTTATCGTACATCACGGGACACAGAGCGCATAGCCATTACACTTGGGTTATATGGGTACCTTCAGGTGTGGACACTGGTGTAATCAATTTCACAGGAAGTTTCCTCCCTATATAACCCCCTCCCACTGGGAGTGCTTCAGTTTTTTCGCCAGTGTCTTAGGTGTTGGTCACGTCTAGCTGTCCCTCGGAGGTCTCGGGACCCAGGATAGCCCTGCTGGAGTGGGGTTTTGCCTATAATGCCTCTCCTTGGAGGGCTGGATTCTGGGCTCCAGTGCCTTAGTCTCTTCCAAGAACTAAACGCCACTGATGCCAGGATGCTATATAGGTCCAGGGGTGTGGGTTCCTTAAACACAGGACCCCGGTCCCTGAAGGTCCAAGACAATACCCACGGAGATGGGGGAAGGCTGGGCCTCTTGCAGTTTGCAATACCCTGCGGCGTGGAGCAGGTAAGAGGGAACCTGCGGGACTTGGTTCGACAGTAGGTATCCCCCTGGGGGTTCTGGGTTGGCTAATGGTATGCTTGTGCATCAGCCACTATCTCCACTATGTCTTTTGAGGCAGGATGGGATGTACTAATGTTTACCCAGATAACATGTAGATATATGTATGCTTGTTTAAGATATATATTTTGCTACTCCCCCCAGATTTGCCTGTTAGCATGGATACTGCAGCCCCCACGTACTATAAAGAGGGAATGCTGGTGAAACTCCTGTTTCTTAGGAAGCCTATGGGGACAGCTTCCTCTATGTGTGCACTACATTGAGAATTAGTGCTTACCTGGTGTCAGTTTGGGCTGCTGGCGTTGGTCCATGCTTCTCCTCTGCTCCCTGCTTCCTCCATGTTGATTTCAGCGTGGGGAGGGTGCGCGCGCGTGTGCGTCTTTTATGGCGTCCTCGTGCATAGGGGGGGCGGGCCAGCTGGTCTTTCCCTTCTGAGAGCGGTGGAGAAAGGACACAGAGCGCGCAGCTGAGCCATTTTTTTGGCATGCAGTGACACCTAGTGGCGGTTGGTGGATCTTCAGGTCTGGACTTAAAGTCCACTTGGACCAAAAAAAAAAAAAAGAAGGGTTTTTTTCTTAAAGGGACTCAGCCTTAGATCCGGCAGCATCCGAGTCTACCTTGGGCTCCAGCTAACGGGCATTGGTGTTGCAATACTCACAGGTTTTCCTCGGTATTGCCACATTCTAGAGCGTGGAAAAATTTAAAAAAAAATAAAAAATTTTTTTTTTCCATAGCCTGTTCTTATTTGTTCACTCCTAGCTACAACAGTCGGGTGTTGGCTACAGGAGTGTCTCAAGGTTGTGCAATGGCTCCCAAGGGATCAGGACCAGCTAAGGCTGCAAAGGGTGCCAAAGAACAAGTCTCCATCGGGGTCAGAGGATTTGGGTCAGGATGGTCCCACCCTCGCTAGATAGGCCACCGAGTAGCATCTTACAGGAGCCATTGAGGGTGCTGGGGGCAGAGGTGGCCCCCAATCCACCCATTCCCGTTTACGTAACGGAAGAAATGCTAGCGACCACCCTGGGTGGGCTAGAGGAAAGGTTAACGGCTTTGATTGCCCGCTCTTTGCCAGGTGGCAAACGGGCTAGATCCCCGTCACCTAGATTGGTGTTTTCAGATGCGGGGTCTCCTCGCCGGAGGAACAGGACCCACAAGGGGATCAAGCGGACCAGAGTCCCGACGGGTCAGACATGGAGGGTTCCACTCTAGAGAAATTTTTTCGGCTTCTCAAGCGGAGAGCCTGTGGATCCAGTCTCTGACAGATATTGTTCGCACTGCTTTTAAAAAACTTCCAGTGTCAGAACTATTAGCCCCTGCAGTATCCTCATTAGGTTCTTTAAAGGCACCATTAACTTGGGTGTCTTTTCCAATTCACCCCCTTCTGGAGAGCGTGTTTTGTTCAGGATTGGGCTCGACCTGATAGGATCTTTTTCCCTCCTAAAAGGTTCACTATTTTCTATCCTATGGAAGAAAAATTTGCAAAGAAATGGGCACTCCCTACTGTGGACGCGGCCATTTCCTGCGTGAATAAATCCCTGACCTGTCCGGTTGGAAATGTCCAGATGTTCAGAGATCCGGCCGACAAAAAATTGGAGACCCTACTGAAGGCTTTGTTTACCACAGTAGGTGCCGTGGTTCAGCCAGCAGTGGCAGCCATTGGCGTTTGTCAGGCTTTAAAGAAACAGTTGTTAAAAGGACATGCCGGCTCAGCAGACTCGTGAATTAGCAGACCTCCCAAGGGCTCTCTGCTTTGCAATAGATGCTATTAAGGACTCCGTTCAACGGGCGTCCCGTCTATCTCTGCTGTTGGTTCATATGCGTTGTCCTTTGTGGCTAAAGAACTGATCAGCAGAGGCACCCTGCAAAAAACTTTTAGCAGGATTTCCCTTTCAGGGTGGAAGGCTATTCGGTGAAGACCTAGATAAATATATCCAAACCATATCAAGTGGTAAAAGTTTTTCCTTACCGGTCAAGAAAAGACCGCGCGGGCCCGCGTTTAAGCGACGGGCCTTTTACTGGCTCGGCCCCTTCAGCTTCCCGTCAGTATCGACGGCCTCCCAGGCGTTCAACATTTAATAGCCGCCCACAGGGACAAGCCGCGGCAAACAAGAGGCCATGGTCTCGCAAGCCGGCTAAACCTGTCATCAAGTCAGATTCATGAAGGGGCGCCCCCACTCTCTTGGGTGGGCGGAAGACTTCGGTTTTTCTCCGAAGTGTGGAAAGACAGAATTCCCGACTCTTGGGTTCGGTTCGTGGTAGCCACGGGCTACAAACTAGAGTTTCGAGAAGTCCCCCCTCCTCATTTTCGGGGGTCAAAGTCTTCCAAGCGGCCCATTAAAGAGGGCCTCTCTCGTAAAGGCATTGAATCGCCTCTGGCTCCAAGGAGTAATTGTAGAAGTACCAACCCAGGAATGGGGTCTGGGATTCTATTCCAACCTTTTTTATAAATACCCAATGGGGACGTCAGGCCTATCTTAGACCTTAAACGCCTAAATCGCTTTCTAAGATGTAGACCTTTCGTATGGAATCCATACGTTCGGTGGCAGCCAGCCTACATCATGACGACTTTCTAGCATCTATAGACATAAAGGATGCTTATCTGCACATGCCAATCTACCCGGCACATCACAAGTTTCTTCATTTTATGATAGATCAACGTCATTTCCAGTTCGTAGCCCTCCCTTTCGGGTTGGCAACAGCTCCGCGGGTATCCACAAAGGTGTTAGCCCCGGTGCTGGCCGTCCTAAGGACAAAAGGCATTTTGGTCCTGGTATACCTGGACGATCTCCTGCTTATCGACAGATCAGCTTCCAACCTCAATCATGCAGTAGTCCGCACAGTTCGGCATCTAGAGGATTTTGGGTGGATTTTGAACCAAGAAAAATCGAGGTTGCAACCCACAAAACAGTTAGAATTCTAGGCCTTCGGCTAGATACAGTCGGCCAGAGGATATTTTTTCCTCAACCAAAGGTCAGGTCATTGACTCAAACAGTTCAAATAGTCTTAGGCAAGAAGAGGCCGACTATTCGCCTAGGCATACGACTGCTGAGGAAGAGGGTGGCGCATTCGAAGCAGTGCCCTATGCCCAGATCCATACCAGAGTTCTCCAGGCAGCCATTCTCTCTGCTTGAAACAAGTCCATGCAGACACTAGTCCGGTAATTCTCTCAGGGGTCCGGCGCAGCCTGTTCTGGTGGCTGGTCCCTCAATATTTGTCAAAGGGGAAATCCTTTTGCCCCATCACATGGAAAATTTTAGGAAGACTGACCCAGCAGGGACAGTGATAGGAGGCAGAAAGACTGCTTCCCATTAATATCCTACAGATCAGAGCTGCTCGGTTGGCCCTGGTCGTCTGGACTCTCCCCCTTCAGGGTCTACCAGTAAGGGTACAGTCCGACAATGCCACGGCGGTGGCATACATAAACCACCAAGGGGGCACAAGGAGCCTAGTGGCTCAAAGGGAAGTAAACCTGATTTTCTCATGGGCCGAAGCCCATGTACCCTGCATCTCGGCAGTGTTCATCCCAGGGATAGACAATTCTCAAGCAGAGTTTTGAATCTTCAACAGTTGCTCCCGGGGGATTGGTCTCTTCACCCCCAGGTATTCCAAGACATTTGCCAAGGATTCGGAGTTCCCGATGTAGACATCATGGCAACGAGAGTCAACAAGGAATTGGACAAATTCGTATCCTGAGCCAGGGATCCCTCGGCCTACGGGACCAATGCGTTGGTTTGCCCCTGGCACCAGTTGTCTCTCCTGTATGCGTTCCCTCCACTGCAGATGATTCCCCGCCTTCTACGAAGGATCAGGGTGGAGCGCAGGCCTGTGATCCTGGTGGCCCCAGCCGGGTCCAGGAGGGCTTGGTACGCGCCCATCGTGAGGATGTCAGTGGGGGCACCGGGGCCACTCCCCCTGCGCCCGGACCTGTTATCTCAGGGCACGATATGCCACCCTGCTTCACAGCAGCTAGATTCGATGGCTTGGCGGCTGAATCCCTAATTCTTAAGGGCAGAGGCCTCTCAGCCCAGATCATATCTACGTTGATTCTGGCTAGGAAACCAGTCTCTAGAAATATCTATTACAGAGTCTGGAGGACCTATGGGGAGTGATGCGAGTCTCAAAGAGGGCATCCTCGTAAGTTTTATCGACAGGATCTTGCGATTCCTCCAGGTTGGCGTTGATAAGGGATTAGCTCTTAGTACTCTAAGGGGGCAGGTGTCTGCCTTATCGATATGGTTTCAAAGGCCTTTGGCCGCGCATTCGCTTGTGAAAACCTTCTTGCAGGGGGTCTTGCATGTAAATCCCCCTATTAGAGCTCCCCTCTGCCCCTGGAAAACTCGTCTTGTCAGCTTTACAAAGACAACCGTTTGAACCTCTGATAGAAATCCCTCTTGTGCTGCTAACCCGAAAGTCGGTTTTCTTGGTGGCTATGGCTTCGGCCAGAAGTGTCTCCGAGCTGGCAGCCTTGTCTTGCAGGGAACCGTACCTGATTCGGCATAAGGTCAGAGTGGTTCTGCGGCCTCAACCTTCTTTCCTTCCTAAGGTCATATCCAGTTTTCACTTGAATCAGGACCTAGTCCTACCATCCTTCTTTCCTACTCCCCAGTCCAGAGAGGAAAGACTGCTTCATACTTTGGACGTGGTCCGAGCCATGAGGGTTTATCTCAGGGCTACAGAGAAGATTCGGAAAACAGATGTGCTTTTTCTTCTTCCGGATGGCCCCAAAAAGGGTCAGCCGGCTGCCAAGTCTTCCTTGGCTAAGTGGATTAAGCAGCTGATTTTTCAGGCCTATGGTCTGAAACGCATTCCACCTCCCTTATCAGTTAAAGCCCATTCTACGAGGGCCATGAGTGCCTCTTGGGCGGTACACCATCAGATCTCTATGGCACAGGTTTGCAAAGCGGCAACCTGGTCTTCTGTACATACGTTTATTAAATTGTATAAGTTGGACGTCGCAAAAGCTACGGACGCAGCATTTGGGCAGGCGGTCCTACGGGCAGCAGTATAGAATCCTCTGGCCCGGTTCACGCCCCCTTGTTTTTCTGTTGGTGGAGCTATTTTTTCTCCTGATAATGTTTTTATTTGGCTATTCTTGGCCTTACGGTCTCCCTCCCTTCATAGAGCATTGCTTTAGGACATCCCAAGTGTAATGGCTATGCGCTCTGTGTCCCGTGATGTACGATAAAGAAAAAAGGATTTTTAATAAACAGCTTACCTGTAAAATCCTTTTCTTGAAGTACATCACGGGACACAGAGCTCCCACCCCTCTTTTGGGGAACATTGTGTAACCTCGGAGGAATTGCTTGCTACAAAACTGAAGCACTCCCAGTGGGAGGGGGTTATATAGGGAGGAAACTTCCTGTGAAATTGATTACACCAGTGTCCACACCTGAAGGTACCCATATAACCCAAGTGTAATGGCTATGCGCTCTGTGTCCCGTGATGTACTTCAAGAAAAGGATTTTACAGGTAAGCTGTTTATTAAAAATCCTTTTATCCTGGTTACACAGGTTTCACCTTCTCACTTGAAAGTGCAGTCACTGTAGATCCGAGGGGGATATGCAAGGAAAATTTACAGATTTACAGTGACTGCACTTCCAAGTGCACTTGCAGTGCACTTGCAGTGCAAATTGGATTTGCCTTTCGGTAATAACCCCCATAGTGTGTCACAGTAGTGTCCTCTGCCCCCCTTCACATCACCTTTCACAGTAGTGTACTCTGCCCCCCTTCACATCACCTCTCACAGTAGTGTCCTCTGCCCCCCTTCACATAACTCCCCACAGTAGTGTCCTCTGCCCCCCTTTACATCACCCATCACAGTAGTGTCCTCTGCTCCCCTTCACATAACCCCCCCACAGTAGTGTCCTTTGCCCCCCTTCACATCACCCCTCACATAGTTATCTTCTGCCCCCTTCACATAACCCCTCACAGTAGTGTCCTCTGCCCCCCTTCACATAACCCCTCACAGTAGTGTCCTCTGCCCCCTTCACATACCCCCCACAGTAGTGTCCTCTGCCCCCCTTCACATCACCCCTCACAGTAGTGTCCCCTGCCCCCCTTTACATCACCCTCCTACAGTAGTGTCCTCTGCCCCCCTTTACATCATCCCTCTACAGTAGTGTCCTCTGCCCCCCCCCATAATAGTGTTCTATGTCCCCTTCATATGTTGTGTAGGTATCACTTTCTGCCCAGCATGTGTACAGCTGGAGTGGAAATCAGGAGACAACATAGTGCTGGGTGGAAGGAGGGAGCTGCCAGAGTTAAAATGTCATAACGAGTTGGTGATTGGTTGCTAGGACCACCTAGCATCCAGTCACTGAGGCAGTTCCTGCCACCACCCTCCATCCAGCACTATGCAGCCTACCCGCTCTCTGCTCTGCAGTGAACAGGAGAGCAGGGGAGGCAGAGCTGTGTTCATGATCCAACCATCGGCTCCCGGCAGTTGACCGGCCAATCGCGATTAATGACTTGCCAACCCCTACGTGATACCTATTCTATCCAAAACAAAAAAAAAAAGTTTTGGCTGGAGTTGGGCTTTAACATAGTATTATCCAATTAGGAATCCTATTTGAATGTCCTAAGAATTATTGGCATCCTGCAGACTTGTATGCTTTAGTTGAAGATTGCACAAAGACCATATTGAATCATCCAGAGATGTCTTTGGCCATTGCATATTTAGGTGCTCGAAATGATTTTTCCCCTCTCTCTAACAAACTTTTTTGCCTGCTCTTGTGTGAATGCAAAGTACAAATAAAAAAAACATGGCCCTTGACATGCCTGAGAGAAAATAAAGGAGAATGATTGCTTTGGCAACAGTGTTTATTTTTCATGTTCTTCTTTTCTTTAAAGACATGAAAATGAAAATATAACTGGACACTAGATGTAAAACAGGAAGCTTTTCTTTAGGGCTCTTTCATTTAGAGATGAAGGGCCAGATTCAGATACACTTAATATTGCGCTGCGTAATCGAAATACTCTACGCTGCCGTATTTTACCAGGCTCTACATCGAATTCTGGTAGATTTTTTCCCGTACGCTACGGCGGCGTAGTCTATTTCTCGCCGCGTAATCGAAATACGTGATTAGGGGGCGTGAGGCATTTAAATTAGGCGTGTCCCCGCGGCGATCGAACTGCGCATGCTCCGTTCAGAAATTTCCCGCCGTGCATTGCGCGAAATCACGTCGTTACGTCATTCGTTGTTTGAGTAGCGTCGTTTACGAACATTCCTATTCCCGGACGACTTACGTAAAAAATAATAAAAGACGTCGGAAAACGTAGAAATTCGACGCGGGAACGACGGCCATACTTAACATGGGCTGTCTAATATTAGACCAGCAAAAAGCTGGTATAACTTTACGAGGCAAAAAGATGACTAAAGATGCCGTAAGAGATTGCGATTGAAGATCGTAATTTCTGGGATCGCCAGCAAAAGCTCATTAGCATACCCCGACGCGGAAAACGACGGGAAGTCCACCCAGTGGCCGCAATTTTATTGCAGCGTAGATCCGAAGGCGTACGAACACATAATCCAGTCGAATTTAAGCCCGCAGCCGTCTATTCATGGTTTGAGATTTCCGACTAGCTAAAAAACACGCGTAATTTGAAATTACTCCAGTCTAACACCAGTTAGACAGGAGTTACGGCTCTCTGAATCTGGCCAGAAATGTTTAATATTTGTGTTCTTTATAACAGCATTCTAAAGGTATATCTTTTAAAGTGAACGTTTGACAAAGCACTATGGATGGGCACTGAACCACCTGAAGTTTCTCGCCCAGTCAAAAATGGTACAGAAAGCATTCCTAGAATAATTTATAACTTGAGAAAAAGAATAGGGTGTCCCGTTCTCTATACAATCTGCAGTATGTTAGTTTAGCTCTGGTCACATTTGGTGTCTGAAACTAAATTAAACAGCAAAACATCACCTTGACCTATACCTGTCGCTAATCCTTAGGATGACATTGCTATATCCATATGTAGCGGTACCCCCAAAGGGGCTGCTGAGAATAGATGGGATGGCACATTACCTCATGGCTCTCGTAGAATGTCTAGGGGTGAACGATGCATGCAGCAGCGTAAAGGAATGTCCGCAAGGAAATGTCTTTTTATATGTGCTCTTTATTACCCAGCCGGGTAAAAACAGTTAACAGGTGATGAACAGGACAGATGGAGGTTGAAAGGAGAATAGCAGATCCAGGCGTACAATAAGGGAAACATTCCTGCTTCCGACAACACTTAGTTTTCTTCGCCACTCCAGCCAGAGTGGGTATAACGTACCTGGACAGGCCTCTCTCACTGACCTGGCAGCCAGAATATCACTCAGAATTTAGGAAGATGTCTCTGCCACAGACCCTCCTGATTGTGGACATGGAGGCAGCCCTCCTAAGTAAAGTTACGCCTGGATTTTCTTCTTAATGTGTCCGACTGAAAAAGGAGTCAATCCTTCAGTGTCCGGTTACCTTGATCCCCGGTGGTTTGTCTGAATCCTGGATCCGCCAGCCTCTCATTGGCTTTCCTCAGATGGACTCCCCACCGAACAGCTACACTGGCTTGGAAAATTTAAAAGTGGGAACCCAGTCGACTACTGAGTCCCCGTCCTGCTTGAACGTTCCGGGCCAACATGGCCCAGAAACCAGGAACACTGTGTGGGACACACGCCCCAGCCAGGTAGGCCATAATGCTAGGGGCGCGGTGATGTGGCCACCCTAAATGTGGGTGCCACACTGCAAGAAGAACCCACCAACATGGCGTCTGTTCCATAAGTGCCCTCTCCCAGCATGGGAGAGGGCACTTATGACAGGTCGGACGGTTGATCTGTCTATCAAAGTGCCCGGGCAAGGGGGAGGGGCTATACTTGTCGGCGCGGTGGGGAAACACAGCTATTCAAATGCAAATGACAGCTGTTGTGTTCTCCCAGCGCATAGTAAGTAGATGTCAGCAGTGGCAGGGGGAGGGGGGGATTGACTTGTTTTTGTCTTAGGGGACCATGGCTAAACTCAGGGGGACATGGCTGAACTTAGAGGGACATGGCTGAACTTAGAGGGACCATGGCTGAACTTAGAGGGACGTGGCTGAACAGAGGGACGTGGCTTCATTTGGGGACACAAGGCTGCATTTGGGGACACAAGGCTGCATTTGGGAACACGTGGCTGCATTTAAAAAAAAGTATCGGTATTCGGTATCGGCGAGTACATGAAAAAAACTATCGGTACTTGTACTCGGTCCTAAAAAAGTGGTATCGGGACAACCCTATTTGAAACCATTTAAAATGTTTTATATTTTGTAATCAAATTGCACAAACAGGCTTTTCCCAGCACAACCTAAAGTTACAAATACCTGAATATGTGAAAAGAAGACTAAACTCCAGTTTCTGGATAGGTAGAAGACCCCATAATAATTGTATGCAATGTTCTCAAAGTTGGTAAAAACATTGACCATATTAAGTGCATATGACATTCCATGCCAAATTATAAAGTCTGTTTTCTCTCTTCTGGTTTTGAGTGAGAGGTTATTTACATATCTAGCTTGGACATGTTTATCATATGTTATGTTATGTTTATCATAACATGAGGTGATTCACAGTATAAAAAGTGAGAAATCTACCCCTCCACCACATAACACATCCTAGTAATATACAATGAACTTTGGATCAACATAACATAATATATGATAAACATATCCAAGCTAGATATGTAAATAACCCGTCACTCCAAGCAAGAAGAGAGAAAACGGACTTTATAATTTGGCAAGTTTTTATCTGGAATTCTGTTAATTCTCACTGAACATTAAAAGAGGATTACTCAGTGCTGGATTAACTCTGTGTGGCAAGACTGGGCACAGATGATAGGAAATCAAATACTATACATTGGGCCAGATTCAGCAAGACTTGCGCTGGAGAAATTCGATATGCGCCGCGTAACTGTGAAGATGCGCCGTCGTTTCTATGTGGCCGTACCCACCAAACTAGATGCGACAGAAAACGGGCCATTTCCGATCGGCTTAACTTTCCGACGCCAGAGTCTCGTCACCGCATAATTTCGCTTGGCGCATCAGTCGCGCCTATTGATTTCCCCTGCAAATATGCAAATGAGGGAGATTTCCCGATTCGCGAACGGATTAGCACCATACGCTGGCTACATGCGCCGCGCGTATCTCGTCCGTTATTTCTACAAATAGCTGCTTTATCTTTACTCCAGACGGCCACAGGTCAGCAGAAGAGCAGCTACAGCAGCGTTACCGACGAAACTAGCAAGCTGAACAACCACACTTGCAAGGACAACACCTCTGTGTGCCAACATGCCAGGGGCAGTCGCGGTCCTAGCACTAGTACTGGGTCCCCCGGTACAGAGGAGGCGGGCACGTGAGAGGATATACCGCACGCGCATGAGCCTCTTTGGCATGGGGGATGAGGAGGTGTATCGCCTCTTCAGATTCAGCCCAGATGCAATACTTGAACTTACCACAACCCTGCAGGAGGACATCACCTGCAAGACACACCACTCACAAGCAGTGCAGCCACTGGTGAAGGTACTGGCAACACTCCATTTCCTTGCAAGTGAATCATTCCAGCGTACAAGTGGAGTGGTGGCTGGGATGTCACAGTCCTCCATGAGCAGATGTGTGCACCAGGTTGTCCCTGCAATCCTCAGACACATGTCCAACCAGTTCATCAGACCAACCACTGAGGAGCTGCGGCTGAAGGCAATGACAGATTTCTACAGCATTGCCAGATTCCCACGCACTGTGGGGGCCATTGATTGCACACATGTGGCCCTACAGCCCCCCAGTGCCACAGAGCACATATACCGCAATCGGAAGCATTGGCATTCCATCAACGTACAGGTGATAGCCGATGCCCAACGCCTCATATGGCACGTCCGTGCCAAACACCCCGGGTCCAGCCATGACAGCTTCATATACCGTCAGAGTCCCATCCCAGCAGAATTCGAGCAGAACATGTATGGGGACAGCTGGCTGGTTGGTGAGTGACATGGGTGGCAGGCATGACTATCCCCTCCCATGATGCATACCTCACAAGTGGCACATGCATGACTAACATCCTCCTGTCTTTTCCCTTACAGGTGACTCTGCATATGCACTGGGACCCCATCTCATGACTCCTTTCTGGAACCCCCAAACCAGAGGAGAGAGAAAATACAATGAAGCACACATCAAAACCCGTGCAGTGGTGGAGCAAACATTTGGGCTCCTGAAGTCCCGTTTCCGCTGCCTGGATAAGTCTGGGGGGACCCTATTGTATTCCCCTACCTTCGTGTGTCAGATCATCGGTGCATGTTGCATTCTGCACAACTTTGCCATGAGAAAAGGCCTGCAGATTGACATACGTGATGACCTGACCCCCGACCCACACAGTCCCCACCTGCCAGAGGAGACCCATTCAGCTGATGGAAGAGCAGTCAGGAGGGTCCTCGCCGTAGGCATCTTTGGACACTAAACCAAAACATTGATCACACAGACAATGCACGCATGCACACCACTGATGTCCCTAGATCACACACACCACATCCACATCGCATTGGATTAGCCCAAGTCCAGCATGCAGGACTTGGGAGCAGCAACGCCAGCGTCAAGGCCCCAATGATGTCGCTGTCCATTCATACACCTTTCACACGTCATTCATACAGCTGTGGGGTTAACTTCACCACCACGGCCGAGGGTGACACCCCTTACTGGCAGGAGTGCCACCCCCTCACATTCACACACCATTCACACTGCAACGTGTGCAGTATCAAAAATAAAAAAAATCTCATATCCAGAGCATAATCACAAATAAAATAACTCATAACCTGAGCATTAAGAATAAAATAAAAATCTCATAACCTGAGCATTCAGAAAAAAAAAATACAAAACTCATGTCCTGAGCATCAATCAAAATAACAAAAAATAAATAATCTGGGATGCCGGGGGCTTCTTCTGGCGGCCCCTCTCTGGCTCCTCAGCTGCCTGGATGGAGTGGGTGGGGGTGGGGGGGCATCTGGAGGTGGCTGATCCCCGGGTGGGCCACTCCTGGCAGGTGTGGCCTGCATGCCCTCCAAGGCCACGGCAATCCGGCCGAGGTACGAACTGGTCTGGGCCTGCACCCTGAGCTGCTGGGCCTGCATCCTGAGCTGCCGGGTGACCTGATAATGCTGGGCCCGCCGACTCATGTACCCCCCCCCCCCACATGCAACACACCAAATAGGGGATAAAAAACACTTACCTGTCCTGGAGCCTTCCTCCACAGAATCATAGCCTGGTACCCCCTCCAATTGCTCCCTCTCCAGGCAGTGGGCAACCACCTCCTCCTCTGTGGTCAGGCTGACCGGACATGGGGGTCCACCACCTGTGCCCCGCTCATGGCTCCGAATGGTGGCCACCTTGCCACGGACCTTGCGCCGCAGGTCATTGATTTTTTTTGTATATCCCCAGCAGTCCGGGTGGAGTACCCCAAGACATTCACCCTGCCAGCAATGGTGTCCAGGTTGGCCTGCTTCCTCTCCCGGGTGGTCTTCCTACTTTTCTTCCCATGCAGGAAATCATTGTAAGTCTCCATAGCAGAGATGACCACAGAGACCTCCTGGGCATTAAAATTGAGGTTCCTCCTCTCTTTGGGGGTAGCGGGAGCAGCCATAACAGAGCAAAAGTAAATTCCCTGGGGTGGGGGGAAACGGAAATACTTTTGCGCCGGAATGGCGCTTCCGCTGGCGCTTTTATATGCGCAACGGAACACATTGCGCTGGCGTTTCCCGTGAAGTGGTGCCGACGGAAGTTGTGAGCATAGGGGGCCGAGTGAAGCCTCACTTACTGCGCATGCTCCGTGCCCTCTGCGCTGGGCTCCGCCCATCATTTACATATGATCACACCCACTTCCACTTGCGTCGGGTTACGCCAGCGCATTATCGTTACTCTGGCTCAAGTTTACGCGCAAGTGCTATGTGAATAACAGTACTTGCGCCGAAAGTGTCGGCGGAGTAACGTAAATGAGAAACGTTACTCCAAAGTAAAGAAGCGCCCATCTACCTGAATCTGGCCCATTGTGTCATCAAAAAAATAAAAAATAAAATAAAAAATAAAGACAAATGTTACTAATATATTTGATAGCATCAGGAACTATTCAGCACTTCTCACCTACTGTAGTAAATCCTAATATCTGATTACACAGGAGCATAGCGGAAAACAGAACTAAGTTTCTTCGGCCTTTTTCTTCTGGGATGTGACTTCTGCCCTTTTTTTTAAATCTGTCTAAGCCCAGTTTAGTAAACTACATGCTTTTATATGAAATCATGTATTTATATAAATTTTTCCGACACTACCTGTCAGCAACATGTACAAAAACTTGAAAATGTGTTCCTGTGTGTGTTTTACAGTTTAGCTTATTAACTAAGAGAAAAAACTCAGTTCCAGTGAAACAACAGGAGCTTTTCCTTCTCTGTTTCTACATGATTTGGTCTATTAGCAAGGTAAAGTAAAACCAATGGGTAAATATGTAGCGTTGGACACAAAACGTTAAAATCCTGCCAATTTGTCTATTTATTGTACAGAAGTAGGTTTGAGTCAGTAGTACTGGATATCTTAACACAACTTAATTTAAAATATTATACTTATTTTATATTTGCTGTTTCTTTTTAATGACAAGTAATAGTTAGAAGTCAATAATTATCCTGCAGCCTATTTTTTTTATTGAGTTTTTTAGACAATTGGAAGCATGCCACCATTATTTATAGTATCAGCTCTTAGCAGAAAGATGCACTTACATATTTAGCATTAGTTTAAAGGACTTTAAATCTTAAGATAGAAATATTAAAAGCTATATTTTTGAACAGTCTTAGTTCTTTCACTATGTGAAAGGGCGTCCTTATTATTATTTCATGAAAAATAAAAAAAACACTTTAATTATAGTACCAAGAAAGGATAATGTTACTTATATAGGTGGTATGGCAGGTTTTTATTTTTTGTCAGTAATTGCAAATTGTGTGATACATATGTAGAAAATAAAGATAAAGGGAGATGTCTGTAAATCCATTACCTCTATACAGGATTGATAAGAGAACTTCCTGTATCACCAATCACATTTACACTCCCCAGACAGGTTTCAAACAGAATGGTGGCATAAGAAACTTTTTAGTATTTAGAGGGAACAGGGAGAACATTCAAAATGCCCAGTCATTGATATCCAGATCAGATAAAGGGGATTGGAGTGGGATGACAGTATAAAAGAATGACAGCAAAAAAGCCCAGATGGTCCAATTTTTTTTTTTTTTTTTTAACTCGTTTGTCTTAGTATAGTTCTATGTTTGTCCTAAGCATATTTAATTTCACTTTATTGATTGGCTCACCAACTTTGCTAGAAGGTAAAATTAAACTTTGTAAGCTTTCCTTCTGCTAGTTTAAGGCCATGCCACTAAGTTCTCAATCTTAAGGCCCATACACACGATCTGACTTTTTGACAACAAACCTCTGACGGACCTGTTTTTGCAGACAATCTGAGCGTGTGTACGCTCCATCGGACAAACTTTTTCGCTTTTTCATCGGACAAATGTTCGCTGTGTGAACAGACAAACTTTCCGGCAACAAATGTCCTAGGTCGGCTAATCCGATCGTGTGTACACAAGTCCATCGGACTAAAGTCCAAAGTACAAACACGCATGCTCAGAACCAATGCTAAAGATCAGACAACAATAGCAGAAGTTGCCCAAAGGGTGTTAAAGAGCAGATAAAAAAAACACTGTTTGTCTATTACATCACTACGTTCGTGTTTGTTGGCTGCAAAAGTCCTACCGTGTGTATGCATACCAAAGTAACGGACAACGCCCTTCAGGGAAAAATCCACGGAAAAGTCAGTTGGAAGTCCGATCGTGTATATGAGGCTTTAGCTTCATATTAAAAATACTGAACTCTTGAACCTTATTCACACATTTAAAAGTTTTAGTTTTGGTTGGCTTTCTTTTTCTTCCTCAAGAATAGTGATGAGCTAAGGTTTGGATCACAGTAGCAATGGGGTATATGGCACAGTATATGGGGGTTGTGCACGTGCTTTTTTTTTCTTCCACTCTGACTGTTTACTACAGTTCTGAGGGACTGTAGATGGAACAGCTCAAGAGCCGCAGGCATGAGACCTTTGTTTCCATGT
Source organism: Rana kukunoris (assembly GCA_029574335.1). Classification (NCBI taxonomy): domain Eukaryota; kingdom Metazoa; phylum Chordata; class Amphibia; order Anura; family Ranidae; genus Rana; species Rana kukunoris. The sequence goes on from CM056052.1 coordinate 222,681,331, forward strand.
GCAATTGCTGTGATTGGTCACAGAAATCACATTGTACATGGCCAATGAGGAACAAAGCAATCGTAGTGCACACTGCTGCATGTTTTAGTACATGAGCGCATTATGCATAAGGATGTACAGTTCCATCCACACGCATAGACACTTGTCCTTTCTGGCTGTCTATGTACATGGGCTAGACTGGAAATAAACCTTATCATATAATCTTTAAAGAAGCAGTATTTTGCAATGGTAATTTGGTTGTGATTTTTTTTTTTCGGATGACGTTGTTTTGTAAATAATTTATCCAAAATATATAAAAGATAAACTATGTTGCTATTTTTTTTTTTTTTTTTAAAGGAGATACTACTATATATATATATATTATATCACATAACTCATAAATACAATGTTTATCACTATTCTAAGAGGTATATGCATGCAATTTCCTTGTTTGAATAAGCGTTCCTTTACATATTTTAGAATTGCCTTAAACTAGGATCGCTTCTTTAATTCTCTAATGTTGACTTAATTTCTTCAATGTCTACAAACATAGACTATTCCTACTTCTTCGCTAAACAGGTATGTGGTCGTTTAGCTTTCCTTAAGAACACTGATAGTCAGTCTGTACTTTATCTGTCAACCTAATTTTACCCAAAAGAATAATGGACAGAGCTACATTCCTGTTTAAAATAACATGACCTAACCATCAACCGTGCTTATTTTACTGGCACTAAACCCTGGCACATAGCCGGCATCTAGAAAGACCTGATATGCCAGTTTATTTGTCTGGGCGGCAACCATACCCACAATAGAGTCATAAAAGGATGTATCACATATGTCATGAAATCATCATTCATGATAAGTAGTATTTATGATGTGGCATTTGCCAACATTACCATATTTTCATGGTGCAATGTAATTATTTTCCTAAAAATAATCCACATTAGTCACCACTGCCGCTGGTAATCTATAGTCATGGCCCTGTTTGAGTCACACTGCTTAGGTGCCTTATATAGGAACTTATATTATATAATAACGTACCACATTTTATTTACATCACAAATATACCGTAGAAAATAATATTATACATTTTAGATTTAAATTAGTTTTTTACTCAAAATGAAATGTGAGCCTGCCAGAATACCTTCAAATAATCTTTAATTACTGTCATGTACAGCTGTACAAAAGACTACTGCTGAATTTTGAGACAGAGTGTTCAAAGCATCTATTGCATGTATCTTAGTGGTGTGATTCCAGTGTTATCTTTTTACCAAAAGTGTGCTTTGTGCAAAACAGAAAGTTGATATCTTGTTGAATATGGTGTGTGCCAGGAAGAACTGTGTTACTGTAAGTAGAGTCTTTCAGTGGGGATCCAGGGTTAATTTAGACTTTTCCTCCAGCAGGGGTGATTGGCGATTCTACATTACTTATTACATTTCCAATTTTTTTACTTAAAACTGTACAAGGTGGGGGGCGTGGCCTGACAGCGCATGGAGTAGGACGCTTTTCCCGGAGCTCCGGCTGTTGATCCTGTAATCTAAGCCATCCTGTTCTTCATGTACGACTACCACCTTCCTAACTAGTGAAACTGGAATCCCCGGACTCTACCTGACATGTCACCACCAAAAGCGAACAAATCGGCCCAAGCTAAGCTGGCTCAATATCGACATGACTCGGCGGATCAGGGAGAAGATGGCGCCGCGGCCCAGGCGGGAGAAGGGAGAGATCCGGCCACGTTTCTGGAGCAGCTGCTGGTTAAGACATATGGCAGAGACACCTTCTCTCCTATGCTTACGGTCGAGCGAGCCCACCGCATGCCAGCCAAACCGCCGCCTCAGGGTGCTCCTCCTCGTACATTCATCGCCAAGATGCTTAACTTCAAAGATCGGGATGCTGCCTTGAGGATGGCCAGGGTGCGGGGTAACATCCCCTACGAGAATGTCACGGTCGCGGTGTTCCCAGACTTTTCGGCGGAGGTCCAGCGCCGTCGCCAAGGATTTATGGATGTCAAGCGCAGGCTTCGGGTACTAAACTACAAGTATGCCATGCTGTTCTCTGCACGTCTCCGGGTGCAACATGACGGAAGAGCATCCTTTTTTGAGCTCCCTGAGGACGCGATCTCCTGGCTGGAACGCCGTGCACCCCTGGGGGCAGGAGACTGACAAAACTGTGAGTATGTTTTCTTGTACCCCTGCCCTGGACAGAGCCAGACTGATACCCCTAGAAGATCCGTGTATTGACACCATCTGTGCCTAAGTTCACTGCTGGATACGAGGCCTTTCTATCCCCTACTTGAGACTTCCCTTCATTTGCCCCTGCTATAGATGAGCCTCCCTTAATTACACTGTACTTTCAACAAAACTTCCACCCCTTCTATTATACTTTATTGAACACCAGTGAAGCATGACTTTCTAGCTGATATATACTATCATACTTCTGGAGCCTGTTGGAGGGCTCACGCACCTCCTGTATTATGCCGGCAGCGGGAGCGCTGGAAACCCAGCTGTCCTACCCTACCATGAACAGTGCAGCGAAGATGTTCCCCACAACCATCCCAGATTCTGCATAAACTATGCCTATTTGTTCTGTGTGCTGCACTATACTCTAGGATGGTTTACTTGGTTCTGTTTTGGGTACATGCCTGCACCAGTTTTGAGAGGTGCAGGGCGGGAGGGGGGTAGGGGGGGGTTTATTGTTTTTTTCTTTATTGTTCTTCAGTTCAAAGGTATGTTACGAAGGTTTTATTCATGTTCATGTTGGCAATGTATGGTTCAGGAAGCCTCTCTGGCATGTGCTACAGGTCCACTCGTAGGCCTCTCTCAGAGAGTTTAAGAGTATAGGGGCCCGTGGGATCCCCCAGCCTAGGCCGGGACATGGTTCTTTCCTCCCTGATAATATATGGCGTCCCTAAAATTATTGACGTGGAATGTACGGGGGCTGCGCGACAAAATTAAGCGTGCGGCTGTCCTGACATTCTTGAAGAAACAGAGAGCTGATATAATGGTCCTTGTGGAGACGCATGTGGAGGGGAGGTTGCAGTTGGCGCTCCGTCGCCCCTGGGTGGGATGGGCATACCACTCCACCCACACGTCTCACTCCAGAGGCGTGTCGGTCCTCGTTGCTAAATTTGTCCACTTTACGCTGGGAGAGGTATGCACTGATCCACAGGGTCGTTATATTTTCTTGTCAGCTAAGATATTGGGTGAGTCGCTCCTCATTTTGGCCTTTTATGTCCCTCCTCCCTTTGGTGTCTCCATCTTAAATGAGGGTTTTGCTTTTATGGCACAGCATCCTTCTGTACAGGTGATATGGCTAGGAGACTTCAATGCCACAATGAATGATACTCTGGATAGGGTGTCTCCCTCCCAGTCCTCGATAGGAACTGTAGCAATGACTAAATTCTCCAAACTGACCACCGCATTCCACCTGATAGACTCTTGGAGACATAGGTACCCCAATACCCGGGCATACTCCTGTTTTTCGTCCACCCATAAAACCCTGTCTAGGATTGACTACATCCTACTTTCTGGTGGGCTTACGTCGCGCCTTATAGACGCGGCCTTTGGTCCCAGGCTGCTTTCAGATCACAGCCCTTATCATATTACTTTGAGCGTCCCCCTAGATAAACCTCCCCGGACATGGCGTTTGAACCCCTTCTGGCTGTCCCTACTCCCGGAGGAGGATGACCTTTCAGACGAATGGAGGATGTTCTTTGCCGATAATGACCACTCAGCCAGCCCGTCGATTGTTTGGGAATCGTTCAAACTCCATGCCCGGTCTCAAGGCATAAACAGGATCAAGGCGGAATCCTCCGGGGCATTCGACCTTGCGGCCGCGGAGCTTTCTGCGGCTGAACGTGCCTATGTGGACGATCCGTCCGACTCAAACGCAACTCACCTGAAACTTCAGACCAGGGTGATAGACCAGCTACAATATACCAAGGCTAGACAAAAGATGTTTTTCACTAGGCAGAAGCTTTTTGAATACGGCGAGAAGGCTGGGAAACTACTGGCTTACCTAGTCCATTGTGAAGATAGGCCACCTGTTGTCATCACTCTGCGGGACCAGGGGGGTGTGGGGGTGTCGGATCCACCTCTAGTGTGCTCCAGGTTCAAAACTTTCTTTGCTAACCTTTACAGGTCAATGGCTCCGTTAGACAGTGCACCCATGACCCGATTTCTGGAGGGGCTCGATTTCCCACGCCTTACAGTGGAACAGATTACCCTCCTAGAGTCCCCTCTCGCCCTGGACGAGATAAGCCTTGCAATCGCGGGCTTTGCTCGTTCCAAATCACCAGGATCAGACGGGCTGCCGGTAGAATTCTACTCCCATTCTACTCGCACCTAAACTGTTGGCGCTGTTTAATAATCTCTTTGAGACACATGTGCTACCTCCATCTATGCAGGAAGCCACTATTGTCCTGATACCTAAGCCCGGGAAAGACCCGGGCTTCCCGGAGTCATATCGCCCCATATCACTCTTACAGGTGGACATTAAAATATTAGCTAAGGTTCTCTCCATGCGCCTTAACCAGGTTATACTCTCCCTCATCCATCCCGATCAGGCGGGCTTTATGCCAGGCTGTAACACTTCCTTTAATTTGCGCAGACTTTTTATTAATTTACAAGCCGAGCACGACGACCTGGGAATGCGAGTGGTGGTGGCACTTGACACCGCCAAAGCGTTCGACTCTGTGGAGTGGGGTTATCTGTGGAGATGCCTTGAGAGCTATGGATTCGGTCCAAATTTCATCAAGTGGACACAATTACTGTATCAGGCTCCATCTGCCAGGGTGGTGGCCAACGGATGGTCCTCAGACCCCTTCGGCCTCAGTAGAGGCACACGACAGGGATGTCCGCTCTCCCCGCTGCTATATGCTCTGGCGGCAGAACCCTTGGCTATGGCTGTCCGGGCAGATCCAGAGATAAGAGGACTGTGTGTGGGCACGCTTACAGAAAAAATCAGCCTTTACGCGGATGATACGCTTCTGTACCTAGCGGATTCTGGGCCCTCACTACATAAAGCCCTAGAGACTATAGAATAATAACCACTCCAGAGAGTCGAGAAAATAAAATACCTGGGGATAAACATAACCCAAAACACGACAGACTACACCTCCCTTAATGTTGAACCCCTTTTTTCCATGATTAGGCTTAAACTTAAAACATGGGCCCGTCTACCCTTGGGAGTGTGGGGTCGCATAAACCTTATAAAAATGATCCTCTTGCCTAAAATACTTTATGCACTCTGGCACTCCCCAACGTATCTCCCGCTGAGGCATTTCAAGACCTTGGAAGCCCTCCTTAGGCCCTTTGTCTGGGGAAATAACAGACATAAGCTGCCCTGGCAGTCGCTCATGAACCCGACTGACATGGGGGGAACAGCCCTACCTGACTTTAATAATTACTATATCGCAGCCCAACTTTCACAGCTTTTTCATCTTGACAAGACTGATAGTGACCGCTTTAGAATTTTGATTTGCCCCGAATGGGCGCAGCGAACCGGTGACCCACTCTATGTTATAGCTGCCGGGACCGGCAGCATAGATTTAGTTGGGGAGGTCAAACCCTTACTGCTACACTATAGGCGCATATGGGATTTAGCGGCCAACAAAATTGGGATGCCAATACATAATGATTACACGCCACTTTGGCACAACAAACGTCTGAAGGAACTCAGCGAGATTCAGGACTCTGGAATCTGGAGCTCGCGGGGAATTCTTTACCTACACCAATTTTTTTTGAATGGCACCCTTAAAACATTTGACAGATTACGTGAAGAATATGCACTCCCTAACCACATGTTTTTTAGATTCCTACAAGTACGCCATGCAATGGGGACCCAGTTCTCGCAACCCATCCCTCAGCTCACCCCAAACCACATCATGTCTATCGCTAGGAGCCAGGACCCCAAGGGTCTAATCTCAGCAAATTACAGTATGCTGTCTGCCCCTATACATGGCAGGGTGGCTTTCGCTCTCAAACCACGCTGGGAGAGGGAGGTAGGGGAGATGGACAACGAGGAGTGGGAAGAAGCTCTAGAGTCCTGCCGGGAGGTATCACCCAGGTTGTCGGATAGGCTCACCCAAATTTTTATAGTACACAGGACTTACCTCACCCCGGTCAGGGTGGTCAGATATAAAAGGGAACAATCTCCACTCTGCCCAATGTGTGGGGTTGAAATAGGCACTTTCTTTCATCTATTGTGGTCATGCCCCAATATTCAGGGATACTGGTCCCAGAGTGTCACCTTTCTCCATGATAATATGGGCTCATCCATATCCCTAGACCCCAAGCAATGTCTCTTGGGGGTATTCCCTATAGTTCTGGATAGGCATACTAAAACTTTCCTGCAGGAGACGTTGTTTACAGCAAGAAAGATCATAGCTCGACACTGGATGAGGCCCTCGCCTCCTAAATGGTCGGAGTGGAAGGCGGGTGTGAATGGAACTTTGCCATACAAAAAGTACCTTTACATTAATAGGGAATGTCCGGAGAAATATAATAAGATTTGGTATCGCTGGCTTAATGACCCTGATACATGCACATGACTGGGAAGGGACAACCCGATGGTTATGCGGGCTCAGGGAGATGGGTCATAGCGTTCTTTCGATTGCGCTATTGGATAGTGATAAACTCTCACGCCGGCGGGTATCCCTCCCACACACATCTCTCCATGTATTCTGACAATGTTGGTAGATATACTGCTAAGTGCTTGTTACCTGAACAATATGTGGATTATGTTCTTCTCTTTTTGTTTTTTCTGGGATTTTTTTTTTATTTTCTTCTTATCCTGATACTGTATTCTATGTATACATGCCAATCTCTTTTTTGCCTCAATAAAACCTTTGTTTGAAAAAAAAAAAACGTACAAGGTATTAACAACCAATAGACAACATCAAACTAAAAAAAAATATTTTTAAGCAAGACTTCTTCAATTATTTTCTTTCATTATTTTCATATGAGTTTGACATGCCTGATATAGACTATAAAACCTGCTAAAAAAATTCCAGGCAAAAGTCATATGTTGAGTCAAAGAAAGTCATTCATTGTTTTTTTTTTTATTTGTTCAGTACTCTAATCTAAAGCCGTGTACATACGATCAGTCCATCCGATGAGAATGGTCTGATGGACCGTTTTCATCGTTAACCGATGAAGCTAACTGATGGACCATCGCACCCACACACCATCGGTTAAATTACCGATTGTGTCAAAACGCGGTGACGTAAAACACAACGATGTGCTGATAAAACTGAAGTTCAATGCTTCCAAGCATGCGTCGACTTGATTCTGAGCATGCATGGATTTTTAACCGATGATCGTGCCTACTAACGATCGGTTTTGACTTATCGGTTAGAAATCCATTGGTTAAATTTAAAACAAGTTCCCTTTTTTTTAACCGATGGATAACTAACCGATGGCGCCCACACATGATCGGTTTGGTCCAATGAAAATGGTTCGTCAGACCGTTCTCATCGGTTTAACCTATCGTGTGTACGCGGCCTAACTCTAAGGTCACCCTACTGGCGTTTCAAGCAATGCACCTATACTTGAAATTATATTATATTGCAAATTAAAGGCAGCATACAAAGACTATGCAGGAGATGGTCAGATCTGGAAACAATGGTGTAAAAGGCTGGGTACCTGCCTCCTCGAGAGGATATGTAGCTGCTAGGTGATCAAATCTGTTGTCATTTACTCAGCACTAAAAACTGAAACTGAAAGTGTCTCTCTACTAATATTTTGCAACATGCATGTGTAATAGAGAGCCACAAAAATGTATACACATACAAGAGTCCCAGTAAGGGACATGCAAGATTTTCTCACCTTCTTCTTGAAGTACTGACTGCTATTAATGCATCGTCTTGGTGACATTCTAACAGTCTGACACCAGTTGGACAAAAACTTATGGGAACACGGAACACTACAGAGTAATTCATAAATGTATGCCTGATGTGTGACTTTGAGACCTGAGTTCCCACATCTCTTTAATATAGCAGCTAAAAGCTTTCCTATATCAGCATGTGTGAAATTACATTTTACTATTTCATAGTGCAGAGTGAAAATCAAAGTTCTTGCAAAAGGCTATTTCATGTTTTCTCTTTCGTGATGTCACTAAGAAAAGACGAAAGAACACGACTTAACTATAACTCTTAGAGAGAGACTAATGTCTTTATAAACCAATTATTAAAGTAGAAATGGGCTTAAAGACAAATAGAACTGTGTTGTTAACACTGAAGTAGGACTAACTTCTAAAAATGAACTTATATTTTAGTATAGCTCAGACAAATTCTGTTCCCATGACATTATTTTGCCCCTTCTCCAAAGGACACTTTTCTGCAGCGTTGACAGGAAAATGTGCAGCTTCAATAGAAATATTATACTTAAAGCGGAGGATTACCCAAAAGTGAACCTCTGCTTTTCAGAACCCCCCCCCCCTCCGGTGTCACATTTGACACCTTTCAGGGGGGAGGGGGTGCTGATACCTGTATAAAACCGGTATTTGCACCACTTCCTGGTATAAACTCCTGCGGGAGCCCCGCCCCTTCAGGTCACCCCCCACATTGCTCCCAGAACACAGCGGGGACCAGTGAGGATGGCGCAGCGCGACTCGCGCATGTGCAGTAGGGAACCGGGCAGTGAAGCTGCATCGCTTCACTTCCCGATTCCCTCACCGAGGATGGCGGTGGAGGAAGCTGAGAGCTGAGCAGTTGCTAGCTCTCGGCTGCCGACGTCACGGGTGACCTGGACAGGTAAGTGTCCATTTCTTTAAAGTCAGCAGCTGCTGTATTTGTAGCTGCTGGCTTTTGAAAAAAAAAATTCAGGTGAACCTCCGCTTTAATGGCAATAGCATTCGAGGCCTATTATGCTGCAGATATTCCTCTTGTCCTGCTACAGACTCCCAGACTGTCTAGCGATGTGGCAGATTTATTTATTTTGTCAATTTAGTAAACTGTAAGGCTTCATTTCCACTGGCGTTTTTACAGCCACTTGTCTGGGCGTTTTTTGCAGCTTAAAAATGCCTGTCCATGTTAGTATATGGCCTCATGCCCACCATGACGTTTTTGAGCTGTAGATGGCTGAGACGTTTTTAAGCTGCAAAAACAAACCGTGGGACCAGTGCGTTCTGAAGCTCCAGCAATAGAGCTGAAAAAACGCCAGACATTAAAAAACGCTCAAAAACACTCAAAAACACTCTAAAACAAACATGGACAGGCGTTTTTAAACCACTTAAGGACCGCCGCATGTACATTTACGTCGGCAGAATGGCACCGACAGGCACATCAACGTATATATACGTTGGTGCCTTGGGGGGGTTCGGGGGTCCGATCGGACCCCCCCCGTACATGCGGCGGTCCGCGCGGCTGTAGGAGCGATCCGACAAGAGGGGGCGGCTATTCGTTTTTGTCCGCCCCCTCCGGATCGCTCCCAGCCAATGCGCGCGCCCGCCCCCCTTGTCACTTGCTCCTCCTGTGTGTTGTTTTTTCAACCACCGCTGAGGAGAGATCACAACACAGTAAGTCCTGCACTAACACTACACTAAACTAACACTACACATAGTCACATTTAACCCCCCCGATCGCCCCCCCTCCCCCTGTCACAGTGTCACTGAATGCAGTAATCATACATGTATGATTACTGTATTTTGTGTCAGTGTGACAGGCAGTGTGACAGTCAGTTAGTGTTAGGTCCTGGGTAGCCCCCGTACCCCCCAATAAAGTTTTAACCCCTTGATCACCGCCCTAGTTAACCCTTTCACTCCCTATTGCCAGCATTACTAAGCGATCATTTTTCTGATCGCTGTATTAGTGTCACTGTTCCCGCTAGGTAGCGAATTTTTTTTTTATTGCGATTTTTTTTTACTAAAGACATGTGGCTAAATACATTTTGGCCTAAATGTTTGACTAAAATGTAGTTTATTGATTTTTCTTATAACAAAAAGTAAAAAATATTTTTTTTTTTTCAAAAATGTCGCTCTATTTTTGTATATAGCGAAAAAATAAAAATCGCAGAGGCGATCAAATACCACCAAAAGAAAGCTCTATTTGTGGGAAGAAAAGGACGCAAATTTTGTTTGGGAGCCACGTCGCACGACCGCGCAATTGTCTGTTAAAGCGACGCAGTGCCGAATCGCAAAAACCCCTTGGGTCATTTGGCAGCATATTGGTCCAGGTCTTAAGTGGTTAAGCTGTAAAAAACGCTCAGAAAAGTGGCTGTAAAAACTCCAGTGGAAATGAAGCCTTACAGTATATCTAGCTAACAACTGTAGTGGATATTGGTTTTAAAAGTAAAAACTGGCATTTCAGAAGTGTGTGTTATCACTTTCTGAAATATACCAACATGTTGACCCTTTTTTCTACATTGGAACAATGTTTCACAATGTGTATGTACTGAGAATAATTTAATATCCTTGCCAATAGAATGAATTAATGATCAAATGCTAACCATGTCTAAACATTCAAAAAAGCATGTACAATATGTGACTTTAAGCAGTATTTTTCCTTCCAGATGCTCTGGGGTTCAGAGAGGCTAAACAGACAGGCTATGTGCATGAGGCCTAAAACTCCAACTCGGCACAAAACTAACAAAGTACAATATATCATTAAGGGATTTACTGCATTCTTTTTTTTCTAATTTGTGAAAGATTAAATGATCTGCTTCATCAATCTTGGCATTGCAAGTGTTATCTCTATAACTGACTAGAGATGAGCTCGATGTTCGAGTCGAACGTAAGTTCAACTAGTACATTAGGTGTTTGCCGAACAGCAAATATTATGGGGCGTACGTGGAAAATTTGACCGCCGCGGAACGCCCCATAATGCACTGTGAGACCGCAGTGCATTGATGTCTGATGATTGGCCAAAGCATGCACCTGACCTGCATGCTTTGGCCAATCACTCTGCTGCGAAAGTCATAATTGGCCAAAGGCAGGGTGCCTTTGGCCAATCGTGGCTCAGGGGGGCTAATTCCACGCCCCACACTATATAAGGCTGCTTACATAGCGGCCATGTATAGTGTGTGACTGTGGACGAAGATAGATTGAGCTAGATTAGGCAGGCAGGTTAGTTAGTGGCAGTGTATTTAATATATACAGTCTAGTTTTTTTTTTTTTTAAGTTGGTTTAGGCTTATAGATGACGCATTTGGCATATGGGTGGGCGACCTGAACTCATTTTGGTTGTTTAATGAATATTTGAACCTTTTAGTTCATAGTTTGAAATGTAACATATCTGTTTCAAATGAGGCTACCCCATTTTTAGATACATTATTGGTAGGCATGTGCATTTCGTTTCGTTCCGAATCGAAATTCGGACGGATTTTCCATTATTCGGACATTCGGATGCATACGAATTCCCGAATTGCTATATTAGCGAAATATTTCGACCGTTTTCGGAATTCGTTTGTTTTTGACCGAATTTCGAAAAAAAAATGGTCGAAATCGAAATCAACCAGATTAGAAGTCTCTTTTCGAATAGAATTTTTTTCGAATTAAATTCGAAAATATTTTTCGAAAAAAATAAATAAAAATAAAAATATTTTCGGATTTAATTCGAAAAAAATTCTATTCGAAAAGAGACTATTTGTTTTCTAATCTGGTTGAAATATTTTCGATTTCGACCATTTTTTTTCGAAATTCGGTCGAAAACGAACAAATTCGAAAAACGGGCGAAATATTTTCGATTTCGACCGGATTTTTCGAAATTCGGTCGAAAACGAACGAATTCCGAAAACGAATTCAACACATGTAACGAACCTAACTTAACGAAATGTATTAAATGACTAATTGAAACGAAACGAAACGAAACAAATTTTTCACTTTTGCACATGCCTAATTATTGTATATACAAAAACTGTCGGATTGTAATCAGCTGTTGCACTTTTCTAGGTTTCACCCTCCAGGGGTGTTTAAATCGATGCCCAGGAGCCAGCTAAAACGAGTATCCAGGATCACCAATAGGTTTACTCACTGGGAAAATAAGTTGGATGAAATGGAAGCCAGACTGTGTCAATGTGGATATCCTAGTGTCATAGTTCTTCAGGAACATATAAACTTGCATTACAATAAAGAGAGAACCAAAAATCGCAGGATCCCATTCATTTCCCAATTTCACCCCTTTTCTAATCAAATTAATAATGTAATTAAAAAACATTGGTCCATATTAAATAAGAATTATCCTACTGTCCCTGAATTTTACTATCCATGACAGACTGGTCAAGTCTGACCAATTTAGCACTCCTAGCCCTTCGTATGACATTTTTGGGTCCACCGAATATTGGCTCTTTTCCTTGCCTTTCCTGCATTCAGTGCACGAGCATGATTAAAGGCAAACGTTTTTGTCATCCACATAAAGGATATAATATAAATATTAAAGATTATTTTACTTGTCAATCAGCCTATGTGGTATATTTCATTAAATGTCCATGTGGACTTATTTATGTAGGTGAAAGTTAAAGACAGGATTGCAAGGCATAAATATTCAATTAGGGATAAACTGGACATGTCACCCTTGTCTAGACATTTCTTAGAAAAGAACCATACAGTGTCACAATTAAGATACATGGTGATAGATGGAATTCCAAATAATAGGGGCAACAGGGAACTAAAATTAAGAAAAAGGGAAGTACATTGGAAAAAACGCTTAGACACCTTGCAGCCCAAAGGGTTAAACACTGACTTTGATTTATATCTATTCCTGTGATGGTGTTCATTAATTTTGAATTGTTCTTGTATCGATCGTTTTGGTATAGATCATTTTGGTGTTGATTTTTTACATTTCTGCAGGTTTTTAGTATTATCTTATTGATCTTATTGATCAACAGTAGATGATCTATTTTGGAACAAAAAAAAAAAAAACAGTAGATTAGTATTGATTTATGTATGTTTTTTCATCCTGTAGATGAATTGATGAACTATTCTATCAACTATATCTTTACTTAGTGAGGAATCAAATTCACCTGTTACCAAAAGTCGTTCTGATTTGTGCAATTGATTAATATATAATGATAAGAAATGTAGGGCTCTATATGATGTAATTGATTCCAGCTTGTCTTAATGAATTGATTGAATATTTGTACTAAGGAGATATATATATGGACTTCTGTGCAAGACCAGTTGTAGGTATGCGGTTGTGAAGAAGGACGTTATCGTCAGCCCGAAACGTCACCTTATATTCCTGGTACCTGGTGTAATTTTTTCCAAATAAAGTCTATTTTTGTGCAGCAATTCTCTCTCATTTTTCTATATTATGGTCCTTAGGAAGGACTAGATTGCTTGCACAGCATTCGTGGAGACTGTTCAGTGCACCTCACCCATTCAGTGTAGACTCTACATTCAGTCAGTGCAGGCAGTGTAGTATATATCACAGTGTATTAAAGTGGTTAAGGGGAATCCTGTGTCGAATTTTTTTTTTAAATGGCGTGGGGGGCCCCCCAAAATCCGTACCGGTCCCTGCCACACTTTCCTGACCTGCCATGTCTGCTTGCTCGGATAAGGGTCTGGTATGGATTTTGGGGGGAACTCCACGCTGTTTTTTTTTTGGCGTGGAGTTCCCCTTAATCCATACCCCTTAGTATCCATACCAGATCCAAAGAGTTTAATGTGAACTGGGGGGGGGGCCCTCTGCTTTTTTCCTTGATTTTAATTTATATTACCAGGAGCCAGCAATAGTACTAGACTTTGTATTTGTGGATATTCCCTTCTGCGTCTGACTTTACTTTGAAAGTCCACTTACTTCCTATAGTATTGCAGATAGGAGGGAGCTCTGTGAGTGTCCAGGTTTTATTTTCTTGAAGTGACTTTAATTCTTCTTATGCTGCCTTTCTCCATTTATTGGCTTCACATTTTGGCAGTTTTTCTATGTCTTCCCAGGATGTTGGTTCAAGTATGCTGAGTGTTTTGACAGTTGTGGGGTGGTATCCCCTTTGTAGTCTGAGTGGATCTTCTGATTTCGGGCAGTTCAGCAGGATCTGGGGGGAACTTGATTTAGGCACTGCAAGTTTCACCTCCTTGTTCTGACTCACTTTATAGCTTTTAGGAATTGGTGTTTCTGATGATGGTCTCTTATCAAAATAAACACTACAGCTTGCTACTTTTAATCTTTCTTGGGGGTAGTTCTTTAGGTAGGTTACAGTCCTGACTGCTTCTCTACAGTACTTGTAAGGTAGGTTGCTATTCGATAACATGCATCTGGCCAATTCTATAAGAGTGCGATTTCTCCTTTCTGCTACACCATTTTGTTCAGGATTGTATGGTGTGGTTGTCTGGTGTACAATTCCTTGTCCCTTCAGATATGATGCCACTTCTTTGCTTATATATTCTCCCACATTGTCGATGCGTAATATTCCTGGTTTCTGTTCTAATTTGTTGCTATATATGGCAACTTTTATGCCGTGTACACACAATCGGTTTACCCGATGAAAACAGTCCGATGGACTTTTTTCATCGGATAAACCGATCATGTGTGGGCCCCATCGGTCATTTTTCCATCGGTGTAAAAAAATAGAACATGTTTTAAATTTTTCATTTGGATAAAAAAACGATAGTAAATTCCGATCGTCTGTGTGGAAATCCATTGGAGGAAAATCCACGCATGCTCAGAATCAAGTCGACGCATACTCAGAAGCATTGAACTTCAGTTTTTTCAGCACATCGTAGTGTTTTATGTCACCGCGTTTTGGCACGGTCGGAATTTAGTCTGATAGTGTGTATGCAAGACTGATGAAAGTCAGCTTCATCGTATATACAACGGAAAAATCCATTGGATTTGATTCCATCAGAAATCCGATCGTGTGTACAGGGCATTAAAGTTTCTCTGATGTTTCATTCTTGTGTTTCATCGGATAAGTAGTTGTGTACCTGAAATAAGTATAAATGAAAGTCAGTTGATATCCGTTCCCGCCTGACATGGGAGTCTTCATTGGACCGCATACATCACTGTGTATAAGCTGTAGGGGGTGGGTGTTTTTTCTTGCATTTCATGAGCACTTTGCAAAGCACTATTGTCAAATCTTATGATAAGCCTCTCTTTATAATGTCCTATATAGCTTCTGGACTTCTGTGCCCCAGCCACATGTGCCATAAGCAGAGCTATTTTTCTCAGAAAATAGGTGCAGGAACTCAACCACGACCCGTTCAGATTTCACAAACAGTAGAAGGGTCTTAAAGGGGCATTAAATACCAGAATTGCATTACATACAGTGTGCAGAGTTCAGGGGGTTACAAAGCAGTCACTTGTAAACACAGAAACCAGACTTCTGTGTTCACAAGTGATTGTGGTGAGCGGGCACCAAAGGGTCTGAGCCAAAGGTGGTGGAACTGAGTTCCCCCAAGTTCCCCCAGAAAAAAAGCCCTGGCCATAAGTGAATATATTTGTTGTGTATGTCATTAGAGACTATATTGGCTTGCTGGTCTGTGGTGATGAGCCTGTTCTCCTTTTGCGATAAATAGCTTATTATTGTAAATTGTGCATTCGTCACCCTAACACTTAACTGTGAGACCGTTGTTTGCAAGACTTTTCACTGATAGAAGGCTGACTTCTAGTTCTGGAACATACAGCACTTTCTTTACAAGAATACTGTGGTGACCTGCTTGTGGTGTTTTTCTCATTTGCTTGGAAAACGTTGTCTTTTGCACTATAATTAATGTTTGTGAAGAAGATCTTATCGATAGAAATGTACAGAATGGTGTGCCAGTGAACAGTTCCCGGCGAACATCGCTTGTTCGCGTTCGCCGCCGCCCCCTATTCATTCATCATCATTGAGCAAACTTTGACCCTGTACCTCACAGTCAGCAGACACATTCCAGCCAATCAGCAGCATACCCTCCCTCCCTGACCCTCCCACCTCCTGAACAGCATCCATTTTAGATTAATTCTGATGCTGCAGTCTTAGTGAGAGGAGGGAGAGTGTAGCTGCTGCTGATTTAATAGGGAAATTGCTAGCTAGGCCAGTGTATTCAGTGTCCACTCCAGTCCTGAAAGACTCATCTGATCTCTGCTGTAAGGGCAGTGTGCTGACAGCACCCCAAACGGAGCCGTTGGTCGCGGCGGAGACGATCGGTCCTCTTCCTAGCTGGGTATGGAGACAAGTGAGGGGAAGATGGCCCCCACCCATCTCCATACCATAGCAGGGCAGAAGCGATGTCAAAGTGTCACTTCCGCCCATACGTCTTAAAGGCACATTTTTTTGTTGTCATTTTTTCAAATGACAATATTTTTTGTATTGCATTTTAGTCTAAATATGAGATCTGAGGTCTGTTTGACCCCAGATCTCATATTTAAGAGGACCTGACATGTTTTTTTTCGATTACAAGTGATGTTTTCATTCCTTGTAATAGGAATAAAAGTGACATTTTTTTTTTAAACAGTGTAAAAATAAATAAAATCAAGTAAAATAAAACAAAAAAAATGTTTTTAAAGCGCCCCGTCCCTATGAGCTCACGCGCAGAAGCGAACGCATGCGTGAGTAGCACTCGCATATGAAAATGGTGTTCAAACCACACATTTGAGGTATCGCCGCAATCGTTAGAGGGAGAGCAATAATTCTAGCCCTAGACCTCCTCTGTAACTCAAAAGATGCAACCTATAGAATTTTTTAAACTTTGCCTATGGAGATTTTTAAGGGTAAAAGTTTGACGCCATTCCATGAGTGTGACATGTTGGGTATCAATTTACTCGGTGTAAAATTATCTTTCACAATATGAATAAAAATTGGGCTAACTTTACTGTTGTCTTCATTTTTAATTAAAAAAGTGTATTTTTTCCAAAAAAAGTGTGCTTGTAAGACCGCTGCGCAAATATGGTGTGACAAAAAATATTGCAATGGCCGCCATTTTATTCTCAGGGGGAACCCTGCACCAAAATTAAAAAAAAATCCATACCAGGCCCTTCAGTGAGTGGGGTCCCCCCAAAATCCAAACCAAACCCTTATATAGTTCGCCAGGAATCCCAACGGGAAAACCGAGAACCTGCCCAAGAAAGTTTCCCCGTGTACACACGGCCAGGTTTCCCATTGGGAAAACTGCGGGGAGTGCTTTGGACAGGAACCCCGCCGTGTGTATGCTCCCTCGCAGTGTTTCCCCATAGGAAAACTGCTGGGTTTAAAACAGCTGGGAATCCCGGTGGGAAAATAGAGAGTAGGTTCTCTATTTTCCCGCCGGCATTCCCAAACTGGCTCATCCCTCATCTTGTACAGTTTTCTTAATAGGAATAGCTTATTGTTTAGACATGAACGCTCATGCAGCTTTTGTAATGAAGTCCACTTACCTTTAGCCGTTTCCTCTGTTCTTATGTGGATAAATTGGTCATCTTCCACTAGTAAGCTTATAGTTAGTTACTTTTGCTTATGTACAAAACTGTGTAGCGCTGGAATAAGAATAAACCAATTGTGACAATGAGTGAAATAACAATAAAATGTGAAATCAATCAATATTAATAATCAGTCCACATGTGAAAAAGATCAAAATCAATCAATTATGCCTTGTACACACGATCAGTCCAAACCGATGAAAACGGACTGAAGTTCATTTTCATCGGTTCACAGACTGATGGTCTGATGGTCTGATGTGCGTAAACACCATCAGTTCAAAAACCGATCGTGTCAGAACGCGTTGACGTAAAACACAACGTTGTGCTGAAAAAAACGAAGTTTAATGCTTCCAAGCATGCGTCGACTTGATTCTGAGCATGCGCGGGTTTTGAACCGATGCTTTTGCGTACTAACCATCGGTTTTGACCGATGGTCAGGCGTCCATCAGTCCGATTTAAAGCAAGTTTTAAAACTTTGGACTAAAAAAAAAAATAATAAAAAAAAAAAACTTTGGACTGAAGGACAAAAGACTGATGGGCCATACACACGGTCGGTTTGAAACGATGAAACTGAACTTCAGTCCGTTTTCATTGGTTTGGACTGATCGTGTGTACACGGCCTAATAGAAGCAGTCCACAAATAAGAAATTCCAAATGGAAAAAACTTCAATGAGTTCAAAGAGAAACATCCAATGTGAGGAAAGGTGTAGATAAATCCAATACGTGAAGATAACCGTCAGCAGAGGATAAATTCAAGGCTTACTGGATAGCCTGTGACCACCCTTCTCAGGGGGGTAGAACAGGCTAAATTAATTGGTAAGTCACACAGGGACGTTAGGAAATCCTTTTCTCTCTCCCAAAACGAACGGCTCAACTCCACAGCTCCAGATGATTCACTGATACTTCTGGGGTAATCCACAGATTGTCATAGTGCAGGCGTTCAAAAAAAGGGGGGGTTTTATTTAAAACGAAATAAAAAAATATTACAAAATGTTCTCTTAAACAGAGAGATAAAAACGATCCTTGCAAGGAAAGAGAAACAAAGTTCTGTACTGTGTCAGTCTAGCTGAGATTGTTCGCGCATGCGCAATACTTGTGCGTTACGCCCCACGATCGTTTTGTCACACTGACGTCATCAGGTTCAGATAAAAGTGGTCTATGTGGCAGATTCGCCACAGAGATCACTTTTATTGGGGGCGGGAGAGGGGCCCACCTCGTGCCACGCTCCGGTCATCTCCACCGCTTTCCGGAGCTGTCGGTAGCGGCAAAGACGATCAGTACCTCTTCCCTCACTGCCTGGATGCTGAGTGAGGGAATGTCAAATGTCACTTCTGCCGAATGCTCTTAAAGGAGAATTACATTTTTGTTATTGAACTTTAGCGTAAATATGAGATCTGAGGTCTATTTGACCCCAGATCTGACATTTAAGAGGTCCTGCCATTCTTTTTTTATATTACAAGGGATGTTTACATTCCCTGTAATAGGAATAAAAGTGACCCATTTTTTTTTTCAAAGGACCGTGTCAAAATAAACAATAAAAGGTCAAATAAATAATGATAATAATAAAAAATTAAGCGCACCGTCCCACCAGCTCGCACGCAGAATAACCTGCATATAACGGTGTTAAAACAACACGTGAGTTATTTCCACGATAGTTAGAGGGAGAGCATAAATTATTGCCTGAGACTTCCTCTGTAACTCAAAACTGGTAACCTGTAGACATTTTTAAACATCGCCTATAGAGATTTTTAAGGGTAAAAGTTTGTTGCCAATTTATGAGCAGGTGCAATTTTGAAGCGTGACATGTTGGGTATCCATTTACTCGGCAAAACATTATCTTTCACAATATAAAGAAAAATTGGTTGTCTTATTTTTTTATTAAAAAAAGTGTATTTGTAAAAGTGTGCTTGTAAGACCGCTTCGTAAATACGATGTGACATAAAGTATTGCAACGACCAACATTTTATATAATATATAATAATAATATATAATGTTTGAGGGGTCTAAGTAATTTTCTAGCAAAAAAAAACATGATTTTTTTTCTAACACTGAGTCTGGAAAATAGGCCTGGTCCTGGTGGTTACAATTCCACAGCTGGTAATTGCCATTGTTCAGCTTTGTATTTATAGCTTCACATCTGAACCGCTTGCCATCTTTAAGCAGCTTGTATACAGTACTCACAGTATTGTAGATTTCTCTTTCCAGTGCCTGGGTGTTGCTGGGTGCCTGTAGTATCCTCGCCAATGCCTGGGTGCATGGGACCCATAACCTGTTATCAAAGTATTGAAATTATGCGCTAGAAGCTTCTTGGATGCAGAGAACACTTTACTGTCATGGAGGAATATCAGAACATGTATTTTCATGGAACAGTAACAAGTAGCATACAACTTCACACACTTAGGAATGAAGGTACTTCCTCTAAACACATTACCATAGAATACACATTATAACATTGCAGTGACACCTACTGGTACAGATGGGTATATTGCATACAGTATTGTTCACAGCACAGAACAACCATTCTGTTGTGCTTCCAACAAATACTACTTTAGGAAATTAGAGATGGTATTTAATCATGATAATGATACAGTTGTGCTCATAAGTTTACATGCCCTGCAGAATTTATAACTTTTTGGCCATTATTCAGAGAATATGAATGATAACACAAAACTTTTTTTTCACTAATGGTTTGTGTTTGGCTGAAACCATTTATTATCAATCAACTGTGTTTACTCTTTTTAAAACATAATGACAACAGAAACTACCCAAATGACCCTGATCAAAAGTTTACATACCCCAGTTCTTAATACCGTGTATTGCCCCCCTGTAAACATCAATGACAGCTTGAAGTCTTTTATGGTATTTGTGGATGAGGCTCTTTATCTTGTCAGATGGTAAATCTGCCCATTCCTCTTGGCAAAAAGCCTCCAGTTCCTGTAAATTTGTGGGCTGTCTTGCATAAACTGCACGTTTGAGATTTCCCCAGAGTGGCTCAATGATATTGAGGTCAGGAAACTGAGATGGCCACTCCAGAACCTTCATTTTATTCTGCTGTAGCCAATGACAGGTCAAATTGGCCTTGTGTTTTGGATCTTTG
Source organism: Rana kukunoris (assembly GCA_029574335.1). Lineage (NCBI taxonomy): Eukaryota > Metazoa > Chordata > Amphibia > Anura > Ranidae > Rana > Rana kukunoris. The sequence goes on from CM056052.1 coordinate 222,701,711, forward strand.
TCATGTTGGAATGTCCAATTACAACTCATATGCAGCATCCTGGCTGATGAATGCAAATGTTCCTCCAATGATTTTTGATAACATACTGCATTCATCTTGTCATCAATTTTGACCAAATTTCCTGTGCCTTTGTAACTCACACATCCCCAAAACATCAGCGATCCACCTCCGTGTTTCACAGTAGGAATGTTGTACCTTTCATCATAGGCCTTGTTGACTCCTCTCTAAATGTAGCGTTTATGGTTGTGTCCAAAAAGCTACATTTTGTACTCATCACTTAAATTACTTTGTGCCCGAAGGTTTGAGCATTGTCTCTGTGCTGTTTGGTAAACGGAATACTTTGTGGCATTTGTGTAGTAATGGCTTTCTTATGGCGACTCGACCATGCAGCCCATCTTTCTTCAAGTGCCTCCTTATTGTGCATCTTAAAACAGCTACACCACATGTTTTTAGAGAGTCCTGTATTTCATCTGAAGTTATTTGAGGGTTTTTTTTTGCATTCCGAACAATTTTTCTGGCAGTTGTGGCTGACATTTTCCACTTCTTGATTTGAGTTTTAACACTGCTGATTGGCATTCTCAATTCCTTGGATATCTTTTTATATCCCTTTCCTGTTTTATACAGTTCAGCTACCTTTTCCCGCAGATACTTTGATAATTCTTTTGCTTTCCCCATGACTCGGAATTCAGAAATGTCAGTGCAGCACTGGATGAAAGATGCAAGGGTTTGTCAGGAGTCCAGAAACTCATTGAACTTTTTATATACACACTAATTACAAGCAAACAGATCACAGGTGAGGATGGTTACCTTTAAGGCCGCGTACACATGATCAAATCTATCTGCTGAAAACGGTCTGACAGACCGTCTCAGCAGACAGATTCGATCGTGTGTACGGGCGAGGCGAAGGATTTGGCCAGCAGACAGATTTTAAAGCATGCTGCCCGCAAATGCGTCGAATAGATTAGACGCATGCGCGGAAGTGTTTTACTTCCTGGTGCGGTGACGTGGCGGTGTCAACGTCACCGCGCTGTCTGCCGGCGGGGATTTCGGTTTGATAGTGTGTACAGCGATCAAACCAAAACAGCCAGCAGACAAATATGTTCAAATCGGTCTGTCAGACCGATTTGAACAGATATATTTGGTCGTGTGTACGCGGCCTAATAGCCATTCAAACCCCTTTTTGTCAACTTGTGTGCATGTTATCAGGCCAAAATCACCAGGGTATGTAAACTTTTGATCAGGGTCATTTGGGTAGTTTCTGTTGTCATTGTGATTTGAAAAGAGTAAACAGAGTTTATTGGTAATTAATGGCTTTCGCCAAACACCGACCATGAGTGAAAGAAATGTTTTTGTTTTATCATTCATATTCTCAGAAAAATGGCCCAAGAAATCATGAATTCAGCCAGGGTATATAAACTTATGAGCAAAACTGTATGTAGGTGGTATTTTCAATTTAGGCAAATCAGACTTCCTCAAGGCACATATAGAAACTAAAGCATACTCATGCAGCAATTAGGAAAGACAAGTAAGCTGCAACCGATACACTAACCAGTCATTCTTTCATCAGCAAATATTATACCTCCATTAGCCACACCTGTACATTTTCCTTCTGAGAAAAGATGTATAACTGCAGTTTGAAAATAATGATATTCACGTTTAACTTATTGTGAAATTCTATCTCAAAGACCTTCTATCAGCATGGAAATATCCAGGCTTGTAGTATCACTATGAATCCTGCTTTGCTCCATTATTAAGTCTGTTTTCTACAAGCTTCTCCCCTAAGTCTTTCGGTTCACCATTCCAACACTGTGAGTCATTTTACGTTCACAAAAACAACGAACATTGTTTTCTGCTGCCCCTATAAAAATTTACAAGGAATGTGGGGACAGAAGGAACCTGCTGTAGGCACTGAAACTCTCTATCTATCTATCTATCTATCTATCTATCTATCTATCTATCTATCTATCTATCTATCTATCTATCTATCTATCTATCTATCTATCTATCTATCTATCCTTCTTTATCTCAAAGGCAATATACATACCTAGCTATGTACTTCTGTTTCATCCCACATATTAAGTATTCTCTGGGGAATTAAAAATGTTATATTCCTTGTACAACATAATTTATTTCTCCAGACTTCAGTGGAAAATAGATCTAAAAATAGTGAATTTGTGAAATCCTCCCTTGCTATAATTCATTGAGAGTTTCCGCAGACTTAGTCCTAAAATAGCTATATGTCTTGTTCATGGAAGTGAAGCATGTTATCTAATTTCCTGCACATGCATGAGGACAATGCGTATATTTAACAGGTCAACTTCTACAAACTTTTTATCAACAGGTAGGCATTGCATTATGCAATATTGGATTTCATGCCCATTTGGTACACGGGCAGTTAATTTAGCTTACATAAAAAGATTAAAACACTTGAATATCTTTTTAGAGGAGTGACTGAATTATTTCTCAAGAAAATGGTTTTGCCTAGACCTCTTCAGGCTTTTGTAGGTTTTAATTGGAAGACATATTTTGTTCTGGAACTAATCAACAGGATATGACACATTTTGTAATGAGGAGGTGCTCAGCATTTTTCTTTCTTTCCTTTTTAAGACATATACCAGCTATTGATAGTGAAAGTTGTAATGATTATAAAATGCAATGCTTTACATTTACTTTTGAGTGAATTACCGGTACTTTACAATTATTTTACACAATATAAACATGTTTATAAGAAAATATACAATATGGCACATTTTATTATAGGAATATGCAAAAGTTTAACTTTGTTTCAAGTGTAATTTATAGCCACTTTGTTTTATTATTTTAATTTTAAATACAGGAGGGAAAGGTCAGCATATTTTATACTGTTTAACTTCACTTTCTGTCATTGAGAAGTAACAGAAAGTGAGGGGGAGTCTCTACAAGTTAGAATTACCCTGCTAGACAACTGTCACTGGAATCAGTGTCCACATTTTTTAGACATTCTGTATATAGCCCTACAGAACAGACAGGCACAGTCCATAGGGGCTTTGCTGCTTAACTGCAAACAGGAACATGAACTTTATTCATGGAAAATACATAGAGCATACGTAGATGCAGCTACAAACTTATAAACACTGCCATCCACTGGTTGAAGAATATATCTCTACTAAATATTGATGTACAGTAGTTGTTGACAAAATACAATTCTGTATTTTAACAACATTGAAAGATTTATCTTTACCTTTTTATATGGTGACAATTCAAATTATGGGTTTCCCATCACTTTCTGTTTTAGTAACAATGGTCACAAGGACTAAAAAAGAAGGTCAATCTACTTAATGGGCACCCAGACATCAATAGAAACTTGAATTCTTGGGGGGGCGTGGTCTGCGCATGGCCGAGTGAGGTTGTGAAGGTGTGAGCTCCCGCTACCTCCATGTCCTCCGTGCGTGAGACATACCTATAGACCGAGGAAGGTGACTTGTTGCCGGTGAAGTCTCCCCTGATCGTCCCCGCTGGGAGCTGTTTGGAGAGTGAGGCCCGTTGATCGACCCCTTGCTGACCCCGCTGCCGACTCCGCTGCCCGCCGCGTCCTGTGCGTCCTATTCCCCCGCCCTCCGCCTGATGCGTGGTGTGAGTGCTGGCGCTGTGGAGGAGACCTGTCGGCTCCGGCGTGATCAATTGAAAGAGGGAGCTAGGCGCTGTGAGAAAGGAGCTGAGGAGACTGGAGACGGGAGAAGGAACGAGGAGCAGGTTGGGAGACTGTGTTGGTGAAGCTCAAAAATTAGATAGGTGGCGGTGAGCGGCGAGCTGTGGGGAGGGTCTATTCCAGCCCCCCAAGTTTCTCAAGCCACCAAGCGCCTTAGAGAGGCGCCGGGAGGAGCGTATACCATAAAGCTTAAAGCTAAAAAACTAAGGTGGAAAGTGGAGGGGAGGTATGTGTGCAGCTAGAGCCAGAGATACACGTACATCCCGGAGGACCGCATTGTTAACCCAGCCACCCAACCTAGCAGGCCATCTGGAGATCCAGAGCTACTTTTCCAAAATGGAGAAAGGGGGCGAACAGGGTCAGTGCCAGGAGAGTCCGCAGACACCAAGACAGAACATCATCCCAAGGCTAGAGGTGCGGGCAGATGTGGAGACATTGCAGACAGCCCCTCAAAGCCCCCGGGTGACTAATACAGGTGGGAGGGATCCCCCAGCTAGATCGAGCGAAGGGGAGAAGAATGAGCTTGAGACCTTAAAATCCCTGATACAGGCACTACCAACAAAAGAGGACATTACTATACTAATTACGAAAATAGAGGAAGCTCACGGCAGAGAAATGGAAGAGATTAAAGGGGAAGTCCAGGGTCTGGAAAAACGCACGACAATGAATGAAAGGACCTCCAAGGACCTTATACTGCGAGTGACGACATTGGAACAGGAAAGAAATAGGCAATCAGAGGTGATCAACTCCCTACAGCTACAACTGGAGGAAATCCAAGACAGAAATAGACGGAATAATCTTCGCATACGAGGTATCCCTGAAGCATCAGTCCCAGAAGCCCCAGAAGACCTCCAAGAGACGGTAAAAAATATTTTTCTGGTATTATTGAAAGATGCTTTACCTTTAAACCTTGAGATGACAGAGTGCATAGAGCCCTGGGCCCCAAGCCCAAAGATAGCTCTCGGCCTCGAGATGTGATATGTAGACTGCACTACTTTAGACAAAAAGAGGCAATATTGAGGAAATCCTGGGACATGGGGACTATAGAATTTAACGGAGCTCAGTTGAAGATACTCCCAGACCTATCAAGTGCTACTCTGCAACGGAGAGCTATGTTACGTCCCATATTAGATCGAATAAGGGAAATAGGGGGAACATACAGATGGAGGTATCCCATATCAGTACTAATCAGGAAACAAGACACAGGTACATTTTGGCTGCGCTCCAAGAATGACTTGCCGGAACTTTTTTCCTTTTTGGGGATCAACCCTTTTGAGGTTGTGGATTGGAGACAGCCAATCTTGAGGAATAATTAAAAATTGAGGACTTGCTGGCTGCCCCTCTCTCCCCCCCCCTTTTTTTTTTCTCCCCCCTCTCGTCTTTTTTTGGACCTTTGAGAGAGATTGGACTTTTTATTTTTATTTTATTTTTTTTCTCTTTTTTTGCTTCTCCTTTTTGTGCCTTTCATTGTTGAGCTCTCTCCTCCTTTTGTCTTTTTTGGCCTTACCTCCTTAGGACTTTTTAAAAACCCTTGAGTGTTGTAGACCGTGCGAGGAGTGTGCAGAGTGTGGGGGGAATTGAGGGGGGGTGAGGGGGGGTGAGGGGGGGTGGGGGGGGGATTGGGAGGAGGTGGGAGGGGGGAATGGGGATTAGACGGGGGGAATAAGATAGGGAAGTGGGAAGTAAGGGGTGGGGGTATAAGGGGGGTATAATGGGGGTAATATAATTACACTACACATCATAATGGATAAATAGAATAATATACACTTTACACAAGGGTTAGGGAGGTTTAGGGGGTGGGAATTAAAGCGAGAGCCCTATGGGCATAATAAACAGAAGGGCACCACATAAGCCACAGAAGACACTAAATAGGTTAGCTACGACTCACTGTTCACAATTCACAGCCCACAGTATTAGAGCAGGTAGGCTCTCACAGTAATATATACACACATTGGGGGGGGGGTAGGACGGGAGGGGGGTAGGGAGGGGGGGAGGAGGGGGGGGGAGTCCCCCGACACTAGCAGGCTAATAGATAACCTAAGTATAAGGATCAATACAATTTATTTGGAATTATTAAAGCATTATAAATGTATTATGAATATGTACGAGAAATCATACCAGGGGAGATTAGTTGGATAGGGCACGGATGGAGACGTACTAGGTATGATCTCTTAGAATGTATTATAAAATTAGTTTCCCTTTTCTCTTTTTCCTTTTTCCTTTTTCTTTTTGAACCACTGTAAGAATTATTATAAGAATACTGTATTACAGATTATTATTTATTCTGTACTGTGACAATGCTATATGAATAACCGGTACATATACTCTATAGACTTTAAGCAGGCTTATTGATAACCCAGGTACAAGGATCAGTACAATTTATCTGGAATTATTAATGCATTACTATTGTATTGGACCGGGGGGAATTAATTGGTTAGGGCACGGATTGAGAGGTGCCACGTATGATCTCTTAGAATGTATTATAAAATTAGTTTTCCTTTTTTTCTTTTTTTTGAACTACTGTAAGAACACTGTATTACATATTATATGTACTATGTACTGTGATAATGCTATATGAATAACTGGTATATACATTCTATCTAGTGATCTAACCTTAGGATTGGGAGGGGGGGGGGAACATTTATATACGGGGAAGCCATTAGGGGGAGGGAGGACATTACCCTGGAGTTATTAATGAATAGGTACATAGGGAGAATGAGTAGTTTTTGAGTGGGGAGATGATATGGGGGGGGGTGGGAGGGGGGGGGAGAGAGGGGGGAGGAATGAAATTAGGATAAATTAGGATAACTCGAGAGCCAGGGATTAATAAAGATAGGCAACATAATATTTATAATATATCGTTTAATATATATAGTATAATTTAAATAAAGTGGAGTTGGAAGGAGGGCTGGAGGTAGCGAGGGCACCTTGGTACAGGAGCGTGCGTAACCAGTACCCCCCGATAGGGAATTACTCAGGGGAATACTCAGGGGACAGGGTATTAGAGTAAGCAAGTAGGAGCTAAATTGGCTCTGGGGTAGAGGGGGGGTCTGTGCACTGAACCCCCCCGACCCCCACTGTCAATAAGTCAGGGGAAGCGGAGGGTTGGGTTGGGTGGGGCGGGAGGGGTTTTTCCTCTTGTTCCTTTTTTTATTTTATTTATTTTATTTTTTTGTTGTGTTTTTTTTTTTTTCTTTTTTTTTTTTTTTTCTCTCTTTTTCTCTCCTTCTCCCTCCTCTCTCCTCTTTTTGCTGCGGCGCACTCCCCTCCCTCCCCCACTTGTTCTCCTCGCCTCCCGGCTCTAGGGGAAGAGGGGGGGAGAGGGAAGGGGAAGGCCCCGGGTTGCAAGATGGGGGGTATAAGGATTACCACCTTTAACGTCAAGGGACTAAACACCCCAGAAAAAAGGAGAATGCTCCTTAGTGAACTCAAAAAAATGCGCTCAGACGTGGCCTTTGTCCAAGAAACCCATTTTAGAGCCAGTCGGTTACCCTATCTACAAAATAGATTCTACCCCTGTGCCTACCACTCCTTTAGCCCAACATCTAAATCTAAAGGAGTGGCTATATTAATATCCAACCAGATTGCCTGGGCATTAACGGAAAAACAGATAGATGAAAATGGAAGGTATATATTCTTAAAAGGTACCTTAGGAGACGAGAAAGTAACATTAGCTACGATATATACACCTAATACGTATCAAGATACCTTCCTAATTAAAGTATTGTCTAAATTAGACAAATTTGTAGAAGGGAAGTTGATCCTAGGAGGAGATATTAACATGACACTGGACCCCAAATTAGATACATCTCTAGGATCTTCCTCCTTATCGGGAAAATCGAGGAGGCGTGTTCTACAAAAGTTAAAAGAAATGCATCTGGTTGATGCTTGGAGGATATTCCATGGAGAGGAGAGAGACTATACCTTCTATTCCAATCCACATAAAAGGTATTCCCGGTTGGATTATTTCTTGATCCCTCATTATTTACTGACAGGAGTTGAGGAAGTAAACATTGGGAATATAACTTGGTCAGACCACGCCCCAGTGGCAATTGACATAACAATATCAGGCAAGGCTCTCTCCACGGGGTATCGTTGGCGTCTGAATGAAAGCTTACTACAGACCCCAGAGGTTAAAGAGGCAGTAGAAAAGGAACTAGGAGAATACTTTCGGTTCAACGATACCCCGGGGAGCGACCCAAGTGTGGTGTGGGAGGCCCACAAGGCGGTGATGAGGGGACTATTAATAAAGCATGGGGCAAGAATAAAAAGAATGCGAGAAAATCAGGTTAGGAAACTAACGATAGACATCCAAACCTTGGAAATGCAACACAAGGGTATACAGTCAATAAGCGTAGGAGAAGAACTAGGACATAAAAGGAGGGAGTTAGCTGACCTACTGAGGTATAAAGCTAAAGCGATTATTCAAGTAGGTAGAAGGATAATATATGAACTAGGGGATAAGTGCGGTAAAGTCTTAGCAGGGAAATTAAAAGACACTAGGAATACTGTGTATATACCACATATTAAGGGTAAGAACGGTCAGGTAAGGTCACTCCCTAAAGATATAGCACAGAGATTCAGAGAATACTATTCCTCCCTATACAACTTAGAACAAATAGATATCCCTAGAGGAAGGATAGAGGATTATTTATCTTCAGCACATCTTAAAAGACTAACCTCAACTGAAAGGGAGAACCTGGACAGACCCATCTCAATGGAGGAACTCCAAGGAGTTATGAAAATGGTGAAAAAAGGGAAAGCTCCAGGTCCAGATGGGTTCTCTATACAATATTACCAGCATTTCCACCTCGTTCTGGGACCGTATATGATTAGGATGTTCAATGAGATCGGCCGATCTACCGCACTCCGCCCGGAAGCCCTCATGGCACATATTGCGGTGATTCTCAAAGAAGGGAAGGACCCGGCGGAGTGCGGTAGCTATCGCCCGATCTCATTGTTGAACACAGATCTAAAACTTTTCACTAAATTAATAGCAGCCCGATTACAGCCCCTCTTGACACAGCTAATACATCTAGATCAGGTGGGCTTTATCCCGACCCGGGAAGCCAGGGACAATACCATCAAAGTGCTGAACCTGGTACACTAGGCAAGAGAAACCAAAACACCTTCAATCTTTCTGAGTACAGACGCCGAAAAGGCCTTCGACCGTGTTAATTGGAAGTTTATGGCAGGAGTATTAAGACACATTGGACTGGGAGAACATATGTATAGATGGATTATGGGGGTATATACTACACCTCAAGCACTAATCAAGGTAAACGGGATCCTCTCAGAGCCCATTAAAATATTGAATGGAACAAGACAGGGGTGCCCATTGTCCCCGCTATTATATGTTTTGACACTGGAACCTCTGTTGAATAGGATAAGGCAAAATCCGAGAGTCCGGGGATTAGATATAGGGGACAGAGAATATAAAATTTCTGCATTTGCAGATGATATGCTGTTCACCATATCTCACCCCCGGGAATCACTACAGAACCTGATGAGAGAAATAGAGGAGTATGGGGAATTAGAAAATTTAAAAATTAACTATGAGAAATCAGAAGCAATGAGTGTGGAATTACCGGGGGGCCTACAACAAATTCTAAAACCCAGCTTTAAATTTAAGTGGGTTAAGACCTCTCTGAAATATTTGGGGATACATATCCCGCCAAAACTAGGTAACATTTTTGAAGCAAATTTCCCTCCATTGATGAATATAATTAAGGATACTTTGAGGAAATGGCAGAGGGGATTTCATTCTTGGTTTGGGAGATGTAATGCTATTAAGATGAGCATACTCCCTAGAATACTATATTTGCTTCAAACAATACCAATTAAGATCCCCCCTGCCTTTTTACTTCAAGTAAACAGGCTTCTTTTTAAGTTCATTTGGTCTAAGAAAAAACCCAGGGTCAGTAGGAGTAGAATGTTTTTACCTAAGAGTAACGGAGGCTTAGCAATACCAGATGTAACTAAGTATTATCAAGCGGTCCATATGGGTAGGATTATAGAATGGGGTAGGAGTACAGGATCAAAGCTATGGGTAGACCTCGAACAAGAAATCAGTCAAGTCCCACTGCATAGAGCACTCTGGTGCTATCAAGCACTGCCAAAACAATTAAAAAATCATCCAATCATAGGGACGACGCTAGCAATAGGCCATAAGATATCCCAGTTAGGTAAACATACCTCAAGATATTCCCCCCTGTATCCAGTACTAGGAAACCCATGCTTCCCACCAGGTATGGAGAAAGGAGCTTACAGGAATCTGAGAGAGAGGGGCCTTATACAGACAGTAAATTTCTCAGAACGAGACAGATGGCCAACTGTATCCGAATTGGCACTCCCGGAAAGAAGATATGGGGTTAAAAATTGGCAAGCTATACAATTGTGTCACTTTCTGAACTCCTTGGGACCAATAAGTAGATACAAAAGGAAATTAACACAATTTGAAAGATACTGTGAAGACCAGGAACCCCCAGATAAACTACTGTCTAGGATGTATAGGCTAGGAATAACACCTTTAGAAGGCCAGGAGATACCATCTATAAGAGAATGGGCCAGAGATATGGAGAGAAATTTCTCACAAACTCAGCAGCAAAAAATAATTAACTTAACCATGAAAACATCAATAAGCACTAGGCTCCAAGAATTAAACTATAAAATATTAAATAGATGGTACTATACACCAGAGAAACTGAGTAGGGTGTACCCGGGAACCTTAGATACCTGTTGGAGATGTAAGAAAGACAGGGGAACCATATACCATCTATTCTGGATCTGTCCAAAGATTAGGAAATACTGGCAGGAAGTAATAAGGATAACCCAAAAATTTACAACATATCAAATGCAGGACGACCCAGCTTTCTGTCTGCTGCACCTAACACAGATTCCAATAAAAATATATAAGAAATCGATCATATGTCATATGATCAACGAAGCTAAGGCGGGGATAACTCAAAATTGGAAAAAAAATAACCCCCCTACGATAACCGACTGGCTCTATAGGGTGAGGAATATTTGCGCAATAGAAGACGTGGTCTTATCAGCCCAAGATAGAAAGGAACAATATAATATGACCTGGGGAGCATGGAACACATTTATGTACTCAGAAGAGGGGAGGAAGTTGATGGGGAGGGGAGTGGAGGAACGGGATAGAACAAGGCCCTAAGAAATCGGATGGGGAGCTCTGTCCCACAGGAGGGGAGAGGAGGGAGAAAGTGGGTGGGGGGGAAGACCCCCCCCTTTTTTTTTTTTTCTTTGGGGGTAGGGGAGGGTAGGGGGGGAAGAAGGGAATAAAAGGAGATACGGTAACACAAGAGAATACGGGAATTATAAATGGAATCAGGGACAGGGGGGGGTTGGGGTAAAAAAGACAATTAAAGATGGACAGTAGGGAAAGACTGGAGAAAATAGGGGAACATGACACCCTACTAAATAGAGGGGGAACTAAAACCTGGAGGAGAAACTTCAGGGCTTTGCAGCTAGGTGAACCCCAGACGTAAACAATTAGCCTCCATTTACCCCTATCCTGCCACCTCTAAGTTTCTTTCCTAGCCCTAACAAATATAAGGGGCTACAAGACAATAAGTGACTGTTCTGTATATATGTTTTGTTATAATGTGATGAATAAGAAATTACTGTTGTAAAACCAATATTTCCTAAATAAAAAAGAAGGATTACATTTAAAAAAAAAAGAAACTTGAATTCTTCCTTACTCTATCTAAAAGTAGAAAAAATATTGGCTATACATCTTTTTTAATGCTATTGGATGTGATTCATTCATCCCAATCTTCAGCATACCCCACATAAACTGCTTCTACCACTGTTTAATTAGCACAGCAACCTAGGCCTAATTTTCTGTACATTGGCTACAATGGGCTATGTAGTACAACACTCAAGGCATTACACAATCAGAAGTTCCAGGAAAATGGGTATCTTTACCAAATGAATTAGATTTTGGAAAGTAGAGATGATCTACCTCTGCTACTATAAATACGCAACTGGATCAGGAATACTTTAAATGATTTTAAGGATAACCTTTTTATTTTATTTTATTTTTTTAATAAACATGTTATACTTACTTGTTCTGTGCAATGGTTTTGCACAGAAAAAAAAAATTCTGCTTTTAGAACCACTTTTACAATTGAAGGGGTTATGTTCAAATACTGTAGTAGATGAGAAAGTAAAAGTGAAATAAAATTAGGGTAGTTGTTTAACCACTTAAGGACAGGAAGTTTTTGCCCCCTTAATGACCAGGCCATTTTTTGCGTTACGGCACTGCATCATTTTAACTGACAATTACACGGTCGTATGATGTCGTACCCAAACAAAATGTATGTGCTTTTTTTCCTTACAAGTAGAGCTTTATTTTCTTGGTATTTGATCACCTCTGTGGTTTTTATTTTTTGCGCTATAAGCAAAAAAAAGAGTGGCAATTTTGGAAAAAACACAGTAGCTTTTACTTTTTGCTATAATAAATATCCCCCAAAAAATGTAAAAAAAAGAATTTCGTCATCAGTTTAGGCCAATATTTTTGGCAAAAAATTGCAATAAGCGTATATTGATTGGTTTTTGCAAACGTTATAGCGTCTACAAAATAGGGCATAGATTTATGGCATTTTTATAATTTTTATTTATTTTACTAGTAATGGCGGCGATCTGTGATTTTTAGCAGGACTGTGACATTGTGGCAGAAAAGGTCAGACACTTTAGACACATTTTTGGGACCACTGACAGTGATCAGTGCTATAAAAATGCACTGATTACTGTGTAAATATCACTGACAGGGAAGGGGTTAACACTAGGGGGCGATCAAGGGGTTAAATGTGTTCCCTGGTGTTTGTAACTGTGGGGGGATGGGACTGACTGGAGGAGGAGAGAGATCGCTGTTCCTAATTACTAGGGACAGCAGATCTGTCTCTCCTCCCCTGTCAGAACAGGGATCTGTCTGTTTACATCGACATATCCCCATTCTGACTCTCTGTGGAGCAATCGCTGGTGACCGGCAGACATCGTGGCTCCCGGGCCATGCGCATCGGCTCCAGCGTTGCAGCCTGCGCGTGCCCCCTATCACTCTTAAAGCGGCTAATGTACACCTATGACAATTCGCTCAGGTGAACCAACCTGTCGCATTATACAAAACCAACAATACAACACATACAAAAACAAAACTTAAACAACACAAAACATACATCGGCAGTAGTTTGCTCCTTACCCACTCCATACTATTATCAACAGCATAGTTATACAAAAGTCAAAAGTCAGCATACAACAAAGTATAAAGGTAGTATTACCCCTTTGTGGGATTACATATTAATTTTACTCTAGCAAATGGAGACTGCACCACCAACCTCCCTATTTACGGCTGTATAGGAGATAGGGTCAGGGGGCTAGCCAGCCACCTGCCCCAAATCTTATCAAAGGACTTATTTATTTTCCTAATCTCAAAAGTGAGCTTGTAAAGCGGGAGGGCGTCATTGACTAGTTTCAACCATAGGCCCCTTGTCGGGATCGCCGCTTCCTTCCAGGTCAACAGGATGGATTTCTTAACATAGAAATATAGGATTCAAAGCAATTTTTTGACCCAGGAGGGAACCGCGAGGTCACCAAAGACCCCCAACAGACAGTTTTTAGGGTCCAGTATATTAGGGAGTCCCAAGGCAGAGGAGAGGAAGGATCCTATATCTCTCCAGAAGTCTCGTATAGCTGGGGAACTCCAAAAGCAGTGGATAAAATCAGCCACCTGCCCACATCCGCAGAAACAATCCGCCGAGGCCAGTATGCCCATTCTGTGCATCCTGGCCGGGGTCAGGTGCGATTGGTGAAATTTTTTTAGTCGGATCACCCTGTCCCTGGAGGCTATAACAGAGGTCTTAAAAGTATCACAAAACTCAGTCCAGTCATCTTCCGTCATAGTAATATCTAAGGATTCCCACTTGCTCTGCGCTGCCTTAAATCTAGGATTAGAGTTCACCGTTAAGGCTAAGTAACAGGTAGAAATTAGTTTTCTTCGGTCCGGGGAACGCAAAAGCCTTTCTAGGTCAGGAATCGCAAGTGGGTTGTTCAAGGAGCCAAACTTGGCTCGCGCGGCATGTCTTAGCTGGTAATAAAAGAACAAATAATTGGGCGGAAGATCAAAGTCATCCCTCAACTGGGAAAAGGACTTAAAGCCTTCTGAGGTATATAGGTGACATAGGTACTTAATCCCCTTAGATATCCATCTCTGAGGGTCAGGTAGAGAATTAAATTCTGGGAGTGATATATTGAACCATATTGGATTATTTAGAGAGGTCGCCCAGGATCCCGGGGCATGTTTAAGAGTCACTGTTTTAAACAGGGACAGTGAAGTTTGCAGCACAGTCAGTCCCGGTCCTGGGGGGGTACGCCCGCGGTAGACAATGTTGTGTAAGGTCTCGAACGATGTGACCATAGCCCCTTCAGTGGTAGTACACACATTATTGGAGTCAGGATGTAACCAATCATAAACATTTACCAGTTGGGAGGCTTGGTAATAGAGGTAGAAGTCAGGGAAAGCCAGTCTTGCCAAATGAGAGGGTAGTCAAAGTGTTTCCAATGCTACTCTAGGGCCCTTACCGTTCCACAGGAATGTTATACAGATTGAGTCGATGCTCTTAAACAATGCTGTGGGGATTTTGCATGGGGCATTAGCTAGGACATACAGTAATTTAGGTAGGTATATCATTTTTAAGACATTGGCCCTTCCCATTAGATCTAGAGGTAAGTCTTTCCACTGTTTAGTCTGATACTGCAGCTGTAGTAGCACAGGGCTCAGGTTATTGGCAATGCACAGGGACAGGGGTAGCTGGACCACAAGCCCCAGATATCTAAACGAGGTGGCCACCATCAATTTAGAGTCTGAATGAATGTGAGGAATAGGTGATTGATCTATGGGATAGATAATTCTCCCAATTCACTCTGAATCCTGAGAAGTCCCCAAAGTCAGACACCATTTTCATAACATTAGCTAGTGAGTCCTGGGCATCTGCCAAATACACCAGTGTATCATCAGCATATAGTGAGATTCGCTTCTCTATACCATTGATGGGCAGTCCCCTAAGAAGTGGGGAAATGCGTATCTTAATAGCGAGGGGTTCCATGGCCAAGGCGAAAAAGCAGGGGTGACAACGGACACCCCTGCCTGGTCCCCCTAGTAATTCGGAAGGTCTCCGTAATTTGTGAGTGGATACGAATACGAGCAAGCGACATGGTATAGAGGAGTTTAATCCAGGCGACCATACGGGGGCCAAAACCATACATCTGCAAGACCCGGAACAGGTATGGCCATTCCACACTGTCAAAAGCCTTGCAAGTGTCCAGGGATACCATGACCCGAGTCGCGAGGCAGTCATGTACATATGACAAGTTATGAAACAGTCTATGTATGTTCATTCTAGTTGACCTGCCCGGGATAAAACCCCCCTGATCACTCCCCACTAAGCGAGCAATCACTTTGTTCAGACGATTCGCCAGGGCCTTAGCCAGAATTTTGGCATCCACAGTTATGAGGGATATAGGGCGGTATGAATCACACTTCAATGGGTCCTTTCTGGGTTTAAGGAGTAGAACAATCAGAGCTTTCCTCATCGAGGGGGGTAGCACCCCCTCCTTCAATGCTGCATTATAAGTCTTAAGTAGCAGAGGGGCAAGAAGATGCTGGAACTGCCTATACCATTCCACTAGGAACCCGTCTAATCCTGGTGATTTATGAGCCGGCATCTGTGAAATTGCAAGTGACAGCTCTTCTACAGACAGCGGCTCATCCAGTTCCTCCCTCGCCCTGGCTGTCAGTTTTGGAAGAGGTACCTGAGTCAAGTAGTCGTCAAGCTGCGCGTCTGAGTAGTCAGCCCTGGAGGTATTAAGGTCACGGTAAAAGGAAAGAAAGGCCTCCGTTATATCCTGAGGGACATCACTAATGTGGTTTGTTGCGGTTAATATACTAGGGATAGAGATAGGGGTACTCTCCGCTCTTGTAATATACACGAGTAGGCGCCCCGCCTTGTTACCATGTTCAAATGTCTTCTGTGTAACATAGAGCATGCGTTTTTTAGTCAAGTCTAACAGCTGAAGTTCGTACTTACTATGATCATGGAGCCATGAGGCCAATGTATCTGCATTGGGACATTTAGAGTATTCAGCCTCGGATAACACCATACCCTGTTCAAGTACATCAGTGTGTATTTGATTGTTCTTACGCAATATACCCGTGATTGACATAAAGGATCCTCTCAGCACTGCCTTGGAGGCCTCCCAGGCATTGCTGATAACAGTTGAGTCCTGATTGAGGGTCCAATAGTTAGCCATAGCTGTTTGACACTCAGCCTGTACTAGCTCGTCCTTGAAGCGGCTGGTCCTTAGGCAGTTAAAGCAACCAACCTGTGTGATGGAATTATTTTAAAATACTATATTTGATAAGTTGAAGCTAATTGATTTATTAAGAATCACAGAAATGTTTTCCTTTTCCCATATCCCATGTACTGTTTATTTGTTTTGTTTCCTTTTTATTGCTTGAGTTATTATGTATGTATGGGAATGATCAACACTTTTATTATCCTTACATGAAAACTCAGATATAGCCTTGTAAATCTATTTGAAATTAAGTGTATATGTTCCCCTGATAAGATTGTTTTAAAGCATTGAAAATATGAAATTACGTTCCAGAAGTTACCATTTAAGTATAAAGGACTGTATTTTAAAGTTACTCCATTTTCATCTCCTATGCCCCCCACCCCACTGTGAAGTCTATGCTGACTTGAATTTTGCAAGAGAAAAGCAAAGAAGAAAGCTTCCCTTCCCCCACTCACTCCTAAACTCCTCATTCCAAAAGGAAAGATATGAACTCAGTTGTAAGATGAGACCGCCCCTCCTCCTTACTTGGATACTTTGAAAGGAACTTTGAATTCTGTAACAAGAACATGGAACAGAAAAAGACCCTTATATGGACGGACCAATCAATTGTGTGCATGTACTTGTGATGTAGTGATGTTTATAAAGCTGTGGTAGCAATAAAGTCCAGTCTCTTTGTCGGTCGTAAGCTGAAAGGTGAGGATGTGAATCTCTTTGTCTGTCTCTGTGTTTGTCTATGCATGCTTTGATGTAATTTGGAATCAGACCGGTAGAAATGGCAACCCTGAGAGATCATGTTAGGAGATCAATTAATTAATAAGAGTCTTAGTATCCCTCACAATTGGCGCCCAACGTGGATTTTGCTCTAATGGAACGATATAGCACGCCGAGATGCCATGAGGTGCGTCTGTGTGGATTGAGGCTGATCACCTCCATGGATGCGCTTCTTGCCGCAGTCCACTTCCGTGCAGGCTCCCTCCATTCTCTCGTTTTTTTTTTGCTGTGCCTTATCCATTCAAAGATGGGAAATTTTCTTGAGCAAACTTTTCAACCCATAGCATTTTTTCTACCGGTTTGTTGTCTGTATGTTTTCTGTTAGTTTCCATGGGGCTGTTTCAGTGCTTATCTGTATGGAAAGGCGGTGACACAGTTTCCTTGTTTGGAAGCATTTGTTTTGCGTTTGTCGTCTTATGATTTCTGTTTGCAGTTTTGTGTTCTGTCTGGGTCTGTCTGTCAGAGGTAGGTTTTTTAAGGGTTTGTTTTATTTTTATTTTTATTTATTTTTCCTGACTAAGGTAGTTCAGGCTGGCCTTAGCTAAGAGGAGCTGAGCGTTTTTTTTGGGGGGTTGCCGTTGACTGAGTGAGTTCACGGCGGAATTTGATTAAGGGGTTTTTAATTAAGGGGTTCATTAAGGGGTGTGTTGTGGTGGTCGCTAAGGCAGTTGACCTGGGGGTACAGGGTGAATTAAGGGATTTTGTGATGGTCGCTAAGGCAGTTGACCGGGGGGGTAAAGGGGTACTTATGTTTTTTTTAGTTATATGTTTTTGGGGTTATAGGCGTTCTAATTGACAGCGGACTGAAACAGTCGTGTTCTGTATATTCTGTGCGTATGTTTGTTTCTGTCCTCAGTTTCTCTGCTCTGTACAGCTTCCTTTTTTAGGAATAGTCTGTGTGTGTGTGTGTTTGCTTGTTTCTCTTGTCTGCTGCTAACTCAAGGTAATCTCCCCCCCCTCTTCCTGCTCTGTGTACAATAACCATTCTGTAAGGAACACTTCCCCTCCCTTCACTCTCGGGGGCTTCCCTCCCACCCTCCTCTCACCACCACCCCCCCCCCCCACACCCCCCTCCTCCTGGTACATAAAAAAAAAAAAAGCCTGAGACACAGTTTTTTATTTTTTATTTATTTTTTCCATTTTAAAGACAGGCTGCTGTTTTGCGACTTGTTACACGTTTATGGCAACTATCGATGATATATAAGAAGGAGTTTTGGTGGATCACACTGATTTAGATATTTTTCGCATACATTGTGTGATCTGTGGGGACCTATCTATATTTCTCACTGCACTGACTGATTGTGATATAATCTATGTTTTCATATATAAAGGGCTTTTTGCCAGTTTAGCTGTTCTCATGTGATGCTCTGGCCTGGTACTATGGTTCCTAAAATAAATCCTTCCCTGTTCTGTCCCAATGTTTGCTGAACGATGCCCGGATGCTCTTCCCGGCTCCGAATGCTCGAGATCTTGCCCCTATCCCTTGGTGTCGCCCGCTACCTGCCTGGAGGTGCATGCTCTAGTGGCTTCTGCGGCCCACCGGCCCTTTTTCTCTCCTTGAGTTTGTACAAGGAGGGAGTAGGATACTACAATTCTATTGTACAAACACGGAAAAAAGAGAATTGACAGGGCCGTAGGCCTCGCCTGGTGGATGGCCGAGATGGTAGAATAAGGGTGAATAAATCCTTGCGTTCATTGCTACTGTCCTGGTGCTCACAGTCACAAATGAAGGATGAAGGCCTCTGGGTATCACATCAGAACAGGTTTTACATATAATGTTTAAACGGTTTTATTCCACATGATATACCATATCACACTCATTGTTAGTGGGTAAGTGGCCCCAAGGGGGGAGTATTTATTATCCCCTTTTGAAGTCTTGTTTGAAGACAGTCTCTAAAATAGGTTGCTATGGGCGATGACAGTTGCAATTACAGTCTGGTACTTTGAAAATTATGTGACCGCTTTTGAAAAGTAATTAACTAATATCTGTGTACGAGTTTTTTTTGCATTTTTCGATGTAGGTACCGATAATTATCGATATCCCCCGGGATGATGATTAAAAGGTTCCTTCACAAAAACATTCTCTGGAGATATGATGGACTGTGCCACCCACGTCTGAATGAAACTATATATCTTTTTTCAAATACATGTCATTTGTGACCACTGAGAATTTGTGGGTTGGAATATAGCTGATATATGTGTGATATATGCCCTGATGTATAGAGGGGCCCCAGACAAGTTTAAATCAAGAGATGAAGTAACTACAGGTTTTGAGTCCCATAATCACTGTGATATGTCTCATAGGATAATTAGTTAATTAATGTTAGAGTGTAAAGAGGTTCTATAATGAGAAAATTGAGTTTAATATTGTCTGTAGATGTTTATGAATATCTGACCTGAAAACCTGAAAATGTGTTAGGATATGATATGTAAAAGCACAAACATGGGATCAGAACAAAGGTTTAAGAGAGAAATATTGATTAAGGTTGTGTAAAGAATTGTATAAAAAACTCAAATGATGGTAAACAGCATGGTATTTGGTATTTAAACAGAAAATCCTACAGATCTGGTTGCAAGCAATGTTTACAACAGATTCTAAAAAAAAAAAAAAAAAAAAAAAAAAAAAAATAGTAAAATATGAAAGCTATGTTCAATCAAAAAATAATAATAAAAATAGTAAACATAGGAAATAAGATAAAAATAGGAAAAATTAAAAAATTTTGATAAAAAATAGAATAAAAATAAACAAGTGGTAAAAAGTTTTATAATATGACGTTTCCGACAGAGCGGTTGGTTGAAGTAATTGGAGAAATTTTCTTGGAGGAAAACGCTGGTCGGTTCATGCGCAGGGACTGATCTGTGGGTTTCGTAAGATTTCTCTTTTAAACAATCTGTTGTCACTGTTTTAGTAAGAAATGTCAAATTGTAATATAATAGACATAATTTTTGCCATATATACAAACGAAATATGTTTAAAAATTTTGAAAAAGCGTAAAAAAATTAGAAAAACGGCACAATTCGATTGTAAGGTATATGGTGCATCTATAACTCCTATACAATCTTCTCCAAGTAAATGGATGGGAAACAGATGTTTCCTTTGAGAAGAGAATTAAGGCTATGTGATCCTAGCTGTTGGAGATCAGATCAGGTTACACAGTCCCACATGCTGTGTGTTTTCAGATGGCAGAAACTATGTGACTTTCCAGGAATGGGTTGTAAATGACTCTGAGAGTTTATTGAGAGGTTTTGAAGGCAAAGATATCTGAGTTTATGTTAAGTAGACTTTTAAAGTTTTTATAAATATATGGCACATCTTTCTTTTAATAACACAATCGCTTGGAGATCTGAAAGAAAACCCTTATTTTTAAAACTAGTTTTTGCCAGAGATAGAAATGTTTCTCTTTTTCTCTCTCTCTTTCCTTTCTCTTTCTTTCTCTCTCTCTTCCGCTCTTTCTTTTCTTTCTCTTTCTTTCTCTCTCTCTCTCTCTTTCTCTCCCTCTCTCTTTCTCTCAAACTCACACTCTCTCTCTCTCTTTCTCTCACACTCACACTTTCTCTCTGTTTTTTTTTTTTTTTTTTTCTCTCTCTCTTTCTCTCATACTCATACTCTCTCTCTCACACACACACACTCTCTCTCTTTCTCTTATATTTCACTAAACTATGGGGTTTTTGCACCATTTGTTTTGAAGAATATCTTACTTTAAGGATGTCATTTCAAAGAGAATAAAACATGGTGTTAATCTGAATAGGTTAAGAAAGGTCAGATAAAATAGTGAAAATTAAAAGATACAGTGAATCTTTAAGACTGAACCAAAGGCTGCTTGTTTAAACAGTCATGTGACAAGAGTATTCATACTGTGTGACCAATCGGTTCTGATAACTAGTGTAAGTTAATGAATAAGTTCCTTTAGGGAGTAAAATATTTAGGAAAGAGCCCAATATAAAATTAATGTTCTTCTGGAAAATTAAAATGTTTATGATTGGAAATATAGTAATACAGGAATTTGGTGAAACGGATGCTTTTATGAAATTTAAGTTAGTAATGCAAATATGGATAGAGGTTTAATGAAGCAGATGGCCCTAATGAACTAGGGGGGTGCCTTTTAGAATGTCACCTGAGGACAGTATTTTGGGTGATAATACATTTGTACTTAGGTATAGCAATTTTTGTTTCTGCTTATATGGGTTTACGATAATGTTTTGTGTTGTCCTCTGTTACAGTCCTTGCCTGTTAAGAAAACACATACCACATCTACAAGTGAGGGAAAGATTAGTGTTTGAGTGCCTCCTGAAGTTTCGTTGAAGAAGGACTACGGAATAGCCCTGTCTGGACGCTATGCGAAACCTAAAAGAGTTGACAGTAGGGAGGCCAAACACAGGGACAAAGAGAGTATAGGGACCAGTACTGATTACAAATATTAATTTAGGGGGGCATTTTCTTTTCAAATATACATTTTAGGGGGGATTGTGATGGAATTATTTTAAAATACTATATTTGATAAGTTGAAGCTAATTGATTTATTAAGAATCACAGAAATGTTTTCCTTTTCCCATATCCCATGTACTGTTTATTTGTTTTGTTTCCTTTTTATTGCTTGAGTTATTATGTATGTATGGGAATGATCAACACTTTTATTATCCTTACATGAAAACTCAGATATAGCCTTGTAAATCTATTTGAAATTAAGTGTATATGTTCCCCTGATAAGATTGTTTTAAAGCATTGAAAATATGAAATTACGTTCCAGAAGTTACCATTTAAGTATAAAGGACTGTATTTTAAAGTTACTCCATTTTCATCTCCTATGCCCCCCACCCCACTGTGAAGTCTATGCTGACTTGAATTTTGCAAGAGAAAAGCAAAGAAGAAAGCTTCCCTTCCCCCACTCACTCCTAAACTCCTCATTCCAAAAGGAAAGATATGAACTCAGTTGTAAGATGAGACCGCCCCTCCTCCTTACTTGGATACTTTGAAAGGAACTTTGAATTCTGTAACAAGAACATGGAACAGAAAAAGACCCTTATATGGACGGACCAATCAATTGTGTGCATGTACTTGTGATGTAGTGATGTTTATAAAGCTGTGGTAGCAATAAAGTCCAGTCTCTTTGTCGGTCGTAAGCTGAAAGGTGAGGATGTGAATCTCTTTGTCTGTCTCTGTGTTTGTCTATGCATGCTTTGATGTAATTTGGAATCAGACCGGTAGAAATGGCAACCCTGAGAGATCATGTTAGGAGATCAATTAATTAATAAGAGTCTTAGTATCCCTCACACCTGATTGCTTGCTAAACTAGACTAAAATAAACTTGGCTGGTGCTTTGGGCAACAATAGGGCAATGATACAATTTAACTCAGGTTTTCAATCCCCTACTTTTGCATATGCATACTATAGTAAACAAATAAGGGTTATAAATAAATTGAATCTCACATATAGTGATACACGATGTCTATACTTTCTGGCCTAGATGTGTCTAGTTATGTCAGGGCCTCATACCTTTTTGGCAGTGAACACCTTTCGGGATGTTGTAGTCTTTAGCCTGATGAGGAAAAAAGTTTTTTTCTAGCTCCATTGACTGCAGTTTACTTACATTTTACAGAGGAATATATGTGAAGCATTGCACACTGATAATTATGGATGGTGACAGTTTTACTGTTAAAATGTTCCTCTGCATATTAAAAAATTTCAGAACATGTCACTGGATTCTTTGGTATTAACCCAAAGCATTTCCATCAGGATATAGGAACAAGCAGCTAAGACTTCTTTTACTGAACTGTAGAAAGTAAGATTTTTAACAATGTATATTTTTCTTCTCATAAATTGTCAGGTTCAGCACATGACTTCATGATTTAAAGGTGTTCTATAGGCGCAGGGTACACTTTTATTTTATATTGTAATAACAATGCAAAAACAATAGTTATAATTGACAATCCAATATAAGCTTACTTGAAAAATCTCCTTTCATGTTGTGAGTGCAGTCTGTCTGCATTTTCATGGATTCCATGCATGCGTTGCATCTTATCCTCTGCTGTTAATTCAATTTTTATGGACTACATATCCCATGGTACTTTGCTGGCTGGAAGCTGTGATCCCTGTACTGACATCATCTCCTGAAACTCAGCTTCCCTGCTTGCTCTCAGCACCTCTGTAATTCATAAGAGAGGTTCTGTGAAATTTGTAACACAGGAGTTGCTTCTCAGAGGGCATAGTGAATATGTGTCACAGAATTTAAAGTGTTACTAAACCCATGACAGTAAAATTAGTCTGTATATGCAGTAAAGCATGCTTGTTATACTCACTGTGGAACCCGATGGGTTAATGCTTTGCAATGTGTAAAAAAGTTGTTTGATCCTGTATGCACAGATCCTCCTCTTCTTTCACTGGCTCCATAACATGTCAGGATAAGGCCGCGTACACACGATCAAATCTATCTGCTGGAAACAGTCGGCCCGACCGTCCCAGCAGACAGATTTGATCGTGTACGGGTGAGCCGACGGATTTGGCCAGCCGACAGATTTTAAAGCATGCTTTAAAATCTGTCGGCTGGGAATCCGTCCGCCCGATATGTCTGCTGGTTAGTACGCTAACCAGCAGACATATCTTCTCGCACATGCGTCGAATGGATTCGACGCATGCGCGGAAGTAATTTACTTCCTGGTGTGGTGACGTGGCGGCATCAACGTCACCGTCACGTCACCGCGCTGTCTGCTGGCGGGGATTTTGGTTTGATCGTGTGTACAGCGATCAAACCAAAACGGCCAGCAGACAGATTTGTTCAAATCGGTCGGTCCGACCGATTTGAACAAATCTATTTGCTTGTGTGTACGGGGCCTAAGGGCCCTTTCACACGAGCGGACGAACGGTCCTCTAATTACAAGTCCGTTAACGGACTTGTAATGGGCCCCTATGGGAGCGGATCCGTTAGTGGATGATGCATCCGCTAACGTCCGCCTAAGATCCGCATCCGTCTGGATCCGTTTTTTCTTCTGTTCGGTGGAACGGATCGATTGCAAACGGTCAGACGGTCCGTTTCCATCCGATTCCCCATAGGGGATAGCGGAGGAGAGACAGGGCGGTCCCTGCATAGTGTGCGGGGACCGCCCTGTCCGCCCGACAGCTCAGCAGAGACCCCCCGCTGAGCCGACGGACACACGGAGCGGACCGAAAAATGGACCGCTCCGTGTGAAAGGGCCCTAAGAGTTACTGGAGTCAGGCTGCACATGCTCTGTTTGGTGTGTATTACTAGAGAGTTTTTTTTTCTTCTTAGGAGAGTGCATGTGATCAACACAGGGCCAATTGGCATGGTCCAGACAGAGGTCCTGCATTGTGGGAAAATAAAAAAATTCCTCTACAAGCTCTAACCAGGCACTAATATAAGTCACAAGACTGCTATATACTGCTGATGAGAAAAGGTATTTAGCAGTTTATATTTACTAAAAGGGTTGCATTTCCATGTTCTGTGTACTGTGGAAGACCAGATATAGTGAATGCAGGGTCCTGGGTTTATTAACACTTTAACCGGTTCCCAACTGGCTCACGCAGATATACTGCGACACAATGGCTCTCCTGGGTGAGATCCCTGTACATATACGAATTCGCCTGGGAGAGCCACCAGAGGGTGCGCGTCCCCTGCACAGTGGGAACCCGATGTGCTCTGTAAATGTGAATGGTCCCAAAAATGTGTCAAAAGTGTCCGATCTGTCCGCCCCAACATCGAAATACCGCAAAAAAATGCAGATCACCGCCATTACTAGTAAAAAAAATATAAAAACGCCATATAATTGCCATAAATCTTTTCCATAGTTTGTAGACGTTATAACTTTTGCGCAAACCAATCAATATACACTTATTGCGATTTTCTTTTTACCAAAAATATGTAGAAGAATACATATTGGCCTAAACTGAGGAAAAAATGTGTTTAAAAAAAAAAAAAAAAAAGATATTGGGATATTTACTATAGCAAAACTTAAAAGATATTGTCGCCATTTTTTTGTTTATAGCGCCAATAATAAAAACCACAGAGGTGATCAAATACCACCAAAAGAAAGCTCTATTTGTGGGGAAAAATGGACGTCAATTTTGTTTGGGTAGAACATCGCACGACCGTGCAATTGTCAGTTAAAATGACGCAGTGTCGTATTGCAAAAAATGGCCCAGTCATTGAGCAGCCAAATCTTCTGGGGCTGAAGATGTAGAGAAGTTTACAAACTTAAAGAATGTTCAGATTATTAGGAGTAGGCTAGAAATAACTGAAAGTGGTTGTAAACCTAAAATTTGTTCTTTCTATTTCTAGAGGCATCCTAATATCCCCAATTCGTCTCTGTCTTTTTTTTGTGTCTTACCTTCTCGGGATATCGCTAATATCCCGAGTGGTGACGTCACTCCGCGCATGCGCCATCTGATCGGTATTCCAGCCAGCCGAGACCCTGCCAGTCAATAGCTCTGTTTATGTCGGGGCTGCGTCATTTCCTGCTGTTGATGTCAGCCCCGACATCACGCGATATTTTGAAGTGACATTTCCTCCCCCCCAAGAGGCTCATGGATGTTTACCTTGTGACTCCTACGTCACAAGGTATGAAGGAGGAAGACGGCGCAAGAGAAACCAGGAAGCATATTCATATTGCAGAGTGGGAAGCCTGGATTACTGATGAAGAAGAGGCTTGAATATTTGCCGTACTGCGCACGCGCGGGATTACAGCAATCGTAATCAACTGTGGGCGGAAGTTTTCACAGCAGCAGATGCGGAAGACCAAAAGAAGAATGGCGCTGGCATAGTACAAGGAAGCGAAAGGACAAAAGTGAGGATTTAACCAGAATAATAATAAGTGCATTTATTACATAACGATCGTTGGATGCAGCGGGACACTGTCTTTAGGAAGATAGTAATAGTTTAGAGAGTAGATGGGGGTTTACAACCGCTTGAACTACAATGTAAAAAATAAATATAATGGTTTTACATTTTGAACATAAGTATGCTTTAATTGGCACCTCACTAAATAGGACATTACTATCACCCTGTTAGCAGGATGTTATTAATATATTTGGTATCTCTCTTTAAAAACATTATGGGCCAGATTCAGGTAGAGTTATGCCAGCGTATCAGTGATACGCCGGTATAACTCTGACTTTGCGCCGGCGTATCTGTTTCAGAAAACAAGATACGCCGGTTTGCAGGAAATATTACGTCGTCAGATCTTAAATGCAATTTTAAAATGGCCGCCAGGGGCGTTCCCGCTGATTTACGCCGAGAATATATAAATCAGCGAGATACGCCAATTCCCAAATATACGCCCGCCCGACGCAGTGACTTTACGCCGTTTCCGTAAGGGGTTTCCCGACGTAAAGATAAAGCACCAAAAAGATGGCGCATCCTATGTTAAGTATGGACGTCGTGACCGTGGGAAATAAAACATTTTTTACATCGTTTGCGTAACTCGTCCGTGAATGGGGATTTACGACGATTACGTTCACGTCGAAAACACCGTCATAATTCAGAGCATGCGCACTGGGAGTTTTCAATGGTCGACGCATGCGCAGTACGTTCGGGACGGGGACGTGCCTAATTTAAATAGCATACGCCCCCTACCTGCCCAATTTGAATTAGGCCGCCCAATTTACGCTACGCCGCCGCAACTTTACACGCAAGTGCTTTGTGAATACAGCACTTGCGCGTAAAGTAGCGGCGGCGTAACGTAAATAGGAAAAGTTACGCCGCCGCAAAGAACCGCTCGCAATCCTGAATCTGGCCCATTGTCTTCACCTAAAACAAAGTATTCCTGACATTAGACACAACCACTGAAATGTAAGAAGAACCTGAAATTAAAGAAATTAAATGAATAGTTTCAGGAAAATATGTTCTATAACAGCTACACATAGTTGCACGATCTTTTCATATAGTAATTATCATTTTATTTGGCCTGCCATAACTTCAGTAACCAACCATTCAACTCAATGACAATCATAGAAAGGAATTTACTATGAACAGAGCAGCCAGAATCTGGAGCAGCTGTCCTTCGCAACCAATCAGATTCTACCGTTTGTTTTCAAACTTTAACTGAACAAGCTGAAGTTAGAAGCTGACTGATTGCTGTGCACAGCTGCTCCATATTCCTTACCTCCCAACCATCCCAGATTTGCTGGGACCATCCCGGTATTCGATGTAAGTCCCAACATCCTGGCAAATCAAGGCTGAGTCCTGGAGTGGAGCCCAGCACCTGAACAAGTTCCGGCACTCGGTTCCTGTGACCTCTCCAGTAAAGTCGCACTAGCCCGGGCACTGGTTACCTCTGCCTTCTCACCATCCATTGGCTCCCTCCTGTTTGCATCCCTAGGAGAACGAGTTTCACCCGGAAAGTCCTGCAGTGGCGTGAGCAACTCATTGATTCTCTTCCTCCAGCGGTAGTTTGGCTCCCGGGTGTGCTATCTCTGTGGCCGGCTTACTGTTTTTGCCTCTGGTGATAGCAATTTCCACTGATCTTTGGGTCTGCATTCCTCCATCTAGACCGAGAGTGTGCTTCACCCAGGGGATAGCTCCCATCAATCTGAGTGGCTTTGCGATCTTCCTGTGGCAGTTCTTTTACCTTTTACTGACAGATGACAGCCCCGCTCCCTTCCCCTCTAGTGTGAGAGAAGTGTAAGTGACAGCATTGAGTTGGGACTCCTTCATTAGGACAACATTCAGCTGTGGTTCACGTATGTAAGTGGATATTTTGTTTCAGTAAAGTGACTTTTTAACATAGATTGGTGTTCCCCTTGCGTGTCATACCAGTAATAACTGGGCAACTTTAATTTAGAGACACATATGGCTGCGCATTGGGTCTGATGGTTTGCAGTGGATATCTGACAGCTTTCACCTGGCTGTGTATGGGTGGACTCCTACTTTGCTTCATCTATTGTGGAGACTATTGTTACCTATCACTGACTGGTCATTTAACATGCTTTATCATCACCATGATGATGATGATAGTTTAATCTCAGTGTTTGCTGTGAATACAAAGCTAACCAGGGTAATATCCTCACAACAGGGTATAGCAACCTTACAGGAAGACCTTGATAAAATAAAGGGGTGGAGGGGGACCGCATGTGCACAGCAGGCTGATTTAGTCACCTGAACAGATTCTACAGCAGATTGGTCTCAACTCTCTCGCAACTGCTCTGATAAACCACCCACCTGATATCAGTATCTACCTTTCCTCTCAAGGGCATGTATTGGCAGGCCAAATCCAGGCAGAAACAGCGTTCCTAGCCAAAGCCACGATGACGCCCGAAACTTTGGCTCCAGACAAGACCACACAGCTTTACCTGGAAGACCTAGCCTCCCTGGAAGACAGCTTACAGCAATATCCCTCAGCACTCATGAACCCACAGGAGCCTTCCATTGAGACTATGCTGCACAAGCTTAGAACGATTGTGTGGGAGGAGATAGTAGCCACATCCTGAAAGCTTTTCTCTGAGCTTGTCAAAGGCCTTAAAGAACTTGGACACCATAACAACCAACTGGAAAAACAAATAGATGCAGACACAATGGTCCAGGAAGGTCATGAAAAATATATTTAGGACCTTCAAACAGATTTTAACCATCTTCAGCCAAATGCAGAAAACCAAATCTGCAGTGATAGATTCCAGGGCCTCTCAGAAACTATCATGGACTTGCAGCATAACATAATGTTTCTTCCAGTAATTGATATTGCAACTAAGCGTCTGATAGAGTTTGATAGAATTCACTGTGCTTTAACCTACAGACAACCTGATGGCTTTTCCAGTGATGTCATTATAAAGTTTCACTTTTAATGCAACTGGGAGAGACTACTACAAGTCACTTGAGAGTGCCAAGACCTCACATTTCAAGGATATAACTTGCAGATATTTCTCCAGTCACCATTGTCAAGCAGAGAAATCTCAACTATTAACTATAGATCTTACAGTCTTGTGGCATCATGTATAGATGGGGCTTTCACCTCAAATTGTTCTTTACATATAGGGGCCAGCAATTCCAGGCGTCTTCACCAGGAGAATTAAGGCATTGCTTTCAATAACTGAATTTTGATTTAGCTCCATCACAAGCCGCCTCTTATCTAGTACCCTTTCCATCTCGTCTAGCACCATCTCAAGCATCTGCTAATGAAACCTTATCGAAGATCTTCACAACAGTCTAGCTAAAGCTCTCAATCTCTGCATACCCTCCAAGCACAGTGCATCCAAGACGTTCCACCTGGCTGAGTATTCTGGAGTCTTTTTTTTTTTTTACGTATGCTGGGTATTTGTTGAAGGCAAGCCAATCGCAGCACTTTGACAATGGTATATCCTCTATCCAGTAGAGTTGGCAGGCAACAGAATCTTTGGGTTATACTCCCTCTGTTTTGTCTTCCTTGTGGAACAGAGAAAGGGTTTTGATTGCATTCCATAAAAAATGTTATTTTTCAGTGTAAGAAACAGATAGCAGATCCTAATGGTATGTACCTCCTCTTCCATGGCTTGATACAGAACACTAAAGTTTTGACTTACTATGCCCCCAATGTGAGCCCAGGTCCATTCTTATCTCATATTTGCTCACTGTTGACCTCTCACTAAGTGGATACATTATTGCTGGCTGGTGATTCTAATCTGGTCCTGACTTCTAAGCTAAATAACCTTCAGAAACTCCAGTCCTTCTAGTAACACTAAGAATTTCACCCACTCATTATCAATTCATCACTTGGTCAACCTCTGGAGAGAACTCCATCCCCTAGCAAAAGATGTTACCCACTACTCCCAATGCATAACTCACATGCCAGAATAGACCACATATTTTTGCAAAGAACTCCTACGCTTAGTTATTTTGGTCTCTATTCTCACAATACCTTTGCTTAACATGACCCTATATAAGTCATCTGTCAATTTTTACTGTGTAAGCCCACATGCTACCCCCAGGTGATGAATGACTCTTTATTATCAATTGTTTAAATACAGGCTGATCTGAATAGGACATTGACATTGACATTGACGTAATTCGCTTTTAACTCTTAATCTATTAAGCAGTTATGAGGGGACACATAATACATTATAGCCTCCAAAAGAAAGCTATCTTCTACCATAAGGTTTTTATTGAAGAGGTTACATTTCAGCAGAATTAAATCAAGAAAACAATTACCTTAAATCTTAAGCCTCGTACACACGCTTGGTTTTCTCTGCAAGAACCAGCAAGAAAACTGCTGGCAGAGCTTTCTTGCCGAGTAAACCAAGCGTGTGTACGAGGCTTTCAGGTTTCTTGTCTGGAAATCTGGCCAGAATGTCAATGAGAAAAATAGAGAACCTGCTCTCTATTTTCTCATCGAGATTCTTGTCAGCCTGTTTCCCTACAAGAAACCCGAGAGTGTGTATACTTACCTGTCGCTGTGACATCACCACGTTCTTGCCTTTCAAGAGAACTGCGGTTCTTTTGAAAGGTCTGTGTGTACATTCGGGCGGCAAAAGATTCTTGCCAAGAATCTCGTCGGGAAAAAAGTTTTTTTCCTGCCGAGATTCTTGCCGTGTGTACGAGACCTAAGAATAAAAAATAAATGCTATTGAATGTATGTGGAGGCCTCTGAAGCTCAACAGTATGCTATCACTGAGGGCAGTTAATGGGTATTAAGATAAAAGATGTTAATGAGAGTATAGACTGGGTGGATTTAATAGCATTAAATGTGCACTGAGCTAACATATTAACATCCTCATGTTCCAAATCTTTTCAGGATTAACTGTGTACTTGAGATAGTCAGTACAAATCGTGTACTATAGACTGCTCCATTTAAAGATTTTATTTACTACAGGGTTGAATTACTAAATGTAAATACGTAGTTCACTTTACAAGGGAATTTACATTTAGCATAGGAATTTGCACCAGAGCTTAGTAAATGAGATAGAGCTTTGCTGAATTCCATATTCTAGTCATGTGCAAGAAAAAGCTAAGTTTCTAGGGCAAAATCACTTGCAAATTGCAACTTCCTTTGCAAAATTAACAGCCTATTTGCCGTTAGAAAAACAACCCTTATGTCTTGGACATTACATGAGGTTTAAGACTTATCTCACAGCTTTCTAAAAAGAGAGAGGACAGATATATTGGCGCAAAAGAATCTTGAAGCAGAAGGCTATACTATGTATAAACAATGCTATAGTATGGTTACACCAAGGTGCCTTTACAATGTAGTAACATCAGATGCATAATTTGTATGAGAATTTGTATTCAGAATATGACCCAACTGTCCTATTCAGTCCTCCCAAGACCTCCTGTCTCTAGCTTCCCCATCACCACCTTCTATGCTTGCCTCTAGGACAGTGATGGCGGACCTTGCCATCCCAGATGTTTTGGAACTACATATCCCGCAATGCTCAATTACACTGCAGAGGGCATAAACATCATGGGAAATGTAGTTCCAAAACATCTGGGGTGCCAAGGTTCGCCATCACTGCTCTGGGACTTTGCCATAGCTTCTCCCATTTTTTGTATTTCTATTCCTAAATCTGTCTTGATATCTCCTACTTTGTCTGATTTTAGGCAGGCCCTGAAAAACTCACCTCTTCAGGGAAGCCACTTCTTCCTCCACCTAAAAACTGTACTTCTACTTTCTTCTTCATCTCACCCTTCACAGTCATTACCCTTTGTGTCACTTGACCCTTCTTTTTAGATTGTAAACCTCTCACAAGCAGGGCCCTCATAATCCTCTTTTATTGAATTGGATTGTACTATCTCCTCTTACATTATAAGGCACTACACAAAGTTTTGATGCTAGGTAAACCTGTCTATTAATATAGTCTATTTTTTTTTCACCAAGGACCTCATCTTTTATACACATTCATGAGGTCCTAAACATGCCAAAAATAGGTCTGGAAGTGTGTGTATGATGGGTAGTACTGGATACCAAATGCATTTATGTACATTGTGTGGTCTCTATGTAAAGTAATTAGAAGGTGCTTGGAAAGGATGTGTCTATAGTCACTGTATTGAATCATATGGATATGGTATGGATTTTTGGGGGGAACCCCACGCCATTTTTATTTTATTTTGGCGTGGGGTTCCCATTATCATCCATACCAGACCTGAAGGGCCTGGTAATGGAATTTGGGGGACCCCCATGCATTTTTCTTTTTGGTTCAGGCCAAAGGGCCTGGTAATGGACTGGGGGAGGGAACCCATGTTGTTTTTTTCAATGACTTTTATCTGTATTGCTCGGACCCCACAATTCATTATAGCCACGAGTGGTTTTAAATGACTTTTTTTCCCTTAGAAATGTCATCTTGTATGGGGACTTTTCTAAGCCCAGGAAACATGCGCTACTTTACAGGCATACTACTGTATAGACACCCCCAGGTACGAAATGTAACCGCCTCAATACTGGCCACTTTCACCCCCTTCCTGCCCAAGCCATTTTTCAGCTTTTAGCACTGTCACACTTTGAATGACAATTGCCCGGTCATGCAACACTGTACCTAAATGAAATTTTTCCCCACAAATAGAGCTTTCTTTTGGTGGTATTTGATCACCTCTGCTGTTTTTTTTTGCGCTATAAACAAAAGAAGAGCGACAATTTTGGAAAAAAAGCATTATATTTTACTTTTCGCTATAATAAATATCCCCCAAAAATATATATATAAAAAAGTATATTTTTTCCTCAGTTTTGGCCGATACGTATTCTTCTACATACTTTTGGTAAAAAAAAATCGAAATAAGCGTATATTAATTGGTTTGTGCAAAAGTTTTAGCAGCTACAAAATAGGGGATAGATTTATAGCATTTTTTTTTTACTAGTAATGGCGGCAATCTGCGATTTTTATCATGACTGCGATATTGTGGCGGACAAATCGGACACTTTTGACACTATTTTGGGACCATCCACATTTTTACAGCAAACAGTGCTATAAATATGCACTGATTACTGTGTAACTGTGACTGTCAGGGAAGGGGTTAACACTAGGGGGCGATCAAGGGGTCTACACACAGAGATTCATGATAATGCTCATTTACTGGGCAATCGCGGGTGCCCGGCGGACATTGCGGCTGCTGGGCTCACGCATCTGGTTCCCAGTGACGGGGCAGGTGTGCGTGCGCCCCCTAGTGGCTCAGGAAGGCGAGGGTGTCATATGATACCCTCCTAGAACAAGAGGCTTATCGTCCCACTGTCATTTGACGGCAGGCGGTAGCCTAGTGGTTAAAGGAATATTTCACTTTTACTGTTTCACTTTAAGCATTATTAAAATCACTGCTCCCGAATAAACGTCTGTCTTTAAAACTTTTTTTGCATTGATACATGTCCCCTGGGGCAGTACCCAGGTCCCCAAACACTTTTTATGACAATAACTTGCATATTAGCCTTTAAAATGAGCACATTTGACTTCTTCCATAGACTTTTTAAAGGTTGTTCTTCGGCTTTCGAATTTGCCGCGAACACCCCAAATTGTTCGCTATTAGGCGAACGGCGAACAGCCAATGTTCGAGTCAAACTCATGTTTCGACCCGAACATAAAGCTCATCCCTAGTAACAACCCAAGCAATCTATACGTACAAAGAATTTAAAACAAATATGTTTAGAACTTAAATTATGTGTAATAAAATGGAATAAAGAAAAAAGAGAAGTCAAATGCGCTAAGATAATAAACAATAGTGAAAAAGCAGCCGAGTGCTTAAAATAATGGAGAGCAACTGAAAACTCAAAGGAAGCTGCACCTGACTGTACTAACAAACACAGTGTAAACAAATGATAAAAAACAGGATGCGCTACAAACGTGAAAACAACACAATAAATGTCCACAGGTGATAGTCATAAGACTAATGTCCTTATTTTTTTTTTATCATAATAAAATGGAATGACATAGGGAAAAAGTATTGAACACATGAAGAAAGGGAGTTGCAAAAAGGCACCAGCTGAATTCTATCAGTATTTAGAAAGCAACCCTGCCCCTTTTCAGTGCAAACTAATATCAGCTGGCTCAGTCTCAACTGATGGCCTATAAATAGATGTCACATTACCAAGGTGTCACACATGAAACCTCTCATTAAAGGTAAAAGCAAAGGGCTCACTCAAGACCGTCACAACCTTATTGTTGCAAAACATACTGATGTCACTGGTTACAGAAGGATTTCTAATCTTCTTTATTGTTCCAGTGAGCACTGTTGGGGCCATAATCTGAAAAGGGAAAGAACATAATTTCCACATAAACCAGCCACTGACAGGTGTTCCTCGACAGAGGCGTGAAAATAATTATCAGAAGAGTTATCCAAGAGCCAAGGACCACTTGTGGAGAGCTTCACAAAGACCTGGAATTAGCAGGTTCAATTATTTCAAAGAAAACAATAAGTAATGCACTCAACAGCCATGTCCTGTATGCACGTTCACCACGCAAGGCTTCATTGCTGAAGAAAAAGCATGTTGAAGCTCATTTAAAGTTTGCTGCATAACATTTAGACAAGCCTGTGAAATACTGGGAGAATATAGTCTGGTCAGATGAGACCAAAATTGAACTCTTTGGATGCCATAATACACACCATGTTTGAATGTCAAATAGCACTGCATATCACCCCAAAAATACCATACCAACAGTGAAGTTTGGAGGTGGGAACATCATGGTGTGGGCTGTTTTTAAGCATGAATAAAAAAAGGACACTTGTTGAAACGAGGGTGGACATTTTAGCAAGACAATGATCCCAAACACATTGGTTTAATTGGTTTCAAAGAAAGAAAATAAAGCTGCTAGAATGGGCCAGCCAATCACATGTGTCAGAAACACAAGTACTTACCGAGGCCGAGATGCTGAGGACGGCTCACCTTTACGACCAAGCGCACCTGCCCCCTGGAATTTGAGACAGGAGGCAGAGGCACAAGGAGGTACCGGTACCGGCGGGTAGGTAGATGGGATGCAGGTACTGGAGGTCAGCGGCTGAGATGTGCTGCAGGTGCTGGAGGGTCTACAAAGGCAGATGAAAGTGGTAAAGTCCCAGGGCACAGTTCAGAAGCCAACAGACTAATGGTAGCAGATCCGGGGTACAGGTAAAAAGTCCGGGTTCAGGGTAGAGCTAAGACAAGTCCAGGTATGTAAGCCGAAGTTCAAGAGCAGGAGACAGAAGCAAATCCAGGTCACGGTCCGAGGTCAGAGGGTTCAAGAAGGCAGCAGAGTCCACAAACAGGCCGAGGTCAGGTTTCCAGGCGAGAGCTGAGTCGGGAAGTAAATCCGGGTCAAAGAGCACAAGTCAAAGTGTCAAAACTTTACTCAGAGCTGACGATAAACCAGCAACCTGTGCAAAGACAGGGGCTAGTTTAAATAGGGCTGTCAGGTCTGTGATTGGTCCCGGGAGGAGGCGCGCACATCCGCGCGCTCGTTCACGCACCGCGCCGCCGCGCCACGCACGCGCGCGCCCCAGCGCGAGCGCTGGGACCCTGACAGTGCCCCCCCCAAGGGGCGGACTCCGGACGCCCAAGCTGGACATCAATTCTGGGTGTTCCTGATGAAAAGTTCGGATAAGACGTGGAGCATGCAGATTTCTTGCGGGTTCCCATGAGTTATCTTTCGGGGGATAGCCCCTCCATTTAATCAAATACTGAAGCTGTCTACCTCTTTTCCTACAGCTGATGATGGACTCAACTTCAAATTCTTCCTCTCCCTCGACCTCTACTGGTGGAGGCAGAGGTCTTTCTCTTCCTTGGAAAGGATCAGGGGTAACAGGCTTCAGGAGAGAGGCATGGAATACTGGATGGATCCTGTAGCAATCCGGCAACGAGAGTTCAAAGGCTACTGCGTTGATCTTGCGCTTGATCCTGAAAGGGCCAATGAATCTTGGACCCAACTTTCGAGAGGGGACCGGTAATTTTAAATTAGTAGCAGATAGCCAAACCTCTTCTCCGACTTCAAAAGTAGGGCAATCCTTCCTTCCTTTGTCGTAAAATCTTTTGTAGTCCTCCTGGGCCCGTTGCATCACTCTTTGTAATTGTAGAAAGTTTAATTGGATAGCCGTTAAATGCTCTTGGGCCGCCGGAACAGGTGTTTCTGGGAGGGCATCAGGAAGAAAGGGCGGGTGAAAGCCATAGTTGGCCCAAAAGGGTGTTTGATTCGTGGTGGCATGGACAGAATTATTATAGGCGAATTCAGCGGAAGGTAAGAGGGATGACCAGTCATCTTGAGAGGCGGAACAGAAACATCGGAGGTACTGCTCCAGCGTTTGGTTAGTCCTTTCCGTTTGGCCATTACTCTGGGGGTGGTAGGCAGAGGAAAGGCAGGTCTTGACTTCCAAAGATTTACAAAGTTCCCTCCAAAATTTTGAGGTGAATTGAGAACCCCTATCTGAAACGATGCTCCTGGGCACCCCATGGAGCCTGACGATTTCCCTGAAGAAGACTTTGGCTGTCTCTAGGGCAGAGGGAGTACCAATCATGGGCACAAAATGTGCCATTTTGGAGAGACGATCTACTACGACTAGGATTGTGGTGAAGCCTTCAGAAGGTGGTAAGTCGACAATAAAATCCATAGAGATTTCAGACCAAGGCCGTTCTGGAACTGGTAGAGGCTTGAGTAACCCCCAGGTCTTGGTTTTAGGACCCTTATTACGTTGGCAAGTGGTACAGGATGCAACGTAGGCTTTACAATCTTGTCTGCAGCTTGGCCACCAAAAGTATCGTAGAACCATCTCCGTGGTCTTTCGTGCTCCAAAATGACCTGCTAGTTTACGGTCGTGAAAGGTGCTCAAGACCAGTTGTCTAGATTCTGATGGAACGAAAATTTTCCCTCGGGACAAAAAGATATCGTGATGTTTTACCAATGAAGACACCTCTGGATCAGAACATTGTCTGGATGCAGCCTTAATAGAATTTAACAGGTCGATTTGAGAGACTAATAGAAAATTCCGAGATGACAAAATGGTGCTCGGTTTAGTTGTGGATGGAGTTTCAGGGAACATTCTAGAAAGAGCGTCTGCTTTTCCATTCTTTGAACCAGGCCTGTAAGTGAGATGAAAATTAAACTGAGAAAAAAAAAGAGCCCAACGGGCTTGCCTGGGTTTTAAGCGTTTTGCTGTCCGCAGATATTCGAGGTTTTTATGGTCGGTAAAGATCATTATAGGATGAGCCGATCCTTCTAGCAGATACCTCCACTCCTCTAGAGCAAATTTGATAGCAAGCAGTTCCCTGTCTCCAACATCATAATTCTTTTTGGGCGGAGTTAATCTCCGAGAGGCATAGGCCACAGGGTGTAGTAGGGACTTTGGCCCTTGTCTCTGAGATAGCACGGCTCCTGTAGCAGTCTCAGAGGCGTCTACTTCCAAGGTAAAAGGCAGCATTGGATCGGGGTGTCGCAGAACAGGAGCAGAAGAAAAAAATGATTTTAGTTTCCTGAATGCTTCTTGGGCCTCCGGTGACCAGCAAAAAGGATGACCCTGGCGGGTAAGCTGAGTGATGGGGCTCACGATGGAGGAGAACCCCACAATGAACCGTCGATAAAAATTGGTGAAGCCGATGAACCGCTGCACCCCTTTCTTGTCCACCGGGGCTGGCCATTCCTGAATAGCTTTAACCTTTTGAGGGT
Source organism: Rana kukunoris (assembly GCA_029574335.1). Taxonomy (NCBI): domain Eukaryota; kingdom Metazoa; phylum Chordata; class Amphibia; order Anura; family Ranidae; genus Rana; species Rana kukunoris. Next base: position 222,739,069 of record CM056052.1, read on the forward strand.
CCATGACGACGCCACTGGTGGATATAATGAATCCCAAGAATTGCACGGAAGATTTCTCGAATTCACATTTCTCAGCTTTTAAGTAGAGTCTATGTTCTCTGAGTATAGTAAGCACCCTTTTTACATGGCACCTATGTAGGTCTAAGGAAGGTGAGAAAATGAGGATGTCGTCCAGATACACGACCAGGAAATCGTCCAGGTGTTCACGGAAAATGTTGTTAACTAAATGCTGAAAAGTGGCTGGGGCATTGCAAAGTCCAAAAGGCATAACAAGATATTCAAAGTGCCCGAATCTTGACCTGAAGGCGGTTTTCCACTCGTCTCCTGCCCTAATTCTGACAAGATTATAAGCACCCCGTAAGTCCAACTTAGAGAATACTTGAGCTGATCGGAACCGCTGGAATAATTCTGATATGAGGGGAAGCGGGTATCTGTTTTTAATCGTGATTTTATTGAGCTCTCGATAGTCAATACAAGGTCTAAGAGTTCCATCTTTTTTCTCAACAAAAAAGATTCCCGCTCCAGCCGGGGAAGACGAGGGACGAATAAATTTCTTTTGCAGATTTTCGTCAATATAGGCCTTGAGGGCTTTTAATTCTGTCTCGGACAGCGGAAAAATGCGGCCAAAGGGAATCTCGGAGCCGGGTAGAAGGTCAATGGGGCAATCATACGGTCGATGGGGCGGAAGGCAGTCGGCTTGCTGTTTGTTGAACACATCCGTGAATTCCAGGTAGACGGAGGGAACGTTCTGGAGAGTTTCAGGTGAGGTTGTCACGGCAGAGCAGGAAACAACTGGAGGTGGAAGGCAATTCTGTGAACAATATGAGGATGTAAAGTTGACCTCTTTCTTTAGCCAGTTTATGACCGGTTGGTGTGCTTGTAACCAGGGAAGACCCAGGATGATGGGAAAGAGTGGGGAAGGAATGAGGTCCAGACGTAGAAATTCTTGGTGGCCGGAGTCGGTGGTGGCACAGATAGGTGCGGTTTCTTGCGTGATAAGTCCAGATCGGGGTAGAGAACCGTCAGCTAAATGAATTTGAAAAGGATGGTTTTTGTTGCGAAGGGGTACATGAAGCTTTTGAGCCAATGTAGCGTCCAGGAAACAGCTGCATGCCCCGGAATCAACTATGGCCGGTAGACGGGTTGCCCCTTCTGGTAACTGCAGGGAAATGAAAAGAACAACATGAGCCTGAGAAAGGTTTGCAATATTGTAACTGAGAGTAGGTTGTAGTTTGGACTTACGAGGCCTTGTTGGACAGGAGTGAAGGAAATGACCGGCTTCTCCGCAGTACAGACATAAGTTGTTTTGACGTCTCCGCAGTCTCTCCTCGGAGGTAAGCAGGGTTCGGACCAATCCAACTTGCATAGGTTCAGGATCCGGGAGGTTTATGTTTTGAGGAGCTGCAGGTAGCTGTGGAGCCGGAGTGAGTCTTGGATGGGCCCAGGTAGAGCGTGGAACTTGATATCGTTCAGAACGACGTTCTCTCAGGCGTCGATCCAGCTGCGTGGCAGTTTGAATCAGGTCTTCCAGAGTGGCCGGGACTTCTGTCCGAGCCAGCTCGTCCTTAAGAGACTCGGACAAGCCTTGGCGAAACTGGTATTTTAGCGCAGCCTCATTTCAGCCTGTGTCGGCTGACCATTTTCGGAACTCGGCTGTATAGTCCTCGATAGGCCTTCTACCTTGGGTAAGGTTATGGAGAATGGTTTCAGCAGTGGCCGTACACTGTGGGTCATTATATAACTTCGCCATGTGTTCAAAAAAGGTGTCTATTGTGTTTAGGATTGGGCTCTGTTGCTCCATTAGAGTGTGAGCCCAGGCTTGTGGTTCTTCTGAGAGAAGAGAAATGACGAAACCCACTTTCACAGTCTCTGAACAAAAGGTTCTGGGCTGAAGAGATAAATATAAGGAGCAAGCATTTTTAAACGCCCGGTATTTCCTGCGCTCACCTGAAAAACGTTCCGGGATAGGCACACGTGGTTCCGGGTGGGTCACCATTACGGCCGAGCTAGGGGCGGCTTGAGGTGCTGCAGCTCCAGAGGATGGTGGTGCAGGTGGAGATGAGGGTCCAGGAATCACGGCCAGCTGTTGGAGACGGCCATCTATTTGGAGGTAGCCATCTTGGAGCTTTTGAACTGCGTCAGTAAGTGCGGACACTTGCAGGCAGAGTGTTTCAAATGGTGAGCGCGTCCTGTCGGCCTCAGACATCTGGCTGGTTTATACTGTCAGAAACACAAGTACTTACCGAGGCCGAGATGCTGAGGATGGCTCACCTTTATGACCAAGCGCACCTGCCCCCTGGAATTTGAGACAGGAGGCAGAGGCACAAGGAGGTACCGGTACCGGCGGGTAGGTAGATGGGATGCAGGTACTGGAGGTCAGCGGCTGAGATGTGCTGCAGGTGCTGGAGGGTCTACAAAGGCAGATGAAAGTGGTAAAGTCCCAGGGCACAGTTCAGAAGCCAACAGACTAATGGTAGCAGATCCGGGGTACAGGTAAAAAGTCCAGGTTCAGGGTAGAGCTAAGACAAGTCCAGGTATGTAAGCCGAAGTTCAAGGGCAGGAGACAGAAGCAAATCCAGGTCACGGTCCGAGGTCAGAGGGTTCAAGAAGGCAGCAGAGTCCACAAACAGGCCGAGGTCAGGTTTCCAGGCGAGAGCTGAGTCGGGAAGTAAATCCGGGTCAAAGAGCACAAGTCAAAGTGTCAAAACTTTACTCAGAGCTGACGATAAACCAGCAACCTGTGCAAAGACAGGGGCTGGTTTAAATAGGGCTGTCAGGTCTGTGATTGGTCCCGGGAGGAGGCGCACACGTTCGCGCGCTCGTGCACGCGCCGCGCCACACACGCGCGCGCGCCCCAGGTGCGCGGGCACGCGCCGTGACGCGATTCTAGCGCGCCTGTGCACAGATTGAGCGCTGTGAGCGCTGGGACCCTGACACATGACTTGAAACCAATAGAAAATCTATGGAAAGAACTAAATATCAGAGTTCATAGAAGAGGCTCACGGAACCTTCAAGATTTGAAGACTATGTGGAAGAATGGGCCAAAACCACACCTTCAATTCAGTTCAGTTCAGTTCAATGCATGCAACTAGTTTCTCCATACACGAGTCATCTCAAAGCTGTCATTACCAACAAGTATTAAATAAAATGTCAGTTAGCGTGTTCAAGAATTTTTCGAAGACAGAAGGAAAGCAGCGCCATGGCGCTGCTCTCCTTCTGTCTTTGCCTTCCACAGAGTTATTTCTAACCTGTCACGAGCTGGCAGCCGTCCAGAGTCAGCTTATCTAAGCACACTTCAGCTGTCCTTGTGCCATAAATGTACCTTTCCGTATGAACTCGATGTGAAAGAGAGTTCTAATTACCCACTCTCTCTTTATCCAGCTGATCAAATGTACTTGTTCAATAATTTTTCCCTGTGTAATTCAATTTTATTACACATAACTTAATTTCTGAACTTAATTGTTTTGGTTTCTTTGTATGTATGCATGTATGGGTTGCTACTGATATGTGGTAAAAATGTCATGTCAATAGAACCTTTAGAAATAGATTTACCTAGAAAAATGGTGATGTGTTTAATACTTATTTTACCCACTGTATATACACTATATTACCAAAAGGATTGGGACGCCTGTCTTTACACACACATGAACTTTAATGGCATACCGTAGGGTTCAATATTGAGTTGGCCCACCATCTCAGGTGGGCCAACTCAATCTCGGGTCCATAAAGACATGGATGAGTGAGTTTGGGGTGAAGTAACTTGACTAGCCTGCACAGAATCCTGACCTCAACCCAATAGATAACTTTTGGGATGAATTAGAGTGGAGACTGTGAGCCAGACCTCGTTCACATCAGTGCCCCACCTTACAAATGCACTTCTGGAAGAATGGTCAAACATTCTTATAGACACACTCCTAAACCTTGTGGACGCCTTTCCAGAAAAGTTGAAGCTGTTATAGCTGCAAAGGGTGGGCCAACTCAATATTGAACCCTATGGACAAAGACTGGGATGCCATTAAAGTTCATGTGTGTGTAAAGACAGGTGTCCCAATACTTTTGGAAATATAGTATATACAGTATCTCACAAAAGTGAGCACACCCCTCACATTTTTGTAAATATTTTATGATATATTTTCATGTGACAACACTAAAAAAATTACACTTTGCTACAAGTCATGAGTGTACAGCTTGAATAACAGTGTAAATTTGCTGTCCCCTCAAAATAACTCAACACACACCCCTAAGTGAAAAAATTGGGCCCAAAGTGTTAATATTTTGTGTGACCACCATTATTTTCCAGCACTGCCTAAACCCTCTTAGGCATGAAGTTCCCCAGAGCTTCACAGGTTGCCATTGGAGTCCTCTACCACTCCTCAATGATGACATAGCAGAGCTGGTGGATGTTAGAGACCTCACGCTCTTCCACCTTCCATTTGAGGATGCCGCACAGATGCTCAATAAAGTTTAGGTCTGGAGACATGCTTGGCCAGCCCATCACCTTCTTTAGCAAGGCAGTGGTCATCCTGGAGGTGTGTTTGGGGTTGTTATTATGTTGGAATACTGCCCAGTCCCCAAAGGGAGGGGATCATGCTCTGCTTTAGTATGCAACAGTACATGTTCCTTCAATGAACTGTAGCTCCCCAGTGCAGGCAGCACTCATGCAGCCCTATATATATATATATATATATATATATATATATATATATATATATATAGAGAGAGAGAGAGAGAGAGAGAGAGAGAGAGAGAGAGAGAGAGAGAGAGAGAGAGAGAGAGTATTATAAACAGTTGCAACTTATTGAAAGCAAAATCCAAAAAGTGTTAAGTACATTTATTGGCTCTTTTCAATGATGTTCCTGTTTATCACTACTGAATGGGTTCTATGACTCCTGATGATCTCTGTTCCTACCTAAGAGACAAGTACAGATCAGTAAGCCCATCCCTGCCTGTCAATCAGGTTATAATGGGCTAGGTAGGGGGTATTCCAGCCTGTGCCTCTGGATTGAAGATGAGTATTGAAATCAAAGCACTTTTAATGGGATATTAATTTTTATTATTATTATTTTTTTATAACTGAGGTTCAGTTATAATAAACCCCAGCAAACATCTGGTGTTCAGGTACAATCAGGCATTAAACATGCAGTATTAGAGCAAGTGAACACTTTTATGTTCGACACTGTGAGATTTTTTTCATACTGGAGAGATGGCAAATGTACAAAGTCTTATAGATATTTTTCTGCACTGAATGTGTTTGTACTGAGTTCTTCCAGGAAAGGATTGAAATCATCCATTCAGTCTGGAGACATGACAACAACAAGCACTAGAAAGCACTGTGTATGAGTTGAGGTAAGAGAAAGAGGCTGATCACAAATAAATATATAGCTTGGGGAAACTAATATTGATCGGTCTTGTAAACTGGACGGCCAATCAATAGCAATTTCTGGAAATGCAAGGCATTTATTCTGTACAACTTGTACAGCCGGGAGGAAAATGAATGTGCTCATAAAGAATCCACAGACAGTGTTCCTGTAGATATTTTACAGCAAATGTACAGAACTCCAGGAAACCAGCCAGACTGTGCCTATCTCTATGACAGAGGTCTTTCTAGTTCATATTTATAACAGAGTACATGTGCAGATAATGCTAAAGAACTCTTCAGTCATGTTATACTGTAAATGCGTGAGTTACAGTATGCATGTTGTAGGGTGAATTCCATTTAAAAGATTTTATTTAAAAAGAAACAGTTATGAGTGGGCCTATACATCAATTTATACAGTGGGGGGAAAAATTGATGCCCTGCAGATTTCATAGGTTTGCCCACTTACAAAGAAATGAAGGGTCTATAATTTGTATTATAGGTGTATTTTAAATTATAGAGACAGAATATCAACCAAAAATCCAGAAAAAACACATGATACAAATGTTAAAAATTGAGTTGCAGTTCAGTGAGTAAAATAAGTGTTTGATCTCCAAGCAAAACATGACTTAGTACTTGTTGGAGAAACCCTTGTTGGCAAGCACAGGTAAGACATGAAGTTGGTTACCAGGGTAACCCCTCAAAAAAAGGTTTTTGGTCCACTCTTCTTTACAGATCTTCTCGAAATGAATAAATTAATGAATAAGTAACTTGTTTTAAATAGGGCATTATGGTGCTATGCGGCACTACCCCATATAGTTAAAACCCACGCTACAATAGGCCCAACTCTATGGACAGGTTAAAAAGTTTGTCAGAACTCGAAATTCTCCACTAAAAGTTCCCCCCTCTATCCGATTGTAGGAAATCCAGGGTTTAAACCAGGCATGGAATCTCAGATTAAGAGAGAGAGGCAGTTTTCAAGCCTCACATTTTACGGGCGAAAGGGGGTGGCTAACAATAGGGGAATTACACAAAAAGGGGGGCGCTGCAAAATACTGATATGACAAGCGCGGCAGGTCCGACATTTTCTGGAGACTCTGGGAGATGCAGAAAACTATAATCGGACATTAACAAAGTTTGAGGAATATTGTAGAAGAGATGAAACACTCTACCACATGGTTTCTAAAATGTATGTATTGTTGACTGCACCCCCAGAAGACTTTAAAATTACATGCTTGGCCAAATGGGAAAGAGATTTAGGACAAACATTCTCCCCAAGGTGTACGAAAATACAAGAGCTAAATTATAAAATACTAACACGTTGGTATTATACACCAGCACGTCTAAATACATTTTTTTCAGAAGTCTCAGATAGATGCTGGAGAGGTTGTGGGGAGAAAGGGACAATGATACATATATTTTGGGGTTGTCCACTAATAAGACAATTCTGGCAAACAGTTCAGAGAATTACCCGATTACTTACAGAATATCAGATCCCAGATGACCCTGCTTTTTGTTTGTTACATCATATACAAATTACACCAAAAAGATACATGAAGTCAGTGATATGTCATTTTGATAAATGCAGCCAAAAGCTGTATTGCATTAAACTGGAAAGATCCTAAAGCACCTTCAATTTCAATGTGGCTTAAAAAAGTAAGGAAAATAGGAATAATGCAGAAACTTTTGCCAATGACGCTAGACAAGAAAGAACAAATAAAAATGATATGGGCACCTTGGGAGTCATTTATACAATCAGAGGAAGGTAAAAACCTATTAGGGGAGTAGGAATTAGATCGAGGTAGACAGGGAGATAGAGAAAATAGGAAGTCTGTCTGAAAACAGTGAATCGGAGGGGACGGCGGAGGGGTTGGAGGGAGGGGTTTACTTTCCTTTTTTTTTTCTTCTCTTCCTTCTCTGCACCGTTGTTTATACGGGGTGGAGGTGGGAAGAAGAGGAGATGGGGGTCCTGAAGAGGGGATAGGGGGTGAGGGTATTAGGGGAAAGAAATGGGGAAGGAAGATATGTGGAGATAGAGAGAAATTGGCAGGGGAGGGGAGGGTAAAGAAAAGGGAAGAGAAAGAAGAGAAAAGGGGAAGGAAAGAGGAAAATATGGTATATATGGATTAGTTAGAGTAGGAAATGAAATAACTGGGGAAATGGTTCTATGTTAAAGAAGTTATATTGGACTTTAAGTTGGTACAGATATATTCTTATTTTCCTCTAAGGTAACATATGAAAGGCAATATACAGTAGTTGAAGAGGAAGATGTAAAATCTATATATATATTGTTTGTATTATCATTGGATTCAGTATGTTCCTACTATCTTTATCTCTGTATGTCTTTCTTATTAAAAATAAAAAACTGAGAATAAAAAAAAAAAAAAAGAAGAAGTAACTTGTATAGTGCTACAAATGTGAACTAAATCGCCTCAAGGCGCTTTTTGTAGCTAGTGTCTGTCTGTGTCTTCAGAAGAGATGGGTTTTAAGCTTCTTCCTGAAGGCCAGATGGTTTTCTTCCAAGCGGATATCCGTGGGTAGAGCGTTCCATAGCCGGGGTCCTTGGACTGCGAATCCTTAAGGTTTCTTGGCTGTCGCTGTTGGCAACTCAAAGTTTCAGCTCCCTCCATAAATTTTCATTAGGATTAGATCTGGAGACTGGCTAGGCCACTCCATGACCTTAATGTGCTTCCTCGTGAGCCTCCTTTGTCGCCTTCGAGGTATGTTTTGTGTCACTGTCATACTGAAAGACCCTTCCACAACCCATCTTCACTGTTCCAGCTGACGTGAGAATGTTCTCATCCAAAATTGTACATTACACCTATGATAAAAATTATAGATGCTTCACTTTTTTGTAAGAAGGCAAATAATTATTTTCCCCACGGTACGTGCACATTTACTGTAGATGTTTTTAGTTGTACTAACCTATCAAAGGTTTATACTGCCCTACATTAGCTTTGTTTACGCTGCCTCAAGATGACTCTGGACCTCCAAGCTCATCGGTGTGCATAACAGTATCGAAAGATAGATCTCTATTGTTAAGAAGAATGTTAAAACATAAGGGGTTTGCAATTGCACACACAAATCAACCATTTAGTTATCAGCTTTTAGTTAGCAATTCGATCAATTCAATTGGCTCTACAAATTCATTGTTGGTTTCATGCAGTGCCATCTGTGCTTTGACCATCCTTAAGTGAATATACCTCAACTCAAGAGTAGCATAGATGCAAGCAGAGTACCCGTAAATGAACCTCATTACAGGGTATTTGTGGCATGATGAATTTGCATAATTTTAGTTTACCATTATACTCAACAGCTGTCTCACATAGATGGTTAGAGTTGCTAAATAATATATTTGGGGTCACAGAACAAACAATAAAACCTCACATATATATCACAAGAGAAAACTTTCTCTGTGGTTTGCAAATGAAGTCAGAGCTCAGCGCCATTCTGGTTCAAGCGTTGAAGGAAGTGAAATCCCTGTTCTAGTTTCATAGCAATCTAGACAAGAAATATAATTTCTTGGTCCATGTATATGGGGCCACCAGTTCCCAGAAACAGACATTTCACTAAACCACATCACAATACATATTCAGTTTCTTTTGAAAACATAATTTCGCTATTGTTCACGTAAGTATATAACACAGGATGTATTTATAAAACAGCCCACCTGTTCTAAATGCATACTGTCAGCACGAAAAGGCTCTATTACAGCATTTTGCATTTAAGATTATATCTCCTTAATTGTATATAGCATATCTGCCTTTGAATGTAAAGCCCTGGTACCAAACCTGTAGCCCTTTGCCATTTATTGTGAGGCCTTTGGGGCTCCTGAAAGTGGTAAGCCATGTACACACTGTCATGGATATGCAATAATGTCTGGCAGCTTACCTGTCTCAATGTGTTCATTAGAGGCCTGACTCCCTTATCTGGCTGCCCTTTATCATCTCTCCTCCCTGTATGGCCCCACCCAGGCCATCCCAGGAAATCTATATTAACTGTTGCACTGCAGGTCTGCTTTGCTGTTCAACTTTGTTTGTTAGTTTGTTCCTGTCTGCCGTGTGCTACGTTTACCTTTCTGTGTACCGATTTTGGCTTGTCTCTGACTACTCCTGTTTGTCTGTGACCCTGACCTTTTGGCCTGTCCCTTGGTTACCCTTGTATGCCTGTTGCCCTGACCTCGGCTTACACATCACCATCTCTTGTGTCCATAGTGACTGCTTCCTCTCTCTCTCTAGGGAGCGTGACCTGGGGTACCCCAGGGGCCGCGACCTGGGTTCAGTTGCAGCAAAGGCCATCCTCACCACTAGTGGCTCTGGTGAACACCTGCTGGACATTAGACTCTGCGCCCTGTGGAATCTTGGGTTTCCTGTCCATCCGCAGCAGTCTGCTATTGTGTTCGATACCTTGCGGTGCACCCCTGTCTCCATCGGGGTGCATTTGTCACCTGGCCACAGATGACCTGACACACACGATCGGTTTGTCTGATGAAAACAGACAGATGGACTCTTTTCATCAGGCAAACCGATCGTGTGTGGGCCCCATCAGTCTTTTTTCCATCAGTATTAAAAGATAGAACATGTTTTAAATTTTTCCTATGGATAAAAAAACCAATAGAAAAATCTGATAGTCTGTGTGGAACTCCATCGGAGAAAAATCCATGCATGCTCAGAATCAAGTCGACACATGCTCGGAAGCATTGAACTTAATTTTTGGCTTGTCATAGTGTTTTACGTCACCATGTTCTGGCACGGTCAGATTTTTGACTGATGGTGTGTAGGGAAGACTGAGGAAAGTCAGCTTTATCGGATATCCGACGAAAAAATCCATCGGATTATATTCCATCAGATATGCGATCGTGTGTACAGGGCTTTAGTCTGTTTTATCTTACTCTGGACGGTGAAGGTAAATAATTATTTAGGCTGGGCTCTAGTGGTTAAATTGCTTGTTTTATTTTTTTCCTGCTATCTTATTGTATTTGTGCTACCCATCCTTTTTTACTTTTTATGTTTTTAAAAGATCAAAGGGGGGAAACCCTGTGATTTTTTATAATGGACCTTGCTGAGATAAATATCAAATCTGGCACAACTGATTTTTAAGGGAGCTGTAGGGAAGACAAATGTGGAAGAATTGATTTGGAAAGAGCTGTAATAGTACTGATCTCATGTATTGTGTCTGTAGTCTATCGCTCCCCAGTCTCCAACTACTCATATAGCATCATTTGTAGCATGCCTGTAGTCTCTTGTTGCATGCCTGTAGTCTCTTGTTGCATGCCGAGAGCTATATGTAGCATTACATTCACTGCATGTTATGTGTGGCCCTTTGGTGATGTCAGGGTCTGCACTTGTGTGCATGAAGAAGACTGACTGCAACTGATGTAAAGTATTAACTGGGTGTGGGTATCGAACAAATCCATAAAGCCATATATCTTCTTTTCTTGCTCTGTCCTATTTAAAGGTTAGTAGCCATAATGACATTTGGTACAGGTTGAAAGATTACATGTATTAGCCAAAATGAGAACTCAGATACCATGTTATTTTAATAAGCTGTGTGGGAGTATCGCACAAACAACATTAGAATCTGTTCCCCGTATTTAGTGTAATTGTTATGAGTATCAGAAAAAGACATTTGCAGTTTCTGAACCTGCTGCGAAAAAGTGTCAACAGTCCTAGAGAAGCAGTTCACATTGCTGGATAAATGGTTGCTTCATCCTCTAAAGTTGCAGTTAAATGATCGATACAACATTGTCCATGTCAGCTTAGATATATATACAGTGCGGAAAATAAGTATTTGAACACCCTGCTATTTTGCAAGTTCTCCCACTTGGAAATCATGGAGGGGTCTGAAATTGTCATCGTAGGTGCATGTCCACTGTGAGAGACATAATCAAAAAAAAAAATCCAGAAATCACAATGTATGAATTTTTAACTATTTATTTGTATGATACAGCTGCAAAGAAGTATTTGAACACCTGTCTATCACCTAGAATTCTGACCCTCAAAGACCTGTTAGTCTGCCTTTAAAATGTCCACCTCCACTCCATTTATTATCCTAAATTAGATGCACCTGTTTGAGGTCATTAGCTGCATAAAGACACCTGTCCACCCCATACAATCAGTAAGAATCCAACTACTAACATGGCCAAGACCAAAGAGCTGTCCAAAGACACTAGAGACAAAATTGTACACCTTCACAAGGCTGGAAAGGGCTACTGGGAAATTGCCAAGCAGCTTGGTGAAAAAAGGTCCACTGTTGGAGCAATCATTAGAAAATGGAAGAAGCTAAACATGACTGTCAATCTCCCTCAGACTGGGGCTCCATGCAAAATATCACCTCGTGGGGTCTCAATGATCCTAAGAAAGGTGAGAAATCAGCCCAGGACTACACGGGAGGAGCTGGTCAATGACCTGAAAAGAGCTGGGACCACCGTTTCCAAGGTTACTGTTGGTAATACACTAAGACGTCATGGTTTGAAATCATGCATGGCACGGAAGGTTCCCCTGCTTAAACCAGCACATGTCAAGGCCCGTCTTAAGTTTGCCAATGACCATTTGGATGATCCAGAGGAGTCATGGGAGAAAGTCATATGGTCAGATGAGACCAAAATAGAACTTTTTGGTCATAATTCCACTAACCGTGTTCGGAGGAAGAAGAATGATGAGTACCATCCCAAGAACACCATCCCTACTGTGAAGCATGGGGGTGGTAGCATCATGCTTTGGGGGTGTTTTTCTGCACATGGGACAGGGCGACTGCACTGTATTAAGGAGAGGATGACCAGGGCCATGTATTGCAAGATTTTGGGCAACAACCTCCTTCCCTCAGTTAGAGTTTGAAGATGGGTCGAGGCTGGGTCTTCCAACATGACAATGACCCGAAGCACACAGCCAGGATAACCAAGGAGTGGCTCTGTAAGAAGCATATCAAGGTTCTGGCGTAGCCTAGCCAGTCTCCAGACCTAAACCCAATAGAGAATCTTTGGAGGGAGCTCAAACTCCGTGTTTCTCAGCGACAGCCCAGAAACCTGACTGATCTAGAGAAGATCTGTGTGGAGGAGTGGGCCAAAATCCCTCCTCCAGTGTGTGCAAACCTGGTGAAAAGCTACAAGAAACGTTTGACCTCTGTAATTGCAAACAAAGGCTACTGTACCAAATATTAACATTGATTTTCTCAGGTGTTCAAATACTTATTTGCAGCTGTATCATACAAATAAATAGTTAAAAAAATCATACATTGTGATTTCTGGAATTTTTTTTTTTGATTATGTCTCTCACAGTGGACATGCACCTACGATGACAATTTCAGACCCCTCCATGATTTCCAAGTGGGAGAACTTGCAAAATAGCAGGGTGTTCAAATACTTATTTTCCGCACTGTAGTTACAAATTTACCCTTTTTTATGCCTGCTAATACTCTGCTAGCTTTGCTTTCTGCAGCCTGGCATTGAATGCTGTTGCTGAGTCTACTAGGACCCCCAGAACTTTTTTCATCCTGGATTCCCCCAGAGGTTCTCACCCTAGTCAGTAACTTTTATTCATATTTTTAGCCCCCAAATGCATTATTTTACATTTTGCAACATTAAACCTTGTTAGGGGGTATTGCAGAGTATTGCAGAGTATTGCGCAGGGGGTATTGCAGAGTAATGCGCAGGGGGTATAGCAGAGTATTGAGCAGGGGGTATTGCAGAATATTGCGCAGGGGGTATTGCAGAGTATTGCGCATGGGGTATTGCAGAATATTGCGCAGGGGGTATTGCAGAGTATTGTGAGGGGTATTGTAGAGTATTGCGCGGGGGTATTGCAGAGTATTGCGCGGGGGTATTGCAGAGTATTGCGCGGGGGTATTGCAGAGTATTGCGCGAGGGTATTGCAGAGTATTGCGTGGGGTATTGCAGAGTATTGCAGAGTATTGCGAGGGGGTATTGCAGAGTATTGTGCAGGGGGTAATGCAGAGTATTTCAGGGGGTAATGCAGAGTATTGCAGGGGGTATTGCAGAGGGTAATGCAGAGTATTGGGGCGGGGGTTGCAGGGATGGCTGAGCAAACAAATTTACCCTTTTTTATGCCTGCTAATACTCTGCTAGCTTTGCTTTCTGCAGCCTGGCATTGAATGCTGTTGCTGAGTCTACTAGGACCCCCAGAACTTTTTTCATCCTGGATTCCCCCAGAGGTTCTCACCCTAGTCAGTAACTTTTATTCATATTTTTAGCCCCCAAATGCATTATTTTACATTTTGCAACATTAAACCTTGTTAGGGGGTATTGCAGAGTATTGCAGAGTATTGTGCAGGGGGTAATGCAGAGTATTTCAGGGGGTAATGCAGAGTATTGCAAGGGGTATTGCAGAGGGTAATGCAGAGTATTGGGGCGGGGGTTGCAGGGATGGCTGAGCAGGAATGGATGGATCTGTGACTGCAATACTCACAGATCCCGCCACAGCGCTGCTGCCATCTGCTCTCCCCCTCTCACACTGTAAGTATCAGTACAGAGAGAGGAGGGAGGAACCGGCGCCATCAAATAACGCCGGTTTGTTTACATGTGATCACTCCGTCATTGGACGGAGCGATCACGTGGTAAACAGCCGCTATCAGCGGCAATTTACCGTGATCCGTGATGCGCCGGGTCCAGAGGTCACGGACCTCCCAGAGTTAAGGAACCGCCTTGTAGCCGTAATTCGGCTATGGGGCGGTGACTAAGTGGTTAACCACTTTAGCCCCGGACCATATTGCTGTCCAATGACCAGAGCACTTTTCGTGATTCGGCACTGCGTCGCTTTAACTGACAATTGCGCGGTCGTGCGACGTGGCTCCGAAACAAAATTGGCGTCCTTTTTTTCCCACAAATAGAGCTTTCTTTTGGTGGTATTTGATCATCTCTGCGGTTTTTATTTTTTGCGCTATAAACAAAAATAGAGCGACAATTTTGAAAAAAATGCAATATTTTTTACTTTTTGCTATAATAAATATCCCCCAAAAATATATAAAAAAATGTTTTTTTCCTCAGTTTAGGCCGATACGTATTCTTCTACATATTTTTCATGAAAAAAAATCGCCATAAGCTTTTGTTAAATGGTTTGCGCAAAAGTTATAGCGTTTACAAAATAGGGGGTCGTTTTATGGCATTTTTTTTTACTAGTAATGGCGGCGATCAGCATTTTTTTTCAGTACTGCGACATTATGGCGGGCACTTCGGACACTTTTGACACATTTTTGGAGCCATTGACATTTTTATAGTGATCAATGCTATAACAATGTATTGTATTACTATAAAAATGCCATTGGCAGTGAAGGGGTTAACATTAGGGGGCAGGGAAGGGGTTAAGTGTGTTCCTGGGTGTATTCTAACTGTATGGGGGGTGGACTCACTGGGGGAAATCACTGATACATTGTATGAACAGGAGATCAGCGTTTCCCCCGCTGACAGGACCGGGAGCTATGTGTTTACACACATAGCTCCCGGTCTCCGCTCTGTAACAAGCGATCGCGTGGGCCCAGCGGCGATCGTACCCGCCGGGCACGCACGCGGGACGGGGGCGAGCGGGGACGCTTAAGAGCGGACGTATAGCTACGGGCTCTCGCCCAGCAGTGCCACTGTCCCACAGTAATATGACGGCGGGCGGTCGGCAAGTAGTTAAAGAGCAACTGTCATATCTGTCAGTCACTCCTCTTCTGACCCACTGTTGACTCACCAACAGTCCTATTCACTTTAATGGAATGGCTGGTGATGCGCCAGTGACACAACAAGGTGAGGGACATGGCGGCAGCAGGTAAGTGGATGCCGGCTAACAGGCGCTCCCATGGTGGATCTTAAATGACAGGTGCTCTTTAAATGTAAGGACTACTCTCTGGTGGTTAGAATATTTAATATTTCCAAACAAAATTAGGGTTTCATATTTAGACTAATAATCTGTACGGTTAGTAAAACAGCAATATCAAAATCGATTCAATCATACAGTTTGTAGTGTACATAGATTTGCAAAACAATGGAATAAATAAATATTCCTGAACTTTGTTTTATATCATGGTTACTGTGAAATTGTGTGCCTGCATCAGTGCAGTGCATGTTATCTCAGCTTGCAGAACTTGGATTCATTGAATGAATTGACCAAAAATGTAAATATTGCAGAATATACAGACTCATGCTACATAACTTAACTAATTTCATGCTGAATAAACTAAATTATTAATGTATCCTAAATAGAAAACTATCTTTAGATATATTTTTACTCCAAATGCATTTTATTAAAATACATTTAGGGCCAGATTCAGGAACAGTTACGCTGGCGGATCGAGTGATCCGCCAGCCTAACTGTGACTTTGAGCCGGCGTTTCTGTTTTCTGTAACCAGAAAACAAGAAACGCCGGGTTGAAGTTCCGATGCGAGCAGCGTAACTGAGTTTCGCCATCGCATCGTTACTTCAACTTAAAAATGGCGCCGGGGGCGTTCCCGCCGATTTACGCTCAAAAAATATGTTAATGAGCGGAAATCGGCAATTCACGATCGAAATCCGGCGCGACGCAATGACGATACGACGTTTCCGGACGGGATACGCGGCGCATAGATATACCTACATGGGGTTGGAGTATCCTATGTTAGGTATAGGCGTCGTCATCGCGTCGGGAAAAAAAAAAAAAAAACGTCGCTTGCGTAAAACGGTCATGAATGGGAATGTGACGTCATTGACGTTCATTCACAGATTTTGGAGCATGCGCACGGGGATGTTTTGACACTCGACGCATGCGCAGTACGTTGGCGGCGGGATCGCGCGTAGTTAGCATACTACACGCCCCGTACCCGCTAAATTTGAATTCCGCCGGCTCATTTGTGATGCGCTGCCGCAACTTTAGGAGCAAGTGCTTCGTGAATGACAGCACTTGCTCCTAAAATTTCGGCAGCGCAACGCAAATGAGAAGCGTTACTCCAGAGCAAAGATGCTCTGGACTACCTGAATCTGGCCCATTAAGGGTAACTCCACTTTTGTGGGAAAAATGTAGCAAATAAAGAAAAAATTATATAGCGCATATAATTGCGACACAAGTTATATTGTAATTGAATCTGCAGCACCTATTTTTTAGAGAATGCATTGCAATATGGCTTCCTAAAGTTATTCTATACACAGAATGTGTACTGGGCACACCCCAGAAACATCATATCCTGCTTGTGTGATTGGCTCCCCTGCAACAAAAATGTAATTTTTGGAGAGATACTTTCAATAGGAACACGTCTAAAGCGATGCAGGCCCAGCAGATTTCCTCATTAGTGCTCTGCAGCTGCACATCTGACAGTTAATTATGAAATCACTTCCATTAGACCCACTTAGAAAGAGGCACAGAGAAACACAGAGGGATTTCTTCAGAATAACAAAAAAGGTAGGAATCTGGAACAAAGGTTGTTATAATCCTTGCAATGTACATCGATCACCCTGAGGGTTATGCTTTAATAAAAAAAAAATTGTATTTAAATCCAATAAATCTTTTTTTTTTTTAAATCATTGATTTTTATCCACCATAATTGGCCCCAAGCTCTGGGGTGCCCCACTTACCACTCCTGACCAGTCTGTGTATTTATCACCATTCTTTTGATGCACTCCTGTAACCAATTTTCTATCCATGTACAAACCCTATGATCTATGCCTACAGACCACAGTTTGTAAATGAAGCATTTGTGGGGGACTATATTGAATGCTTTTGCAAAATCCAGGTACACCACATCCACTGGCCTTCCCTTATCAAGAAGGCAGCTCACTTCCTCATAGAATGTTGCCCGGTTGGTTTGGCAAGAGCAACCTTCCATAAAGCCATGCTGTTTACTACTAATGATACTGTATTCATCAGAAAAATCTTGGATATAGTCCCTTATCACCCCCTCCAATAGTTGACATACTATTGATTTTAGACTGACTGGCCTGTAGTTTCAAGGTATATATCTCTGGCTCTGCCCTTTTTTAAATATTGGCACCACCTTGGTCCTTCACCAATCTACTGGTACCATTCCTGTCAGTATGCTGTCCATAAAAATTAGGTCTCGCTATAACCTGATTGAGTTCTTTGAGGTCTCTCGGGTGTAAGCCACCTGATCCTGGTGATTTTTTTGTGTTGTCTTTTTTGGACACTGGCTTCTGTAAGCCACAAGGGTACACTCTGTTATGTGTTACTAAAGATCTATACTATACCTCTCCTTTTCCTTAGAAAAAAATTAGGAGAATGCATTTAGTACAGTTGCCTTCTTCTTGCATTCCTTGTTGTGTTGGAATACAAACAATAACCCCTGTGCCTTATATTTTTAAAGGTCTTTTTTTTCTCTTTAATATGTCTTTTTACATTGAAGTTTAGCCACCCAGATTTAATCTTAGTGCTTTTATTTTTGTTTTTTACAGGAATGCACTGCCTAATACCTCTATGTAATATGTTTCTAAAGTACTCCTATTTGTCCTCAGTGTTCATTGTTTCTAGGATTTGGTCCCATTTATTATCTTGTAGTATTGAGTGCAGTTTAGAAAAGTTGGCTCTTTTGAAATTAAGTGTTCGTGCACTACCCATGTGCCTCATTTTTCTATGATTTATGCTAAATATAATTATCCTGTGATGGATCCAAAGTTGTCCCTTATTTCCACTTCTGCGATCAGATCTGTGCCATTTGTAATTAACCTGTTGGCGTTGGCCACATGCAAATATGTGTCCTCTCTGTGCCTGGTCCTTGACGCAGAGGGGCCGCATATTTTTGTGAAATGCTGTCCATTCAGCTGTGCTAAAAGCGTGAGGAGCATGCTTCCTTCACACTTACCGGCACCTAATCAAGCGCTTTCGGATCACATGACCGGCCATGAGAGCCAATCACGGCGGTCATGTGCTCTTAGGTCCACCTCCTAGCATCATAAACCTCCTAAAGGGCCGGGAGATTCCGGCGTTAAGAGGTTAATAGGTCTAGCACTTCATTATTTCTAGTCAGGGCATCCACCAATCGGCACATTAAGTTGTCCTGTAAGACATTTAAGAAATGATGAGCCTTAAATGAATGAGCAGTCCCTCTGCCCAGTCAATAGTGAATGTTAGAGACTTTGTGCTCTTCCACCTTCCATTTGAGGATGCCCCACAGATGCTCAATAGGGTTTAGATCTGGACACATGTTTGGCCAGTCCATCATCTTTAACCTCAGCTTCTTTAGCAAGGCAGTGGTCATCTTGGAGGTGTGTTTGGGTTTGTTATCATGTTGGAATGCCACCCTGCGGCCCAGTCTTCGAAGGGAGGGGATCATGCTCTGCTTCAGTATGTCACAGTACATTTTGACATTCATGGTTCCCTCAATGTACTGTAGCTCACCAGTGCTAGCAGTACTCATGCAGCCCCAGACCATGACACTCCCACCACAATGCTTGACTGTAGGCAAGGCACACTTGTCTTTGTACTCCTCACCTGGTTGCCGCCACACACGATTGACACCATCTGAACCAAATACATTTATTTTGGTCTCATCAGACTACAGGACATGGTTCCAGTAATCCAGGTCTGCTTGTGAGGGTGAGGGTTTTCTTGTGCATAATTTTTAGAAGAGGCTTCCTTCTGGCATGACAGCCATGCAGACCAATGTGATGCAGTGTGCAGAGTATGGTCTGAGCACTGACAGGCTGACCCCCCACCCTTTCAACCTCTGAAGCATTGCTGGCAGCACTCATACATCTATTTACCAAAGACAACCTCCGGATATGATACTGAGAACGTGCACTCAACCTCTTTGATCGACCATGGCGAGGTCTGAGTGGAACCTGTCTTGTTAAACCACTGTATGGTTTTGTCCACTGTGCTGCAGCTCAGTTTCAGGGTCTTGTTAATCTTCTTATAGCCTAGACCATCTTTATGTAAAACAACAATTATTTTCAGATCCTTAGAGAGTTCTTTGCCATGAGGTATCATGTTGAACTTCCAGTGACCAGTATGAGAGAGTAAGAGCAATTACACCAAATTTAACACTTGAATCAAAAAGGGCTGGCAACTTGGATGCTCTTGAATAAAATTATTTTATTGGTTACATAGGTACATGGGTACAGGCTATAGGTTGACGCGTTTCGGCTAAGAAGCCTTCATCAAAGAAAACACCAAATTTAACACACCTGCTCCCCATTCACACCTGAGACCTTGTGAAACTAACGAGCCACATGACATGGGGAGGGATGGGGCTAATTGGGCCTAATTTGGACCTTTTCACTTAGGGGTGTACTCACTTTTGTTGTCAGCGGTTTAGACATTAATGGCTGTGTGTTGAGTTATTTTGAGGGTAAAGCAAATTTACACTGTTATACAAGATGTACACTCACTACTTTACATTGTAGCAAAGTGTAATTTCTTCAGTGTTGTTACATGAAAGAATTTAATAAAATATTTTCAAAAATATAAAGGGTGTACTCACTTTTGTGAGATACTGTACATGACAAGCCAACCTTTGGAACATGAAGAAGGGGTATACTAGGAAGAGAAATACAACAAGGGAGAGACAGAATTGAAAGTCGTTTTTTGAAACAGCAGTAATAAATCTAGGGGTGAAAATGTGTGTGTAAAGAACACTTGATTAAACAACTTTTGTTATGTTTTTAAGTAATACTGCTTACACAATGAGTCTGATTCTGAAGCAGGTGGTGATTGCAATTCTGTAGTTGATAGGACGTTGCAACTGCTACAAGATGACTTGGGTAAAAAAAAGAGACTTTTGAATTAGTAGTAATAGGGCTCCTTCATGGGCATCCGCTGAACTTTTTCCAGGGGGGGGCATAATTTTACGGTCACCTATGGTCTGCTTCTTTGACAATGTCATGAAGGAGAGGGGCTTAGTCATTATCCCATAAAGCCTTCTCCCTTAACTTGTACTCACAGTCCCCACTTGTAAGGTCACGGTGGTCTTCCTTCTCCCAAGTCCTGTTTCCACATGTCCCTTTGAAAATACATTACAGGCAGCAAAGCAAACACAAGGGTGCACATACAGGAAGCAGCCAGAGGTGGCAGTAAAGAGCTCTGGAACTCAGTGACACTGATCTTGCAACAGCTGTGGAGCCGACTTGCACAAACACAGAGAGAGTCAGCACAGCTACAGATGCGAGCATGGCAGACCCTTGCCGATTCCAGGGGGGGTCACTGGCCCCCCCTTACTCCTATGAGCGGACGCCCATGGGCTCCTTTGATGCGCAAAGCTTAAGGATTGCCTATGCTTCACCAGAGACTCCCATAAAGCAGATTTTGTAACACTGTATTAGCTAGAGTTTAGCTTTAAATATTAAAAATGCAAGAAATAGTTTACAGCAACCTTAGATTTATTGTAACCATAGATTTATCTTAAGTGTGCACCTCTGTTATTGGCAGCCTCTCTTCCCAGTTTTAGTTGGTGATCCTGAAAGGCAGGCAACAATACTTTACTATGTGCTGAGCATGCTCAGTAAATCAGCCAAATTTTCAAAAAACAAAATTTCAAAATGGTTGGCCTTCCTGGCCATTCAATACTAATGATAATGTGGATGTTCCTAATTGCTGGCCACTCTAGACAGTCCAATACCAACAATAGTGTGGATGTTCCTAATTGTTGGCCTTTCAAGCCAGTCCAGTACCAAAGATGTCACAGATATAATTTGTTGGCCTTTATGGCCTGTCCAATTCCAATTCCATGGTGCAGAGGTTTCTAATTGAATAAAACATGCATTGTGTTTAGCACCTTACATTTCCTATAAATATTTGCATGTACAGTATACATTATTCTAGATGTATGTATACATAAAACATGGATAATATGTGTGGAAGTTAAATAAAGAATATATTTTCTAAGTTTTCCACAAAAAAAAAAACTGGATTCTATGTACAACCATATTGTGAACATTTGAAATTTATTGTGGACATTGTATACCATACTAGTATGGATATTTTTTCACTTTTTTAATTGTATCTCTAATAACCAGTGGTTAATAGTGATGAGCGCAATACGCCATATTCGATTTCGCGATATTTCACGAATATATAGAAGAATATTCGCGAAATATTCGTTAATATCGAATATTCGTGATATTTTATCAAAAAAAAATTTGCGAAATTTCGCTAATGCGAAATTTCGCAAAATGCGAATGCCAAATTTCACTAATGCGAATGCGAAATTGATTGCGAAATTCTCGTCAACACGCGAAAACGGAGATCATTTCCTGGATTACTAAACTAATATGCACTAAACACTAACTCTACTTACACAAACTTATATGACTAAACTAAAGCTAATTTTTTTTTTTTTTTTTTTATACACAAAACACAGAAGGCCGGAGAAAGTATTTGCGAAATATTCGTTAATATCGACTATTCGTGATATTTTATCAAAAAAAAAATTTTGCGAAATTTCGCTAATGCGAATGCGAAATTGATTGCGAAATTCTCGTCAACACGTGAAAACGGAGATCATTTCCTGGATTACTAAACTAATATGCACTAAACACACTGGCCCAGATTCAGAGAGAATTGGATTCTCGTAGCGTATCAGAAATACACTACGCCGCCGTTTCTTACCTGGCTCTACGTGGAATCCAGGTAGATTTTGTCCAGTAAACGACGGCGGCGTAGTGTATTTCTCCCGTCGCAATCCATATAGACGAGTAGGGGGCGTGAAGGATTTAAAATAGGCGCGTTCCCGCGGCGATCGAACTGCGCATGCTCCGTTCGCAAATTTCCCGCCGTGCATTGCGCGAAATCACGTCGTTACGTCATTCGTTGTTTGAGTAGCGTCGTTTACGGACATTTCTATTCCCGAACGAGTTACGTAAAAAAAAAAAAAAATTAATTAAAATCGACGCGGGAACGATGGCCATACTTAACATGGGTTACGCACCGTTAGACCAGCAAAAAGCTGGTCTAACAGTACGTAAAAAAAACCAGACGTAAGCGATTGCGAAGACCGCTCGTATCTTCGTGGATCGCCGTAAAAACACATTTGCATATCCCGACGCATCAAAACGACGCAAACTCCTCCTAGCGGCCGCAAATATATCGCAGCGTAGATCCGAAGGTTTACGAAGACGTAAGCCTCTCGGATCGAAGCCCGAAGCCGCCGTATCATGGTTTGAGGATTCAAACTAGTGATACGGCGCGCAAAATTTGAAATTACTCCTGTCTAACACCAGTTAGACAGGCGTAATTGCTTTATGAATCTGGGCCACTAACTCTACTTACACAAACTTATATGACTAAACTAAAGCAATTATACACAAAACACAGAAGGGCAGAGAAAGTATTCGCGAATATTCGTAATACGAATATTCGCATTGCGAATATTCGGCAACATAAAAGGATCGCCTCAGCTACTCGGCCCAGGGTCTCTAATCATACCAGCAATGCTTTTAGACATCGATGGAGATCACTAGAATGTGATCTGTTTTAAAAATAAATTTGAAAAAATACGAATATTCGCAATAGCGAATATTCACCGCAATATTCGAGTTATTCGCGAATACTCAAATATGCAATATTCGTAACGAATATTCGCAATGCGAATATTCGTGAGCAACACTAGTGGTTAACAGAAATATCTCACAAGAAGAAAGAGAAGAGAAAAATGTACCGTATTTATCGGCGTATACCGCGCACTTTTTTGCCCTGAAAATCAGGGCAAAATCGTGGGTGCGCGATATACGCCGATACCCGCTTTCCCGCGCCGAATTTTGAATACTCCGCCTGCATATACCGAGCGCAGTACACTCGTGTATAGTCGGGCAGGCTCGGCTACTCTTGCGCTCACGTCCTGGACGTACAGGACGTGAGCGTGAGAGTAGCCGAGCCTGCCCGACTATACACGAGTGTACTGCGCTCGGTATATGCAGGCGGAGTATTCAAAATTCGGCGCAGGAAAGCGGAGATCGAGCGTGGAGGACGCCGCAGAAGGACGCCGGACCCGTCGAGGAGGACACCCGAAGCCGCAGACGCACACCGGACCCGTCGAGGAGGACACCCGAAGCCGCAGACCCACGCCGGGCCCGACGAAGGGGACACCTGAAGCCGCAGACGCACGCCGGACCCGACGAAGAGGACACCCGAAGCCGCAGCCGTACCCGACGAGACCGCCGATGAACACCGCGCAAGACACCAAAACTGTAAGTACAAAAAAACTACAAAACTAACAAAAAACATTTTTTTTTCACAGGAATGGGGGCCACTTTAGGGGTGCGCGCTATACGCGGGAGCGCGCTATACCCCGATAAATACGATAAATACATTCTACTGCAGAAGGCAGCTATCTGGCTTATAGCCATATTAATGGATAATGCATTTAGGAGGCCAAGACAGCCTTCAGGGTTCAAAATCTATGCTGAACCTGTGAATTTACACTGTAGAAATCCCTATTACAGCTGCTAAGATGGAATCCAAAGAACTCCCTTCCTTTCTGTGATAAAAGATGCAGGGAAACTCTCCAAGGAATATGAATAACCGGACAAAATATTTACCTATTGCCGGAGTTTTTTGGCTTGGTTCTTAAACTAGTAATATTCTGACTTAATAAAACTAAATAGATATGTGCATGATACAAAGACTAAATTATGTGGCTACAGTTGACTTCTTCAGTAACTTTCTGGCAAAAATGTTATATGTGCAGAAGCTTTTAACATCGGTCTGGAAGTAAGGTCAAATACAGATGAGGTGCACAAGTATATATATATATATATATATATATATATATATATATATATATATATATATATATATATATATATATAAAAAAACATTTGTAGCGCTACCCCTGTAAGGGCTTGGATAGGGATGGGATTCCCAGAATGTAGCTTAAATGCAAGTAGAGGACATGAAACTGCCTTTGCAAATCACACAGCTGTCCTCCTGTAGGGTAAACGGATCAGCTCAACTGGTTAACCACTTGCCTACTGTGCACCTACACCCCCTTCCTGCCCAGACAAAATTTAAGCTTCCGGCACTGCGTCGCTTTAACTGACAATTGCGCGGTCGTGCGACGTGGCTCCCAAACAAAATTGGCGTCCTTTTTTTCCCACAAATAGAGCTTTCTTTTGGTGGTATTTGATCACCTCTGCGGTTTTTATTTTTTGCGCTATAAACAAAAATAGAGCGTCAATTTAAAAAAAAATTCAATATTTTTTACTTTTTGCTATAATAAATTACCCAAAAAATATATAAAAAAAAAATTTTTTTCCTCAGTTTAGACCGATACGTATTCTTCTACATATTTTTGGTAAAAAAAAAATGCAATAAGCGTTTATCGATTGGTTTGCGCAAAATTTATAGTGTTTACAAAATAGGGGATAGTTTATGGCATGTACAAGGGACACAATCGATCTCCTCTCTCCCTGACAGGACGTGGAGCTCTGTGTTTACATACAGAGCTCCGCGTCCCCGCTCAGTTACTGAGCAATCGCGTGTGCCCGGCGGCGAGGTGCGCATGCGCGCGCCCGCGGCTTTAAAGGGACATCACGTCATATGACGTGATGTCAGGATAATGGAGTCCTCCGCCCGCCGTCATTTGACGGTGGGCAGAGGACAAGTGGTTAAAGAAAGGATTCCCAATACTGGATGCAGGCACTTTCTCAGATTCCCCTAACAGGAGAGGGTAGCTGTACTGGCTTTAAGTGGCTCTAAGATGTCCCTTTTGTAGAAAGCTAGCCTGTGATTGGCAACCTCAGCACTGTGAGGGAGGGGTTATGTCCCTTCCCTCTAATCAGCCTTTAGAGCTCCCCCCCTGAGCTCTGCAGAGTGTAAATTCAGCTTCCTGGCCCCTTCTCTCTGAAAGCTCTCACAAGCTCTATAAAGTATTATCTAGAGATTAACAGGTACAACTTACACAGAAGGACGTTTCATTTCTGTGTAGCACCTAGTCACTTCACTGGGTATATATAAGGCTTTACAACCACTTTAACTATTTTTAACCTTTATGCTGCTAGCATTAGTAAATACTGTAAGGAAGGTGTATGCTATTCCTATTTAAGTAAGTACACCCTCCTGCCTGCATTCCTAAGGTAAGGACAGATGGATTCTAGGAAGTAAATACTGCACGAATCATCTGCCCTTACATAAGAAAGGGATTTCTCAACAAAATAAAGCATGGTGACATGGATAGATGGGGGAGTTTTCTTTTGAATATTAGAAATTAACTTTTTTTGAAACAAAAAAAAAATGAATTAGAGTTTTCAAGTTGTTGTACTCAAATACAGTCCACTTTAAGGATGTGCATAATGCATTTACAGTATATGCATAATAGGATACATAAAGCCTTATTACTATCATCTTCTGGATGCAAACCAATCCGCAATAAGTCATATTTTATTGTTGTAAGTCTTATTATGTTTAAGAAAAATAAAATTAAAGCAGTATTAAACCCAAAAGCAAAAATGTATTATATTGCAGATTAGGATTTATTAAATATGATGGTTGCATTAGTTTCCTTTCTGGGCTTTCTTTTTTATACAGTGATCTGGCCATTACGTTTTTGTTTTTCTTTTTTTTTTTTCTCAATCAAAAGATTTTATTGATGATTATGCAAAGCATACAGGAGACATTTTGTAGCAGAGTGCAGAATCAAATATAACAATTAAACAGAATAACTACACATGTCAGCGTACACTTAAATATAATATGAACTGAAAGGGCTTTAAGTAAGCAATATATAACATACGTTGAGTAAATGTGAATACAGGAAAGGTGCAATAATAGGGAGGGGGTGAACAAGGTGAGAGCGGGGTAGGGTGGGATGGGGGGGGGAGAGGGTGGATGTGGGGAAGGAGATAGGGTCAATGTGGAAGGAGTCAACCAAGCTTAGGGGATATATTGTGACTTGTCACCCGGAAGTTCGAACAGGTCGATAGCTGGCAAAAACAATCATTTGCGCTTGTTACAAGCAGGAGAGGGTCATGTAACAGGATCATTGGTACAATATTTGGTACTCGGCTGAATATGTAAATAGAAACCATGGTTGCCATATGTCATTAAAGTTAGGGCTCCTCTCGTGCTTCATGGCAATTAATTCTTCCATTTTGTATATGTATGTAACCCTGTCTAGCCATTCTTTGAGCCCTGGAGCCTGGGTTGATTTCCAATGAAGAGGAATAAGGGTTTTGGCGGCATTGAGTAGATGTCTGGTAAGGTTTTTTTTGTATTTACTGATTGGGAGATGGTTTATGTGGAGCAAGCATGCGGCTGCATCAAGCGCAATCGTTGTTTCAGTGATGTGTCTTATCCATTTAATCACATTTTGCCAATAAATACAAATGACAGAGCATTCCCACCATATATGTAGGAATGAGCCTACTTCATTTTTGCAGCACCAGCAGGTGTCTGATGCATTGTTGAACCATTTTTGGGTTCTTTGTGGTGTGATGTACCAGTGCGTGAGTATTTTGTATGAGATCTCCTGATGTCTGGTACTCAAGGAGCATTTGTGTGAAAGAATGCATGCTTTCTCCCACTGCGATTCGTCTATGCTAATACCTAAGTCTTTCTCCCACCTTAATTTGTGTCCATTTACATTAGTTCGTGGTGGCTGTATAAGCCAGGAATAGGCTAGCGAGGTGGTGTGTGGGACTTGGTCTCGTTTATAGCATAAGCTTTCCAGAGCAGTCAGTGGGCGACTATGTGCGGGGAGGGATCTAGTGTTGGTCAGAAAGTGTCGCAATTGGAGGTGAAACCAGAAACCTGGGAAAGTCTCCCCGTGTTCCGCCCTCATCTCAGCGTACGTCTTCACTTTGCCCCCAGAAATGCAATCAAAGGCCAAGAGGTTCGGAACCTTCTTTCCCTGAATGCCCGGGGGGAAATCAGGGTTGTCAAAGATTGGAGTGAGGGGGCCCGGGGCTGTTGCCAGTCCATGTTTTGGTGCAATTTTATGCCAAATTTTGAGTGTATTCGCAATCAGGGGGTGCTTCGTGGGGTTGGGTAGTTTGGAGTGGGTGGTCCAGGGCGCATAAAGGGTGTGGTATGGTGCCATTTGCATTTCCAATTTGACCCAATCTTTGTCTTTACTGTGGCAGTGCCAATCAATTATTCTCGTGATATGAGATGCTTGGTTGTACTTTTTATAGTCTGGGAGACCTATGCCGCCTTTGCATTTAGGGAGGGTTAGTAATCCGGTGGTAATTCTGGGTTTTTTATCAGCCCACAGGAATCTCCTTTGTAATTTAATAAGCTTGGTAAAGAATGATTCCGGTATGTGTATTGGGAGGGCGTTGAAGATGTATAAGAGCCTGGGGAGGATCGTCATTTTTAGGATCGAGGCTCTTCCGAACCAGGAGAACAGTTTTGGGATCCATTTTTGGAGGTCAGTGGAGATTGATCTAAGTAGTGGGGGGTAGTTAGCGTGAAAGAGGGAGTCTATGGTGCTTGTCAGGTGCACCCCTAAGTATTTGAGGGAAGAAGAGACCCAGTGAAAGGGGTGGTTTGACTTCAGATGGGTGATCTGATCATGTGTGAGGGTCAAGTTCAAAGCTTCCGATTTGGATTTGTTTATTTTAAAGTTTGAAATATACCCAAACGTTTCGAATAGTTTTTGTAGGTTGGGGATGGAGAAGAAGGGTTTTGTGAGGAAGAACAGAAGATCATCCGCATATGCGGCGATCTTGTACTCGGTCTTGCCTATCCTAAAGCCACTCACGTCTTTAGACATATTGATTGCTCTAATCAGTGGTTCTAATGAAATAATAAAAAGGATGGGAGAAAGGGGGCAACCCTGGCGAGTCCCGTTTTTTATGTTTATCGTGTTGGATAAAGTGTTGTTGACTTTAATTCTCGCCTGTGGATGTTGGTATAGGGCTGACAACCAAGACAGCATGCCCTCCCCCATCCCTATGTGGGAGCAGGTGGAGAACATGTAGTCCCAGGAGATTCTATCAAATGCCTTTTCGGCATCGGTAGAGAGTAGCATTCCGTTTGTTTTAGAAATTTGTGTCGAGTAAATCAGATTGAGTGCTTTCGTGATGTTGTCACGTGCTTCCCTTCCAGGCATGAAGCCCACCTGTTCAGGGCCTATAATTTTGCTGAGAAGGGGTTTCAGTCTGTTGGCCAGAATTTTTGCCAGGAGCTTTAAATCGATATTCAATAGTGAAATGGGCCTGAAATTGGCGCAGTCCGAGTGATCCTTCTCTGGTTTGGGGATCACTGCAATGTGAGCTAATAGGAAGGAGCTGGACTCATGTTTGTTCTTGGCTAGATGGTTGTATGCGGACATAAGTGGTTTGCAAATACTGTTTGTGTAAGTTTTGTAGTATTGGGAGGTGAAGCCGTCGGGGCCTGGGCTCTTCCCAGCTTTCAGGTCTAGGATGGCTGCTTGTATTTCTGTCACATTGATAGGATCATCTAATTTAGACGCGTCGTCATGATTTAGTGTGGGAAGTTCACTGTCTTTTAGAAATTCCAGTATAGCTTCACTTTTGGAACTCGTGATATAGTGGGGTTTATGTTGTTCTGGGAGATTATAAAGTTTATCGTAGAACTTTGAGAATAGTTCAGCAATTTTCCCAGGATCATGGTTGAGTACCCCCATACTATCTTTAATGGCATGGATGTGATTTGTAGATTGTGCGTCCCTGAGGGCCTTAGCTAAAAGTTTCCCACTTTTATCCCCTTGTTCGTAGAAGATGTTCTTCTTGAAGAAAAGAGCTTTCCTAACTTTCAAGTCTAAAATCTGTTTTAGGGAGGATCTGCATTTTGTCAGCTCCTCTTCCACTGCAATTGAGAGGGACTGTTTATGTTGGATTTCCAGATTAGCTATTTGTTGAGATAATTGGGTTATTTCCCTTTCTCTCTCCTTCTTCCTCCTCGCCCCCCATTTAATTAGTTCTCCTCTGACCACCGTCTTGTGAGCCTCCCAGTTGTTTAGGGGGTTCGTGTCACTGTCCAGGTTGTTTTGGAAGTATGACGTGATTGTCTGGTGTATGTCATCCCTGATCACTTGGTCGGTTAGTAAGGAGGCGTTAAGCCTCCAGTTAAACGCGGGGCGCTTGGTGGGATTCAACGAAAGGGAGATTGCAATGGGGGCATGGTCCGACAGGGAAATTATGCCAATTTCAGCTCTGAGCATATTGCCTAAGTCCCTCTGAGTTATAAAGATCATGTCAAGTCGGGAATATCTATTATGAGGAGCTGAGTAGAAAGTGAAGTCTTTCCCCAGGGGGTGCATTGCTCTCCATGTGTCGACTAATGTAAGGGACTGAAGTAGGATCTTGATGCTTTTCAGTATCCTGTATGAGACATGAGTGTATCCATTAGAAGTGTCCTTCAGTGGGGAGAGGGGAATGTTGAAATCACCCCCTAATAATATGCAGCCTTCCGCAAACCATTTAAGCTCATCTATTATTTTACGGCAGAATGTGATGTGTGCCGAGTTGGGGAAATAGACATTAGCTAGCGTAATGGGGGATCCCCCCCAGGAACCCTTCAAAAGAATATATCGACCTTCTGGGTCTGAGATCTGGTGTTGTAGCACAAAGGGTGCGTCCTTATTAAGTAAGATTGACACACCTTTAGTTTTGGCCAGTGGATTGGTGGCATGGAAGGCTCTTGTGTAAATGTTATCTGTAATTTTGGGTATATTCTGGCCCTTAAAGTGGGTTTCCTGCAAGAAAACGATAGAGGGACGTGTCTTTTTCAGTTCTTTGAGCATTTTTGTCCTCTTTTCTGGGATATTTAGCCCGTTGACATTGTGTGAAATTAGTGAGGGCGACCTTCCTAAGAAGGCATATGCCATGTCGTCCTTTTTAAGTGGGGTTAGGAGTGGTAGGTGGAAGGGGTGGGTGACAGGTAGGTGGGGGGGAGGGGGGGGGAGAGTGACAGATAGGACGGGGGGTAAGAGGTTGGGAGAGGTGTGGAAGGTGGGGATAGGGGTGAGTTGCACTCAAATACACACCCAAAGGGTGGTGAGTTAAGTAGTTTCTTAAATATTAAGAACTAAGTTGTACTCTTGGGGGTGAGTGGGAGGTGCGAGCGTTGACCGCTGCTGGACTCCTTCTGGACCCCTTCTGGGGTAGTTACACTGTTTGAGTATATAAGTGGTAGTGATTAGTGAGTATATTCTATACTTATTTGCTCGTGGGTGGTACAAGGCCGCGGGACCTGGGAGTCAGAACAAGTAAAGTAAGTTATTTAGTCTGATCTGAGGCCGGGTAATGGGAGAGGGGATAGGTGTGCTCCAGTGGGGTTGTCACGGCCGAGAGCCGGGAATAGTGTGTGAGGGTATAGTGCGAAAAGCATATCTGTGTGGTGGGACGTGCGGGAGATATATGTTGTGTAAGCAAGTGTAGCCAGTTTGAAGGCCGTAAGGGCCTATGGTTGTCTTCCAGTGAGGCCTGACAATCAAAGTAACCGTAACAGAACCATAATAAAAACAGATAACACCAATTAAGATAGAATTTAAAATAAAAAATGGACACAAAGAACAAGAAAAAGAAAAAGGGTCCGGAGTTATAGCTTCATCGCTTAGTATATGCAAGCATATTTAAACCTTTTGTATGCGTGTGGGGCATAACTATACAACTAGAGTCGTGACTTCAGGTGGGTGGTGAGCATGTCACTGAGGTTGCGATAGGACCTAGGCTTTATGGAAATGGTATTTGTGAGGCGTCCGCAGGGAAGATGGGAAAAAAAAAAAAAAAAAAGGGGATAAAGCAATACGACAGTAAATTGTCTGCATGGTGAAACACAAGATACCATTTCAGCTCCAGGGAGGTCACGGATCCAAATGTCCTTTTACCCCGTGGACGAGTGAATGACATGTTAGTGCAGTTCTGCCGCCTCGGTCAAGAGAGCACTAGGCAGGGGTACGTTCCCCAACAAATAGCAATGTGGTACTCACTGTCTCCTCAGTCTGGGGTAAGTTGGAGTCTCGAAGGCGACGGTGCGCGGCTGGTGAGATGTGCCGGTTAGCCGTTTCTGAGGGGTAGACATTTCGGGTCTCCCTTTGCTGGTAGCTGGGTCTAGATTTCCGGGGTTCCGACTCCTGGGGAGAAAAATCACTGTTTGGGTGGCAAGACCCTGTGGGGGGAAGAAAGATTAGTCATCCTGAGCGCGGCAGATAGCATTTCGACTTTTCATTCCGCAGACGTCACCAGCCGAGCCATCGCCCAGAGAAAGCCTGATAAGCGGCAAGGGAGCCATTAATCAAAAACCAAGGGAGTATTCCCGGTGTATAGCACCACCCAGTGTCACTACACTCTCATTGCAGCATCACTCCATGGGGGGAAGAAACAAAAGTGCGCCAAACGTGGCGAGTGCTAAGTAAGGAAGTCAAATGACAAAAAGAAAACATTGTTAACTGAGGGTGAGTCTGGTAGGTTCAGTCAGAGCCTGTGAGTGGGGACGTAGGTTATCGCAGCTTTTAGCCTCTGTCGTGCTGACAGGCCCACTGGGTAAATGTCTGGTTTAACACAAACATTAAGGTAGCAGCGGAGGGCATCACATGCGGTGTGCATCCTTCATTCTGGGGCTCTTTGAGCTTTTTGAGGGTGCTGGAGAGTCATTGTATCTGCCTCTTGAGTTACCTCGCTGGTTCCTCTGTTGGAACGGTGAGAAAAGTGATGGAGGGCCCGGGGAATGTTGGGGGTTGTTGATTGGTGGAGGTAGTAAAAATTCTGTGTACCAATCAGGCAGCTCCACAGGTGCAATCTGTATGGCGTCAAAAAATTTCGCGAGGTCCCCAGGAACCCTGAGCAAGTGTTGCTTGCCCATGTAACTAGCTTGGAGGGCAAATGGGAATTTCCACCTGTAATTAATTCCTTTCTCTCTGAGGATGGCAAGAAGGGGTTTTAACGCTCTTCTATTTTTTAGCGTGATCGGGGAGAGATCTTGGAACAATTGGATCGGGGCGCCCCCATGTTGGATCTGATCCGCTGATCTTGCTTTTTGCAATATTTCCTCTTTCAGCCCAAAATTTGGCAAGCAGCAAATAATGTCCCTGGGCGGGTTGTCGTCTGGGGCTTTAGGCCTGAGCGCCCTGTGTGCTCTGTCAAATTCAATCGGGGACTGTTCAGGTCTGTCCAACAGGGAGTTAAAGATGGCGGACAGAGTAGGCCTCACACTCTCGGGGGGTACTGATTCAGGGACCCCCCTCACCCTAATGTTATGTCTGCGCCCCCTGTTGTCCAGGTCTTCAAGCTGCCTGTTCATGTCGATTAAGTGTTGGGAATGGTTGGCAGTGATGTCGTCTAGCCTGAGCAGGGCCCTGTCCCTTCGTTTCCCAGCGCGCTCTGTCACCGCCATCTGCTCTGATAGTTTCAGTAGCTCCGTTTTAATGTCCGTGATGGCTAGGGCAAACGAGCTTTTAATGTCTGCTGCTATGTCAGTCATCGCAGCGTATGTCAGGGGGATGTCCGCTCGGTCCATACCTTTATTGGAGTCCTCCGAGGCCGGGAGAGATACCTCATCGTCCTCCATGTCCTCCTCCATGTTTAGTCTGAGCGGCGGCGCCATCTTGGAGGCCTTGCTGCTGCCGTTATAGCTGAATTTGCTGAGGTTAGTGGGGGTAGTTTTCCGTTTAGGGGTGCTCAGCGATCTCAGGGAGCGACTGTGAGAGCCCTTCCTTAACAGGGAGGACATAATCTGCAGATTTTCGGCCCGTTTTCAGCTCTCAGGTCCCGCGGGTTGACGGAGCTCCTCTACACCGCAGCCATCCTCGCTGCGCGCCAAGCCACGCCCCCCTTGTTTTTCAACAGAACACACTCTTTTGCAGTTGCAGGGATGAGACAAACCATTTAACACTGGCAGGGGTACTTAAAATGACCAGATTTTATTTATTTATTTAAAATCTGTATCTAAAAAAACTGTTTGCTGTAAATGATTATAATGTATTAGCTGGAGTGTGGCTTCAATTTAAACATATTTAAATCTGCTCGTACATCTAACACTACCCCCCCCCCCCGACTGACAAAGCTGCTGTCTAAAGGTGCCCATTGTCCTCATTCCTCCAGAGTGAGAGAGCTCTAATAAAGGAGGTGTTACTGTTAGGCCGCGTACACACGATCAGACCGTGTGTACGCGGTCTGACCAGTTTCATTGGACCAAATTAATCGTGTGTGCGGCCCATCGGACCGTTGTCCGTCGGACCAAAGTTTTAAAACTTGCTTTAAAATCTGTCCAATGGACACCTGTCCGTCGGACCAAAACGATGGTTAGTACACAAAAGCATCGGACCAAAAACTTGCGCATGCTCAGAATCAAGTCGACGCATGCTTGGAAGCATTGAACTTCGTTTTTTCAGCACGTCTACTGTTTTACGTCACCGCGTTCTGGCCCGATGGGATTTTGGACTGATGGTGTACGCACATCAGACCATCAGACCACTTCAGAGTGGTCCGATGAAAACGGTCTGTCGGACCAGTCTCATCGGACTGGTCTGATCGTGTGTACGTGGCCTTACACTTATTTTGTAGCAGGAGAGGTGAGAGATGGAAACTATAGCACAAATACCTTACTGTACCACCACCAGAGTGAATCGTTAATACAAGGCAGGACCCATGTTTTCATGTTGTTTACGCCAAATTCTGACCCTACCATCCGAATGCCTCAGCTGAAATTCAGACTCTTCAGTCCAGGCAACATTTTCCCAATCTTCTATTGCCCAATTTTCGTAAAAACCTGTGTGAATTGTAGCCTCAGTTTCCTTTTCTTAGCTGACAGGAGTGGCACCCAGTGTGGTCTTCTGCTGCTGTAGCCACTCTGCTTTAATCTTTGATGTGTTTTGTGTTCAGAGATGGTATTCTGCAGATCTTGGTAGTAAAAAATGGTTATTTGAATTACTGTTGCCTTTCTATCATTTCAAACCGGTCTGACCTCTGACAGCAAACAAGGCATTTTCATCCTCTGCCGCTCACTGGATATTTTCTCATTTTCTGACCATTCTCTGTAAACCCTAAAGATGATTATCAGTGAAAATCCAAGTAGATCAGCAAGTTTTGAAATACCCAGACAAACCCATCTGACACCAACAACCCCTTTCTTCTCCATTCTGATGATTGGTTTGTAATTCAGCAGGTCGACTTCATCACATCTAGATCTAAATGCATTGAGTTGCTGCCATGTGATTGGCTCATTAGCAATTTTTGTTACCAAGTAATTAAACCCAGGTACAATGAGGCCCAAATTGCTTCCTAAATGCCAGCAGTGACCAATGAGTACCTAATAGTGGCCGGTAGTATAGGTGTATATATACATATATATATATATATATATATATATATATGTGTGTGTATATATATATATATATATATATATATATATGCATATCTAGCATCGGATGCTAGGTAAATTTTGTTTTGGCTCCTTCTGTAATCAAGGCAGCAGTGATCATTTGTCCTGGTATTTTCAGGGTTTCACAGGCTGGGAGTTGATGGCTTACTCTTGACGCTGGAAGAAGCATCCAGAGCTTAGGGAGGGAGATACAAATAATCAGCTTGAATATTTATCATGCTCCAGCCAATTCCTAGAGAGGAGAGTCCAGTAGGAGGCTGGAAAGGTAATAAATAGTGTGAAGCACTGGGGAGCTGTGTTTGCTCCCTACAGAAGAGCTACTGTCATTAGGCAGCTAATGGACTGCGAAGCTGTTCATGAGGCCTCAATAGAATCAGGACTCAGGGCTGGATGGGTTTTTGCTAGAGGCTGATAGCAGGACCTCACCACAAGAGATCTGTTCTGTAGAGGTGCTGTCCCACTCACTGGACCATGTCCAGAAGAAACTGGAAGGTGGCAGCTATCCTGGGGACTTGTGAGTAAAGACCCTAAGCTGTTCCCTGTGACTGTGCAGTGTTCTGAAGATTGTGCTGGATACCAGCAGTTATGAATTGGCACAAGATAACCAGATACTAAAGAGACTTGCCTCATGGTCTTAAGCTGTTAGGCCTTAGACTGCTCAGAAACCTGCCTCATGGTCCCCAGTTGTGAGGTATTAAACTTTCCAACACCCAAAATTACTTAAGGAGAAGATTGTCCTCCAACTATTAAGGGGTTCATTTACTAAAACTGGAGAGTGCAAAATCTGGTGCAGCCGTGCATGGTAGGCAATCAGCTTCTAGCTTCAGCTTGTTCAATTAAGCTTTGACAAAAAAAAAAAAACTGAAAGCTGATTGGTTTCTATGCAGAAATCACCTAAGCGATAAGCATGTTGAAGAACCCCTTTCCAATTAAAGTTTATTCAAGCAATAATCCTTTAAAATATATTCTCTATGTTATTTGAGCCAAGGTGTGTAGACTGGTGCTTGCTTTGGGTGGGCTGTATACTTTTAGGGAAGAACCAGTTAATATCAGTGGCCCCTATGAGGGTAATGCTAAAATGCTTAAGCTCAAAGCAA
This sequence comes from Rana kukunoris, assembly GCA_029574335.1. Classification (NCBI taxonomy): domain Eukaryota; kingdom Metazoa; phylum Chordata; class Amphibia; order Anura; family Ranidae; genus Rana; species Rana kukunoris. The sequence goes on from CM056052.1 coordinate 222,774,718, forward strand.
TTTTATCAGCATAAAATTAGCTGAGCTCTTATTTACTACACATATAAAGGAAAGATTTGTGTATTTTCCTTCCTTCAATCAGATAATTGCAGTACATCATTGTTTCTGCTGACGCCTTCAAGTACAGATTTACTTTGCTCATTAGTATTTTTCATAACGGTTTCTTTTAAAAAAAAACTCCTTTTCAGACAAAACAAAGCTTGCAATGTGCTCTTTGATGTATCTATGTAGATGTTTAGTTTTCTGGAAATGATAACAGTTGGGTTCATGTTTACAATAAAAAAGAAGAAATGTCTTTAATATGTGGTTTATGCTTAAATGTTCAATTTCCTGTACTGGCATTGCTGAGTCATAAGGTTAATGTGAAGAGGCAATGAGGCCCAAAAAAATTGCTTCCTAAATGCCAGCAGTGACCAATGAGTCCAGCACAGATAGTGCAGTGTTTCTAGCTCCTGGCTTAACTCCATGGCTAGCACAGTCCGGCTTTGCAACAAATAGTATGCTGTTTCTAGTCCAGAATGTTTTAAAAGCAACTTATGGTCATCCTGAAAAACTTGGTTCAATACACATTTGCTTTTAGCTTTTGACTAGTTATCTGTTATATTGCTATAGCATGGAAGCCAGGATTCATGCTGTTTTCTTACTCGATCCTCAAAAGGTCAATAAATAAACAAAATAATGTGTGGACCATCCCAAAATCAGACACAGTTTGAAAGGCATGCTTAAATACAGTCAAATGTTGGCTGGAATGGACATTTATTAAGCCTTTTGGAAAAGCAGTGAGGGGCTCTCCAATGCTTGTACTTTTTTAGCCTAAAAGCTTGCAAGTATTAATTGAATTGCTGTTTGTTTGATATTCGAACACTAAATACTTCCTTTAAAAAATCTAACAAATTTACAGTTATACAATACAAAAATAGATCATAATGGACCTTTTATGTATATATATATATACAGTATCTCACAAAAGTGAGTACACCGCTCACATTTTTGTAAAAATTGTATTTTACCTTTTCATGTGACTACACTGAAGAAATTACACTTTGTTACACTGTAAAGTAGTGAGTGTACAGCTTGTAAAACAGTGTAAATTTGCTGTCACCTCAAAATAAGTCAACAGACACCCATTAATATCTAAACCACTGACAACAGAAGTGAGTACACCCCTAAGTAAAAATGTCCAAATTGGGCCCAATTAGCCATTTCCCTCACCGGTATCATGTGATTCGTCAGTGTTACAAAGTCTCAGGTGTGAATGGGGTGCAGGTGTGTTAAATTTGGTTTTATTGCTCTCACTCTCTCATACTGGTCACTGGAAGTTCAACATGGCACCTAATGGCAAAGAACTCTCTGAGGATTTAAAAAAAAAAAATGTTGCTCTTCATAAAGATGGCCTAGGCTATAAGAAGATTGCCATACATTTGTTTAACAGAACAGTTTCCACTCAGAACAGGCCTCACCATGGTCGACCAAAGAAGTTGAGTGCATGTGCTCAGCATCATATCCAGAGGTTGTCTTTGGGAAATAGACGTATGAGTGCTGCCAGCATTGCTGCAGAGGTTGAAGGGGTTGGGGGGGGGGGCATACTGTCAGTGTTCAGACCATATGCCACACGCTGCATCAAATTGGTCTGCATGGCTGTCATCTCAGAAGGAAACCTCTTCTAAAGATGATGCATAAGAAAACCCGCAAACAGTTTTCTGAAGACAAGCATACCAAGGAAATTAGTTTTTCTCTCTACCAAATATTTGAGACTGAAACAACCCTCTAACAAACTGGGTTCTCGATTCATTGGTCCTTACAGAATAATTGCTCGAGTCGGGCCAGTCTCCTATCGTTTAAATTGCCCCCTCTCTCCCGATACATCTTGTGTTTCATGTTTCTCTCCTCAAAAAAACAATTTTCAATCGTTACTCCAGAATTCAACAGCTACCTCCTCCTGTTCTTGTTGATGGACAACATAAGTCCTTACAGAATAATTCCTTGAGTTGGACCAATGTACAATCAAGCAGCCCATAAATAACATCACTTCCTGTTACTCAGTGCCCTTTGCAACGCAGTATCCTGGTCTAGGCCAAAAATGCCCAGGCCTAGGGCAGCACTTTGCAGGGGGGCAGCTTGGAAAGAGTCCCACCGGGAAACAAGCTGCTTTTAATTCGGACTGTCCTAGCAGCCTGGAACACAAACCTTCCTCAGTGTGCTATATGTTTTCTGCTGCACCATTGCCATGGTTATATTTTCTTTCTCTCCATAAAATTATCAGAAATGTGTGCTTAAAGTAAAACTATAGGATGAAGTAAGGGAGGGTTAAAGCCCCTGTCAGTTTATTTTTTACCATCCCTGTCCCATTGCAGAGATTTCCCTTCACTTCCTGCCCCATAGCCAAACAGGAAGTGAGAGGAAATCTATGCAAATTAAGGGAATCCATCCCCCCCCCCCCCTCAGGCCCTCAGAACTAGTGTCCCCGGTCAAAAACTTCAGGGCGGGTCTTAAATAGAAAGGGGTGTGGCCCTGACAGTAAGGGGTGGGTCATATTTAAATTAGGGGATGCACACGTTTAGTCAGGCCTAGGGCAGCACAAAACCTAAATACACCACTGGCCATTTGTGTGAACTAGCTCCCTGGGTATATTGATAGCTCCGTGCTTCTGATTACCGCGTATGGACTTCTGCCTGAATTCTTGACCACTCTCTAGCCTGCTGATTTTGTACTTCACTGCCAGCTTGTATATGACCTCTACCTGCCTGACCACTCTCTGGATTTCAATTCTGTACCGCTTTGCCTGATCTGTTGCCTACCTAACTACATTTTCAGCACACAAGCTCTACCTCGGACACTGCCACACATCAATCCGGCAAAAGAGGTGAATCAACAAGGCGACTTAAGCCTGGCTTCACCCAGGCCATTCCCATTATGCAATTTGCACCCACCCATGGTGGTAGAGGAGGAGCAGTCTAAGATCTATGAATGTGCTGTTTGGGAACCTAAACACTACAGAGGGATCAAATGCAACTAACTAATTCCATCAGATAAACCAAGAATGGATATATGGACAGTATGCAGACACCCACTACTATGTGTAAGTTTGCTGTTGAGCAGACCGCTGAGATATATCATCTGTCCTGCCATTTAAAAGTTGTATGTTGAGTTTAAGCATCTCAGTGTTCTAGTTGAACTTTGCATATTATGTTTGTGAAGTTACTTATTCATTTTCAACTGTTCAAATTATATGCCAGGCGCTGTGTATTTATTATTTATGTGTATAGAAAAGTTTGCTTTACTGCTGTGTACAGGGGCGGACTGAAACTCATGGGGCCCTCGGGCAATAGAAGATCATGGGGCCCCCCGGGCTTACAGATGGCCACCAAGCCAGGAGGCAGTGCAGAGGCAGGGCAGCTAAAATCTCAGGATTTTCACATCAAAAGCATGTCAGTTTTGGACATATCAGGGACAGATGTAAAAAAAAAACACAGATTTACTATCCCTGGTTTTATTGAGCCTGGCAACCCTGATGGGTCCCCTAGTGGCATGGGGCCCTCGGGCAGCCTTAATGGTCAGTCCGCCCCTGGCTGTGTATCTGTTGGGTTTCTGCAAGCCATCTTCCCTGTTATTGGAACATGTTACCACAGAGACGTGCTATCTTTAAACAAGGGGAAAGTGTTTAGTACCCTTTAACCCCCCCCTCCGTTGTAATGTTATGGGTCGAGATAGTGTACATTCATAAGCTAGCTGTGGGTGGGGCCCAGTGACTTGAGGTATTGGAGCAGCACACCCCTTATCACCAAAGATGTAGTGTTGTCTGGGGAAGATGATGGTAATTGGTTGTGAGAAATTGAAGTGCTCTGGGAACACTGTACTGGAAGCCATGCAAAGCAGGGAAATGTTCTGCACTGTGGACTTCTGTCAATTAGTCACATACTGCTAAATTTATTGAAAGTGCCTGTTTCCTTAAGAATTGCACTAGTATGACATTATGTTGGATTGACACTATGTAGTAAAGTACACAAAAACCTTTTGGACTGGACATCCCTTTATTCTGAGTCCGGAATGTGATGAGGTGGGCTTCTGGCCAAAAAGTGTGACAAGATATGGTGGAGTATCTTTAAACAACAGGGGGTAGATTCATGTAAAATGGCGCATCGTTGCTCCGGCGTGGCGCATCTTTTTTCCGCTACGCCGTACCAGCGGTGAGAGGCATGTACTGTATTCATCAATTTTCCACTCACCTGCGTAGCGGTTTTTCGACGGCGTAAGGCGGCGGAACTGTAAGTGGGCGTCAACACATGCAAATGATGGTCTGACGGTGGCGCGGCGAGATCCGCACGGTGTATCTTAAACGGCGCATGCGCACTGATGTTACCTGCCTGGCTGGCTCCTTTGCACATGCGCAGTACGGTGCGACGTCACCACCAAGATCCGCCGCACCACTTCCTACTAGTGCATAAATACGCACACAGAAGCGCCACTCCCTTGCAAAGCGTGACCAGCATTTTTTTGGAATTGCCAGGGCTTTTGCTTTTAGGATGGCTGCACAAGACACTGCCGGTGACCGCAGAATGTTTAATTTCAGCCCTCAGGAGAAGGCTGTGATCACTGATGCGCTCTCCCAACATGGGTCCCGCCTCTATGGGCCACAGAGTGCCCACACTGGCAAAGCGGAGAAGACACGCATTTATGCGGAAATCACCAGGCAGGTAAATGTTGTTGGTGTGGCAGAGAGGGAGCCCAAGCATATCCGAAAAAAAAATTAATGATATGCGGAGAGTGGTCAAAGACAAACTTGTGGCCATCAGAAAGCATGCCAGTGGCACAGGAGGAGGACCAGCCAGAAGAATGACCCTGACTGCAGAGGACATGGTGGTGGCCAGTTTGCTGGATAGGGAGCTGGTGGAGGGTCTTCCTGGCTTTGAATCAGGGGAGCAGCCTTTGAGGTCAGGTAAGTCTGTTTTATCTGTTTTGTGGTGACTTGCATGGGTGGGGGGGGGATACATGTGACAAGTGTGTGGCTCCTCCAACATGTGTTTGTTTTGTGTCATCCACAGATGTGCAGGATGGAGCTGGCCCGTCAGTTGATGCAGGGCGACCCACCCCATCCATGGTGGAGATTGCCCCTACAGCAGTGCTTGAGGAGGTGGAGGAGGAGCACGTCGGGGTAGAAGAGGCTGCTGTCTATATTCTGGAGGAGACCCCCATACCTGGCCACTCCCAAACCACCCCCCCATGCAGGATTCCCCTTCAAGGGACACCATCCCCTCCAGGGATTCCCCCTCAAGGGACACCATCCCCTCCAGGGATTCCCCTTCAAGGGACCTCCCCTACACCCGTCCTCCAGCCTCTCAGGCCTCTAGGAAGGCAACGAGGAAAACCAGAGGAGTCCCTGATGATTTTGAAGATCACCTGGCAAGGGACCAGACAAGACAGACCCGCCATATTGGTTCTCTTGCGGGTGATCTTCATCGGGTGGCAGATAGCCTGGCGTCCTCGGCCGAGAGCCAGGCTGCTTGCACTGTGGCAGTGCAGGAAGCCATCACCCAGCAGGCTGGGCAGAATACTGCAATAAATGATAGCCTGCAGGACGTTGTGGGGAACGGGGCAGCCCTTCTGTCCTGCCTGGTGGACCTGCAGACCACCACATCTGACCTGGTCACCGAGGTCCGGAGCCTGTCAGCTGCTGTCCGTGAGGAGGGGAGGCAGACACGGCGACAGCAGCGCAGCAATACTACCCGCCGGCTGCGGATGCAGGCTGCCACCAATATTTACCTCCACCGGCTAGCCGTGGCAATGGAGGGCCCCCCCACCTGTGGCTCGCCCCAGGCAACTGCGCCCCAGGAGCCTAGGGACAAGAAGAAGCCCACGACAGGGCCGTTGATGTTTGTCTAATTATGTTTTATACTCAGATTCTGATTTATATTTTTGTTTATCTCCCTGCACACGGTGAGGAGTGCAGGCTACAGTGTGAATGAGGTGTGAATGTGTGGGGGTGACACTCCTGCCATTAAGGGGTGTCACCCTCAGTCATAGGTGAGAAGTTTCTTTCCGCAGAAAATTCCAGTTACGCGCACCGGCTTACGCCGGCGCAAGAGAAACGTGCGTTTCTGAATCGGAGGATCTCCCTCATTTGCATATTTGAATAGATAATCCATGGGAACGGTTGATCTGTCGCGTGTAAAGATGCGCCAAAGACACGCCGGCGTGGAAAAGTTACACCGGAAAAAATTACCCGATTTTAAGGCGGATCTGGTATAGTAGGTACGACGCATGGATCCGACGGCGCAAAATAGCAGTTACGCCGCACATCTCTAAAAACGCCGGAGTAATTGCTACATGAATCTACCCCCAGGTATGTGACTATCCCATCCAAGAAGAAGCAGGCCGGGTCCTGAGTCTGCATGGCAGGAACTGCCAGCCAATGAGTTAGACCCTTACATATAGTTCAGTGTCTATAGCAATTTTTGATTGGAAATTTGATCAGAAATTATTTTGAAATTCATCTTGCATTTTGATTCTGTTGTTTTTTTTTTACTCAGGGGAACCCTACTCACTTGTTGGACGTATTAGTAGTTTTAAGGTCCAATTTATGCACTGCCATCCATCACTTGCAGTATTATTTAGTCTCAAAATGTATGCACTCTCGCCTGTATATTATCCCATTAACTGCCCTTCTCAACCTTCCTAAATCACCTCCTTGTCATTTCCGCTGCTTGTCATGTCTCAGTCAGAGGGGGCAGCTTCTCCTTCACCAAAGAAGTGCTTCCAATTGCCTCAAAGTGTATCAACATAAGGAAGAGCTGTAATTTACTTACTTCTCTATCTAGCTGCAGCTTGCCCCTTTCTTTTAATGTGTTGTTTACCTAGGGTTGTTTAAGAAGTGTGTATATCTTGAAGTATAGCTGTAGTACATTGGAGGTTAATGCGTATTTTATATAAGGCATAAAACCAATTACGAGATTTCCACAGTCCTTCAGATTTTCTTTCTAGCTATTTATTACACCCAGAAGATGAACTAATCAAAGGAATTAAGAAATGTTTAATGCAAACTCACACACACAAGTATCCAAGTTGGCACAGGGGAAATAAACAAACAACTAAAAGCATTTGGCTATGTTTTCTTTCTGTGCCAGATTACTTTTTTTTCTCCAGCAAAACACATCCTCCATCATAATAGTGTTTCTAAAAATTATCCCCACATTGTCATAAAGCCTGTATGTAACAAACTTTGTATGGTGCAAGCATGTAATGCTGGAGCAGAATTTATAATAATTAATTGATAATAATTATAGCATTTGAATCTTGTTTACTACTGTTATTTTATTACCCTTTCAGTACTATTAGTCTGGCTGTAAACTATTTAGCAAGTGTTATGACTTTAATAACGTCAATGATCAGTGGTAGCCCCCTTTCTTGATATGGGGAGCCTCATGTGCACCTCCTGACATCACCAAAGGTCAAGAAAAATTCAGTGAATATTCAAAGACTAAGGGCATGATACAAGAGATGGCCAGAGACTAAGGACATAATACAGGAGATGGTCAGAGACTGGGTACATAATACAAGTAATGTTTAGAGACTACAGACATGACACAGTAGATGTATAAGCAATAATTAGTAAAAGCGTTTAAAAATGCTGAAAAAAAAGTATATATATATATATATATATATATATATATATATATATATGTGTGTGTGTGTGTGTGTATAAATAGAAAATAAATTGAAATGAAATAAAAACAAGTGTGTAAAACCTGGATGACCCAATGTGCATACAATGGTAGAACAATCTCATAAAATTGTTTGAGTAAATGAAAATACTCTCATAAATACTCTCTTATTTATTCATATTTTATAAATTTTTTCAATATTTTCATTCACTCTTTTAAGAGATTATTCATATATCACTGTATACACCTTGGGTCACTCAGGTTTTACACATGTGTTTTCATTTTATTTCAATTTATTTTCACCATTTTTGAGCACTACACTAATTATTATTTATATATTTAGTGGAGTGTTGGCAGCTTGCTAGTCCCTAAATGCATTTTTTTTTTTTAATTCTATGATACAGAAGATGGTCGGTAATGCAGACATGATACAAGAGATAGTCAGAAGCTGAAGGCATACTATAGGAGTTTTTGTAGCCTGAGAACATTCAGGAGACAGTCATAGACTCGGGATATATTGAATAAGACTATTTGAAATCACTGCCATAAGAGAGCAATAGAGAAAAACAGATTAGCATCTGAGGCCAAAGGGCTGCATGCAGCTAAAACTTCACAAGAGCTGGTAAGAGTTGAAATGTTCCCTAGCTTTGCCAGACACTCTTGAACTGAGATGCACTTCTCTGTGCAAAGGCAATGTCACATCGCCCCGATGTTCACCCATTTGGCAAATTTAAAACATTATGAAAAATTCAAGCGCCCATAATGCAATGCAATATCTTAGCCAATCACAGTGTGCTCTGCTGCGAGAACCATGGCTCAGGGGGCTAAGTCCACGTCCCATACTATGTAAGGCTGTTTACATAGCGGCCATACATATTGTAATGAATGAGAGCAGCATAATGACATTTGTAAAGGAACATTTTTATTTAAAACTGCTCGCAGCTGTAATGTATTGTCGTATTCCGGCAATATACATACAAATCATTGAAAAACCAGCGTGAGTTCCCCCCAGTCCATTACTAGGCCCTTTAGGGAACCCCGCGCCAAAATAATAAAACAAAATGTCACAGGTGTGGGTCCCCCCAAAATCCATACCAGACCCTTATCCAAGCATGCAACCTGGCAGGCCGCAGAAAAAGAGGGGGCAAGAGAGCGGCCCCTCTTCCTTAACCATACCAGGCCACATGCCCTCAACATGGGGAGGGTGCTTTGGGGTCCCCCCCAAAACACCTTTTTCCCATGTTGATGGGGACAAGGGCCTCATCCCCCACAAGCCTTGCCCAGTGGTTGTAGACTTTAACTGTGTTCACACACATTTTTTGCCTGTTCACATGTTCGGCTGCAAACAGAACTGGGGGATCTTTGTAATGCATACACAGCAGTAAGGATGAGCCAATCTCCAAAGCTGAATAAACAGTAACTTGGCCAAACCCTAGATGATAGAATGAACTGGCAGCATCAAGTCCTGGCTTCCAATGGGCTATGGCAATGTCAATCGATAGAAGATTGTTGTTAGGCTTCAATTCAAGAAGTCTCAGACAGTATGGAGAGAACTGTATGAGTAAGTTAAACTTGCTGTAGTTAAGAGAAGCAAAGATAGGGCAGGAGGTTTATAGAAGCATAGTGGCCAGACATAAGCAGAAAGGGCATAAGAAAGTGGATAGAGAGGATTAAGGGTGCATAAGAGGGCAGAAAGTAGTGTATACAAAGTAGGACAGCACATGATGTAAATGCTGGACAGATTGGGCAGCGAGATGTCTGGTACGACTATGAAGTATACTGTGTGGTGAAAATGATGCACAGAGTGGTGTGCAGAAGGCACATAGGGTGAACTGATGCACAGAAGAGAGAAAGACAGTGTGGACCAGCTGAAATAACTGTTGAGACTAAGGGTAGGTATCCAAATGGATAGCAGGAAAAGCTGGATTTTGATGTAGTAAGTTGCATTTTAGATATATTTGTTAAAGTGGTTGCAAAGGCAGAAGTTTTTTTTACCCTTTTGCATTATCTTCAAGCAGCTCCTTACCCAATGCCCCTAAATACCCACCTGAATCCTATCCCCCATATTACACAGCCAGTTAGGGGAAAGCAGGGGCAGGTCTGAGCTTGGAAGGAAGCATGAATGCCCCCATAGAAAGAGGCTTGCTATGGGGCTGTTGGTAAAGGAAGGGGTCAGGAGTGCAGAAGAGGATCAGGGCTGCTTTGTGCAAAACCTTTGGGTAAGTAGGGATGAGCCAAACACCCCCCCCCCCCCCTGGTTTGGTTCACAGCAGAACATGCAAACAGGTAAAAAATGTGTTCGAACACGCAAACACTGCTAAAGTCTATGGGACAAGAACATGAAAAATCTAATTTTAAAATGATAATTTTCAAGGTTAATATGCAAGTCATTGTCTTAAAAAGTGTTTGGGGACCCAGGGGACATGTATAAATGCAAAAAAGTTTTAAAAACTGACGTTTTATTGGGAGCAGTGATTTTAATAATGCTTAAAGTGAAACAATAAAAGTGAAATATTCCTTTAAATTTCGTACCTGGGGGTGTATATAGTATGTTTCCCGTGTTTAGAACAGTCCCTGCACAAAATGACATTTCTAAAGGAAAAAAAAGTAATAAAATAAAAAGCTCTCTCGTCCCCCCCTCTTTTCCTGCGGCCTGCCAGGTTGCATGCTCGGATAAGGGTCTGGTATGGATTTTGAGGGGGACCCCAATGCTATTTAAAAAAAAAAAATTGGCGCAGTGTCCCCCTTAATATCCATACAAGACCTAGAGGGTCTAATATAGAATTTGGGGGGACCCCTACGCATTTTTTTTTCAACCCATGCCGTTTTTTTCATTGACTTTTATTTGTATTGCCGGGACCCTACAATTCATTATAGCTGCGAGTAGTTTTAAATTACCTTTTTCCTTTAAAAATGTCATTTTGTGCAGGGACTGTTCTAAACACGGGAACATGCGCTACTTTACAGGCATATTATAGACACCCCCAAGTACGAAATTTAAAGGAATATTTCACTTATATTGTTTCACTTTAAGCATTATTAAAATCACTGCTCCCGAAAAAACTGCAGTTTTTAAAACTTTTTTTGCATTGATACATGTCCCCTGGGGCAGGACCAAGGTCCCCTTTTTATGACAATACTATGCATATAAGCCTTTAAAATTAGCACTTTTGATTTCTCCCATAGACTTTTAAAGGCTTTTGAATTTGCCACAAATACCCCAAATTGTTTGCTATTCGGCAAACAGGTGAACACCGATCTTACATTAAACTCGAACATCAGGCTTATCCCTACAGGTAGGTATAACATTTGTGTTATTTTTTTTATTTTTTTGTAAAAATAAAATGTGATCCTTTACAAACACTTTAAGTAGGCTTTAAAGGAAACCTGTATTGAAGGAAATAATAAGGCTACCATTGTCAACCTTGTTTTCAAAATACGTTTTGCCTATGAATTGAGGTGGGACATTAAAATATCTTATTTTCCCCATTTATGAAAATATTGCAAACCAGACTCTCATTATTTAGTGCAACTCCATTACTACCGATACTACCGATCCTCCATTCTGCAGGTCTGAGACACTGCAAGCTCTTATCTCGTTAGGCAACCCCATCCTTTAATTCACAAGCTGTGCAAAAACCTCCTCTGAGTTTTTTTGGAACAAGTGTAGGAATTCCTCTTACAAACAACAGGCTAGGAATACCAGATACAAAAAGTGCACCTTTGCACATGTATACCAGCTTCTTCATGCTCCTGCATACTTCTCATTTTTCAATATTGCATCAAGAGGAGAATGAAGTAACTAACCTCAGTCTATTTTTATTTATAGTACAAACTCATGAGAGTTGGTAATGTGTCTTTAAGCTGCAATGCCTTGGCAAATATGTGCTGGGAAAAGCAGGTGAACAGCAGGCACTTTTAAGATATTGAAGGACATTTTCCATTGTGAGTTAAATTCACCTTCGATAAATATGCTGCTCTTTCACTTAGTTCCAGGGCTCCAGCCAAGGCTTTTTAAAATGTCTGTGCTATTAATTCTAACCTTTTTACTTATAATGTTATCTGGTATGTGCAAGGCGCGGTTATTCACCTTTTCCCTAAAATTGTTAACTAAGGTTATGTCTGCTGATGATACGCTGTTCTTTTACTTTTCATAACGTGTGCCCCCAAAGTCTCATATCTGACCTGTCTTTGTTTACAGTTTCTAAGGTATCATTTTTTTAATTACTATTACTGTTATTACCTAACTTTAGGCTTCCTTTAAGCTAAACCAATATCTTCTGTGTGGGCTGTTGCCATAATGTGTCTGTGTGAGGCTTCGGTCCCTTTTGACTTACAGGGCTTGGCTGTGGAGGCTCCGGGGTCCGGGATCTCACCTGAAATACCCTGGCAAGGAGAGCAGCCTTGATGAGCCTATTTTATTTCATTTGTTATTCATGTGTTATTAATTTTTACCCTGTTTTTCCTCCCTCTCTGTTCTGTTATCTCTGGGTACTTCCAGTATTTTGCCCTTGTTTGAAGGTCCAAACCATTATCGATGGTATACCAGGGAGGGTACAACAGGGGTGATTCATTGATGTCTGAGTTCATGTGACATAGTTGAAATATGATGTTCACTATACCTCTGATACACTCCTACCTGTCTGTCTCTGACTGACCTAATGGACTGATATACAGGGCTCGGACGAGGGCTCTCTAAGTATGTCCCTACTACTATTTGTATGTTATGTTTTATGATCTTTTTGTATGCTGTTTTTTTCCAAACAAATCAAAATAAAGATTACATAAAATAAAATAAAAATGTGTCTGTGTGCACAGCATCATGCCTTGCTCCTCTTTGACTATTGGTCCACAATTGATGATGTAACTTTTGTGTATGCGCACATAAGCTTCAATGTCCCAGGTACAACGTTTCATATTTAGGATCTTAGACCCCTTTCACACTGGGTAATTTTTCAGGCGCGTTAGCGTTTTAAAAAAAGCGCCTGTAAAGCGCCTAAAAGAAGCTGCATCTGCAATCCCAATGTGAAAGCCCAAGTCCTTTCACACTAAAGCGCCTTAAAAATGCTCCAGTGTGAAAGGGGTCTTAGCGTTAAAAAAAGTGCCTGAAAGAAGCCTCATCTGTGCTGGCAGGGCGTCAAAAAAGTCCTGCAAGCAGTTTCTTTGCAGCGCTTTAGGAACGTTGAATACACCGCTCCTAAAGCGCCCCTTACCATTGAGGCTCTTTTTTTTTAACGCCAAAGCGCTTGAAAAACACCCCAGTGTGAAAGGAGTCTTAGCGGAGCTTTACCAGTGTTTTTCGGGCTCTGGCAGTGTGAAAGGGCTTTGAAAGCAGGGCTTTCACATTGGGATTGCACATTCTTTACAGGCGCTTTTTTTTAATGCCAAAGCGCCTGAAAAATGCACCAGTGTGAAAGAAGTCTTAGAGATGCTATAAATGAGCCAGAAGTGACCATACATAGAAAATAAAAAATTGCCAGAAACATGCGAGAAAAAAAGGTTTCCGGCAAAAATAATCTGTAACGCTTAATTATTTTGTTGTTGTTGTGGGACTTTTGTTCCACTCTTAAGTATATGTATTACAGACATCAGGAATTAAAGGGGTTGTAAAGGTTTGTCTTTTATTCTCTAAATTGGTTCCTTTAAGCTAGTGCATTTTTGGTTCACTTACCTTTTCCTTCGATTTCCCTTCTAAAAATTGTTTTCTTTGTTTGAATTTCTCACTTCCTGTTTCTCCTCAGTAAGCTTCCCACCATCATCTGAGCAGTGGAAAGTCATTTAGAACAGCTTACTGAACACCTTACTGAGGGGGGAACAGGAAGTGAGAAATTCAGACAAAGAAAAAAAACATTTAGAAGGGAAATTGAAGGAAAAGGTATGTGAACCAACAATGCACTAGCTTAAAGGAACCTATTTAGAAAGTAAAAAACAAACCTTTACAACCCCTTTAATATATGATAATCTATAACTTATTGTGGCTTAGAATAGAGAGTTTGTGTGGTTTTCCTTGGTTTGTCTCTTTAAATTTGCCAATATTAAAACTAAACATTTACATCTGTACAGAGCAGGTAGGGATCCCTGTTAACAGTTATTTCCCAAAAGAAAGTGAGCACTGAGCTGTTGTGGAGACAAACAGATATAACTGATGCAAGCAAAAAAAAAAACTTTCCATATCTAAGCCATATCAAACCTCCAATGTAAATCTGCAGGGACAGGCCAAGGTTAATCTAACCTGCTTCACTTGTTGTTGCTCAAATAATGTCTTAAGCTGGAAAGTTTTCCACATTGAGCTGTCCTCCTTTGCCCTATGTCACAGCACTCACCCCTGGAATAAAAGCAAGCCTCTGACAATAACAATGTGGATACGTTGTAATATTGGATTTATTCCATAATGCAATGCAAGGAATGATAACTATCTATAAAGCGCAGTAAGCATAGCAACTAGATATTACATTATTGATGTCAGAGCAAAATGGTTGCTAATTTATTACAATTAGTGAATGCACATTGCACATGGTTTTACCTTATTAATTAAGCCAGTAAGCTGTTCAGTGTAGTCACCTAATGTATAATGATATTTTCCAAAAAGATTTATGAACATGAATAAAATGAGCAGATCTATAAATTACACAGAAAAAGGTAGGCTTTGTTATGGAATTGATGAGTGCGCCTTTCCTAACATATTTCGGAAAACATAATTATGTAACATAAGTGCTGAGGTCCTCCAAAGCAGGTCTTGGCACAATCAGGTATTATTTCAGAGCTAATGAGTAAGTGAAATAGCTGTTGTGTTTATTAATTGCCTGCTCATTTCTCTAGACAATGGATGTTGCTTTGTAACAAAGTGTCAGCAAGATACAGCACAGTACACCAGAGTTTTATTAAGGTCAAATAATAATTCCAAAAATAAGTCCTTGTTTATTGGTTTTAAATTATGTGTGTTTATTTGTTCTCAGTAATATGCAACACATGAGATAAAGCAATATTTAGTGTATATCTATTGTATATCAGCATAAAAAAAATCTCCACTTAACGTTCACATGCAATTATTATTGAAAGGATATGCCCCAAACAAAAAAGGCAACATACAACCAAAGGTTACATAAAAGATTGAATTTTATTACATCCTTTAAAATGTATAACAAAAATACAATGGTTAAAAATGGTGTTAAAGAAATGACTGTACTTTGATGTACAGATACTGTACATGCATGCATGTTTTATGAAGAGTTCAATCCTTTTATCAGGGACAATGTAGAAGAGAGATGCCAAAATTGTTTCATTCACAATGAACCATATTTAATGCAGCCATTTGAAATGTGAAAGCAGAGTTCACTTTTTCCTACAGGTGGAGATAGTTTAAATATCTGAAAGGATGGGACCCATGCGACTTACACAGAGATCCCTAAACAAACGGTCAGCCACATTGAAAATATGAAGATGGGGGGTCTGTGTGTGACACTATAGAGCCTCACACAAGAGGCAGGGCCATCCAGTAGAGGTAGAAGTTTTGGCACTTCCTATACACTGTCTTGCAATAGATGGTCTGGAATGTGTATGACATCGAGGTGTATACTCCCTTGCATTGCTTATATTCATACCTATTTCAAAAGAGAAAGGCAGACAGAAACTGCCACTGATCATTTGTCCAACAGGAAGAATTACTTAACAACCAGGTATTTTTATAGGCGATGGCTTTGGGTACAAACGGTCTAAACAGGCAACAATGGTTATGTGATGTGTTGGGAACCTTGCACTATGAAATTTAAAGTGCTAAATTGGATAAATAGTGTTGGAGCTGCTCCCCTGAAAAGTGTAATGTGCTGACTTAAATGTTGGGGTGATATGTGGTAGGGGACGCTAATAAAAAACAAAAAAAATATTATTGTCAGATAATATAGATTGGTGATGAATCAAAGTATATTAAAGTCCATTGTGCTAAATAGAAAAAAAAATCATAATAATGGTGATAAATTCATAAATCAAACAATCAATTAATCCAAAGTCCATTGGTAATCTTTTGGGTTGTGAGTCTTACCAATAACACCATCACCAAGGCAAATCTTGTGAATGTCACCCTATGAAGTGTGAGTAAATTGCCTACTCACCAAATGGACATGACCTCTTTTCTAAAATAGAATGTCGCAACAGGCTGTGTTTTATGTTTATATGTGGGTTTGCTGGTCTGCCACTGGAGCTGGAGCTGGAAACCGTTCTGACTGTCCTCTGCACTGTGGGTATGAAATTAACATAAAGCAGGACCATAGCGTAATACAGTTTAATAAAAACAGTAGTATAAAAACAAAGCTACACTGACTGCTCACATTTTATAGTGCCTTGTCCCGGCACAGGGAATAGCAACAAGAACCACCATGTGGTAAAGTCCCCAGCCGCTGAGCCTCCACTCGGTGTTTGGCCTGCGTTCCATCGCCGTGGTGTTGAAAGGTACACCATACCTACTGTGAAACACAGAGGTATATGACTGATGTTTTGGGGATGTGTTAGATACAAAGGCACAGGAAAATTGGTCAAAATTGATGGCAAGATGAATGCAGTATCTTATCAAAAAATACTGGAGGAACATTTGCATTCATCTGCCAGGAAGCTGCGCATGGGACGTACTTGGACATTCCAACATGACAATGATCCAAAACACAAGGCCAAGTCGACCTGTCATTGGCTACAGCAGAATAAAATGAAGGTTCTGGAGGGGCCATTTCAGTCTCCTGACTTCAATATCATTGAGCCAGGTTCATGCAAGACAGCCCAAGAATTTACAGGAACTGGAGGCTTTTTGCCAAGAGGAATGAGCAGCTTTACCACCTGAGAAGATAAAGAGCTTCATTCACAAATACCACAAAAGACTTCAAGCTGTCATTGATGTTAAAGGGGGCAATACACAATATTAGGCACTGGGGTATGTAAACTTTTAATCAGGGTCATTTGGGTAGTTCCTGTTGTCATTAGGATTTAAAAAGAGTAAACACAGTTGATTGATAATAAATGGCTTTAGCCAAACACTAACCATGAGTGAAAGAAAAGTTTTTGTGTTATCATTTATATTCTCTGAAAATGGATTATATAAGGGTATGAGCACAACGGTATATCTTATTTCTCACTCCTCAACCATGCCAAATCCTTGAAAGCAGAGTATTTTCCATAGAACCAGAAACACTTAAATATCAGCAGAACAGAAGCCAACACAGCCAAATCATGGAAGATAACTCACCACTAGGGTTATAGAAAGACCAGGGAAGACTTGGAGAGGATCAAATCATGCTGTACTGTACTGAAAAGCAAAACATGTGTGACTGGAGTTCCACTCTAACATGTAATGACATGAAAACTGGTTAAATTACCCTATACCTGCAGAAGTGATGCAAAGAACTTAGCACAAGAAATCATGATTCTGGTTGCTTATTGGCCTTGCATTCATTCAGGCACATCAGTAAGGTCTCCCTACTTTATTTATTAGGCAAACCCTGCAACTGGTGTAGATGTAACATGAGTCTTGGACTAATATGGGAGATATTGTATTCCAGGTGGTGGCTAGAGGAGGGGGGGGGGGGGTTAGCTGCCAAGAGGAATGTTTTTGTAGAAGTTGGAGTTTCAGTGCTTAGTTCAGGTATTTCGAATCTGCGTGACAGATTACATTTTTTTCCCAGAGATGCTTTATTTGGGCAAGGTGCTTGCTGAACTTGGTAGACAATAATTTGTCTGCCATTATACAAACAATGACTTGGGTTTGACTGTCTCGGATGTTCTACTAGCCTTGTTAGTGCATCCAGTGGACCAATAGCCTATATCTTTAATGTATAGCTGTCACATACTGCAGTGACCTCTACTGCCCGAAAAAATGCACAATGAGCAGACCTTAATTCAAAGGGGATGGATCTTTGTACGTTGCAAGTCATAAAATGTTTAATTGATGAATCTGCTTGAGGGTGTGCAATTTTGCAAACCACATTAACCACTTGCCGCCCGCCAATGACAGATTGACGGCAGGCAAAGTGGTTGCTATATCCTGACTGGACGTCATATGACGTCCTCAGGATATTGAGCCGCTGCGCCCCCGAGGGCGCGCATCGCGGCGATCGTTGTTACAGGGTGTCAGTCTGACACCCCGCAACACCGATTTAGGTAAAGTATCTCTCACGGAGACACTTTACCACATGATCAGCCGTGTCCAATCACGGCTGATCACGATGTAAACAGGAAAAGCCGGTAATCGGCTTTTCCTCACTCGCGTCTGTCAGACGAGAGTAGAGGAGAGCCGATCGGCTGCTCCTTTGACAGGGGGTTTGTGCTGATTGATTATCAGCACAGCCCCCCCCCCGAGAATGCCCACCGGACCACAAGGGATGCCCACTGGAACACCAGGGATTCCACTAGACCACCAGGGATGTAAAACAAAGGTATGCCACCCTAGACCACCAGGGATGACACATAATGGATGCCAATCAGTGCCCACAATGGGCATCACTGATTGGCAGGCATTGTTTGGCACTGATTGGCATCCATTAGTACAACACATACGTTAGTGCCCATCTATACCCATCCATGCCGCATATCAGTGCCCATCCATGCCGCCTATCAGTGCCCATCTGTGCCGCCTATCCCTGCCCATCCTTGCCGCCTATCCCTGCCCATCCGTGCCGCCTATCCCTGCCCATCCGTGCCACCTTTTTCTGCCCATCCGTGCCGCCTATCCATGCCGCCTATCTGTGCCCATCTGTGCCGCCTATCCATGCCCATCCGTGCCACCTATCAGTGCCATATATTGGTGTCCATCATCAATGCCACCACATCAGTGCCACCTCATCGGTGCCCATCAGTGCCACCTTATCAGTGCCAGTCAGTGCAGTACCATCAGTGCCCATTAGTGAAGGAGAAAACATACTTATTTACAATGTTTTATAACGGATCAAAAAAATACTTTTTTTTTTTCAACATTTTTGGTAATTTTTTTATTTTTTTTGCAGAAAATAAAAATCCCAGAGGTGATCAAATAACACCAAAAGAAAGCTCTATTTGTGGGAACAAAATGATAAAAATATAGTTTGGGTACAGTGTAACATGATCGCGCAATTGTCATTCAAAGTGCAACAGCACTGAAAGCTAAAAATTGGTCTGGGCGGGAAGGTATATAAGTGCCCAGTATGGAAGTGGTTAATGAGTAGCTTACAGGAGAATACATTTTTTTGTGAATTTTGAATAATTATTTTAATGCAAAAGGTGGAACTAATAAGACTTGTGCATACTGGCTCTTTAATCCACAGCATTCTTTCATACTGGTATCTAAAACACTTCAGTTACTATATACACTGGCAGCTAATTTAATAGCTGATTCTATCAATAAGCACTTAACAGAAAGCATTGTTGAAAATGAATGGTATACTTGTTGAATGATGGTTTGTGCCAGATTAGAGCAAACATCTTGAATTGCTTCTAAGAAATTCCCCTTCTTCATTTGTTATAGTTGTAAATTGCCAACATACACCCAAGGCTGGGTAAACTAACTGAAACTTGCCAACGGTACAGTTTGTAAAACTATGGTCCATTTGCACAATAAACATACAATGTGTGTTTAAAGAAGGTGTCAAAGACATAGCAGCATAAATATATCAGAGATATATTAGGCCCATGGATAAAACGATAACAAGATTTATAAAGGTTGGCCAAACAAATTTAGTATTAAACATATTAGTATTTTCTGACTGCCAAAAGAAAGAAACTCCACTTATCAAGCCTTTTCTGCTCTAGCATTCATCAACTAAACCTAAAATGTACTGGGAACAGTAGTAACCAAGACAGTTTTTTGCCATCTTCAGTACCCCAGGATGACTGGACAAACAACTAACTATACTTGCATAGGCAGAATATTGCCTAATTTGTGATTATTTTACAATGATAAATACGGGGTAAACAGGTAGCCCCCTGGGTTATTTATATTAGGGACTGCAGATCCCAAACATATTAATCAGAGAAAAAGTGTTAGTCATTTTAAATTTGTAAATAACATTACATTTACTTGATATTATATTGATTTAACATAATATTATATTTGCTTCTCATGAAAGCTTCTTCTGTATACCATATACACTTGGATTCAGTTTCTTACTAAGGGCTTTTCCAACACACCTGCTAATCTCCATTCCTTAAAACTGAACCCTCCCTAACCACTGTCATACTATCCAAAAACTAACATTATAGTGTTGCTATATGGATCACTAAGGACGTGTACACACGATAGGTTAACCAGAGGACAATGGTCTGATGGACCGTTTTCATCTGTCAAAAACGATCGTGTGAAGGCCCCATCGGTTACTTAACCTTCGGTTAAAAAAAGACAACTTGCTTTAAAATTTAACCGATGGACGCCTAACCGATAGGTCAAAACCGAGCGTTAGTACGCACGACCATCTGTTAAAAATCCATGCATTCTCAGGATCGAGTCGGCGCATGCTTGGAAGCATTGAACTTCATTTTTGTCAGCACATCGTTGTGTTTTACGTCACTGCGTTCTGACCCGATCGGTTATTTAACCGATGGTGTGTAGGCACATCAGACCACAAGTCAGCTTCATCGGTTAACCGTTCTCATCAGATGGACTGATCGTGTGTACGCGGCCTAAGTTAAACTGCCCATATCCATAAATAAATCAATAAGAGGAAATAACTATTAACCACTTGACTTGGCACTTATTCCTAACCAGACCAATTTTCAGCTTTCGGTGCTCTCAAATTTGAATGACAATTACTCAGTCATACAACATTGTACCCATTTGAAATTTGTGTCACACAAATAGAGCTTTCTTTTGGTGGTATTTGATCACCTCTGGGTTTTTTATTTTTTGCGCTATAAAAGGAAAATTCTGTATCTTGTTTCTGTCATATTAGCGGGTTATTTCTCACACACAGCATATGAATACCACAAATTACAAAAACACATTCTGCTATTCCTCCCGAGTATGGCGATACCCCATGTGTGAGACTTTGCGTGGCCACATACAGAGGCCCAATATGCAGGGAACGCCATCAGGCGTTCTGGAACACCCAGACCAATTCTGACATTTCTCTCCTACATGGAAAAATCATCATTTATTTGCTAGAAAATTACATAGAACCCCAAACATTATATATGCTTTTTTAGCAAAGACCCTAGAGAATACAATGGCGGCCGTTGCACGGTATTTTCGTAGAAATTTTTTGAACAAAAAAAAACAGTTTTGTGCTAAAAAAAAAAAAAACAGTAAAGTTAGCCCAATTTTTTTTCATAATGTGAAAGATGACGTTACGCCGAGTAAATAGATACCCAACATGTCACACTTCAAAATTGCGCACGCTCATGGAATGGCGCCAAACTTCGCTACCTAAAAATCCCCATAGGCGATAGTATTTGGGTATTGCAGAGTATTTGGGTATTGCCAGGGTATCGCACAGGGTATTGCGGTATTGGGGTACTGAATTGGGGTACTGGAGTATTGGGGTACTGGAGTACTGCAGAGTATTGGGGTACTGGAGTACTGCAGAGTATTGGGGTACTGGAGTACTGCAGAGTATTGGGGTACTGGAGTACTGCATAGTATTGGGGTACTGGGGTACTGCAGAGTATTGGGGTACTGGGGTACTGCAGAGTATTGGGGTTTTGGGGTACAGGGGTACTGCAGAGTATTGGGGTACTGCAGAGTATTGGGGTACTGGGGTATTGCAGAGTATTGGGGGTACTGGGGTATTGCCGAATATTGGGGTACTGGGGTATTGCAGAGTATTGGGGTACTGGGGTATTGCAGAGTCTGGGGTATTGCAGAGTATTGGGTACTGGGGTATTGCAGAGTATTGGGGTACTGGGGTATTGCAGCATATTGGGGTACTGGGGCATTGGAGAGTACTGGGGTATTGGGGTACTGGGGTATTGTGGGGTACTGGGGTAATGCAGGGTACTGGGGTAATGCAGGGTACTGGGGGATTGCAGGGTACATTGCATGGTACTGGGGGATTGCAGAGTACTGGGGTACTGCAGAGCTGGGATGGATGGAGGGATGGCTGGATCTGTGACTGCATTTGTCACAAATCCAGCCACAGCTCAGCTGCTGACACCCCGCTCCCCCCCTCTCCTCGCACACTGTACCGAACGGTACAGAGAGCCCGGCGTCATCAAATGACGCCGGTTTGTTTACAAGTGATCGCACCGTCATTTGACGGCGCGATCACGTGGTAAACGGCCACTATCAGCGGCAATTTACCGTGATCTGTGATGCGCCGGGTCTTCTAGACCCGGCGATCACGGACACTTTCGCGAGCGCGTCCCAGGGGACGCGCAATCGCGAAAGTGAAGGACGACGTCCCAGGGACGTCGTGTCAAAACTACTCGACCGCGCTGTAGCAGTATTTTCGCTATAGCGCGGTCGGCAAGTGGTTAAACCTCATGGGCAGTAGCAGTACCTTAAAAAAATGGCAACGCTTTATCATACAAAAT
Source organism: Rana kukunoris (assembly GCA_029574335.1). Taxonomy (NCBI): domain Eukaryota; kingdom Metazoa; phylum Chordata; class Amphibia; order Anura; family Ranidae; genus Rana; species Rana kukunoris. The sequence continues at coordinate 222,796,854 of CM056052.1, forward strand.
CTAGTTAAAATAATACAAAAACATATTGGCTGGTATATTGTATTTGTAAAAATAAACAATAATAAAGATTTGCACATATCCAATACTATCATGAATTTCCTAATATGTAAAAACATGTTGTACTCATATGTATGTAACAAGCAAAGTTGACCAGCCAAGATTACAATTAAGCCAGCCAGCCAAGATTACAATTAAAAGCCATCCATGGTATAAAGGTACAGTCGCCTCCCATTATCTACTCAAATACAGCTAAGCCCATCCCAGAGAGGACATGCAACCACAGAAGCCAAAAGGACCACAACTGGATTGTATCAACCAGGTAAGATCATATGTAGGGGCCACATGTTACACCAATTGTAAAACATGGCATTTTCAATATATGGTACATACAGTATGTTTTAACAGCCACATTCAAATATGTATAGCAACCAACACAAATGGGTGTCAATTTACAGTATAGAATTACCCTATTAGGGATATCCATGTAATCACATTTCAAGACCAATAATAGTATTACTGAGTTTTCCAAGAGTATATAGTGCACCATCTGTTGTTTATACAATGTCGCAGGGACCATCTGTCATTTATTAAAATAATTATTTAAATTGTTCAATGCAACAACAAAATAAGTCTATAATAGTAATAATAGGACCCCCAGAAACAAAAGATAGGCTATTCATTGGTACACAATATATCTCTGTAAAAGTTCTTCCCACTCCAGTGGTGGCAACCTATGTAATGGTCTGTATGACCATTATGGTCATCAGAGGATAAATGTGGCTTGTAAGCCCACGAAAGCAAAATTTGGCTGTGGCCTATGTATTCTCAGTGGCGATCAGAGAGTGAATATAGTCTATCCCAGAGTGAAGCTCCCATATATCTCACTGGCAGGGCTCTTCCCAAAATCTGATTGGTTAAAACATAACCTAGGGGTCTGTACCACTCCACTATACATAATTATCCAGCTGCAGAGACATCAAAATGGCCTCCCAGCTTTTCCGCTTCCAGGGCACCACCCAGCCTTTTCTGGCTTAATCACGTCACTGTGCCGAAAGGCCGCCAGCACGCTGTCATGTCTGACCACTGACAAATCTCAAGGAGGCCAAGAATCAGCACTTCCTAACAACCAAAGGCCCAGGGGGACCAGCAGTTCCACCCCCCAATTAGCGCTGATGGAGGATAAACAGCTACTCAGGCATAAAAGGGGCCTCCACCGGTATACACTTTTTCTGTTGATGTACTGGTTATGACAGATTACCAGGGGAAAGAATGGGATAATCGGATGCCCAACTATTACAAAGACTTTGGGAAAAGTGAGCTAATTAGCTCTGCACTGTCTTTCTTGTTCTCTAATTTGAGTAAGGTCCTAGAAAGGACGAATTTACTATTCTGGCATATTAAGACCTTCAATAATTATATGCAGGATGTGTTTAACCCTTCTGAACTTAGGGTCCAACTCTTTCCAACATTTAACAACACCAAATTGGAATTTAAAAAAAAAATGGAGAATGTAAAACAATGCTCCCATACCATAATGTAACTTCTGACTGATATTGACAAAGTAATTGAATATTTAAACATTCTGTTAATACCTCTAAAAACAAAGCCTTAATATATAGAATTGGATATGAAATTAAAGGAACTTTAAAAAAAAAAAAGATAAAATAATAAAAAAAAGAGGTGGCTGGACAAGACAGCCTTCCAAGGAGCTAAGGCGTATAACTGGTCCCATCAGTATTCTAGAAATAGGTCTAGAGAAGTTGTAGCACCAGCTATGGATGACAATCAATTGACTGTACCATGCTCGCCCTCCGGCTCTTCCTCTTTATCCTCATCCTCCCAGGGTCCGATACAAGGATACGGGTCCCCCTCCCCCATCTTGTAGGACTTTAAAGGCTTAGAGAGTAGACATGTAATTAAAAAAAAAAACTGTAGTTTTATTATAAAAAAGTTACTACAAACAAAGTAGCAAATACATATAAAATGGGGTGCACAATAAAACACAGGGTACACGTTACCACAATGTCATTTCACATAATATCTATATTGGCATCTACATGCAGAGGGTGCATAGACATACCTGAGTCACTTGGTTACTTCCTTAGGGATAGCTTTGCAAATAAAGTAGATATGGTAGATAAAGTAGATATGAAGTGAAAATCATATAATATTAAAACACGAACTTACAGCCCCTTACATTTTCCACATGTTGTCATGTTACAACCAAAAACGTAAATGTATTTTATTGGGCTTTTTATGTGATAAACCAACACAAAGTGGCACATAATTGTGAAGTGGAAGGAAAAATGATAAATGGTTTTCAAAATTGTATACAAATTAATATGTCAAAGTGTGGCATGCATTTGTATTCAGCCCCTTTTACTTTGATACCCCTAACTAAAATCTGGAATGAATTGACTTCCGAAGTCACCTAATTAGTAAATAAAGTCCACCTGTGTGTCAGGCCTCGTACACACTATCGGACATATCCGATGAAAACGGTCCGCGGACCATTTCCATCGGATATGTCCGATCGGGAGTTTGATCCGATGGCGTGTACACACCATCGGATCAAATTCCCCGCCGCCGGACGGCACGGTGACGTGGCGGTGATGCGGCGGTGACGTTGACGCCGCCACGTCACCGCTACGTCACCGCACCAGGAAGTAAAACACTTCCGCGCATGTGCCGAATACATTCGGCGGCGGCGCGGCGGCGGTGCGGGACGACATGTCTGCTGGTAAGTGTACTAACCAGCAGACATGTCGGGCGGACAGATTGCTTTGAAATCTGTCGGGTGGACAAATCTGTCCGCTAGCCCATAAACACGAGCGGAGATGTCTGCTGAAACGGTCCATCGGACCGTTTTCAGCGGACATATCCCCTCGTGTGTACGAGGCCTAACTTAATCTCAGTATAAATACAGCAGTTCTGTGAAGCCCTCATAGGTTTGTTAGAGAACTTTAGTGAACAAACAGAATCATGAAGACCAAGGAACACACCAGACAGGTCAGGGATAGAGATGTGGTGAAGTTTTAGGCTGCCAAATGACTGGGTCACTTTTTGCGATTCGACACTGCCTCGCTTTAACTGTCAATTGCACGTTCTTGCGAAGTGGCTCCCAAACAAAATTGACGTCCTTTTTTCCCCACAAATAGAGCTATCTTTTTTTGGTGGAATTTGATCACCTCTGCGGTTTTAATTGTTTGTGCTATAAACAAAAATCGAGCGTCAATTTTGAAAAAAAAGTACTTTTTGCTATAATTAATATCCCCACTTTTTTTCCCTCAGCTTAGGCCGATATGTATTCTTCTACATATTTTTGGTAAAAAAATTGAAATAAGCATATATTGATTGGTTTGCGTAAAAGTTATAGCGTCTACAAAATAGGGGACAGTTTTATTGGACTTTTTATTATAAAATCACTGTTTCTGATCACAGGGAACAGTAGATCCCTGACATATCAGTAGGCAGAACAGGGGAATCCCTTGTTTACAAAGGCATCCCCCTGTTCTGTCTTTGCCGACCGCAATCACAGGCCACCCCGGGAACATCGAGTACTCACGAGGCATGTGGCGGGGGCGCCCGCGCCCGCAGGGCGGCAAATTTAAAGGGACGTACAAGTACGCCCATTTGTCTTAGGCCTCGTACACACGATCGGACATATCCGATGAAAACGGTCCGCGGACCATTTCCATCGGATATGTCCAAACTGGAGTTTGACCGATGTGTACCATCGGATCAAATTCCCCGCCGACGTACGTGTCGGTGACGCGGCGGTGACGTGAAGCGCCACGTCACCGCACCAGGAAGTAAAACACTTCCGGCATCGCCGAATCCATTCGCGGCGGCGCGGCGGTGGTGCGGGACGACATGTCTGCTGGTAAGTGTACTAACCAGCAGCAGGGGCGGACAGATTCCCAATAGTTTCAAAGTATGCTTTGAAATCTGTCGGGTGGAAAATCTGTCCGCTAGCCCATACACACGATCGGAGATGTCTGCTGAAACGGTCCATCGGACCGTTTTCAACGGACATATCCCCTCGTGTGTACGAGGCCTCACTGTGCCATTCTGCCGACGTATATTGGCGTGCGGCGGTCAGCAAGTGGTTAGAGCAGGGTTAAGTTATAAGAAAATATCCCAAGCTTTGAACATCTCACGGAGCACTGTTCAATCCATCATCCCAAAATGGAAAGAGTATGGCACAAACAGGCCAGGCAAGGAGAGCATTAATTCAGTGAAGCAGCCAAGAGATCCATGGTAACTTTTTGAGGAGCTGCAGAGATCACAAGCTCAGGTGCGAGAATCTGTCCACAGGACAACTTTTAGACGTGCACGCTACAAATCTGGCCTTTATGAAAGAGTGGCAAGAAGAGAGCCATTGTTGAAAGAAAGCCATAAGAAGTTCTGTTTGCAGTTTACGAGAAGCCATGTAAGGGACGCATGAAAAATGTTGAAGAAGTTGCCCTGGTCAGATGAAACAAAAATTTAACTTTTTGTGCTTTAAGCAAAACTTTATGTGTGGCAGAAAATTAACACTGCACATTACCCTGAACACACCATCCCCACTGTAAAACATGGTGGTGGCAGCATCATGTTGTGGGGATACTTTTCTTCAGCAGGGGATAGGGAAGCTGGTCAGATGATGGGAAGATGGATGGAGCCAAATACAGGCCAAATACAAGAAAATCTGTTAGGCCGCGTACACACGATGAGACATGTCCGCTCAAACATGTCCGACGGACCGTTTCCAGCGGACATGTCTCATCGGTTTTTGGTCCGATGGCGTGTACACACCATCGGACGAAAATCCCCTCAGGCTGAGGACGCGGTGATGCAGCGGTGACATTGACGCCGCCACATCACCACTCCAGGAAGTAAAATACTTCCACGATGATAAAGAAAAGAGGGAAGGACGGCCGCACTCTAAGGATTTTCAAACGAAAAAAGTTGTCTTTATTGTAAATCCAAAAACATGTACAGTCACAGCAATCACAGAAAACAGGACAGCCGACGCGTTTCGCACTCGATCAGTGCTTAGTCATGGCTAATCCATTCTACGCATGCGCAGAGATTTCTGTCCGCTGATTAGTGTACTAACCAGCGGACATATCCGACGGACATGTCTCCGGCAGACAAATTTCAAAGCATGCTTTGAAATTTGTCCGCTGGGAAAACATGTCCGCTAGCCCGTACACACGATCAGAGATGTCTGCTGAAACGGTCCGTCGGACCAGTTTCAGCAGATAAATTTGATCGTGTGTACGCGGCCTAAGAGTCTGCAAAAGACTTGACCTTCCAGCAGAACAATGACTATAAAAACATACAGCCAAAGCTACAATGGAATGGTTTAGATCAAAGCATATTCGTGTGTTAGAATGGCCCAGTCAATGTCGAGACCTAAATCCAATTGAGAATCTGTGGCAAGACTTGAAAATTGCTGTTCTGGCAGAGCTTGAGCTATTTTGCAAAGAAAAATGGGCAAAAATGTTATTCTCTAGATGTGCAAAGCTGGTAGAGACATCCCCAAAAATACTTGCAGCTGTAATTGGGGGGGTGGGGGGGGCTGAATACAATTACACTTTTCAGATTTTTTTTGTGTAACATTTTGAAAACCATTTATTACTTTACTTTAATTTCACAATTATGTGCCACTTTGTGTTGGTCTATCATAAAAAAATAAGTTTTTGGTTGTAACATGATAACATTTGGAAGGAACGCTTTTTCAGGGCACTGTGTATATACACTATATTGCCAAACGTATTGGGATGCCTGCCTTTACACGCACATAAACTTTAATGTCATCATAGTCTTAGTCCGTAGGGTCCAAAATTGAGTTGGCCCACCCTTTGCAGCTATAACAGCTTCAACTCTTCTGAGAAGGCTGTCCACAAGTTTTAGGGGTGTGTCTATGGGAATCGCAGTCTCCGCTCTAATTTATCCCAAAGGTGCCACCCCCACCTCTGGCGGCATGCGGTATTGCATGCTATTGAATTTAATGCGGAACAAATTATTTTAGTTTCCATTGACTTTATTGGGGAAATTTGTTTTAATATGCGAGTACTTTGGATTACAAGGATTCTCGGATTATGCTTGTAATCTGAGGTTCCACTGTGTGTATATATATATATATATATATATATATATAATGTTTTAATATTATATGATTATCAGACCCTATTATCAAGCTACCCCTGAGGAAGGAACCAATTGACTCCAATACGCATTGGATACCCGCTGCATGCAGAAACCTATATAGATAGTGTTTGAAATTACCTTGTGGTAACATGTACCCCATGTTTTATTGTCCACCACATTTTTGATATACAGTATTTGCTACTTTGTTGTATGTAACTTTTTTTTATAATAAAAATACTGTTTTTGAATTCAATGTTTTAATTTAAGTCCCACAAAATGTGGGGAAACCTATTTTTCCAAGATATATAGGGATGTGGTCATGGTGAGCAGAAACTTGAACCTCAAGTTTTTCCAAAGGTGCATACTAACCAAATAAGAGTCATTATGGTGATGGGTCAACAGCACAAAAAGCCTATACTAGATCAATCAGAGTCACTGGTGCAGGCTAACCACCACGATAGGGACATGTCTATACAGGATGGTGCATGTAACACAGGTGGTGAAGTGATGGGTACTTTCTCCTATTCTTCTTCTTTGACCACAGTGATGAGCTCTACACTGGATGTTCAATTGCAGATAAAGATATAGGTGCTACTTACAAACCTAAAATGGACACACACGAGGAGACACACACACAGGGAATACAAAAACAGGGAGGAACCCAGGAGACCCAGTGTGGAGAAGTTGGATTAAATGTGATCAATCTGTCCACATTGAGACTTAATAGTGAATAAACACAATTGCTATCTTATGTTCTAAACTTTTGCCTGGAACATAATTTGGACAAGTTTTGAGACCATAAAGAACCGGCAACTATTTACCCATAAGTTGTTGTTAAAGGGTTACATACTAAAAAGAAACAAAAGATCTTGAATCTGACTTACCATGTCAAAATAACAGAGATTCTAAGGCTATTTCAGACCTTATAGCATTATTAGAGGACAGTAAATCTGTCAGTCTAATTTACCAAATTGACTTAGAATCTCTCCCGGATGGAGTAGGTGAACCTATTGGTTCTGAATCTCAACCCCCTTAGGTTTCATGTATACTGCTGCTCCTAAACTCACGTTTAGGATTTTTTGGCATTTTATTGCCAAAGCACCTGATTCAACTCAATAAAAGCCCATGCACACATAGCCTTTTACCAGAGTTTAGAAGCAGCAGAGTTTAGAGGCAGTCAAAGTTTCTCTCCTGAATCATATTCAGGAGGGGAGCTTTTGGGAGTAATAAAATGCTCCTAAACACGCCTAAATGCTAGGCATGTTTAGCATTTGAGCGTTTATTCATTTCAATGTATAGAATAAATTAAAATTCTGGCCAGTGAAATAAACAAACTTCCAAACATCAAATGTTGTTTAACTCACCTAAACTGGTTTGAAAAAAATAATGCAGCTTAGGTAAGATTTAAATGCTGATTTTCTCCTGTCAGGAGAAACAGCATTTATGATAAACAAGTGTGCATGAAGCCTTAAAGAAAAATATAACACATTCCCATCCCTCAGTCTCAAACCTAACCTATCGGCTTATCTTAAACTCACCAGCAGGGATATTGAGGTATTAAAGGTTACTAGGGAATGGTATTACCCAATCTGCAGTAGTTTGGTTGATAAATTCAACACTGAATTATATCCTTTGGTTCCCACTTTGCCCAGGTACAGGGAGTAGACATTGGGACATGTTGTGCCCCATCCTATGCCAATCTGTACCTAGGAGAGTGGGAACGTCTATTCTTAGCTGATGAGAATGTGGCCATGTATATGGACTACATTGGTGTCTGGTACCATTACATCGATTACATATTTTTTATATGGAATGGCTCTCATGGTTCTTTTAGAATATTTATTTTAAGATTATTATAATTTGTGATGCCACTCATGTCACTTTTTTGAACATACACTTGTATAAGGAAGCTGATGGAAGCCTTCCTTCCTTAATAGGGTTTTACTATCTTATCTAACCACTTGATCTATGCTATCTATCTTCCTTTCTTTATCTACAGACTTTGCTTTCTGTATGATGCAACTATCGTCCTTGGTTAAACCCTTCTTTCTTTCTATTTAAAAAAATAGAGGCAGTGGCAGGTCGAGAATGGGAATTCGGGAAAGGGGGTATACTAACACATAATGAAAACATGTTATGAAAAAATATTGCCACCTGTTGCCAATGGATCTTACTTTGGTTCAGTTAGTAGAGTCACTTTTACATATAAAAGAGAAAAATCAATTACAGATGAATACTAAGGGGGAATATTGGTGAGAATATGAGCATGGTGTGAGGTTAACCAGTCAGTTGTCATTAGTTGGTAAAAAGGACAATAGTCTGACCCATGTTTGTCGCAGTCTATTCTAGCACCTGGGAAGAAGTCCCTTTTCCAGCGGGAACTGAGATAGAGATTTTTTTCCTTACAGAGTTTATATCTACTATCACTTTATCTATCTATCTATCTATCTATCTGATGATCTATCTATTGATGCTATCTTGCTTGGAGGGATTTTATCTCATCACATCCCGTCATTAACCCCCGGGCCCCCCCCCCCCCCCTGGCATGCTTAGTCTAAAATGAAACACCGGGCCTAATTGGCCCAGTGCATGGCTCTGTTTTCCTATGCTTGACAGTGCCTCTGCTCATTCCCCCTCCTGTTTTTCCCTTTTTTCCCCTTTCCCCCAATATTTCACTTTTAGCAGGTGCCTTGTTTAGCATTTGTGGGTATCACACCTGATTAACCTATTAAGAAATCTAGTTTTGATAATTTAGTTTTTTTTTTTTAGTGGATAGGGGGTAGTGTCATGCTTGTCCTTTTGCACAATCTCTTTATTTGTGGGGAAGTATTGGTATTCCTGAGTTGTTTTCTCTGATGGTAGTATCAATCTCTGTTTATATTGATAGGCATGCTCAGGCATCCCCTGAGGACTTGCATGCGCACAAAATGCGTTAGAGGGAGCTATGTGCTGAGGTCACACCGCCACTTTTGTTTTTAGGACTGGTGGCCATCTTAGTAACTGAATGTCCACACATGGTAGATTTACACTCTGCTATACCTGTAGACATTGGTGTGTGAATTTAATGGATGGATAGAAGCTGATTTTACAAATAAAATACTACACTATATTTTCTTTTCTGTGTCTCCAGTGTGGTGAGCATTTCTCCTAGGCTTGATACATCAGTGGTGCTGGCGGCCCTCTGTGTAAGTGGAGGATTATGTGGTGATATATTTGGACTGTTGCATGAATACTACACATGGACAACAGTTGGAGTTAATATTTACCACTAAGCAGATTCAAATGTTTTTGAGACTTACTATGCATAGAAACAGTAATCTAATTAACAGTAAGCTAATTAACAATTAGTCACCTAGTCAAGCTTAGGTGACTCAGGTCAGTGCCCACCCAGACAGTTTGGCACCAGTTCCCCAGAAAGAAGCCCCAGGGCTGTCCAAATCTCATTATCCAGCTTTCACTTGTATAATATGTCCATTAGAAAAGTCTTCATAAGACAAAACTTATACAATGTTCCAGCAGTCTGAAAAAGTGGAATTCATTTATCTTAATAGATTTATTGAGGGAGATTGTTGATAAATATTTCTGTCCCAAGTGGAGGAGATTCTCCCCCTCTGCAGGAGGCAGGGCCAGATTAAGAACATCATGGGCCTGGTGCTGAGGATTTTGGTGGGGCCTTTTATAAATAATAAATAAATGCAGAATCACAGCGCAGCAATGGAGGGCCACTGAAAATGTAAGTGTACTATTGCTAATATGCTGTGCTCTGACTTGTGGCATAACCTACCCCAGGGCCTCTAAAAAGTAGTAATGCAGGAAAGTTTATTCGCTTTAATATCACAGGATCCCAGAAACCTCCATGGGGCCCCCTACTCCAGTGGCCCTTAGGCAGGCATAAGTGCAAGTTGCCAACATTTAAAAAATATTTTCAGGGACACTTTTTTTCACAAGTTTTTAGAGTAGCTGAGATCAGTTCCTCTGCACATCACAGAGTATCACACAATAATAAGTTCTAATAATGGGACAGAACAAATTGAGGACTGAGATTTCTTTAGTTGAAGTAACAAAAGTGTGTCATTTAGAGCTGGTAACATTGAGGGTATTTAGTTCATTTTAAAGTTGTTTTTGCGGGTAAGCATAGGGGGGGAGTACATTAAAGTGGGAATATGTGCATGTGAGTGAGAGGAATGTGGCCATGTACAGGAGAAGAGTGCAAAGGGTCGGCAAAAGGCACAATGTACAGGAGAGGAGTGTGGAGGGGATGACATGGGATGTATAGGAGAGGAGTGTGGAGGGTATGACAGTGGGCAAGCACAGGAGAGAAGTGAACAGTAAGTATGTACAGGAGAGAAGCGTGGAGGGTACTTTTCAGGAAGAAGTGTATGACAGCAGGCACTCAGGAGAGGAGTGAGGGTTGACAGTGGGCAAGAAGAGGAGTGTGGATTGTATGATAGTGGGCAGACAAAATGTGGACGGTATGATAGTGGGCCCAGTCTATGTACAGGAGAGGAGTGTGGAGGGTGCTAACGGGGGAGGGTGGAGGGTATGACCATAAGGAGAGAAGTGTATGACAGTGGAGAGAAGTAATGGTATGACAGTGGGCAGGTAAGGAGAGGAGTGTGAAGGGTATGACAGTGGGCAGTATGTACAGGAGAGGAATAGTGGTATGATAGTGGGCCTATGTATAGGAGAGGAGTGTGGAGGGTATAACTCCAAAAGCCCCTGTCCCAGTTTGGTCTGTCACAGCGACCTTCAATCTTTGGGTTAGATTTTTGACTCAATAAGGCTGATTTATTAAACAAATAAACAGGAACCTATATTTTACTTGATTGAATTGAAGATAATCTTCACACAATTTATTATGTGAAGATTCTCAACTTTTTTGGTAAATGGGCCTAAATATATCTAATTACGACATTTATAGCCAAGTACCCTGCTTCACAGATTACAGTCAAGAAGAGTGTAAATGTGATGCAGTCCTAAAGTTGCATGTGATATACAGTACTCACACAAGGTTAGGCATGTATGTTTTTTTCAGTGTGACTAATCATTATTGTATTATTTGTAATCTGTTTGGCAGCCTACCCCCAAAATGGGGTTTCTGTGATACAGCAGATGTATTTTTTTTTTTTTAGATGAACATTGAGAAAGGGGCCTAAATGTGCAGGAGGGCCACTACAGTGTAATATTTCCATCCACTCCAGAAGGGAAGCTTTGTTGTTTTTATTCAGGAAAATTTAAGCAATTCATCAAGCATGCAGGTGTTTATGGCTCAAACCATTACAGGGTTATTTTTGTGGGAAAGGGCCACTGATTTATTAAACATGCAAAAGGAACCACACAATTTATTATGATTCTCAACTTTTTTGTTTTGAATGAATGAATGAATGAAAAACAGATTCGCCTCTGGGCGATGATAAAAAAAAGCCATTGCTTCAAATTACAGTCAAGGAGAGTGTAAATGTGATGCTTTTAGTGATATACACGTTTTGCTGTACTCAAAAGTTAATGAAGAAAGTATGTGCACTTTGGAGTATGTGTTTATGGCAAACCATTACAGTAAAAGGGCCACCATGCAAAAGGAACCACAGATGTTTTCAGCTTATGATAAAAAAAAAATTAAAGTCACTTTTAGCACGTTTTGCTGTACTCAAAAGTTAATGAAGAAAGTATACTTTGGAGTACAGTAATAAATATACAATATCTTAATATTTCCTGGAACTAAGCTGGCCTTATACATTATTATTCTTCCATTGTTTTACAGCAGCCCTGAACTAAATTTTTTGGTAACCAAAAAGATTGATCTGAATATGGGAACCTTGTAACCATTGTGAATGAAAAAGGGGGGGGCTTCTGCGCTAAAATTACAAGGTCGCCCTAAACACACAGAAAAAATAATGCAGCAAAAACAAAAGTGTAAACACAACACCTGAAAAAGAACAACTGTAAAGAAAAAGTGATTGCGCAAAGTGCATAAGACCAACATATGTTGGATATAGGTTTGCAGAGTGATGCAAGTGACATATAGATCAATAGTGCACAATACTATAAAGTGCACGATGTTAAGAAGTGCATGATGTTAAGAAGTGTTCCAGGATACCCGCTAGTTCCGTGAAAGATGTGCACTTCACCACACACACACTCTGGTCTCTCTCTGGTCTCTCTCACCTCTAAACGGCTAAAAAGAGACCTCAATGTGCAGATCCACTGCTGGTTATCTCCCTGGTGTTCCTGGTGTCCACAACATGGATAGTATGATCTGGGTCTCAGAGGTGGGATAAAAACAGGAAAGAGGACCTCCAATAGTGCATTATCATTGATACAGAGGAGTTTAATAAATAAAATTTGCACTTACAAACAGAGAAGTAAAACGAGCATATAACACAGCGGCACCGCGCTGGTATCACAGCAATCTTGGTGTACGTCTCCCTTCACCCTACGCGTTACGAACATACGTGTCTTCAACTGGGGTTTTTTCTTGTAACCATTGTATTCTGTGATAATTTTAGTTCTATATGATGAATGACACCAGGACAGCACAAGGGTCTCCGGTTTGAATCCCAACCATGGCACTACCTGTGCAGAGATTGCATGTACTCCCTGTGTCTGCATGGGTTTCTTTTGGGCACTCTGGCTTCCTCTCACATTCCAAAGCTTGTATTTAAATTAAGCGCGCCCCCGCGTCGATCGAACTGCGCATGCGCCGGCCGGGGAAAAAGCCCAGTGCGCATGCTCCAGCTCACGTCGGAAAGCGTCGTTGAAACCGACGTCAAAACGACGTGATCGTCACTTACGCAATGCCCTATTCGCGAACGACTTAGTAAAACGACGCAACCGACGGAAAAAGATGACGCTGACCCGACACCATACTTAACATGGCAATGACGGAAATTCGTAAACCTACCCCTCATATAGCAGGGGTAGGTTTACGCTTACGGAAACGAACGTAAACGACGACGGGGCGGCGTAAAAACGTTCGGGAATCGGCATATTAGGCTCATTTGCATAGGCAAATGAGAAAACAACGTGAAGGCCACCTAGCGGCCAGAAAAGCAATTACATCTACGATGCGACGATGTAATTGTTTTACACCTGTCGGATCTTCACTGTATCTATGCGTAAGTGATTCTAGGAATCACACGCATAGATACCCAGTAAAAAAAAAAACAGAGATACGACGGTGTTTCCTGCGATACACCGTCGTATCTCTTTTGAGAATCTGGCCCAATGTTTATATCACTTGGTGTATTTTCATTTGTTTAGCGCTACACTTTATATGTTGAATATGAGTAATGCCCCTTTCACACGGGCCAGATTCTGTTTTTTGCTGAGATGAGAGGCACAGCCATACGACAGGTCTGTGTCCACTCTACTTTTCCAGAGTGGACACAGACACAGTCCACTCTGCTCCATGGGCAGTCGGCTATAAATCGACAGTAAAAAACACCCGATTTACAGCTTTAACATTCCAAGTTTATGTGAGTTTAACAGTTATGAGCATTTGAGGTTAGAATTTTTTTAAAGATATCCTCAGTAGACCCTTACAAATGCCTACAATGCATGAAAAAACAGATAAATTAATAACTATTTTGGCCATTCTGTGAGAGAAGAGAGAGCAGAAGCAGAGAGAGCTGTGTGCTTGTAGATAGCTGTCTTATTTTTGGTCTTGTCATTATGGATCCCATTATGAGCATGTGTGAAGAAATGCTCCTGATGTTGCTGAGGCTCTGAAGATGTAGAAAATTGCGTGAGAGGGCTAGACTCATACATTAATGCAGGCAACAGCATATGGTGAAATTTAAGTTTTTTCAACATTTTGTTAAAAAATTATCAGAAATTTTTTCCCTTTTAAAAGCGCTTATAAACGTAATTGTGCATTAACTCGGTTTACCTCAGTCACAAGCATTTGGCTTTTGAAATGCCAGTAAACTTTAGTCCTGAACGTGATTTTTCTGCTTTAAAAAAAATCCCTTAACCTCAACTGACTACAGGCAGTCCCCCGAGTTACGAATGCATTAGGGGCTGTAGGTTTATTCGTAAGTGGAATGTGTTCGCAAGTCGGAACACTGCTTGTAAGTGTAACTTCCGCCTGTGCAGGGATGTGGCATGTTGCGGGCTCTTCTGTACTGCAGTGTGGAATGTGGAAAGATAGCTGCTCGGGGGTATCCAGGACCAGCGTGGAGCACAAGCAGAGGGGATTGAGGCAGTTCGTAAGTCGGATGTTCATAAGTCGGGGACTGCCTGTATACATCCAAATGCTCCTAAACTTGAGTTTAGCAACTGTAATGTACATGAGGCATAATAGGGGTAGGTTTCTATATCTGCAGGTATGTTAGAACAAAATGTGCACAAATAATGGTATTTTTATATTTTTTTGCAATTGGACAATAGTATTGCTTATAAGAAATTATCAGAGCCAAGATAGATAAGAATTGATAATTAGGAGGAATAATATAATGCTTTCTTTTTAGCTTTACATACAGTAAATCTAAGTAGTACGTAAACCAATCTACAAGCTGGTAAGAAAAGGCACTTGTAGTAGCATGTGGGGAGTGCTGCAGGCATGCAAGTCCAACAAGGTTCTGTGTTGTGCAATGATTATCTTTGAGAGGCCCTCAAATTTGTTTGATCATGTTTTGAAAATTCAAACAGAGAGGTGTGGCAACTGTTTGCTAGTAATGATTTGTTTAAGCCATATCGAATGCTGATGTTGCAGAATGATATGCAACACAAAGTACACCTGAAGAACTAACTATCAAAACGTGTTTAAAAAGGTATAGCAATATACTGTATGCTGCAGGTGAACATTTCAATTGAACACATTTTAAAGGGCAGATGTACTGTTGTGTGTGTAGCTGGGGGTACCTGGCTATAGCAGAGCTATCTGGATACACAGAAGCAACACATTTAGATACAATTATTGCAAATAAAGAAATGGAAATCTCATTATACTGTAAGTGCTAGAAAAGCAATTAGCATTCTGTATGACTGGAGGAACTGCCTTTGAGATGGTCTTGTAGTGGGGTCCTTCACATATAGCTTTGACACTGGGCCCAATGACTGCTCTGATAAGCGAGCACATTCACATATAATTGGTGAGGTTGTAAATGTACAAGACTTTTCTGAGCAGTTAGTTGAGACAGTGTCAAAGCTATATGTAAGAGGGCCACATTGCACAAAATGATTATACAGCCACCTTTTCCACCCGTGCATTAATAGATTTACCTGTTGAAGAAAATATTAATGTCCATGAACACTCTTGGGATTTACAACATCATTTTGGCCTAGGCCAGAAACCAGGAAGCAACTGAAGACATGTAAAAAAAAAAATTCGAACAAGTACTGTAAATATAATATAATTTCCTATCTATTAATGTTAGTACCATAAGGATTTAAAATAGATAATGTTAATTGAGCGAGTTTAAGTCTGCTATTATGTTTTTTGAACTGTACTCTGGATTTCAGGTGCCTGCATATAGATCTGTTTGTTTACAGTGCTTGTTAGGAGTCTATTAATCTAGAGTGTAATACTATGCTGTACTGTAGCTCCCTGGTGCCCAACACATAGTCAGTGGGCTACATGTAATCTGCCAGCCATCTGCATGTGGCATCATAAGTACAGCATCAGCGGGGTGCCAGGTGATAAAAACGGTACTGTGGGTGAAGCTATAACTCCGGGCCACAATATGGGCTAAATCCTGACTTGGGGAGAGGGAGAACTGTGCTGGAGCATGTGATTGATAAGGGAAGGAGGTTGAACTTTCACTGCCACTAACAACAATGTAAAGAGGTTATACACCACTGCCACTGACCACAATTGTGGTGCGTGTATAGGGGAGGGGGTGTTAGATATCACGGCCACTGACCACAATGCAGGGGGGAAAGGGGGTTAAATATCACTGCCACTAAACACAAGGTAGAGGGGAGATATTTGGGGAAGGGGGGCTAAATATCACTGCTTCTGACTACAATACATGGGGAGGGTGGAAAGGAGTTTAAATGACAGTGCCAGTGACCACAATGCAGGGGGGAATGGGTTAGTATTACTTCCAGGGTCTACAATGTAGGGGGTTAAATATCACTGCCATTGATAACAATTCAGGGGGGGTGGGGGTTAAATATCACAGCTACTGACAACAGTGCAGGGAGAGGGGGGTTAAAATTGACTGTCATTGAATACAATTATTGCACCCATTGACACAAATTGTGCGGGTTTTTATTGCATGCACTGATTCCATGTTGGGGGCTTGTGTACGTAAACTTCAAGGGGCATTGTGATACAGCAGGACCAAATGCAGCAGGACCAACATTTTTGGCCACTGAGATAAGAAAATAAATGTATTGCTATTGTGCAGTCTTCTGGAGGTGTTCGAGGCTGCACTTGAGGCCCCCTATAATCAGGTTGACCACCACTGCTCTAGCTTATGTCCTTCCACTCTTATTAGTTTTACAAGCTAAATGTGATGGGTGGTCTCACTGGCCATTAGGCAGGTATGGGGGGGGGGGTAAAATGTAATTGGACTGTGCAAAAATAAGCACCTTGGGTTTGGGAGTTTCTGCTAAATTCTTCATTTTGATAGCTGTAAATCTGTTTTTGTCTTGTTTAGCCACACAAACAAGGTGGGTGGAGTAATCTCTCAGCTGGGACATTGTATTCTGAACCCATGTGCTGGGCTATAGCAATATAGAGATGGCCCTTTATTATTCTCTCCCTCTATTAAGTTATGCTGCGCCATCCTCCTCCGAGCAACAGGGGGAGAACCAAAGCCAAGCAAGCCCATAGACTTCTATGCAGAGTGCAAAGAATCCTGGGAGTGGTAGTTTAAGATGGCAGCCATATAATGGCTACACTATATTGGTTACACTACAGTTCGCAAAATGCACTGTGCAGTCGGAGAAGCAGAGAAAATATTTTTATTAAACTGCTCCTGTACCCATTTCATACCACACTTATACTGCACTCTATATTGTACTTATTCCAAACCTATACTGCCCCTATACCAAACTTATTTCACATTATACAGAACCTTTACCACATCTGAACCACATCTACCTTGCACCTGTGCCAAGACTATATCATACATACACTGTGCCTATACTACATTCAGTATACACTGGTCGTTAAGTGTCGTTAAGACGTTCTGAAAGGGCCTCAACTATAGTCGAATAAAGAACATTTCAAAAGAATGCATCTCCTACAATAATTATTCTGCAAGCCCCCTTTGTTCCCCTGCCCCCTCTGCTACCACCCTCCTTTTCTTTTGGACAGTACTTACCCAGTGAGTCTAGGACTAGCATCACCGCCATAAAAGCTTTCTGGTAGTATAGTTCCAGCACTTAATAGATTCAACTATACTTCTGCCTTCTGCTGCACTTGAGTTGGCCTTGATTTCCTCTGACATTGTATGTTTCTACACTCAACCTGGTGTGTAAAAGTTTTTATTTTTAAAAGGTTGAGGTCACATCAATCAGTGACCCGACAGACAATAATTGATGGGATATAACATTAAACAGAGCGGTACAATGATTTGAGAAAAGATATAGAGAGAAGAGGAAGAGAAAAAAAAGAGAAAGAAAAAAAAGAAAAATATAAGAAGACTGAAAAAAGGAAAACGAAAAACTGGGAGGGGGGGAAGGTCAGTTCTGGAGTCTAAAGATAAACCAGGGGTTCTGCCTTAGTAGTGAGCAACTTGTCTAATTCTAGGCACTTTCGATCTATTTCTACCCTCACAGAGTCCTGAGAAAGCCTAGAGTTATTTTTTAATAGAGCATCCAACTCTGTGGTAAGGTCGAGAATACATTGTCTATTAGAGTTATTATGGGCAGAAGCGATCCCAATCAACTTGCCCCGTAGGACAGCTTTATGAGTAGTCCAAACCACAGAAATAGGGGTTTCAGAAGAGCATTAAGTTCAAAGTATTGGTCTATGGCCTGCGGGACCGACTTCGACCGCCGCATCCGAAAGGAGCGATTCGTTTAAACGCAAAGCATAGGGTGTTGGGCGAGACCTATGAACTCCGTTTCGAAGGCTGCAATCTGGTGGTCTGACCAGACACAGGGGTGTATTGTAGCTGCTTTAGAATTGGCCAGGATAATAGGTGAGACAAAAACATAATCCAGCCTAGCATAGCTATTGTGTGGGTGGGAAAAGAAAGTGAACTCTTTGGCTCCGATATTGTGGGCCCTCCAGGAGTCAATCAATTGGTGATCCCTCAGCGCTCATGTAAGGGATTTAGGAAAGGCCCTAGGTGAAGTGGAGGTCGAACTTCTGTCCAATGAGGGGTTAGCCACTAGATTAAAATCACCCCCTACAATCATATAATGGGATTGATATGCTGTCAAATGTTCGAAGAATGAGGTAAAAAACGAGGCTGGGGGGTCATTGTTATTCAGAATACCTTTAACGATGACATATCTGCTATCCTTGTCTGTGAACACCTTTCCCTTCTTCAAAAGGAAGGGAGGAGTGTAGGAAAACAGCGTCACCCCTGCTTTTGGAAGAGTGTAAAGTATAAAAAGACTGCGAAAAGTTTCTGTGAAAGAATTTAGGGTGGGAAGCTTCGGAGAAATGCATTTCCTGAATCAGGATAATTTTGTCTTTCATTTGTTTATATAACGCAAACGCCTTTCTCCTTTTGACAGGGGAATTAAAGCCCTTTACATTGTGGGAAATACAGTTAATAGCCAATAACAGTGAGTCTATCTCAGCCAAAAAGGGACCAAATAGACACAGCAGGGGTTGCCACCATCGTCACAACCCTACCATCAGTGATACACAAAACATACCGAGAGTAGCAATACAGAATATTCATGAAATGGTACAACAGGATATGCATTAGAGAACCGACCAGAACTGGAGATAAAAGAAAAAATGTTAAAAACAAACTGTGAGGTAAAAAAAAAAATGAAAAATAGAATTAAAAAAAGTCAAATGGATCAGGTAGCAATATCAAACCTGATAAAAGAAGGAACCAAAAGAGACCTCCAGATCTCCAAACCAGCCACGAAAAAAACTGAGCACCGATCCCCACAGGGGGAACGGGGCATCTGGGTAAGAAGAAAATGTCATCCAATTTCCAGTGCCTAAGCCGGCAGGCGATGAGTGAGGACAAAGTGCGACTGGGAGGGGAGGTCATGCAACAACTCAAACAGGGGTGCCCGAGGAACCAGGGCTACATAAGAAATAAATGCTTGGTGCTGTCGTCGTAAAAAATATGGGTAAATAACAAAAGTCTAGTCAAGAGTCTATTCCCATACCTCCGATGTCGTATCTGATCCGTCTCCGGTCACGGCGCGGCAGAGGTGTACGCCAGAGGGGAGAAGGCCTGGGGGTCGATGGTAGGCGGCGGATGGCTTCTGGATCTAGGAGAACCAGTTTAACAAGGATTTATTGCCCTTCTAGGAGAGTAGTGGCCACATAGGTAGTGCCGTTATGGGGGGATTACTAATTTAAAAGGAAATCCCCATTTGTACCTGATCCATGCTGCCTAGAGCGCTGCAGTGATTTCTTTGAGGCCTCTGCGTCTCTCCAGAGTGGCCTGGGAAATGTCCGGGTAGATCTGCACAATGTGGATATCCAGGGTGATACGTTGTTTGTTCCTTGCAGCTCGCAGGATCTCTTCTTTCGTTAGGAAGTCCTTCATACAGAGAACCACGTCTCTGGGAGGTTTGTCTGCTGGTGGCTTAGGCCTAAGCGCCCTGTGGATCCGGTCACAAGTAAAGGTCGCAGAGTCACAATCCGGGAGCAGTGACTTAAAGAGCCGGAAAACCGCTGGAATCCGTTCCGTTACCAATTCTGGAATACCTCTAAGGCGCAAATTATTGCGTCGGTTACGGTTGTCAAGGTCTTCCACTTGGGCTTGGATCAGGAAAAATGCCAATGCCAAGTTCTCGTGCTCCCGGCTGAGGTCGTTGTAGGCCAGAGCAAGCTCATCGTGTCTTGTTTCAAGTCTGTCTGTCCTCTGGCCTAAGGCCGCGATCTCCTGGGACAGAATATGTGAGGTCTTGTGAAGTTCCGATTGGAATTTAGCAGTCAGCCTGGAGTAAATAGCTTCCAGGCTGGAGTCCAGATCCGCCTTGGATAGAGCAGAAGAGTTGTTCTCCGGGGCCTCAGGAGTGCGGGGCTGAGATGGGAGAGTAGCAGGGGAAAGGGTGCCATCCGTTCCGTCGGCGGCGCCATCTTGAGCCATGCTGTACAATTCCCTGGTGCGGAGAAGGTAATGGGTAAGAGACTTCTGAGCCGGGCCCTTACTTTTCTTCTTCTTGGCGGTCGACATGCACCACCTTCAAGGGGCTCGAGGGGTGTTAAAATTGGTGAGAAAGAAGATGTTATAGCCCTCAGTGAGCCGAGATCAGCCCTGTTGGAGCGGAGCTAGTATCATTGCTTATAAGGGGTAGTGCTAAATTTCTTATTTGTTTCAACTGTTCAGTTCACCTTTTGGTCATTACCACCCTTTACTGAAAGCTGATGGATCTTACCTGGCATATAGGAAAGAGAATTTCTTAGAAAGGGTCAGGGCTGGTTACAAGTTTTTTACGCCAACTCTTAGCTCTGTTAGACCATCCTGTTACATTTTCCTTTCTTAGTTTACACTTATCAGATGTATGCTTTTTAAAAAAAAAAAGTGGTCTGTGTGTATGAAATCTGTAACTCTGCTGGGATTTTCAGGTACATATTCGCACGATTAGCTCACCTACGTATGAAAACGACATAAACAATGACAGACATATATGGGTATTTTCACTTTCTTAATACACTATAGCTAATACTAAAAGTGAAATCTTCTAGAAAGGTTGTTTTGAAAAAAATATTCTGTTCTCATAAATACATGTTGGGTAGCAGCAATATGACAAAACGTGTTATGTTCCACGGCAAGTAAATGGAAAAGCATAGCTAATAATAACAAGCCTTTTTTTAATGCAAAGTGCAATAAAGAACTGTAAGGTTTATAAAACAACAGCACATGCTTAGAGAAAGTAACAAAACCGTCTACCCAATCATCAAAAACAAATATGAATTTAAAATGGAAAACAAATTATTGACTGGCCTAACCCATCTTGTAAGATAAAACATTTCTGCATTTCAGTTTCTATGTGTTTGTGCATAGTTGAGTTGTTTAGTCTCGTTTCCATGTCCTATACATGAAAACATAGGACATAAGCTGCAGAAAAAAGGCAGCAGGGGCTCTGGACTGATGAGTCATTATTTAGATTATCTGCTTGTAACAAAATACAGTTTGTTCACAGGTCTCAAACTGGTGTCTCTCCAGCTGTTGTGTAACTACAAGTCCCATGAGGCATTGCAAGGCTGACAGTTACATGCTACAAGCATGACTCCCACATGATGGCATGATGGGACTTGTAGTTTCGAAACAGCTGGAGGGCCAGCAGTTTGAGACTACTGGCCTAGAGAGTGGTGCAATAATGAGTGTCTCCAGGCAACAGTGAAGCATGGTGGAGGTTCCTTGAAAAATTGTGGCTGCATTTTTTCAAATGTAGTTGGTGATTTTGTCATGATAAATGGTGTCCTCAATTCAGAAAAATACAGACAGACATGGCGGGACTGGGAATAAAAACCAGCCCTGGAAAAAATGTCATACCAGCTCCACAGCATTATTATACCAGCGTATACATAGGGCTTTATATCTATTAATACAAATTCCAGGTAAAAGTGGTAAAAGTGGTCAATCATCAAGGGAGACCCCAGGAACTCAGAATGTGTGGGGGGGGGACCACCTTCCTAAGGTAAGGGGGGTGGGTTGCTGATATAAGGGGGAAGCCATCAGACTTGCCTAGCGGTGCTGTCACTGACCTCCTCTCAGGTGCACCATGCAGGGCTTAGTCAGTCGGCTCCAGCATGGTGGCTCTAGTTTTATCCTATAGTCTCCTTTCCACAGTCCACAGGCATCTGACTTCTCCCATGACCCCCATCCCGGTGGTGCTTCCACTCTTGACTCCACTCCAGACTACCTCAGAGACTGCAGACATGATACAAAAGCTCAAGGCAGCCTCATCTGTGCCCATCAAATGCAGCCTCATTGTGCCCATCAAATGCAGCCTCACTGTGCCCATCATTGCAGCCTCACTGTGCCCATCAAATGTAGCCTCACCAGTGCCCATTATTGCAGCCTCACCAGGGCCCATCATTGCAGCCTCACTGTGCCCATCAAATGCAGTCTCACTGTGCCCATCAAATGCAGTCTCACTGTGCCGATCATTGCAGCCCCTACTGTGCCCCATGTCCCACTCTGCAGTCCTTGTCTGTGGGAAGGTATGTTGTTGATGCTTGCTACAGTACCTTCCATGCCAGCAGGATATCGTGATCGCCATCAGCATGCAGGGTCTGTTCTCGTTTTGAATGGGGACAGTGCTCTTTGCAGAAGATCTGTTTGCTGTGAGATGGCATGGTCACTGGCCACCTGCACCTTCAGCCGTCCTCATTGTCTGCCCCCAGTCAGCCTGTCCTCTGATCCTGGGGAAGTGAGAGCACTGGGTGGGAGCTGGAGAGAAGGGAGAGCGGAGAGCACTGGTGGGGTTGGAAAGCACATGGGTGTCGGCAAAGAGCAGGGGGGAGTGGAGATCACAGGGGTCGGGAGCGGAGAGTGCTGGGGGTCTTGAAAGCACTGCGGGGAGCCAAAAAGAACAGGGGTGGAGAGCACGGGCAGCTGAGGGGGGGGGGGGGCTGGAGAGCACTAAGGGGATCTTGAGAGCCCTGGGGGGACAGAAAGAACAGGATTGGAGAGAATGGGGGCTGGAGAGCACTGGGGGGTACAAAGAGCAGGGGGGAGTGAAGAGAACTGGGGAGTGGAGAGCAATGGGGGGAGCTTGAGAGCACAAGTGGGGGCAGAAAAAACAGGGGTGGAAAGTACTGGGGGCTGGAGTGCACTATGGGGGGCGGAGAGCACTGGCGGGGTTGGAGAGCACATGGGTGGGGGCAAAATGCAGGGGGGGCTGGAGAGTGTGGTGGGGGAGGAGAACACAGGGGTTGGAGAGTGTGGTGGGGGAGGAGAACACGGGGGCTGGAGAGTGTGGTGGGAAAGGAGAACACGGGGGGCTGGAGAGTGTGGTGGGGGAGGAGAACATAAGGGGCTGTAGAGTGTGGTGGGGAAGGAGAACACGGGGGGGAGCTTCAAGGAGAACCTGATAGGAGGAGAAGCAGGGTGGCTGCATATCGATTAATTGAGCTATCTATATTCCTCCAATACTTCATTCTCCTCCTCTCCCTCCTGTCTCCTGCAAGTATTCAGCAGCTGTATGGAGGAATATAGATAGCTCAATTAATCTATATGCAGCCACCCTGCTTCTCCTATGTGATCCTCCTATTAAGCACCTCACCTCGTGCTGTACGGCGGGCATGACTTCTCCTGGCTGTGTATCATTACGGAGCTTGCTGGGCTGGCCGGGTCTGTGTTCGGCGATGACGCTGTAACACGGTCCCGCCCCCCTAGACCGGCTTGTGTGATAGGCTGAACACTGATTCTATCTACTATCACATGAGCCAGTCTAGGGGGGCGGGACCATGTTACAGCGTCATCGCCGAACACAGACCCAGCCAGCCCAGCAAGCTCCATAATGATAGACAGGAGAGAGGGGACTGGGAGCACTGCACTGCAGCCCCGCAACTGAAACCGGCCGCAGCACAGGCAGCCTACCTGGAATTCTCCCTGCAGACAGATACTTATCCATCATGCCATACAATCAAGGAGAAATGTGATTGGTCACATATTTATTCTTCAGCTGGACAATGGCCACAAACATGCAGCCAATGCCATTAATTATCTTCAGTGTAAAAAAAGAACAAGGAGTTGTGGAAGAGATGGTTTATCTCCCACAGAGTCCTGATCTTAACATCATTAAGTCTGTCTGGATTTACATGAAAAGATAGAAGGATTTCAGACAGCCTACATCTACAGATAATCTGTGGTTAGTTCTTCAAGATGTTTGGAACAGCGTACCTGCCGAGTTCCTTCACAAACTGTGTGCAAGTGTACCTAGAAGAATTGGAGAATAGATGCTGTCTTGAGGGCAAATGGTGGTCACGTCTAAAATGTATTTGATTTAAAATGCACCGTATTTATCGGCGTATATCGCGCACTTTTTTGCCCTGAAAATCAGGGCAAAATCGTGGATGCGCGATATACGCCGATACCCGCTTTCCCGCGCCAAATTTTGAATACTGCGCCGACATATACCGAGCGCAGTACACTCGGGTATATTCGGCCAGTCTCGGCTTCTTCCGCGGTCACGTCCTGGACGTACAGGACGTGAGCGCGAAAGTTGCCGAGCCTGCCCGAGTGTACTGCGCTCAGTATATGCTGGCGCAGTATTCAAAACTCGGCGCGGGAAACGAGCGGGGAGGACGCGAGGACGCCGCGAGGACGCCGGACCCGCCGAAGAGGAAGCCGGACCCGCCGAAGAGGACACCGGACCCGCCGAACAGGACACCGGACCCGCCGCAGAAGGACACCCGAAGCCGCAGAAGGACGCCGAACCCGACGAGGCCACCGATGGACGCCGCGCAAGACACCAAAACTGTAAGTACAAAATAACTTTTTTTCCATAGGATTGGGGGGCACTTTGGGGGTGCGCGGTATACGCGGGAGCGCGTTATACCGCCATAAATACGGTATCTTCTGATCATTTATATTCCATTCTGTTAATAAAAATAAACTATTAACACTTATATTTCTGAAAGCATTCTTAATTTACAGCATTTTTTCAAACCTGCCTAAGACTTTTGCACAGAACTGTACCTTATACTTACCTTTTTGGCTTTGCTACAAAATTATGGCAATGGTAAAATGGTAATTGTTTTGCCTGATTTATAAAATGTCTTGTATAACAACCTTCTGTATAAGAGAGCAAATAAATGCAATGGGGTATTTCTCCTGCTTTTTGTTTTTTCATAGAAAGGGTACCGATCCCTAAACTGTGCACGTGTCAAACATCCAAAAAGTAGGTGAAAACAATTTTTGAAATTTTGACAGGATTTTAATTACCTGTCATAAATGAGTAAAGATTGTTTTGTATTTGCAGTTAACAAAACTGGACTAACTTTTATATTAGGCCGCATACACACGAGGAGACATGTCCGCTGAAACTGGTCCGCAGACGTAGAGCAATGTACATCAATGATCTGCATAATGACTTGGCAATAAGAAGGTCACATTGTTATCAAGAACTAGTGTGAAAATGTAAGCTGCTAAATGAACATGACTGAAAACTCAACACATTAGCAGGCTGTCAGCCCTGTAGTATAGATTAAAGGAATATATTAGTATAAAATAATCATTTGTAAATCGTAATTACTGTACTATGTCATAAAACACAATTTGCTTTCTTTCTGAACTTACATTACATTATTTTTGTATTTTCCCTCTCCACTCAACATTCAATATTTAGGTCAAGGATATTTATTTGCAGACCTGATGTAGACTTGTTAAAACACAGGAAGTGGTTTTTAGAATCACTTGCAAATGAGAAAAAAAAATAGCAAACTTAAATACATCCAGGTCACTGTTTGGAAGAATAAAATAGACCTCCTTTTTGGGTATGTTTTTGTCTGTCTGTGTGAAATAGTCATGATGGTAATAACAGTTTATTAAACAGGTAAAATATAAATGACATATAGAGATGAGCCAAACAAAATTTGTGTGAACACGCGAACACGGTTTGAGTCTATGGGACACGAACGTGAAAAATAGAAAGTGCAAGTTATTGCTATAAAAAGTGTTTAAGGACCCGGATACTGCCCCAGGGGACATGTATCAATACAATTTTTTTTAAGCGCCCATTTTTTCAGAAGCAGGGATTTTAATAATGCTTAAAGTGAAACAATAAAAAATAATATTCCTTTAAATATCGTGCCTGGGGGTCCCCTTAGTCTGCATGTAAAGTTACTCATCTTTCTCATGTGTTTTACTGTGCCGCAGCAAAGTGACATTAACAAATAAAAAACATGTCATTTAAAATTGCTCTCAGCTGTAATGTATTGCCGGATCCCTGCAATTTAGATAAAAATCAATGAAAAAAATTGGTGTGGGTTTCCCCCAGTCCATACCAGGCCCTTCAGGTCTGGTATGGATATAAGGGGGAACTCATTGCCAAAATGTAAAAAATAAATGGCGTGGTGTCCCCCTCTAAAATCCTTACCAGACCCTCATCCGAGCAAGCAGCTATGGCAGGCCAGTAAAGGGGAGACAAGTGAAGGCCTCTCCTGAACCATACCAGACCGCTTGCCCTTAACATAGGGAGGGTGCTTTTGGGTCCCCCCAAAAGCACCTTGTCCCTATGTTAATGGGGAAAAGGGCCTCATCCCCACAGCCCTTGCCTGGTCGTTTTGGGGGTCTTCAGATGGGGGGCTTTTTCAGAGTCTGGAAGCCCCCTTTAACAAGGGGGCCCCAGATCCCACCCCCCTGCCCCCCATGTGAATGGGTAGGGGTACATTATACCCCTACCTATTCACCAACGACAGGAGACAGTTTTTGACAATACCTTTATTTAAAAAAAATGTCCCACGATGTCCATCATCTTCAGACGGACCTAAAAAATAGAAAAGAAATTAAAGCTCCGCTTCGATGTGAGGCCTCTCTCTGACTGGTTTCCTGGCTTTGACAGGTGTTATAGGTATGCTCTGGGCTGTTAAAGGTATGCTTGAGTCTGTCCCAAGTGGCATTAAGCCCTGAGGCAGGGTTGTCAATGTAAACATCTTTGAATGTTTTGTTATGTTCAGAAGACTTAGGACCTAAGCCACCTCTTAAGCAGATCTAGTTCTTCTGTAGTGACATCTCTAGTTCACTGATCGTGGCTTTGAAGGTCGATTTCCAGCATCTATAGTTTCCAGGTTTGTTGTCAACCTCATTGAGACCTGTCTTGGTGAGCTCTTTGTGAAGCATGTATTTAGTGAACTGTGATATTAGGCTCTATTCACAAAAGCAGATTGCATGCAGTATTTTGGTGTCCAGAAACATTTCACAAATATGGCATACGATTCTCAAACTGTCAACTCACTATACCGTTCTGCGGTATTTACTGCAAAAGGTTGAAAATGCTCGGTAATTACAGCATGAATAAACATTAAACTCAATTCATTTCTGCGTCCTTAACAACCAATGTGTCCTCAGCTGAAGGAAAATCCAATTGCCGGCATTGAAAAAATAAGAAAAGGGGTCTGGTATGGATTTTGAGGGGAACCCTCCCCCCAAAAAATGGCATGGGTGCCCCAATATCTATACCAGACCCATTTACAAGCATGCATCCCGGAAGGTCAGGAAAGTGGGGGGTGAGCGAGCATCCCCCCATAAACCATCCCATGCCACATACCCTCAACATGGGGGGATGCTTTGGGGTAGGGAGGCTCTGCCCCCCAAAACACATTGTACCTCTGTTGATGGGGACAAGGACCTATTCCCCACAATCCAGTGGCCAGTGGTTGTGGGGGTCTGCAGGTGGGGGGCTTATCAGAATCTGGAATCCCCCTTTAACAAGGAGGGCTCCCAGGTCCTTCCCCCCCATGTGAAGGAGTATGGGGTACATAAATAAAAGTAAATAAAAAGGCAGACACAGTTTTTGACAAGTCCTTTATGTAAAACAGGTGTAGATCAATCGTCAATCATGACGCCTGCTGCCACTGCCGATAAAGAGAAAAGGTTCCACCCCGATAACATTTCCTGTCGAATGACAGGTCCACCACCTACCACTGCTAAATAAACTAAGGCTGCGTACACACGATCAGTCCAAACCGATGAAAACGGACTAAAGTTCATTTTCATCAGTTCACAGACTGATGGTCTGATGGTCTGATGTGCGTACACACCATCAGTTCAAAAACCGATCGTGCCAGGACGCGGTGAAGTAAAACACAACGACGTGCTGAAAAAAAATGAAGTTCAATGCTTCCAAGCATGCGTCGACTTAATTCTGAGCATGCGCGGGTTTTGAACCGATGCTTTTGCATACTAACCATCGGGTTGGACCGATGGTCAGGCGTCCATCAGTCTGATTTTAAAGCAAGTTTTAAAACTTTGGACTGAAGGACAAAAGACTGATGGGCCATACACACGGTCGGTTTGGACCAATGAAACTGAACTTCAGTCCGTTTTCATCAGTTTGGACCGATCATGTGTACGCGGCCTAAGGGGTATGAGCACCTGATGACGTCACCAGGTGGGCACGTCCTCTTGTGACATCACCGACCGGGGCATACTGGCTCGATAACGTGACAAGAGGGTGGTACAACCAGCAGCGCTGCCCTGCCCCAAAGCAACCCCCATGTTGAGGGCATGTGGAATGGTATGATTCAGGAGGGTGTGGGCTGCTTGCTCTTCCCCCTATTTCCTGACATGCTGGGTTGCATGCTTTGATAAGGGTCTGGTATTGATTTGGGGGGGCCTATGCCATTTTTTTTTACATTTTGGCGTTGGGTTTCGACCTCAAAGTCCACAATGGCAGCAATTTTTTTTAATGTAGCTGTCACTGACAGCTGATGACTCATCGGTTGTTAAAGATGTGATTTGGTTTACTGGTTGTTAATGATACCAGTGGTCGCTTGATCCTTAACAACCAGGTATTTACACTGTTTGTGCAAGGATGTCAGCTACTGCCGACAGTAAATTACCACAAGCTTTCACTACTAATATACGCATTACTTCATACCTTTTTAGTGAATGTCCAAATTTCTTTGAAAAACTTGGTGCGGTATCTTACCACATACTCAGATATGGTAAGATACCACTTTGTGAATGGAGCCCATTGTCAGGATTGGCAAGCAAGATGGTTCAGCTTTCTGTGAGCATTCACAGACAAACATACAGTACTTCACATAGATTTAGGAAATGTGCACATACTCATACACCTGCTCAGCTGGCTCATGCAGCTCTGCGTGCACATTCTGGTCCAGTGCTGTCTGCAGCCTGTTACTGTGCTTCTGATCCCAGGCACGACCCGTCTCGTCTTGACCATTATTGAACTCCACCTGCTCTGACCCTTGTCTCCTGACCTCCACTGTTGCCTGCTCCTTTTGCCTCTGTACTACTGATAGTTATTGACTCCTGACTGTATTCAGACTACGCTCCTGCCTTTGCACTTATGCCTGACCCTTCTGCTAGTTCCTGGTCAGACTTTCCTGACTCAGCTTCTGCCTTACCCACTGCTAGGCTGATCGCTACAAGCACCTGCCTAGCACCTGTCAGTACCTGCTCACCTTCTGCATGCCACCAGACCAAGTCTTGCATGTCTACTGTTGCCAGTGCCAGCCAGCTTCTGCCCTCAGCTCATTTTTTCGCTATCCAGTTCATTTTCTCCATTGTACTCAATACATGAGGGTTAGGATGGCCCTGCTCCTGAGAGCCTACAATCTAATAGGGAGGGGCTGGTGAAACAAAAGGTAGTAATGGCGAGGAATGAACTGATGCGAGGAATTGAAGATTTGGTTATTAGCTGAAGGCAGGATAGGCCTCCTTGAAGAGATGAGTTTTCAGGAATCGCCTAAAAGTGGACAGAATAAGAGATAGCTTAGATTAGGGTAGTAAGTTCCAGAGGATTGGAGAGGCTCTGGAGAAGTCCTGAAAAGAAACATGGGAGGAGGAGACAACCATGCTATAGAGCAGGAGGTCTTCAAAGAAGCGAAGAGGGCCATTTGGGTGATATTTGAAGAGACAAGATTGGTGACGTAGCTTGTTGTAAATGCTTTTGTATGTTAGTGTTTTGAATTATATTCATTGGTCAATGGGAAGCCAATGGATAGATTGGCAGAGAGGGGTGGCGGACAGTGAATGGTTGGTAAGATGGATGTGTCTGGCAGCAGCATTCATTATAAGCTGAAGAGGAGAGGTGTGCCAATGAGGAGGTAATTACAATAGTCAAGGCGAGGAATAACAAGGGAGTGAATAAGTTGCTTAGTTGTTTCAATGATTAAAAAGGAACATATTTTGGAGATGTAATGGAGGTGAAGTCTGCAATATTTGGATAGCGACAGGTCAGAGTCCAGGATTACACCTTGGCATGAGGGGAGTAATGGTGGTTGTATTATTAATCTTGATGGAAAATTCAAGGGCATCAGCATGGGCAGGAGGAAATAAAATGAGCTCAGTCTTAGAAAGATTGAGTTTGAGGAAGTGGTGTGACATCCATGCTGATACTGTATGTCAGTTAGTAAATTAGTAATGCTAAAGGAGACTGAAGAAGTGGGGTGAGGAGTAGAGAGATAGATTTGTGTGTTGTCAGCATAGAGATGGTACTAGAAGCCATTGGAGTTTATCAAGTGACCAAGAGAGGAGGTGTAAATGGCGAAAAGGAGGGGGTCCAAGGACAGAATATTGGAGTACTCCTTCAGAAAGTGGAAGTGTAGAGGAGGAGTCAGAGTCAGTGCTTTAATTGGGCCGGAACGCGGCGGTACTCAGTACCGCCACTTCCAAAAATGGCCCTGGAGAGTACCAGCACCTCTCCGTGCGCCCAGTACGTGCGTTTCCCGTACCGGAACGCAGCCCCAGGCGGCACTTTCAGGGGAGCGGCAGCCCGCGGCTCCCGGCCGCGGTGGACTTTAAAACGGCCATGAAAAAAAAGGGCGCGCCGCACTGTGATACATGTCCCGCCCTCCTCCTCCTCCTAGCTCGTGTGATAGAGCCAGTGTGCTGTCTGTCACACAAGCTGGTCTAGAGGAGGAGGGCGGGACATGTATCAGCGCGCGCCAGAACTGTTACCGTGAGACTGGAGAGAGGAGAGGAAGAACTGCCTTCAGAACTGCCTTCAGAACTGTGAGTACTGTAGTGAGTACACTGTACACGTGTGAGGGGGAGGAGAGGGAAGACAGGGAAGACACTCATGTGAAGAGGGCTGCTGATGGGGACACACACTCTGATCTGATGTAAGGAGGTGCTGATGCGGGACACTCTGATGTAAGGAGGTGCTGATGGGGGACACTCTGATGTAAGGAGGTGCTGATGGGGGACACTCTGATGTAAGGAGGTGCTGATGGGGGACACTCTGATGTAAGAAGGTGCTGATGGGGGACATTCTGATGTAAGGAGGTGCTGATGGGGACACTCTGATGTAAGGAGGTGCTGATGGGGGACACTCTGATGTAAGGAGGTGCTGATGGCGGACACTCTGATGTAAGGAGGTGCTGATGGCGGACACTCTGATGTAAGGAGGTGCTGATGGGGACACACTCTGATGTAAGGAGGTGCTGATGGGGGACACTCTGATGTAAGGAGGTGCTGATGGGGGACACTCTGATGTAAGAAGGTGCTGATGGGGGACACTCTGATGTAAGGAGGTGCTGATGACGGACACTCTGATGTAAGGAGGTGCTGATGGGGACACACTCTGATGTAAGGAGGTGCTGATGGGGGACACTCTGATGTAAGGAGGTGCTGATGGCGGACACTCTGATGTAAGGAGGTGCTGATGGGGACACACTCTGATGTAAGGAGGTGCTGATGGGGGACACTCTGATGTAAGGAGGTGCTGATGGGGGACACTCTGATGTAAGAAGGTGCTGATGGGGGACACTCTGATGTAAGGAGGTGCTGATGGGGGACACTCTGATGTGAGGAGGTGCTGATGGGGACACACTCTGATGTAAGGAGGTGCTGATGGGGGACACTCTGATGTAAGGAGGTGCTGATGGGGGACACTGTGATGTAAGGAGGTGCTGATGGGGGACACTGTGATGTAAGGAGGTGCTGATGGGGGACACTCTGATGTAAGGAGGTGCTGATGGGGGACACTCTGATGTAAGGAGGTGCTGATGGGGGACACTCTGATGTAAGGAGGTGCTGATGGGGGACACTCTGATGTAAGGAGGTGCTGATGGGGGACACTCTGATGTAAGGAGGTGCTGATGGGGACACTCTAATGTAAGGAGATGCTGATGGGGACACACTCTGATGTAAGGAGGTGCTGATGGGGGACACTCTGATGTAAGGAGGTGCTGATGGGGGACACTCTGGAAGGAGGTGCACTCTGATGTAAGGAGGTGCTGATGGGGGACACTCTGATGTAAGGAGGTGCTGATGGGGGACACTCTGATGTAAGGAGGTGCTGATGGGGACACACTCTGATGTAAGGAGGTGCTGATGGGGACACTCTGATGTAAGGAGGTGCTGATGGGGGACACTCTGATGTAAGGAGGTGCTGATAGGGGGACACTCTGATGTAAGGAGGTGCTGATGGGGGACACTCTGATGTAAGGAGGTGCTGATGGGGACACACTCTGATGTAAGGAGGTGCTGATGGGGGACACTCTGATGTAAGGAGGTGCTGATGGGGACACACTCTGATGTAAGGAGGTGCTGATGGGGGACACTCTGATGTAAGGAGGTGCTGATGGGGGACACTCTGATGTAAGGAGGTGCTGATGGGGGACACTCTGATGTAAGGAGGTTCTGATGGGGACACTCTGATGTAAGGAGGTGCTGATGGGGACACACTCTGATGTAAGGAGGTGCTGATGGGGACACACTCTGATGTAAGGAGGTGCTGATGTGGGACATTCTGATGTAAGGAGGTGCTGATGGGGGACACTCTGATGTAAGGAGGTGCTGATGGGGACACACTCTGATGTAAGGAGGTGCTGATGGGGAACCCTTTTGCACATTTTATTTATGTTTAGTAGCTCTTTCTACAGTAGCTCTTTTTCAGGGTACTTTCTAAGGGTATTTTCATGTTCAGTATTGGGGGGGGGGGGCTGGGGCACCAGCGCCTAATAGAGTACCGGCACCTCTTTTGGCCCACTTAAAGCACTGGTCAGAGTTATAGGTAACGGTGAAGGACTGCTGTTAAAGGTAGGAGGAGATCAATGTGGGAGATGTGTGCTTTCTTTTCCAAAAATTATGTGCATCAGGACCTGTGTTGACAGGTTTTTCTTTCACCGCAGAATTGTTTCTCCATCCATTGAAGTCTATAGGAATGTAACAGTAGCTCTAAGAAGGTCAAATGCTGGCCAAATGCACCTGTCAAAGAATACCTAATGATTTCAAAAGTATCTCAAACTGATGTCAAAAGCAATATGGAAATGATATAATAATTCCAACCCTGCTCTGGGTAAAAAGAAAAACTAAAAAAAAAAACTAAGCCAATCTCACTTTACATTAAAACCTCAACTGTATTATAATATATTTTATCTTTATTAAATAAATCGAGACAACCTAACCTATATATTAGGGTGCCCCATAATAATTAACAAATCATTGTATCAGGACAGCTATTGTATTAATATAAATACACTCTGTTATCTAGAGGTAATGTTATTTCTTGCTAGGCAACCCACATGAAAATCTTTCATGTCATATATCATAACGTTTTATAAGACAAGCTAAGACATTATGTGCAGCAATTAAACTTAATAATTTATAGTTGTCCAACGTCTGTAAACAACCATATTACACACAAGGCGGTACAAATTGAGGAGTCTATGTAAACAAATCAATGTGAGCACACTGTCTGACAATGAGGCAGTCTTATAAATGTCTACAATATATGACATGAAAGATAAGTGGTTTGTCTGCACAAGTTAATATGACCCATAGATAGTGATGTGGGACATGCAGTACTGTATAGTAATATACTAAGTATTCTTCTAATAATACAGTATTGTATACATTGTGTATTCAATATGTGGGGGTTGCAACATGGAAATCAACAAAAATCTAATACTTAGATTGTTTTTTGTTTTTTTTTATTAACAAGAATGATCACAGATCTCAATCACTCCTTTGTAAAATGTCATATATGTAGACCAGGTTTGCCCAACCACCCTCTGATGTGGCCCGCGACCTCCTGCTCTGGGATGGAATAAAATAGAATAGAATAATGTTATTAATGGTAAGTTTTTACTAAAAACACATGTATATATGGGCATATCTGTTCTGCAGTGGTTACTGGGCTGCCTTCAAACTGATCCACAGGTGCAGAAAAGTACACCTGTGGGTTATCTGCACTGAGCCATAGACTTCTATTACCTGCGAGTTTGGTGTGCTGAGAGTAGAGGAGGCTCTATAGAGCCGAGTGGGCTGACATACACCCATTCCGCTCATTGTGGCCCACGTCCGGTTACCAAGTCGCTTAGGTGGCCCTTGCTCCTCAAAAAGTTGGGCACCCCTGATGTAGACCATATATGTACAGATCCCAATTACATATTGATATGTATATTCAAATTTTATTATGACATTTCCTCTCCAAGATGTCTGTGAATTCAGCTATTACTTATTATGACCTACATAAACATTGAAAAAAATGGGCACAGGCTCATCTATAGGAAAAACATGTCTTTGTTTGTAGCAAAAAGTAAATTCACCTATGTGCTTCCATAACTGCACTGTCTCTGCTTGAAATAAGCAATGTATAATGTTGAAGCTTAACAGCGGGAGGGAGGGGATGAGAGGCAGCTTTCAGCAGCTGCAGGAGAAAAGGGGATCATTTTCAGAAAATCCTGCCCCACTGCCCAAGTTTTGGGGTCGGCGAGGAAGGATCGCGGTCTACTTGCCTGGGATCGAAAGGTAGAAAGCAATCAACGTGTTGCCTTGTAGAGGGAAAAGAGAAGGTGCTTCTAAGTGCAGTAAACACTAAACGTTTATTAGCCCAAGCAGGGTTAAAAACAAGTATGCAGGCTCATCAATATAAATAGCGTCCAGGGGGAGGGGTCCCTTGTGGACATAACAGCTGTAGGTGGTATCCTATACTGGTCAGCGTTGAAGAGCTGTGTTTAAAAAAAACAGGAAGGGCAGCCGCTCTGTCATGACCAACGTGGAGCGCAGGTACTCAGAAGTGGGCAGGACACATTCCGGCGCTTGCCCATTTGCTCCTTCTACAAAGCCATGCTTGATGAGCCTGTACACATGTACATCTTGTAAGTGTTTTTAACCTTGTTTGGTCTAATAAACGTTTAGTGTTTACTGCACTTAGAAGCGCCTTCTCCTTTGCCTCATTCATAAGGAACTTAAAAAAAAACACTGCCCATGCAGTGGAACGTTTACAAAAAAAAAACATACACCAAAAACATGCTCTGAGGGAAACTTTTAAGCAGAAAAAAAATGCAAGTACAGGAGTAAGGACATGCCTAAATGGGCATAAATGCATGGGTATGCATGTAAGTGTATTCCAATAGCCAGAATAAATTGTATTCTAGCCGTAGAATATATTTGTGATTGAACACTGTATGCAAATAAAGGCGTGTACATACATTTTGCAACAATAGAGGCTTTTTTTTTCTCTTTAAAATTCTTTCAGAATAAAATGCTGTTTTTTTCATAAGCCTGCGTGCATGAGGCCTAACTGAAATTGATATAATGATAATTGATTGGTACTTTTATAATGTGTTTTACACCATGAAAAGATAACACTGTAAAATCTTCTCACATCTCATTGCTTTCTTGTTTAAATTTGTACATTTTAGTTATCATCCTGTTATACTTTCCAGGCTTCTACTCCTTCAGCTATATTTGTCTGGCTGCATCCTGAAAACATATGTTTAGTGATGCTTATAAATATTTATAGACTATTTTCTTTCAGGCAAAAAATGGCATAGAGAAAAAAAAACATGAATAACTAGCTCAAATGATTAGGCTGAAAGAATGTAGAAATTGAAAAATGTCAATTTACTAAAGACTTTTTTTTAAATAAAAGTTGACATTGATTAAAAAAATGCTCATCTTCTTCTGACATAAATGCTTTTCTGTAAATTATGATGATTGGAAAATTGTGAATTCTGCTTTCAGTTGCTATCTGCAGATCTGGTCATACTAGACCACTTGTTTCGATATAATAGTATTTTGTACAGGAGAAATATGTAAAGCTAGCAAAACCTGTATTGTTCTGTAAACAAATTCCTAAAAAGAGGAATATCCAAAATGTAAATTCTTCTAATATCTTAGAAGATGCTGAGCCATGTCACCTGCTAATCTATGTGATTAAGTACAAGTAATAGGGGAAGAGGCATAGTTAGAATTAAGTTAATTTAAGTGTATAGACATTCTTTAAAGAATGGCTATACCCATGGTGAATATAACATGTTACTGGGAAGCAGTGGCGTAGGCAACAGCTAGTTTAGTTGAACAGCTGCTCTGAGTTGTAAAATTTTCTTGCTTCCTCCTAAGTTTCTAAAATGTGTCAGGCTATGACATATACAGTTTAACTTCAAATGTTTGTGATACGTAACATTATAGCCAAATGTTGTGCTGGATTTTACATTCTGTAACAAAAAAGACCCTAATCCACAAACGGAAAAGCTGATGTGAATATATACAGTATCTCACAAAAGTGAGTAGACCCCCTCACATTTTTGTAAATATTTTATTAGATTTTTTTCATGTGACAACACTGAAGAAATTACACTGTGCTAGTGAGTGTACAGTGTAAATTTGCTGTCCCCTTAAAATAACTCAACACACAGCCATGAATGTTTAAAAGCTGGCAACAGTCCAAATTGGGTCCAAAGTGTCAATATTTTGTGTCTTAACCCTCTTGGGCATGGAGTTCTCCAGAGCTTCACAGGTTGCCACTGGAGTCCTTTTTCACTCCTCCATAATGACATCACAGAGCTGGTGAATGATAGTAGAGCTATAAGTTTGTTCAACTAAAACTGTACAAACTACATTGGAGATTTCATCAGTGTTTGTTGATTTCTATTAAAACTTGTATAGTAGTAAAGTATCCTATAAGGAGGCTGAACTGCAACCTTTCTTTAATTATATTATGTTGACAGAATTATCAGTGGTTGATAGGGAGATGTTGGATCAGCCCTGCCTCTGCTAGCCTGCCTAATAATAAGGTACATGGAACTGAATTGCTGCTAGAATTTTTGGAGGTATTTAATACAGCATTGGAATGTGGTCATCTTCCACCTTCTATAAATGAAAAAATTATTATAGTTTTGTTAAAACCAGATAAAAACCCTAATAATCCTGAATCATGTTGTCCAATATCACTTCATACATCAGATGTGAAGTTATTGGCAAAGGTGTCAGCCATTAGATTGGCAAAAGTAATATCTAACATAGCTTTTAACAGTATAGAATGGGACTATTTATGGCATTGTTTAGAAAAATGTGGTTTTGGATCCCAGTTTATAAGTTGGATACAGCTCCTTTACTCTCCATTGGTGGCACAAGTGCAGGCAAATGGTCATATAGCAGCACAATTTCCACTGCAACGAGGAACAAGAGAAGGATATCCATTATCACCCTTGCTTTTTGCATTGGCTTTGGAATTGTTGGCTGCCTCTATCCGTCAATCACTGAATATTATTGTATTTCGTAGACCCTTAGACCCCTTTCACAAAATAGCGCTGCTATACCGCCTGAAAAACTCCTTCACTGCCTACTCATGTGAAAGGGGCCTTAGGAGAGGATAAAATGTCTTTATTTGCAGTAGATACACTTTTATTTCTGGGAGACACATTATATTCTTTGAAGGCAGCGGTGTCTTTAATCAATATATATGGCTCCTTCTCGGGTTTTACAATTCATTGGAATAAATCAGCTCTTTTGCCTGTGGATCCCCTGGTGACTAATCTGCCAAATTTAGCCTCTCAAATAGCTGTAATTTCTACATTTAAATAATTGGGTGTACAAGTTACATCACAAGTTAATACATATGTTAACGGTTTAAGCAAGTGGGAAAAATTTGGAGTAAACTCCTTTTTAACGATAATAAGTAGAGCTAATTTCATAAAGATGATATGGATGCCACAATTATCTTTTTTTTCCATAATTGTCCTGTATGGCTTCCTAGGAAATTTTTCAAACAAATAGATACCTTGTTTAGAGAGCTTATTTGGAGATAAAAATATCCTTGGATTAGATTAGAAATCTTACAGTTGATAAAAGATAAAGGACGTCTGGCTGTTCCGAATGCCAGATTGTATTATCTAGCATCCCGATTACAGCAATTAAATGGTTGGAATCTTATAGACTATGAGGACCCCATAGAGCAAATTATATTTTCCCAGCTGCCGATAGATCCACCGGTATATTTAATAGTAGCTTATCACTTCTATAGTAAACGTAATTATCCCACATTTAATTTAATACATAAGATTTGGACTGCTTTTCAACAAGATACTGAATATGAGGGATATACTAAATATATGCCCATATGGGATAATCCACAATTGCCTGAGTTTGCGAAGCTTGAAATTTTTTATTTATGGAAGATGACTGGAATTCTGCTTCTTTGTCAACTTTAAGATAATGAGGTTTTGCAACCATTTGATAAACTGGCAGAGAGATATCATTTGCCTAATAAGTAATGTTTTCAATATTTGCAACTACGGCATGCTTTGCAGAGTCAAGCAATGACTTTTTTATTAAAATATAGTCCTTCATCAATTTTAACTTTGAGAGTAACTTTAAAATTCAATACAGGGACTTATAGGAAGTATATATTCTTCTCTATAAATGACTGCTAAAACTAATCCACAAGTGGATAGCTTTGGGCGGTGGTGCAGGGATCTAGAGACACTTAGTGATGAGGAGTGGGAACAAGCTTTGAAGAATTTATTTGAAGTATCTGTATCTTCTTCACAGTGTCAATCACGGAGCCCATTATACCCCTTTAAATGTATACTCTTGGAGTAAAGCAGCTACACCAAACTGCCCAAGTTGTACCACAGGTACAAGAACACTTATACACATGCTGTGGCGATGTCCCAAATTGCATCACTTTTGGGAGGGTGTATTTAACACTTCACAGATCCCTTCACTCTGCACTAAGAAGCATATATTTAGTTATCTTAGCAGTGTAGATGTATTGCCCTCAGAGCTTCTGCTACAGGTTGAAATTATCTATGTATGCCTAATGCATTCAAGAATTCTGGAGTTTCTCATCATCGAAAAATACATAGGACAGCTGAGGTTTGTAGTCAGGGGTGTATTTAGGTTTTGTGCTGCCCTAGGCCTGACTAAATTCATGCACCCCCTAATTTAAATACGACCCACCCTTCCTGTCAAAGCCACACCCCTTCCTATTTAAGACCCGCCCTATCATCTGTAAATCACACCCCTTCCACCCACTCCATCTCCCCCTAGCAGCAAAAATACTCCCTTTCAGCACAAATCCTCACCCTCCTATAACCCCTTCCAGTGAAAATCCCCCTTCTCAGCACAAATCCTTGCCTTAACCTCCCCTTTCCCAGCACAAATCCCCCTCTTAGCACAAATCCTTCCTCATCTCCCCCTCACAGCATAAATCCCCCCTCCCATCACAAATCCTCCCATCTCCCCCTCCCAGCATTAATTACATCTCTCGGCACAAATCCTCCCCCATCTCCCCCTTCCAGCATAAATCTTCACGTTCAGAAAAAAATCCCCCCTCATCTCAAACCTGTGCCTCCTTCTCTCTCCTCCCAGTACACCCCCAGCTCTTTCCCCTGTTCTGTAAGAGTATCCTTCTATGCTGGGACTTGTAGTGCACTCTGGGGGGCTGAGATATGACAGTCTCCTATGCTGGGACTTGTAGTGCACTCCGGGGGCTGAGATATGGCAGCCTCCTATGCTGGGACTTGTAGTGCACTCCGGGGGGCTAAGATATGGCAGTCTCCTATGCTAGGACTTGTAGCGCCCTAGACTACAGGGGATGGAATCCCACTCTGCTGGGACTTGTAGTGCCCTTAGTGGCAGAATGAGGATTCCTCAGTCCCCCCACAGTCTAAGGCACTACAAGTCATATGTCAGCCCCCACAGTGCACTACAAGTCCCAGCCCCCGCAAAGTGCCGCCCTAGGCCTCGACCTTGTCGGCCTAGGCCAAAATACAGCCCTGTTTGTAGTACTAAAAGAAAAAACTATAAAAAATAAGAAACTAGTATGTAATGAAGCTTGTATTTGAGCTATAGAATAATTGTGTGCAAGAGCATTAATAATTTTATCATAATATAAAAAATATAATTTGTGCAACCTAGTAGCACACTACCTAGTTGTGGACTGGCTATGCAAACAGCTCTCCTGCTGCTTGTGCTTGATTTAGTTTTCTTTCACATTAGCGCGTCTTCAGGCTGGGTTCACACTTATGTGAATTGAATGTGGGTTTCTATGGAGCCGGTTCACAAATCTCCACAGTGGCTCCAGTGCGAACTGCACTGGAGCCCTGTACGTCTTTTGGTCCATTTCAGGTCTAAATTCAGCACAAAATTCGGGCTGAAATCCGACCGGAAACGGTGAATGGAGAAGCACCGGACTGTATCTGCCAGTGTGAACCCAGCCTTAAAGTTGCACGTTTTCCAGTCCGACTTTAGAGCATGACTTTGATGCCAATTTTGCTTAGATTTTACATTCTATGAATCAAAGTAACATAAAAGTACAATTTTTTTTTGTAAACTCTCTGCATCTTTAAGTCACAGTGTTTTGAAAAGGCGTTGCTAAAAAAAGAACAGTGTGCAATTTGTCATGATGTTCAAAGTCATGTGACAAATCGCACAATTGTGAATGGACTCTTGGGCATACTTTATGATAAGATCGGTGACATGTATTGCCATTGTTGACACTGCTAGCTACTACAGAAGGAGCAAACCAATAGGCCCCATCAAAATTCTGCTTTTCGGCCCCATAATTTGTAGTTACATCCAAGTAGGTATAATGTGGTTTTAGAACGAAGACCCTAGCCTTTTAAACACTGTGTAAATAACATTTTAAAGAAACTGGAGAGTGCTTATGTCATCAATTTTGAGTGCAGAAGTCATTGTAAAAACAGTACATAAGTGCTCTCACAGAGAACAGACTTCAATAACAGGGCACCTGGAATATAATATTTTGTAGGGCAAGTGATATTTAGTTAATGGTCCACTTGTATACATGTATAGATTTATTAAAAGCTAATCTCTCCATGCTGCAAATCCTTGAATGGTCCTGTTTCCCAGCCTGCCCCTGGTAAATGTGCAATGGTTTTAATATTTTTTTGAGCTCTCAAAATACCTCTGCCACTAAAGTTACAACAATGTGATCACCCCAGCAGAATGAAAAACCTGTATCTGTCTGGAAAGTGGAAGACAATCAGTGCAGTCACTATTAATACAAAATACCATAAACTATCTCTGACATATAAACCTAATGAACATAGATCACAAGCAAATCAATGTGCTCACAAATCTATGAATCCTTAGTTGTTGCCCAGCACTGTCAGGCCACGTATACACGACCGGTTTCCTCGGCAGAATTCAGCAAGAAACTCGATGGGAGACGTATTCTGCCAAGGAAACCGGTTGTGTGTACACTTTTCGCCGAGAAAACTGTCAAGGAACTCGTCGAGCCAAAAAGAGAGCATGTTCTCTATTTCCTCGATGGGCAATGGGAAAATTTGGCTCAACGAAGTTTTTTGACCGCCGAACAAGGAACTCGACGGGGAAAACAATGTGTTTCGCCCGTCGAGTTTCTCGGTCGTGTGTACGCGGCCTTAGGCATTTTCACTCCACCCCTCTAAGATATAATGCAAACTAAAACACTGGGGGTTATTTACGAAATGCAAAAATCCACTTTGCACTACAAGTGCAAAGTGCACTAGGGTTATGCATGTGATATGTGGCTGACCCACTGAAGACAAGTCTGGGATATCTGAAATTCACTGGTGGTTGGCCACACATATATATTTAAGGACTTTTTTGTTTCATTATTTGGCACTCATTTGTTTAAGAGACAGTGGGGGTTATTTACAAAAGGCAAATCTACTTTGCACTACTAGTGGATTAAAAAAACACTGTTTTAGTTGCACTGCATCATTATTTGTATAATTTGTCTGTTTGGGCCAGGGGTTAAGTTCCACTCCCCCACCAAAAAAAAAATTATACGCTCATATGCATAATTACTAAACCGCATAATTACTAAACCGGAGGTCTGCCGCGAGTTATCGCGGGATTTAGAAAGAATTTGCTTTTTTCTAAATCCCACAATCACTCACGGCAGACCTCTGCATGTCTCCTGGAAACAATGACAAAAGCTCCCAGGAGACATTGCGGCATCGAGGAAGTGACGGAATACCCGCACACTACCCAATGAATCCATATACAGGAAACGGCCAGTAACATAAATGATTACTAAGGTTCGTCTGCCCCTGACAGTGACTCGGGCTGGGTACCGCCGCTTAGTGAAGGATTGGCTCGGGCAGCTCGTCTGCTCTCGGCTGCTCTAGTCCTGCAAAGGGAACTGAGTTCCTGCTATGAAAAAAGTGCAGGAACTCCATTCCCATGCGTTCCCGCAGGACTTGAGCCCTTGGTTTGGGCCATGGGTGGGAAATGGTGTTGCTACTCTGGCATTACATGTCCTTATGCCTCGTATACACGACCATTTTCCCGTCGGAAAACCTGCAATCCCCGCCGTGTGTATGCTCCATCGCAGTTTTTCCGACGGGAAAACTGCCGGACAAAAAAAGAGAACAGGATCTCTTTTTTCCCGTCAGAAAAAAATCCTGGCGGTAAAACCATTCGTCTGTATGCTTTTCTGATGGGAAATAAAATGTGCATTCTCGGAAACAATTTGACGCATGCTGGGAAGCATAGAACTTAATTTTGTCAGCTTATGGTAGTCTTTTACTTCACCGCGTTCTTGGCAGTCAAAAGTTCACCGGACTTTTGTGTGACCGTGGGTATGCAAGGCATGCTTGAGAGGAATTCCATCTGGAAAACCTTTGATTTTTTTTATTCCTACGGAAAAATCGGTTGTGTGTACGAGGCATAAGAGTCATTACAGAATCCTACCTGCAGGGGGTGGGTGGGAATGCGCGGGAGTATAGCGAGTTGAAGATTAGCACCCCAAGTTTTACTATACTTAGACTGCTTTTACTGAAAATACTATGTGCCTGGGTGATGACTACAAGGGGCTATACAACTTCTGAAAGTGGGGCCCCTGAGGAGGAACTATTATCCATCCAGGAAATTTCTCATTGGCATATACTGTCATGTAACTTTGAGTAACCTGAGAATAGCATCAGAAGAAAAAACATGCAGAAGTTAGAGGTCATCCCTGACATTAAAGTGAATTCCACTTTACCAACATTCAGGTCAAATATCTGCTGTTCTTACATCATTTTTCCATATCTTTCCAGACTGGCTTGAATAAGCTGGCCTGACAAACAGTTTTCTGTATAGAGCAGAGAAAGTTACCTTGTGGACTGACAAAGTCAAAGAGAAACATGCATTATCAAACCCATGGGTCCATTTTAATTTGTTTGCTAAAGCAATATTAAACTCCCCATAAATCATTTCTTAATCATCATTGTGGTAAAGCCCCGATCTTTCTGTTTAGAATTGCTCTTCCATTTTACACTTAACTTGCTTTGAAACATGACTTTCCTTTTTTATACATAGTGGTTCCTGTGTGTGCATCAAGGCTTCCTGGTTCAACTTTTCTATTTTCGTTTCAATGTCCTAGATCAGTGATACCCCTGAAGTCTTTCAATGGAAATAGAAATAGAAAATTTTAAAACTTTCAGTGTAAAGAATGATTAGCGTTTTTTTTTTTTTTTTTCAGTTACGGTCAGAGAGCGCAAAGAGAACTTTGTTTTTTTCAGAATACATGACAGAGCACTATAAGACACAACATGGTACACTGTGCAACGTGTACATTTCTCTTCATCTTATGGTGTTCCGGATACTTTATACATACTCTGCAGTGTGTCACAAACCACAAAAGCAAGAAAAGAATGTGGTTTCTTACAAAAGCAAAAATTACATCCTGTTCTAATAGATAAGCACTTGTTAAACTGGCTGGTATGGGAACTGATACTGTCGACAAGTTGATAGAAGACATCATTGCTTTGCTCTATCTGCCTGTAGTTGCTATCTTAATTGTAGAAAAGTCCTGATGGCATACTTATCAGTGAATTTTCCTGAAGTCAAAATCTTGACACCAGAAAGCCATTAGGTTAATAACTTCTTAAATGTAAGATGTAGATCGATGCAGGTCACTTGCAAATGTTACAAAATGAACAAAAGTTGATAATAAATCATATTTCCTCTGAAATACATGCCCATATGCCTCAAAGAGAACAAGCAAAATACTCTG
Organism: Rana kukunoris; assembly: GCA_029574335.1. NCBI lineage: Eukaryota > Metazoa > Chordata > Amphibia > Anura > Ranidae > Rana > Rana kukunoris. The sequence goes on from CM056052.1 coordinate 222,840,972, forward strand.
GTTGCCTATACTGTATATTTTGGCTAAATATGTTGCAGGCTTCTAACTTTGTTGTGATTTTTTTAACATGGCATGCAAGTGTGATAAGCACCTACATTATATTACTAAAATCATTGTGACGCCTGCCTTTACATGCACATGAACTTTAATGGCATACCAGTCTTAGTCCGTAGGGTTCAATATTGACCCTCCATTTGCAGCTATATCAGCTTCAACTCTTCTGGGAAAGCTGCCCAGAAAGTTTAGGAGTGTGTCTATGGGAATGTTTGACCATTCTTCCAGAAGCGCATTTGTGAGGTCAGGCACTGATGTGGATGAGAAGGCCTGGCTCACAGTCGTCACTCTAATTCATCCCAAAGGTGTTCTATTGGGTTGAAGTCAGCAGGCCACTCAAGTTAATCCACCCTAAACACGTCGTTTTTTCAGGGGTTAGTTTTGGCCCTTTAGTTCTAGTGAAGGGAACTCTTAAAGCATCAGCATGCCAAGACATTTTGGACAATTTCATGCTCCCAACTTTGTGGGAACAGTTTGGGGATGGCCCCTTCCTGTTTCAACATGACTGCACACCAGTGCAAAAACAAGGTCCATAAAGACCATAAAGACATGGATGAGGGTTACTTTACTGTTACACATGGCCAAACGTTGTTTTGTGTTGTCTTTATCAATGCCATAGAACAAGGCTGAGGCTACCGTGGGGGAATACACAACCTTAAGGCCGTGTACACACGATCGAACATGTCCACTGAAACTGGTTCGCAGACCAGTTTCAGCGGACATGTTCGATCGTGTGTGCGGCCAATCGGACCGTTTTCCAGCGGACCAAAGTTTCAAAACATGCTTTGAAACCTGTCCGCTGGAAACCTGTCCGTCGGACAGGTTCGATGGTTAGTACACAAAATCATCGGACCAAAATCCCGCACATGCTCAGAATCAAGTCGACGCATGCTTGGAAGCATTGAACTTAATTATTTCATCACGTCTTTGTGTTCTATGTCACCGCTTTCTGGTCCGAGGGGATTTTGGTCCGATGGTGTGTACGCACATCAGACCAACAGACCACTTCAGCCTGGTCCGATGAAAACGGTCCGTCGGACTTGTTTCATCGGACATGTCTGATCGTGTGTATGTGGCCTAAGGCGTACCTCTACTTTTAGAGATGAATTTACACCATGCATACTGACACTGCAACTGTTCTCCAGCTAACTCTTGGTTTCCTGTGACAATACACATCTTTAACATAACTTACATTTTGGGGGGACACACTGAGCTAATGTCCACATCCACCTGTCCAGTGTTTTCCACTACAATTCTCCAATTTATATCTCAGGCCGCGTACACACGATCGGACATATCCGATGAAAACGGTCCGCGGACCATTTCCATCGGATATGTCCGATCGGGAGTTTGATCCGATGGCGTGTACACACCATCGGATCAAATTCCCCGCCGCCGGACGGCGCGGTGACGTGGCGGTGACGCGGCGGTGACGTTGACGCCGCCGCGTCACCGCCACGTCACCGCACCAGGAAGTAAAACACTTCCGCGCATGCGCCGAATCCATTCGGCAGCGGCGCGGCGGCGGTGGGGGACGACATGTCTGCTGGTAAGTGTACTAACCAGCAGACATGTCGGGTGGACAGATTCCCACCGGATAGATTTCAAAGCTTGCTTTGAAATCTGTCGGGTGGAGAAATCTGTCCGCTAGCCCATACACACGAGCGGAGATGTCTGCTGAAACGGTCCATCGGACCGTTTTCAGCGGACATATCCCCTCGTGTGTACGCGGCCTCACAGTACTAGGGAAGCTGACCTAGACAAGAACCTGTGAAAAAGATGAAGAAATGTTGGGTAGACATTGGGTGACTGCACGGCATCTTTGTTTGACCCTTCCCTGCCCCTCTCCATTAGCACTGGGGTTATATTACTTAAGTAAGGGAAAGAAACTGAGGGTGAAAAGAAACAATGGAATACTAGTCAGTACTAGTGTGCAAAGGTTTGTTTTCTTTGGAAGAATAAATCACCTCTAATATTGGATGTTCTATGTTGGGTGTCCTACATGTTGATGCATTTTGTACAACTAGAAACATGAGTGCATCCATTCTGTCTTCTGACATCACTTGTAGCATCTTATTACAGGTATCTTAGGACTCTGAAAGACCTCCAAAGTCACTTATGTATGTCATAAGTTGTTCAAATAGTGCAATATCTTCCACTGGTGATATAGAAAGCTCTTAGGGTGCTTTCACACCGAGGTAGCGGTGCTTTACAGTAGTTTATGCAGAGGTTTTTCAGCCGCTAGCTGGGCACTTTTAACACCTGTTAGTGGGCAAAAAAGGGTTAAAACCACCCAGGAAACGCTGCTGCAGTGGCGCTTTGTTGGTGGTTAGGCGGCGCTGCCCATTCATTTCAATGGGCATGATCGGTGGAGGAACAGTGTATACACTGCTCCTTCACCGCTCCAAAGATGTTGCTTGCAGGTGTTTTTTTAACATCCTGCCAGTGCATCACCTCAGGGGCTTTCACACTGAACAACAAGTAAAAAATGTGCAAAAAAAAACAGTGCAGCAGTGTATGAAGTCCAAGCTCTGACAGTATAGCCTCCTTTGTTGAACTTGACAAAGTAGTGCGGCAGCCACGTCATACGCTGCCTGTCCCCTCTGAAACGCGTTGCATCCCCAGTGGTGTCATCACCCCTCGCCTGCCTCTCCAACTGTGCTCCGAGCCTCGTCCCTTGCTTCATTTTCATCAGCAGTGAGACTACACTTCAACAGCACAGTACTGCAGGACCAGGAAGTGGATGGTGAACCTGATGATACCTCTCTCTATTCATTGGGAATTTACATGCCTATTTTATACCACCAAAATGTGAGTGGCCATATCTTCTGTTTACATTAAATTGTTTTAAAACTATTACTCCCAAAGGCGCATCTTCCCTTGTGTGGCTTTCACACTGAGACTGCAGGGGAGCCGTCTTTCAAGTGCTTTACAGGCCTTATTTTTAGCCCAAAAGTGCCTAAAAAAATGCCTCAGTGTGAAAGGGGTCTTAGACGTGTGTCACACAATGCTAAGTTCAATTATAGTCTGGGGTATTTACTGGTTTTCACACACACACACACACAGGCAGAATGAGGTATATAATGTAGAAAACAGAATGACCAAATGCACTGAGAGGGAGGGAGAGAGAGGAAGTGTGGTATTTTAGAGAGTGTGTGGTCGCTCTGTGACAGGTTTACCACAGTATGAAATGTAAGAGATCTAAAATAGTTTAACTGATATGCAAAACAGATCAAGGCTAAAATATCCCTTGTGCAAAGGAGGATATGGGCTTCAAATGTGTTAACTTTTTCAAAACTTGAATAAAGTAAAACACATCACCATTCAATCTTGTTAATACACTGCATCTTGCATTATTGCTTAAACTGACAGGCCAGGCTTTGTGTGGCAGTCTTGTTTTCACATATCAAACTGTACTCTTAATTTTCAAGGGGCAGCTTGGTTCTGCATGATGGGGTATGTATACTGTAGATGTAAATGTCAAACAAAGACATGTTTACCAAACACCTCCTACAGTAACTGAGTACAGCTCTATTAAACTACATACACACATAGGAGAATTGAAGGCATTGAGATTAAGTAAAGGGACAATATTTCAATGCAGTTTATAAGTCATTTATTGTTATAAGATCTCACAAAAAAAGATGAAAGGTCACAATCATTTTGCAGAATAGATTTATACCCTACCGTAAAAAAACAATAAAAACATTGCAAAATTTCTAAAACACCTACAATGAAATGTTTACAATAATACACAGAACTGTAACTTTATTATAATAAAGAATAAACAAGGTTCTAAAGACTGAAGATTTTTAGCCTTAATGCATTTTCTGCACTGGGGTAAAAAACCCTCAGTATGCAGCTCCTCCCTTACCTTACCTGAGCCTGATCTCGATCCAGTGACGTCCATGAGAGCAGAGGCTCTCTCGGCTCTCTCCCTTCTCATTGGCACAGAAGTGGGGGCCACTGGCTCCTGCTGCTTTCAATCACAGCCAGCGAGGAGGGAGGCAGGGCCGAGTTGCGCTCTGTGGGCCTTATGGACACACAGAGCTGTCTCAGGAGTGAGCATGCACGAGTGCCCCCATAGCAAGTGGCTTTCTATGGGGGGAGGAGTTAGAAGCGCCAGCAGGGGACCTGAAAAAAGTAGGATTGGGGCTGCTTTGTTCAAAACCATTGCACAGAGCAGGCAAGTATGACATGTTTGTTATTTAAAAATCTGACAACGTTTTCAATTCAAAGACTCTTGACATGTCCATTGTGTCCAAAGTGAAATATTAAAAACATGTTCTTTGGCCTGAAGATAACATGGAGATAATTGTGTAGAAGGCCCGCCGCAGTGGATTCTAACATATTGCTACATACAAACAATTAGAAGACTAAAACACGAGACAAACATTTAGATATAAATGTGAGGGAGATATTTCAGTTTCCAAACCAAACATGAAAATAAAACAACCAGACGGAATGTTGCCTTCACGCTTTTAGCAAAAAAAAAAATACAATGGGAAAAACATGAAAGCAGCTCCAAACCTTGCATGTGCCAGCCACATAAAGCTCAAAAACAGGCATGAGAATTTTTTTGTTTACAAACGATTTTATTGATGAAAGAGTCAAGGTTCACAAAAAAAAGGATAACAATAATAGTACAGAGATGTATACAGGTATCGCTGGTATTTAATATCGTACAGAAAGAAATGGTTGTGGTTAGTGCTAATTAAACTTAAACAAGAAGTGTGGCGTCCCAGAGAGAACATTTTTTTTGATACTGGGGCATAGAATCACATAGCGTATGGTGAATTCTCTCTGAGAGTTTGATGTTTGTCATACGGTTGAGAATCTGGGGCCAGGCATGAGAATTTTAACCACACAAACGCGTACTACACATTCATCAATCCACTGATCAATGCAGATTTTTGAAGCCACAGTCGTGCTACTTCCAAGGTATTTTTAGTCTAGGGTCTCGTACCCCCAGACATCAAAAGTACCTTCCAAAGGAATACAGCTTACTGTACCCTGTGACAATATATGCCAATCTTTAAGGGGTCTAATGACCTTTCATGCCCTATGCAGCTGTCTGACTGACTGACATTGCCCATACAATTCAAATCACTTTTTTTGGTGGACTCTGTGTCCAGAGAACCCTGCGCTTTACTTTCAGAGCAGTTATTGTTTGCGCCTTTATCACTATAACCTACCCCCAGAATTCCAATTATTGTACACGGCCTGTACTACTCCTCATGCTAATACAATCACGGACTGGAATTCCGACTATTATTCACAGCCCGACCGGTCTCACGATATACAGCCCTCTAAACATGTTTGCCAGACAACTACAAAACACCATGAAATCCTTAAACTATTCGAAACAATATTATGGCTTCTATCTGTACCTAGATGTTACAACTTTAAAGGTAATGGCCCAGATTCATAGAGCAATTACGCCTGTCTAACTGGTGTTAGACAGGAGTCATTTCAAATTTCGCGCCGTATCACTAGTTTGAATCCTCAAACCATGATACGGCGGCTTCGGGCTTCGATCCGAGAGGCTTACGTCCTCGTAAGCCCTCGGATCTACATTGCTATATTTTTGCGGCCGCTGGGTGGAGTCCGCGTCGTTTTCACCGTTGGGGTATGCAAATTAGTTTTTACGGCGATCCACGAAGGTACGAGTGTCCCTCGCAATCACCTACGTCATTTTTTGGCTACGTAATGTTAGAGGAGCTTTTTGCTGGTCTAACAGTGCGTAACCCATGTAAAGTATGGCCGTCGTTCCCGCGTCGAATTGAAATTATTATATTTTTTTTTTACGTAACTCTTTCGGGAATAGGAATGTACGTAAACGACGCTACTACGACGTAACGACATGATTTCGCGCAATGCACGGAGGGAAATTTGGGAACGGAGCATGCGCAGTTCGATCGCCGCGGGAACGCGCCTATTTTAAATGCTTCACGCCCCCTATTTGCGCAGATGGATTGCGACGGGAGAAATACACTACGCCTGAATTCCACGTAGAGCCAGGTAAAAAACGGCGGCGTAGTGTATTTCTGATACTCTACGATAATCTAATTCTCTCTGAATCTGGGCCAATGACTCCGGTTTACTCTCTACGCAAAACTGAATAACAGTATAAAACTTTGTGCAACAATTGGAATTAAATTTAAAAACCCAAAATGATTCTACTGAAAATGGAATTCAGTACAAAAAAACAGACCTATATTTAACTCGAGACTAAAATATTGCACAAAAAAATCCTGCAAAAGATGACTTAACCTCACTAAACGTTGAAACCTGGCCCAAAGGCAGAGCAATTTCACCAGAACCAAAACGCAGCAGTCACAAAATGGCAGTTGCAACAAACGAAAATCAGGCTACAACAAAATGGTGGATGAAATCTGGACTACAGAAAAATGACCGACAAAAGCCAGACCACGACCACATGGTAGATGAAATCTGGACTACAATCAAATGGCCGTCGACAATTGGTCCACGACAAATCAGACTACAACAAAATGGCCCAACGACAATCGGTCCACGACAAAATGGACTACAACAAAATGGCCGACCTTAAGACCCCTTTCACACTGGAGCTGTTTTCCAGGTAACTTTAGCGCCAGGTAGTGCCAGGTAGCTTTAACGCCTGAAAAGCACCTGAAAAAAGCCTCAGCTGCAAACCCAGTGTGAAAGCCCGGTTGCTTTCACACTAGGGCACTGGGCTGGCAGGGCATCAAGAAAAGTCCTATCAGCAGCTTCTTTGCAGCGCCTTAGGAGCGGTAAACTCGCTTGTCGCTGAACCTCTGACAAAGCGACACTGCAGTGTTGCTTATCGGGCGCTTTTAACCCTTTTACACCACTGCTAGCGGGGGCTAAAAGCTCCCCGCTAGCGGCCAAAAAAGCACCACAAAAACAACGGTGAGGCGATGCTAAAAACAGCGGTGCTTTACCACCGACGCTCGGGCATTTCGAGTGTGAAAGCACTCTAACAAATAAAAAAAAGTCGCTGATCCCGCCAAAATCAACACAAGCCAATATTTATTCACTAGAAAGCCGAAATTTCTTCCCATGAAAACTGACTACACAATTGATACACCAAATGAACACTTAACCATAGACAAACACTAAGGCCTCGTACACACGAGGCAATCTATTTGTTCAAATCGGTCGGACCGACCGATTTGAACAAATCTGTCTGCTAGGATTTTGGTTTGCTCGCGTGTACACACGAGCAAACCAAAATCCCCGCCAGCAGACAGCGCGCTGACGTGTCGGTGACGTTGACGCCGCTACGTCACCGCACCAGGAAGTAAAACACTTTCACGCATGCGCCGAATCCATTCGGCGCCGGTGCGAGACGACATGTACATGCTGTCTATTGAATAAAAGACCACCCATCAGGCTTTGGAGTGCGGCTGTCCATTTTTCTTTGTCTTCATTTAACCAGCAGACATGTCGGGCGGACAGATTCCCACCCGATAGATTTCAAAGCATGCTTTGAAATCTGTCGGGTGGCCAAATCCGTCGGCTCGCCCGTACACACGATCGAATCTGTCTGCTGGGACGGTCTAGCAGACCGTTTCCAGCAGACAGATTTGATCGTGTGTACGAGGCCTTAAGGCTACATCAACTAGGGCCCATAGGAACACAGGCTATCCAGCCCAACAACACATTAAAGAAACGCCAAAGTTACATAAAATACAAAATAACACGCTTTAAACATGCTCCCCTGTTCAATACTTTACTCTGAACGTTGGAAGGTATGTATTCTTCTACATTTTTTTGGTAAAAAAATTGCAATAAGCGTATATTGATTAGTTTGCGCAATATACAGGTACGCTGTAGCCATGCCATTCTGTCGACGTATATGTACATGGGCAAGTAGTTAAAGTCCCGCCATTATACAGAAAGTGACAAAAAAACTAAAGGTTTTTTTGCCTAGCAGACCTTGCTCCATACAGCGGACAGAGAAATGTAAATCCGGAACATAGAACAGCAAACACGTTCCAAATCTTGAAGTATGGTTGTCTTACCATAGGCTGGCCTTTGTTGGTCTGGTTCTAGATCCTCATGCCCCCTTGAGGTCCACTGGATAAGAAATTTCTGTTGGCTCTGAAATCAAATCTCTGGCTCGCCATCTGTTGTGGATGATTTAAAGCAAATAATTCCATGCGCTAATAAGCACAATTATAACTTTCTTGTATAATGCCAGGAAAGTGCGCTTAAATATCTCCAAGTACCATAGACAGAGGCTGATATCACATTGAGCTTAGCAGACCATCCTCCCTAGGATTAGCAGCTCCTTTTATTTATACTGTAAACATGAATAACATAGGAAGGTGGATGCTTCGGAATGAGCCTATTAGACACTTGTATTCTTTCCAAAGAACCAATCACACACATTTTTATATTCAAATAGAACTCCAGTAGTGACGTGTGCAGATGGACGCATGCAGAGTATTGCGGCAAGTGTCTTGTGAGACACAAAGTGTCTCACAATTTGAACACTACTTACATGGCTCTGAACACGATCGTTTTCACACTCCTACTGCTACCAATGACGCAAGCCATACTCTATCATGGCTCGGTGGGCCATAATTGTATATGGTCATGCTATGGTTCCCATGTATGCAGATCGGCTTACTAGGAGCATTAATGTAGTCGCTATGAGGTGGCCAGTCTCTTGGTGAGGCATGAACGGACATCCTTAAAAGTGCAAAACAGATCTGCCGTGTCCATGGGAAGGTTTCCACAGCCAATGGTCTTCCACCAACGTCTGTATGTGCGAACACACTCGCATGAGCGTGATATTTTAATCCGGTGTCTATGCTGCCAAACAGGGACACAGACCAGACTGCAATTTCCCCACACTAGAATACATGTTGCCAAGGTCATAAAACCCCATTAGGTGATATGTTAAGCAGTTCAAGTTGCATAAATACTTTTGGGCCAGAGTCTGCAAAACCTCAAAGACATCTAATTAAGTTGTTGTAAGTGGAGGTCATAACTTCCATTAGACATAACTGGCTAATGACTATCAGAAAATATTAATATTCCTGGGTGTGCTGTTTTATAACCTGCTGTAACTTCCCAACTTAAAGTAATTTCAAAACAATTCACATTCCCGTCTGGGTATTTCTCAATGCCAGGACCAAACTTCCAGTCATACTCGTATACTGGACACACCCTTACTAAGAAATGCAGGAAGCTGATGGGACAGGTCATTATGATTAATCTTTATTAAACTGTGGTTTAATGCTATATAATAATATATTGTTTATCACACTGTAACACATTGCCCTATGAAAATATGACTGCATTTAGAAATCTGTCTGGGAGAGTGGGTGTACCTGAAAATATCATAAATGTTTTAGTACTCCTCTCTCTCACCCCTCAGATTCTAGCCTAGGTCAGGAGTGGGAAAGTGGAAGCAGGTACTATGAAAAAAAAGGCACCAGCTTCCTGAAAAAGAAAAAACACCTGCCATTTCTGACTCGACCTGAGGGAGAGGAAATGAAAGCTTGGGGGAAGGTCCACTTTAGGTACTTTCACTTTGATTGCTATTGGTTTACTTTTGTTATTGTCTGTTTTTCTGTAACTATTTTTCTTGTACTAATTTCCTGTCTCTTCATTAAACAATATTTAAAAATCTATAAGCTTTATCTCTATTACCCTAAATCAGAAATTAAAGAATTCTTGCTTTTTGAAAGAAGCTACCACATTTTAAACTCTATCTGACGTGGGTGGTGGTAATTTCCTAATGTCAGAGTTGTTTTAAAATATATTCTTAATATTGTGTGTTTCTAAATGACAACAGCTATTATTTGTTTTGCACAGGGTTAAGTGTGGGGTTAACTGACCCTGTGAATATCACTTCCAGTCTGGTGGCTCTTAGATTGTTGTCTCACAGGCTGGAAAATCTTCATGCAGGGTAGAGCTGTGAGTGCCATCATCACACTGTACTCAACAAAGGTGGAAAAGTTTGAGACCATTTGGTATAATGTTTATTAACCCCTTTGCAACTGTTATTGTTGGAAAACGTCTTTGAGAACCCGGGTCTTGCCCCAGGGAACATGTATCAATGGAAAAAAAGTTTACAAATTTTTCTTTTTTTCAGGAGCAGGACTCCTGAAAAACGACCGTTTTTAAAACTTTTTTTTTTCCATTGATACATGTTTCCTCGGGCAAGACCCGGGTTCTCAAAGACGTTTTCACAGGCAAACTATAGACACCCAGCAGGTACAATATTTGAAGGAATTCCAGGAGCAGTGATTTTATTGATGCTTAAATAAAAAATAAAAAATAAATTCCTTTAAATATTGTACCTGCTGGGTGTCTATACGTGTGATAACGTCTTTAAATAGCACAATCACCTGCCTGCCAGTAAATTAGGAAGAACTGATCTAGCTAAGCTATACAATGTATAAATATATGTAAAACTCCTAGGGATGTATATATATTCTCTACACACTGTAAATTAAGCTAAACTGACTAGCCTGCCTGGCTGCTTTATCCAGCTATATAAAAAGACTATCTCTCTCTCTCTCTCTCTCTCTGACTGCTCTCATTAACAACTACAACACACTACACAAAGCCACCCAGAAGGCGGCCTTATATAGTGTGGGGCGTGTGCTAAAGCCCTGAGCCATAATTGGCCAAAGCCACCCAAAGCCATAGTGCATGTTTGGCCAATCATCAGCACGTCACTCGAATTTGGCGCAAACGGCCCGTTTTGTTTGAAATTCGTCGAACGTGCGAACAGACAATGTTCCAGTCGAACATACGTTCGTATTGAACGCGGAGCTCATCCCTAATCAGCTGTCTCCAATCACAGCTGATCACAGATGTAAACAGGCAATCCCCCCGTCACACTGACAATGCATGGCCAAATCCACACAGGGGACATCTGCACTGACAATCATCAATGTTCTGATGATCAGAGCAGCCTCAACACTGCCCACCAGTGCTGCCAGTGGCCATCAGTGATGCCGCTCAGTGACAATTAGTGGCACCTATCATTGCTGTCTATTAGTGTCCATCAGTGCCGCATATCAGTGTCCATTAATGTCGCCTATCAGTGTCATCAGTGCCGCCTATCAGTCCCCACTAGTGCTGCCTACCAGTGACCATCAGTGGCACATATCAGTGCCCATCAGTGTTGCATATCAGTGCAGCCTCATCATTGCCCATCAGTGCTGCCTCATCAGTGCCCATTAGTGCCCCCTATCAGTGCCCATCAGTGGAGCCTATTAGTGCACATCAGTGCAGCATATCAGAGCAGCCTCATCAGCACACATCAGAGAAAAATTACTTGTTTACAAAATTTTATAACATTTTTATAGTTTTCGGTCTTTTTTCATCTGTTTAGCAAAAAATAAAAAAAACAGATCATTTTTTTTTGTGGAGGACACCCTATAGGTCTGTTGGGAAGTTTTAAGGAATCAGAGATGTTGGAGGACTCTCAGAGTCGGTTCACACTAGGGCGACACGACTTCCAGCATGACTTTCAGAAGCAACTCCAACACGACTTGAGCATGAACCACAGGGCGATCTGGGGAGATTTACAACAGGACTTGAAGTCGTCTCCAGGACAGGAGACATTCCAGTGGCCAATAAAACAACAATCAGCTCTGGGAGAGGGAGGGGGAGGGAGGGATTTGCCTGAGAAATGTATGTTATCTTCCTGAAAAGTAGCCTTAATTAAGACAGTGATCAGACTTGGAAGCGACTTCCATTGAAATCAATGGGTACAAATCGCCTAGAAGTCTAATTGAAGTCGTACAGGAACCTTTTCTGAAGTCGGAGCGACTTAAGTAATGTGTATTAACACCGCTCCCATTCACTTACATTGCTTTTCTGGACAGCGCAACTTGGGACAACTTGAGACGACTTCAAGTCAGATCCCAAGTCGCCCCAGTGTGAACCGACTCTCAGTGTAACAGTGTGATAGTAAGCATTTTTGTTATTAAAGTTCATGAAGCTGCTGTCCAGCTTATAGACAAAGCCTTGGCTGTAGACAAACCTTGTAAAGTACCCCTTGGAAAGTATCCAAAATGCTATATGTAACCCCAGAAGGGCCAAATTAGTTGGTATTGTAAAATAAAGAAGCAATGGTAAAACATCTAGAGTTACTAGTAAAGAAACCAGGGTCACAGGCCCTAAAGGTGTGCTCTTCTGATAAAGCTCTTGAAGTGTAGAGAGAAATGCAAACTGCTCAATACGGAGACTGGTAGAGGTTTGGATAGAGGCTTAGATTGCTATGTTAAAGTACTGTATAATTAAAAGCAAACTTTTTTTCATTTCTTTTTGGTAAGAGTGGAGAGGGAAGTGAAAGGGAATCTCCGCAATGGAATAAAGATGATGAAAAAAATCTGTCAGTGGTTATAACCCTCCCTTGGTCTATCCAGAAATCCAGAGATGAGCTCTCTTAGAGGTGGCACTTCAAACGAGTTTACATGTTCCCCCTATTGCCCTGCTGCTCAAGTCATTACTAAAGATCATGGAGGAAGGAGTACCAGCTATCATGATTGCTCCATTCTGGCCGAGGAGGTCATGGTTTCCCCTTCTATGTCAGTCCTCCAATCAGGCTGCCTCAAGTCCGAGACCTGCTCTTTTACAACTGCCACACTCACCCCAACCCGGCTCATATGGAATTAACTGCCTGGAGTTTGAGAAGGGTAAACTATGAGACTTGAACCTCTCTAATTCTGTAATGTGAACTCTTCTATCAGCCAGGAAGAATTCTACCAAAACCACATATTACAGGGTGTGGCAGAGGTTTGAAGCTTTTACGGCTCAGCATGGTGTTTCTTTCTGGTCCCCCACGGTGGCTAATGTTCTGGACTTCTTGCAGTCCAGCCTTGATGCAGGACTTAGCTATAACACCCTTAAAGTTCAAGTGTCAGTGATTTCAGCCCTTAGGAATACCTTGTGGTCAAGAGAGTCTCTAGTGATCCAATTTCTCAGAGCAGCAATCAAGATCTGTCTGCCAACTCATTTTTTTTTCCAAAATGGAACTTGCCATTAGTCTTGAAAGCATTGCTAAAGACACCCTTCTTCCCAGATGCAGAAAGTTCATTATGGAATCTCACCTTGAAGACAGTGTTTTTGACAGCCTTAGTCTCGTCTAGCCGAGTCGCAGACATTGCTGCCTTTTGCTGCAGAGAACCATTCTGCACTTTTTTCCTTGATTTCATAATATTACAGCCTTCTCTGAATTTTCTCCCTAAGGTTTCTTTGGAGTTTAATTTTAATTGGTAATCAATCCTGCCGGCCTTTGCACATTTTCCAGTGAATAGGGAAGAGCCTGAATGGTGTAACCTGGACATGAAATCCCTTCTCCAGATGTACTTGGCCAGAACTGAACAATTCTGGAATATGGATGCTCTCTATGTATTTCCAAAAGGTCCTCGGATGGGCATGCCCCCCTAATGCTTTGTCACGATAATAAACATTTGTTCTGTAGCAGCTTCTTTCCCTGGGATTGGCTAGTTAAATTCTGCAGTGATGGCATGACGTAGAGCCAGGAAAAATGCAAAATTGTTACCAAATACTTACAGTAATTTTCCTTTCCTACCTCAGGTTCATGCCAGCACATGCCCTCCCTGGTCCGTCGCAAGCTCTTCACAAGAACACTGTCACCAGATACTGTCTGACCTTTATACTAACTATTCAGAAAGGTCCTATTGGGGGTCAAGGGGGTGGAGTTGATCAGCAGTGATGAAATGACACAGAGCCAGGAAAGGAAAATTACGGTAACTATTTGGTAACAATTTACCATAATCATCACAGCAAGGAAAGTATCAAATATATATTTCACTTTTATAATACCTTCAGAGAAAATCTCTTATACTTCTGTCACTGTTTAACTTTCCTGAAATCTCATCCATTAAGCCTTCCTCTGCAATCTGCATGTAAAAGTCTGAAATTGAAAAAATTAACACAACTGTTGGAAACTTGGCTTTAAGTCCTGACTTACTGCACTCTTTTAGAATTACCCACTTTGTGAACTTTGCTGAAAATGTGTAATTTCCATAATTTATATTGACTTGGCTTCCTGCAATCTTTCATAATAACCTATTTTGTAAACTTCACTTGGTATGTGTAATTTTTTTCTAATATTTGGACAGTAAATAGCTACAGCTAATCTTGACTGTTTTAAGCATAACAGGTGACTCCATTAATTACTTGGTCTACAAACTGGATGGGTGGCCTAAACTTGCCCAGTTTTTATCACAGGTGTTCTCCTGCCTGTTTAAAAGGCCTAGTCAGCAATCATCCTACCAACATTTATTCCTATTTTAGTTCTGGGTCTGATTTACACAAATAAGAGTTGCAGTAAACTGTAATTGGTTTGGGCATCTCTACTGATGTTAGATGGGCCTGTCAATCATAAAGTATGAGAGTTAAAAGTTCAAAAACTCACATAATCATAACATTAACTTGGAAGATTTCTAAATTGGGTCAATGAAATTATATTTTTAATTATAATAAAATTACGGCCTAATTGCTAAACCATTGAATTACACATTTTTAAACTCTTTAAATATTTGCATTAAGACATGTTAAGCTTGTGAAGGATCATATAATTCATAAGTTTCATGATTTATGATCACTGACATGATGACAAATCAACATAGAAATATTCAGGCAAACAAATAATGACACATTTCCCCATAATTGTTGTCACATTAACATGTGTACTATATGGATTTCAGACCCCATCTTTTCTGAATAATTGCATGTTAGGCGCCGTACATACGGCAGAGAACCTCGACGGGCAGAACACATCGTTCCGCCCGTCGAGGTTCTCTCCCGGCCGTCGAATTCGGCGACCCGCCCGTCGGGAATGGCAACCAGCCATTCTTCCAGGCGGGCCGTCGAGGAAATAGAGAGCGTGCTCTCTATTTCGGCTCGACGGGCTTCCCGACGGGAAGCTCGCTGAGACCGTACACACGGCCGAGGTCCTCGCTGGAATGTGCATTCCAGCGAGGTTCTCGCTGATTTTCAGCGAGAACCTCGGCCGTGTGTACGGGGCCTCTCACAGTGTACTTAGCATTCTATGATAAACAGTTGCTTAGATGAATAAAAATGTTGGAGGATAACGATTTGCTTTTGTTGCTAGCCTTAAATCAAAAAGTCAAAATGTATAATCATACACATTTTTACACTGAATTTCAATTATTTCTAGCCTACTTCTATTATTCTGAATGATCTTGAAATAGGAAATGTTACTTTTCAAAGAATCCCATTCATTTAACTCCTTGAATGCAGCGACGCATATTCACTATGCTTTGTGGATAAGCACTGCTATGTCACACATTTCACAGAGCCTGCTTACTAGGTGCTAAAGTTGGGGAGTTTCAGAAGGCACAGCCAGTATAAGAAACACACTACATGTGCCATCATCACTGCTCTTCAGGCAGCAAGATATTATGAAATATGTAATTCTTAGAAATCAAAAATAAGCCAACATAATTAGCAAAGAAGCTGCAAAGCATGCAGGGAATCCAGGAAGTTAGATAGGCAACACTTACAACGTAAAGACAGATTTTTCAATTAAGCTTATATTGGATTATCTAAAATAACTGTTGTTTGTATTGCGATTACAATGCTGATGGTATAAAACAAAAGTGTATATTGTGACTCAAAAACTAAATATGTTTTAGTGATCTAATTTCTTAATCTGTGCCACTCTTTGAGAGTCGTGTTTTCATGTGTAGACTCGATTTTAAGTATAGATTTACTTTAACTATAAAGAAGGCCATAGTGACATGTTGACACATATGGACACTTATATGAGAAATGTAGAGACACATTGGGCCAGATTCAGAACATATTTACGTTGGCGTATCTAGAGATACACCGCGTAAATACTAAGAATAGCCGGCGTATCTTTTTTCTGTATTCAGAAAACAAAACACGCCGGAATTCAGCTAAGATACGAGCGGCGTAAGTCTATTACACTGTCGTATATTAGTTGCATATTTACACTGGCCGCTAGGTGGCGCTTCCGTCGATCTACGCATCGAATATGTAAATTAGGGAGATACGCCAATTCAAAAACGTACTTGCGGCCGGGCGTCGTAGTTTACATCGTTTGCGTAGGAGTTAGTCCAGCGTAAAGTTACCCCTGCTATATGAGGCGCAGCCAATGTTAACTAAGAATGTCGGGACAGCGTTGAATTGTACGTCTTTTACGTTGTTTGCGTAAATCGTTCGGGAATGGGGCTGTACGTAAGTTATGTTTACGTCATTTACATTTACTACTTGCGACGTGATTTCACGCATGCGCATTGGGATACGTCCACGGACGGCACATGCGCCATTCAGAAAATACCTAAATTACGTGGGGTCATGATTCATTTACATGAATCACACCCCCTACATGACTAATTTGAATTGGGCACCCTTACGCTGGCCACTTTACGCTACACTGCCGCAAATTACGGAGCAAGTGCTTTCTGAAGGCACTTGCCCATAAAACTTGCGGAGGCGTAGCGTAAAGAGCATACGCTACCCCACCGAATAGATACACAATTGTATCTGAATCTGGCCCATTGGGTTTAAATATAGATGCACATTACGTATAAAGAAGTTCATAGTGACATGTTAACTCCTATGGAAACTCACTTATTAGAAATACAGAGGCACATTGCTACAGGCAATTTCTTCAGCATCTTAATACAGATAGCTGTTACCTTCCCTCTTTATAAATGTGTTGTCTTTTAATAACCTTTTTATTCCTTTCCCATTGCTGCGGAAATTAAACAGGGTGTCTCCTTAGCGCTGTTCAGGCAAGAAAATCATCCTGTAAGTCTTTGCCACACCTAGGCACAGCACTATTCTAAGACAAGCAACGGCTAGGAATGCTTGACTAACTTATACATTTTTCTGTTATAATGCATTTTAAATTTTGAAAGAGTGTTATAAATTCATGCAGAAAAAAGGGCATGAAAACATATCTAATTATACATGAAGGCAAAGAATCATGTTGTTTTCTATTAGAATCCCTAACCTAAGCTGATTTTTAAGTTCTGAAGTGTAAGAAAATACTTCACAAAAGTAAAGAACTTGAATGTAGCGAGTAGCTTTTCATAACTAGCTGAAGATGAAATATGGATTCTATTTATGAACTTCTGAGTCTTTTTGAAATTTATAAAGGACAGGTATTCAACAAATCCAGAATCTCAATTTACATTCTTTGTCTAATCTGACATAGTATGCAGTTGTAGATGACTAGTAGGACATTAGCAGAAAGTGCTTATGAAGGAGAAGTGAAAGGTCTTTCATGTGATACAAAGCTGACAATAGTTTTAGGAGGAGGTCAACAAGATGCCAAAGAAAAAATGGGCACCTAAAACTAACATCCTAGTACATCATATACAGTTAAGTTAACAAGTTAATTTTACTTTAAATATTCAATATTTATATGATCAGAAATGATTACAGAATGCATATTACATCTATCTGAAAAGTTTCGGAAAAACACTGAATCCTTAGGTGTGCATTTGCTTTAAAAATTTGAACAGCTCATCAAAAGAGTTTAGATCACCAAATATACTAGCCTTGGTAAAACAGTTAGCCTACATAATAGGCTTTATTGAGTTTGTTCCCAACTGAAAGTCAAATATTTTATTTTCCCCTTAAATCTGAACACTACGAAGACATAAAAAAAAAAAACATATCGTTAACAGAGTCTTTAGTATACAGAAACAGAACTTAAACGTAACTTTGTGAATATACATTAGTCAGGAAAAGGTGAGTTTTGCTACCTTTCCCTTGCATACAGTTCCCAAACTTTGTTATGCATTAGAAAAACATGATTTTCTCAGTGAAACTGTAAATCTGTTTGCAAATATGACACATGTGGGAGTGAACATTTCCAAATTCATGATAATTCTATAAGCAACCAAAAATCATTATTAAATTGCAGATTTTTCAAACTGAAGGACTCTAAGTTAAATTAACTTCTTTTTTACAAATTAAATTTTAGGTCTCCAGAGAAAATAACTTTTTAATGATAAGACACCAACTAAGTTATTACCTTGTCTTTTTTCTAGTTAAATTCAATGGACCTAGCCATTGATGGCTGTGTACCCTTGTGATAGATCATTGATGGCTAGCATAATATAAAGAAATGGGTGCCGTTGAGAAAAATTTGACTCTGATGTTGAAGTGACATATTTTCTTGGTAGAAGAAACTTTTAAGAATCAATTTGAGTCATTAGACTTTCCATGTTAGACACAATGGCAATTGCAATTGATTTATTGATAGACAGGTGCAAGCGAGAGCAGGTTTCCCATACTTTGCATTGAAATAGGATTTACTTATAGGAGGCTTTTCCAGGTTACTTCACAGTGATTCAATTCTACTTGCCGTAAATCATCTCTGTCATTCTGGTATGACAGTTTGCACATGAGGGACGGAAACCGCTGCCATTTTATTAATAATTGACCTACAATTTATGTGCCTCTTTTTTAGAACAATTTCTGTTTTGAGGGGCCATTATTATCAGATTATTTCATAAGCCCTGTCCTTGAATTATTTTCACATAAAAAAAAAATTCAATGCCAACATGTACTACAATACTTTTCTTAAATGCAATGACACTATGGGAACAGCAGTAGGTTAAACAATGCTTTAATCTGAAGGTGCAATCTGTTCATGTATCTTATACAAAACCTGAAAGGCGTATTACTTCATAATCTTTGCTTTTCTACTATCCTGACCTTTCTGACATGCATTTCAATGCAGATCTTATCCCTGTACAATAACAATACATTCTAAAGCAGGTTGGCACCGACATGCCATTGCAACACTCTGCAAACTAACTTAGGCTTCCCATAAGTTGGTGGAATGTGGTCCTCTCCCTCTTTTAAAAGGCCATCTGTAAGGTGTGTCTGTGAGTTGCGTAACTTAGATACCAGCTTTCAAAATGAATAGAAAGACAAACCTGGCACTGGATTGCTCTGTTTACAAAATGCCAAGTTCTCATTGTTCATATGCTGCAAGTGATGTTGGGTGTTTTTCAGCAATACCTTGGAATTCTCCTTGAGGTTTAAGCCTTTGTAGTTCAACCATTAAAATGTCAGCAGGTATAGAATTAATTCACATAAAAGGCAACAAGATACACTACATTAAAAAAACAAGAGAGTGAAGGGGGTGCAACCAGATATTATTAAAACAAAACCTACCATGGTATAACACCTTGTAAACTCTCAAATATACCTTTAGCCGTGGCAGTGGTGCAGAATTTTTAGTTAGTCAAATGGTCATATGTGTACCTAATTAAAACAGGATTCTGTAACTTATCTTATGCCCTGTACACACGATCGGCTCATCCAATGAAAATGGTTTGATGGATTTTTTCATCAGACTTTCATCAGTCTTGCCTACACACCATCAGTTAAAAAACTGATTGTGTCAGAACGTGGTGACGTAAAACACAATGACGTGCTGAGAAAGCATGCATCGACTTGATTCTGCGCATGCGTTGATTTTTAACCAATGGATTTCCCCACATTCGTTTTTTTAACCATCAGATCATTTTAAAACAGGTTCTACGTTTTTTCACCGATGGGAAAAAAGACGATGGGGCCCACACACGATCAGTTCGTCTGATGAAAACGGTCCATCAGACCATTTTCATCAGACAAACCGATCGCGTGTACTCGGCATAACAAGTGATTATCTAGTTTACGACCAGCCGCCAAAGTTTACAGCGGCAGGCTGGCTCCACTTAGCGAGGCATCGTAGCTGTATGTCAGGCGCCTGCGCGTGAACCCGGAGCACCCACGGCGATTAAATTCAAACCAATCAGTCTCCATGCCCAAGCCAATGATTTTTTGCCTGGACCTGGTAATCAGTTCTGGCGAATGGGAGACTGTCCCCTGTCTGTGAATTGTAAACACAGGCAGGGGAAGTGATGTCACCTCCCGTCCTGGAATCCTTTTTGATTCCAGAGCGTGGAGAGAGGACATCCAAACTTGCGTTGCACCAACATTACACTGACACAGTACATGTAGGCACACATTTCACCACTTGATCATCCCCTGATCATTCAGTGTCTGAACGGATCAATATCTTTTGTTATGATCAGGACTATATTAGCGTCCCCAATAGTTTAGGGTTCCCAAAAATGTAGTGTTAGCAGGATCAGCCCAGATACCTGCTAGCGCCTGCGTCTAGCCCCTCAGCCCAGCCCATCCAAGTGCAGTATCAAATTGATCACTGTCACTTACAAAACACAAGACACATAACTACATTGTTCGCAGAGTCAAGCCTGATCCCTGCAAATGCTAAAAGTTTTTTTGGTAGTGATTGAAGCGGTCGCTGACAACCAGGTACTCTTTTTGCTTGTGAGTCGAACTACTTGTATCTGTAAATTTAGAGGCCAAAATGTCCAAACAGAGGAACACTAGTGAAGAGACTTACACGTTTCTGAGTATGACAGATGAGTTTGAAGAGGACGTCACCCATCTGTCATATTCAGGCTCAGTATAAGAACCAGTAGACAGCAGTGACAACCTATTAGATAGCTCCGACGACAGAGTAGGGGCCCATGCTAAGGTCGGGCATACCCAACCCTGTTCTTCTGTTGTTGAGGTGCAACAACTGCAGGGCTCTCATGTGAAGCAGAGAGCCAGTACTAGTGCTGCTCATTCTTCTGGTGAACTGGCATGCACCAGTGGCCTAGTACATCCTGGTTGTACATCCAGCACTGTAGTAACACCAGGTGACGTGGCAAGTCCCATAGGTGCAGTTGTGGCTAGCACAAGTAGTATCCCACCGCCACCAAGAAGACAAATTAATCCTCTGACCTGCATCCTCAGCTTCCAGGCTGGTTCCTGTCTTCACCTGCTGCGCATACACCTGTTAATCCTTGGTGCACCTGCATTCCTCTGACCTGCATCCTCAGCTTCCAGGCTGGTTCCTGTCTTCACCTGCTGTGCACACCCGTTGCTCCTTGGTGCACTTGCATTCTGCTGACCTGCATCCTCAGCTTCCAAGCCAGTTCTTGCCTTCCCCCCGGACTTCATATTCAGTCCAAGATAACTCAGCAGGCACTCATACCCCACTGTGCTCCTCTGG
This sequence comes from Rana kukunoris, assembly GCA_029574335.1. NCBI lineage: Eukaryota > Metazoa > Chordata > Amphibia > Anura > Ranidae > Rana > Rana kukunoris. Next base: position 222,862,114 of record CM056052.1, read on the forward strand.
TCACTGTCCCAACTCCAGTGACCCAGGAACCAGGGTTGCAAGAGAGGTCTCCCTCTGCACGTCAGGCTCACCTCCAAGGTACGTGTCAACAACCTAAACATGGGAGGGGTGGACCTCAATAACCAGATGTTGGTGCCATACTTAAAGTGGTTGTATACCCAGAAAAAAAACTGCAAGGCAAAGGAATAATGAGCTAGTATGACTAGCATACTATCTCATTATCAATTACTTGCCTTAGATCAAAGCCCCCACAGTAGTCCTTGGAATGATCCCCGTGCATGCGCACATTTCTGGCACTTTCTGGCAGGCTCCCATTCAAAAGCCGGCGTTCTCAGTGTGTCTGCGCAGTTGACTATGGCGTGCATGCCCATAGACATCGGTGCCCGATTTTCTGCAAATATCTCCTTAACTATGTAGGTTAAGGAGATATTGCAAGCACCTACAGTTAAGCCTTAATGTAGGCTTACCTGTAGGTGCAAGTGGTTCAAAAGGGTATACAACCGCTTTAATTGCCAGTAAGGCCAGACACTGGTATGAAAACATTTCTGTATATTTATTTCAATTGGCTCTACTGAACGCTTATGTGCTATACAAATAATCAGGACAAACTGGATCCTTTACTAAATGCTTTTGCTTCCCAACGTATGTCCTCCTTGGTACCCCTGCCCAATGAACATCCCAAAGAAGATGTTGTGTCTGCAGAAAATGTAGATTTAGGCATGACACTAGCTTTTATTGTCCCTCCTGTCCTGACCAACCTGGTCTCTGCATCCGTGAATGTTTCCAACGCTACCACACACTAGCGAAGTATTAGCGTAGGGTACAACAGTACAGTCCTAGGGCACACATACACAGGGTCTTGAAAGATGAGATGGCCATCACATTTTGAAAGACCCTAATCTAACACTGTTACAGTTTACATGTACACAATTCAGCTGCAGCACATGTTTATTTATTCTGGCAACAAAAGGATTTGCTCCCACGATACATAACTCAGCGCTGTAGGAGGTGATTTCACCACCACAGTTAAAAAAAGAGCATATATGCCAAAGCATGGGGGCAGGGGTGGAGGGGCGCTTTGCCCCTAACATTAGTGGCGGATTGCCCCCATGCTTCGGCATATATTGTTTACTCTTTTTTTGGCACAGATTGTTATTTTAATGAGTTAATGTTTTATTGTTACCATTGTTTGTTTTTCAGGTATGCCATTCAACTGCAGCATGGATTCATTCATCTTGACAGCAACAGCGTTTGCTCCCACAATACGTAAATCAGTGACTCCAGTGCTGTAGGAGATGATTTTACCACCACAGTTAAAAAACGGTGCATGTATGGTACCATCTTGGTATCATTCTTTTCAGCCAATGGTTGGCTTTCATGTAAAAGCAATCTCAGCAGCTAATTAGCCTCTAGAATGCTTTTACAAGCAGTGGGAGGGAATGTCCCCCCTCCCTCCATCTTCCCTGTTTTTTTCAGTTCTCCTGTCCCACCGGGGAACCTGAGAATGCAGCCGGGGGTTCTGCCAGCAGACCATAGAGCTGATCGGAGACCAGAATGGCTCCAATCAGCTCTATGGCCAAGAAACCAAAAGCTACAAGCATTTCATGTTTTCGCCGGATATAAACAGCCCCATTGGGAAATTGGGAAAGCCTTTTTTTACACTGATCTTGGTGTGGTCAGATGCTTTGAGGACAGAAAATAGATCTAGGGTCTAATAGACCCCAATTTTTTCAAAAAAGAATACCTATTGCTATCAAATAAACAATAACAATTATTAAAAATAAATAAAAGGAACAGTGTAAAAATGAAATAAAAAAGCAAAATAACGAATAAAAAAAAGCACCCCTATTCCACCGTGCTCACAAGTAAAGACGAACGCAAGCGTTGGTCTAATATCGTATGTAACCAGCAAATGCACCATGCATGTGAGGTACCACCGCAAATGTCAGATTGAGGGCAGTAATTTTAGCAGTAGACCTTAATTTAGTAAATCTAAAGTGGTAACCTGTACAGGCTTTTAAAGGCTTTTAAAAATGTATGTAGTTTGACACTGCTACACATGTTGCACACAATTGTGCGCAATTTTAAAGCATGTTGTGTTTGGTAACCATGTACCCGGCATAAGATCATCTTTTTTATTTCATCAAAAATTTGGGCAATATATTGTGTTTATTGCATTAAAATAAGAATACCATTTTTTTTTTCCCCAAAAAAAGCATTAGAATTTTTTTGTGTAAAACAAAATTGCAACACCTACCATTTTAATCTGTAGGGCCTTTGCTTTAAAAAAAAATATACAGTAAAAACTTGGTTTGAGAGTAACTTGGTTTGAGAGCGTTTTGAAAGACAAGTAACATTTTTAATAAATTTTGACTTGATATACAAGCGATGTCTTTTTTTTTTTTTATAATATTTTATTAACGTTCAACAATGTCTTGATATTAGAGTAGCGTCATGTCAAAACGAACGCTGTACTAACCAGCGGACATGTCCGACGGACAGGTTTCCAGCGGACAAGTTTTAAAGCATGTTTTAAAACTTTTGTCCGCTGGAAACCTGTCCGCTAGGCCGTATACACGATTGGATATGTCTGCTGAAACTGGTCTGCGGACCAGTTTCAGCGGACATGTTCGATCGTGTGTACGCGGCCTTAGTGTATCAATATGGTTACATTTGATGAAGGTACAACTTTTAGCAACTCACATGGTTGATGATTAAAAGAGGCACATCTATGTATGCAGGCATCTTCGGTAAAGCTGTCCACATAGACCATCCTCCGCACCACCATTGACATCGCCCCTTCCACGCTGCGCTCCATGAGCGGTTCAAGCCGATTTGTCAAAGGGCTTTGTCTTCAAGTGGTTAGAAGAGTGGGTGATATGTGGCATAAGCTTCTACAGTAATGTTGCGCATAAAATGCCAGGACAGTTCAAACCCCCCCCCCCCCCCAAATTACCCCTTTTTGGAAAGTAGACACCCAAACTATTTGCTGATAGGCATGTTGAGTCCATGGAATATTTAATATTTTGCCACAAGATTCGGAAAAAGTTATTTTTTCTTTTACACAAAGTTGTCATTAAATGATATATTGCTCAAACACGGCATGGGTATATGTAGAATTACACCCCAAAATACATTCTGCTGCTTCTCTTGAGTACATGGGTACCACATGTGTGAGACTTTTTAGGAGCCTATGTCAAAATAGCACAAACAACCCCCCCCCCCCCCCCGCAAATTACACATTTTGGAAAGTAGACACTTCAAGCTATTTGCTGAGAGGCATGTTGAGTCAATGAAATATTATATATTTTGCCACAAAAATATATAATATTGGACTACAGGAGAGTCAGGACGCCCACTAACACACAGCTCCTTTCTGCAACATAGAGAGCGTCCTGACTCTCCTGTAGTCTAAGGCAGGGGGCGAGCACGACACTCCACACCAGGGAGAAAGCCTTGCATTACTGTGTCAGACAGAAGAACAAGAAGTGTGGATTTCTCAGAAGAATTAAGGACATTTATAAGGAAAATGGAAGGATGAGGTAAGTGAAGGAGGACTGCACTAAGGTAAAGGAAGCTATTTAGGAAAAGAAAATTGTACCTTTACAACCCCTTTAAGAACAAACATACAGACCCTATCTTGTTTGTAACCCGGGGACCGCCTGTATCTTTTAATCGTATAATTATTAGGATACCTTTTAATATTTTTTAATTTAGATTAGTTTCCGCATTCTAAACATTGGCTTTTAAGAATTATTTTCTTTTTTATTTACCTGATGAGATCCTGTCAGTAAAATAAGCAATATTTTTGACTTTTTGCTATAATAAATACTACCCAAAAATATATAAAAAAATGTTTTCCTCGGTTTAGGCTGATATGTATTCTTCTACATATTTTTGGTAAAAAAATCGCAGTAAGCGTTTATTGATTGGTTTGCGCAAAAGTTATAGCATCTACAAAATAGGGGATAGATTTATGTCATTTTTATGAATTTTTTTTTTTACTAGTAATCGCGGCGATCTGCTATTTTTATTGGGACTGCGACACATTATGGCGGACACATCGGACACTTCTGACACTATTTTGGGACCATTGTCATTTATACAGCGGTCAGTGTCATACATAGCCACTGATTACTGTATAAATGACACTGGCAGGGAAGGGGTTAAACACTAGGGGGCTATCAAGGGGTAAAGTGTGCCCTAGAGAGTGATTCTAACTCTAGGGGGGGTGGCCTACCACTGACACGATAGCAATCCCTGCTCCTGATGACAGGAAGCAGTAGATCCCTGTCATGTCATTAGGCAGAACAGGGAAATGCCTTGTTTACGTAGGTTCTGCCTCTCCTCACCGCAATCGCGGGCCGCCGGCGAACATTGAGTTTGCAGGACCTGCGGGCACATTTCTGAGGCGCCAGGGGGGGGCAGGTGCCGTGCCCGCTAGATGACAAATTTAAAGGGACGTACAGGTACACCCATTTGCCTGGCCGTGCCATTCTGCTAATGTATATCGGCGTGTAGAGGTCGGGAAGCGGTTATTCACATGCATAAACTCCAGCCCTTTCATTGCCCAAGACCAGCTTCACAATGGTAACAATGATTGCACATTATTGTGCATATGTGTTAGCACAGCAGCGTATAGCCAAGGACCCATGTGACAGGGTGGCAACACTGGAGCTCATTTGGAAGACACAGAAATAACAGGAAATTTCTAAATAAGGAACTTAAGTGAAGGATTACTAGGTATTGTAATAATGAAATATGCAGATTTGCAAAGATTAAAAATGACTTTTCCTCTGTAATTAACATATTAAAGGTATGAATTTAAACATGATTAGTGGGATTCTCCTGTGCAAACGTTCATTGCTATTACCTTGATACATGGAAAATATAATTTTTTTTATTATTTTTTAAACGCATAGCTTCTTTACAACTGCACTGAATCATTCCCCTTCTTACAGGGTGAAGTAAGCACAGCTGAACATATGGCAGTGGTTTCAGTTCCTCTGGACTGACCTTGGAGGAACTACAGCAGGTCGCATTTCATGCTAACTCACTAATATAGTTGCATTTTATAGAAAGCCATCATGTAGCAACATGCCTGATGGCCCATGTAGTTCATGACTTTTGCATTTTCCAAGTTGCTATAATGGTGAAAATGAATAAGTCACACATTAAAGTACAAAACAAAATCTGCCACCAGCAGCATGTGTTGTTTGGGTGAAAGTGCCTTGTTCTAGCCTTGGTTTCATAATCCTCGCAATACAAAGATCCCTGCACGTGTTTGAGGGAAGCAGATGAGTCTCTCATTTTTATGAGAAACCCCAATTATTGAGAAGCTTCTGGTGGTTTTCATAAGAACTGAAAACTAGTTATTAAAAATGAGCATGCATATTTGTAGTCAATCAAGACATTTGTTTATTGACAATACAAAATAGCTTAGTATCTGCTTTATCCATACCTGACAAAATGATTTACTACAAGGCTTCAATGTTTCTCACTTCATTAGCCATGAAATTACCTTGAACTGTGGTAGGCCATAAATTCTAAAAATGAACACCTTTATCATCAAATATTAATTTAGGTTCAATATAAAAAAAAACATGAGAAAGTAGATAATTATGTTGTGAGTTTCATTCATTAAGATATGCCCAAAAAAAATCTTACATCCCAAAGTGATCTACGCCCCCCTTCCCTGCATCATGGGGAAATAGTTGTTTTATAAGAACACATGTGTAGAACCGTGCCCAACCTTTGGCCCAAGACCTTAATGTGGCCATTGGTAATTGTTGTATGGTGCCAGAGGCATAGCTTGAAGCTTGTGGGCCCCGATGCACAAGTTGACCTGCCCCCCTCCACTACCACCCACCAGTTTCACTGTGTGTGCAGATACGCCCACCGCCCGGCAAGATACTCAAAGGCCTCGTACACACAATCAAATCTGTCTGCTGGAAGCGGTCTGCTAGACCGTTTCAGCAGACAGATTCGATCGTGTGTACGGGCTAACAGACGGATTTGGCCACCCGACAGATTTCAAAGCATGCTTTGAAATCTGTCGGCTGGGAACCCGTCCGCCCGACATGTCTGCTGGTTAGTATGCTAAACCAGCAGACATGTCTTCTCGCACACACGCGCCGAATGGTTTTCGACGCATGCGGAAGTGTTTTACTTCCTGGTGCGGTGACGTGGCGGCGTCAACGTCACCGCCACGTCACGACACGTCAGCGCGCTGTCTGCTGGCGGGATTTTGGTTTGCTCGTGTGTACACGCGAGCAAACCAAAATCCCAGCAGACAGATTTGTTCAAATCTGTCGGACAGACAGATTTGAAACAAATCTGTCTGCTCGTGTGTACGAGGCCAAAGTGTCTTAAAAGTTTTGAGTTCCCAGGGTTCCTCTTACATAAGAGGACAGGGATCACTGGAGAATCAGAGGACAGGGATCACAGCTGGAGAATCAGAGGACAGGAATCACGCTAGAAAATCAGAGGACACCGTTGGAGAATCAGAGGACAGGAATCGCTGCTGCAGAATCAGAGGACAAGGACTCCTAGCAGGTTACTTGGCAGAGCTCCTTTTCCATCCCAGGACTGTATACAGCTACTCCCCCCACACTAGGCAGGGCTAAAATCACATTCCTTTACACAGAGTCTGTCAGAATTCACTGGTGTATATGGCTTTTTTTGTTGCCGTTCTGACTTGTGAAATTCTCTGGTCAGGATGGCAGTGTAGTTGCAGTAGGCAGATACACCCTGTGCAGATTGTGGCTGACTGGCTGTTTTGCAAAGGAATGTGATTTTAGCCCTGCGGAGGAAGAGGAGCAGTATAGAGTGCTGTAATGGAAAGGAGTTTAGCAGCCGGGCATACCATCCAGGGTGGAGGGTGTGGTCAGGGGGCTTTGGGAGGGCACAACTTAGATCTGGGGGGCAAAGCCATGTGACACAAAATCTGGAGCCTGCAGTCCCTCATGGGCCCCTCAGGAGGTGTTAAGGGATTTATGAGAAAGATTTGTTTTTTTTGTTTTTATAAAACGTTTTTTTTTATTCAAAATTTGCAGTTATAATACACTTTGTGTACATATTCAGATACATAGTGCAGTACAATTAAATAGATAAAAATAATTAAATGTGTCCAACTATGGTCCCGAAACTACTACCTTTTCTTCAACTATATCCCTTTTGTGCATAACTGTGTGCATTGTTTCTATTTTCCTCCCTCTCCTTCCCACACCACCTTATCTTAATCCTTTAAATTTTCTCTCCTTTACATTCTTGTTTCTTTCTTATTCTCGCTTCAGCTGATTGTGAATATTTTTCCCTCCTTCTGTCTTGTTTCCCTAGTTATTTTCTATTCCCTGCTCCTCTCGTTCCTTGCATTTAACTCCGTAGTCTATCCATTATCGACTGTGGCGGCGAGAGTCTAGCATCCCCCAGCCATGATTGCCATATCTGAACGAATTTCCCAGTATCCCCCCTACGGCTAGATGTTAATTTTTCTCTAAGGAGTAGAGAGTTCACAAGTAGAATCCACTGCCTTCCCGTGGGTACCTCTGGTGCCATCCAGTGTTGTGCTATAAGTTTTCTTGCTAGGTATAGTACTCTGGTTAACATTATGTTCCTTTTGGAAGTGTTTCCACCTATATGGCCCCCAATATATATACCAGAGGATCCAAGGGAATAGATGTCCGTGCCAGTCTACTTATTGCATGGGAGATCTCCTCCCAGTACCGATGTAAATTTTGGATATCTCCAAATCAGATGTATGAAATCCCCCCGGTGTATTTTGCACTTAGGGCATAACGGGAATCTCTTCTCCCCACCTGTGCATCTGCTCTGGTGTTCTATATGCCGGGTGCAAAATAAATAGCTGTGACAGTCTTGTGACGCTGATATCGATACTACACAGGAATTACATTCTATGGCCCTATTCCAAAGGTTTTCATCTCATGCTCCTAGAAAGATTAGGTTTAACGTAAATCCCCACAGGGTGATATATGTGGATATACTGGTATAATGTGCCAATGTCCCGATAATATGTAGATACTAGTCTCTAGTCAAAATCTACATGTTAAGGGATTTGTTTTAGCAATTTCTGAAGGTTTCTCTGTCAGTGTTGGCAGGGGTTGGGGGAAGGTCACCTACCCGGAGGTGTGTGTCTTTTCCCCAGTTGTCAGGGAAGTGGTATAAGCAGACATTCCTGGGTGGGAAGGGGGTAAAGAGAATCCCAGCTGGTGACTAGGAGACACTGAGCAGTGTCTTACCTCACCAGTGACATTGATCTCATAGTGGCTACAGGACGGCACTTTCCTCCTCTTAAAGCGGTATTCCACCGCTGACTTTTAATAACGACACTTACCTGTCCTCGGCGCCAGTGATGATGGGCCCCCGACGGTGATTGCTCAGTCCTGGTGCCTCCATCCTAACTAAGGGAAACAGGCAGTGAAGCCTTACAGCTTCACTGCTTATTTCCTACTGCGCATGCGCAACTCGCACATCGCTTTGTGAATGGGCTGCTGCCTCTTACACACAGTTCCCAGAAGGCAGCGTGCCCCATTCACCACAAGACACCGCAACGCAGGACAAAGAAGAAGAGGACCGCGGTGGAGGAAGAGGCAGAAGAGATACTTCTGCAAAGCAACAGCCCTTTCTGGTGAATATTTTTTTCATTTTTTTTTATTAATTCTTGGTAAAAAAATTAATATCTGGGTGGAACTCCACTTTAACTCGTTGAGCTCGGTTACCATTCCATGTTACCAGCACACAGCACAGACAATTCCCCATCCTGAACTGTTCTCACCCCATGCTTCTCTCCATTCAGGAAATGGCTCACAGCTTTTCACCAGCCAATGAGAATAGAAGGGTGTGGACTGTGGAAGGCAAAGTGGAAGCCTAGTACTGGAGCATGGCTGTGGGGCTCTAGGGCAGGTCGGAGTTGGACTTTGTGGAGGATATGATAATATGACAAGGAGGCTGCAGGGGCCCCCTGGAGCTAGGGGCGGGGTTGCAATTGTGATCCCTGCAACCCCTTATGCTATGCCCATGTATGGTGCCACACCCCAGCAGTAAGTGGGATTATTAAGGTCAGCATAGTGGCTAATGGGTTAGCACTTTCACCTATTAGCACTGGGGTTGTTGGTTTGAATTCTAACCACAAAACTATCTTCCTGGAGTTTGCATGTTCTTCCTGTGCTTGCGTGTTTCCTCTGGGCATTCCAGTTTCCTCCCACGGTCCAAAGACATGCTGGTAGTTTTTTTGGCTGTTTAAATTGGCCCTGGTATGTATATGTATGAATGTGAATTTGGGACCTTAGATTGTAAGCTCCTTGAGAACAGAGACTAATGTGAATGTACAATATATATGTAAATTGCTGTTGATGGCGCTATATAAATATCTGTAATAAATAAATACATTTGTAAAAGGACTTTAACCACTTAATCACCGCCCTGTAGCCGAAATACGGCTATAGGGCGGTTCCTGTACTCTAACAGGACGTCCATGGACGTCCTCCGTTAGAGTCAGGTGTGCGCGCCCAACCGGGCGCGCACACGCGATCACCGGTGCTCACCGGGTCCACGGGACCCGCAGCACCGATGATCGCGGTAAGGAGCCAATGGCGGCGGCTCCTTACCACGTGATCGCGCCGTCCAATGACGGCGCGACCACGTGTGTAAACAAATCTGACGTGCGTCAGATCCGCGCGCCCGAGCGGGCGCGCACACGCGGTCACGGCGCTCGGCGGGTCCACGGGACCCGCAGCGTCAGTGATCTCGGTAAGGAGCCAATGGTGGCGGCTCCTTACCACGTGATCGCGCCGTCCAATGACGGCGTGATCACATGTAAACAAACCGCGTCACTTGCTGACGCCGGTTCTTCCCTCCTCTCGCTGTACCGATCGGTACAGCGTGAGAGGAGAGCGCGGATGGCTGCAGCAGTGTGGGATGGATCTGTGACTATTGCAGTCACAGATCCATCCATCCCTGCTCAGCCCTCCCTGCATTAACTCCTTCCTTCCCTGCGCAAAACTCTGCATACCCCCCCCAATACTCTGCATACCCCCCCCATATCTCTGCATACCCCCCCCCATACTCTGCATAACCCCCCCCAATACTCTGCATACCCCCCCCAATACTCTGCATACCCCCAATACTCCTCAATACTCTGCATACCCCCAATACTCCTCAATACTCTGCAATACCCCGCAATACCCCGCAATACTCCGCAGTACCCCGCAATACTCCGCAGTACCCCGCAATACTCCGCAGTACCCCGCAATACTCCGCAGTACCCCGCAATACTCCACAATACTCCCGCACAATACTCCCGCACAATACTCCCGCACAATACTCCCGCACAATACTCCCGCGCAATACTCCCGCGCAATACTCCCGCGCAATACTCCCGCACAATACTCCCGCGCAATACTCCCGCGCAATACTCCCGCGCAATACTCTGCAGTACCCCCGTGCAATACTCCCCCCCGCAATACTCCCCCGCGCAATACTCCCCGAGCAATACTCCCCCGCGCAATACTCCCCCGCGCAATACTCCCCCGCGCAATACTCTGCAATCGTTTTTTTTTTAGGCTTCCCAGCCTAGAGGGGAGATGTGGGGTCTTATTGACCCCATATCTCACTGTAAAGAGGACCTGTCATGCTATATTCCTATTACACGGGATGTTTACATTCCTTGTAATAGGAATAAAAGTAACCAAAACATTTATTTTTGGGAAAAAAGGTGTCAAACTAAAATAAATAAAGTAAAATGAACAATAAAAAAAAAAAAAAAATTACAGCGCCCCTGTACCCGTGTGCTCGTATACAGACGCGACCGCACACGTAAGTCCCGCCCACATATGAAAACAGGGTGTTCAAACCACACATGTGAGGTATCGCTGCGAACGTTAGAGCGAGAGCAATAATTTTGCCCTAGACCTCCTCTCCAACTAAAAAAGATGTAACCAGGAAAAACATTTAAAGCGTCGCCTATGGGGATTTTTAAGTTGCGTAGTTTGGCGCCATTCCACAAGCGTGTGCAATATTGAAGGGTGACATGTTGGGTATCTATTTACTCTGGGCGTAACTTCATCTTTCATATTATGCAAAAACATTGGGCTAACTTTACTGTTTTTTTTTTTTTTTTAAGCACAAAACTGTTTTGTTTCCAAAAAAAAACGCGTTCGAAAAAATTGCTGTGCAAATACAATGCGAGAGATAAAAAGTTGTAACGGCCGCCATTGTATTCTCTAGGGTCTTTGCTAAAAAGCATATATAATGTTTTGGGGTTCTATGTAATTTTCTAGCAAATAAATGATGATTTTTCCATGTAGGAGAGAAATGTCAGAATTGGTCTGGGTGTTCCAGAACGCCTGATGGCGTTCCCTGCATGTTGGGCCTCTGTATGTGGCCACGCTGTGTAAAAGTCTCACACATGGGGTATCGCCATACTCGGGAGGAATAGCAGAATGTGTTTTGGGTTGTATTTGTGGTATGCATATGCTGTGTGTGAGAAATAACCCTAATATATGAACATTTTGTGGGAAAAAAAATTAAAATAAAAAAATCTTGATTTTGCAAAGAATTGTGGGGAAAAAAATGACAACTTCAAAAACTCACGATGCCTCTTTCTGAATACCTTGGAATGTCTTCTTTCCAAAAAAGGGGTCATTTGGGGGGGGTATTTGTACTTTCTGGCATGTTAGGGTCTCAAGAAATGAGAGAGGCTGTCAGTACATCAGATGTGATCAAATTGGATCAATTTTCAGTAATTGGTACCATAGTTTGTAGACCCCATAACTTTCACCCAGACTAAATATTATCCAATTTTTTTTTTTTTGTTACCAAAGATATGTAGCAGTATACATTTTAGGCCAAATTTATGAAGAAAAATTACTTTTTTGCAAAATTTTATAATAGAAATGAGAGAAAAATTCATTTTTTTACAAAATTTACGTTCTTTTTTCATTTATAGCGAAAAAAATAAAAACCGAAGAGGTGATCAAATACCACCAAAAGAAAGCTCTATTTGTGGGAAAAAAAGGACAAAAATTTCATTTGGTTAGAGTGTTGTATGACTGAGTTATTGCCATTCAAACTGTGAGAGCACCGAAAGCTGAAAATTGGTCTGGTTATTAAGGGGGTTTAAGTGCCCAGTGGTCAAGTGGTTAAAGGCAGTGATCTAAAGCAGCATCATGCAAAATGTTAACTGTCTGTGTCTTTAGTAGTGTTGCTCACGAATATTCGCATTGCGAATATTCGCTACGAATATTGCATATTCGAGTATTCGCGAATAACTCGAATATTGCGGCGAATATTTGCTATGGCGAATATTCGTATTTTTTCAAATTTATTTTTAAAACAGATCATCCTAACATCCTAGTGATCTCCATCGACGTCTAAAAGCATTGCTGGTATGATTAGAGAGAGAGACCCTGGGCCGAGTAGCCGATTGCGAATTTTCGGCAACATAAAAGAATCGCATCAGCTACTCTGCCCTTCTTTTGAATCAGAGCCAATCAGAATAACTCGAATATTCGGCAAAAGGAATATTGCGCGATATTCCTTTTGCCGAATATTCGAGTTATTCTGATTGGCTCTGATGCAAAAGAAGGGCGGAGAAGATAATCACGCAATATTCCTTTTGCTGAATATTCGAGTTATTCTGATTGGCTCTGATGCGCCCTTCTTTTGCATCAGAGCCAATCAGAATAACTCAAATATTCGGCAAACGGAATATTGCGCGATTATCTTCCCTGCCCTTCTTTTGCATCAGAGCCAATCAGAATAACTCGAATATTCGGCAAAGGAATATTGCGCGATATTCCTTTTGCCGAATATTCAAGGGCGGAGAAGATAATCGTGCAATAGGAATATTGCGCGATTATCTTCTCCGCCCTTCTTTTGCCCCCTTATTCTCCTTTCTTTTAAGTAGAGTTAGTGTAGAGTTAGTGTTTAGTGCATATTAGTTTAGTAATACAGGAAATGATCTCCGTTTATGAGAATTTCGCAATCATTTTCGCATTAGCGAAATTTTGCAAAAATGTTTTGGGATAAAATATCACGAATATTCGATATTAGCGAATGTTCGCGAATATTCTTCTATATATTCGCGCAATATCGTGAAATCGAATATGGCGTATTCCGCTCAACACTAGTCTTTAGACACATTTTTAGCTAGCAGCATGCTCACTGTGTCTTTATCCTTTTCTTGTAAGAGGTCCACAGGCAGTTTAAGTGGCCCCTTGGTGGTGGTAAGGATGCACATTAGGTTTCCCAAATCTTGTAAGCTGACCACCGCTGGTTTAGAATCTCTTTCAGGATTTATTGCTGGTTGTGGCTCCATTAAGGCGATGTCCAGTTTATTTTCACTTGTGGTGAGAAGCGTTGGATTGAACAGAAAGAAAATTCTGCAAGGGCACACAGAAAGTGCTCATAACCTGATAAGAAAAGTTCCTCAAGCTCCTCAATGGGCACACAGACATTACCCTGTTCAAAAAATAAAAATAAATATGGCTGGAGCTTAATTGTTTACCTCTAGAATAAAGAACTTGTCATATGTATTTTGGCCAAAGTTCTCATCATAATGACCTTGTGTTACTTTAGTCCTAGACTTGTGCATCTGTCCAAAAAAAAAAAAAAAAGGTTTACCACCTCTTAATTATGTAGTAGTGCTATAAAAAGGCACTGCCACATGACCTTTCTTTTTATGCCAACTGTCAGTAACCATAGGAACACTATTAAACCAATATACCGTGTTCAAAACTTGTATCCACAATTATCCCATTAAAAGTATTTTCTACAAAACCTATAATGCACACATATACTTTCACCTCTTTGATCAAAGCACCTATCCACCACTAAAGTGTTGAGTGATGATAAGTGATGAATGCCAGATAAAACATTCACCAGATCCTCAGACCCTACAGTATAATAAAGGTCAGGTCTCACTTATTTGTGACACCCCACATATGTACCCAGTACATAAAAGGGTTGAACTACTCTGAAACCCTGGTCACTGATAATCACAACCACCTGACATAAGGGTGCTCAGCCATTGTCCACCTCTGGGAACTGCTACACCGCAGTCCAGTTACCTGCTGCTGGCAGGGCTACAGACGGTTTACTGCCTTCGTTACCAGTAAACTTTTACAATTGCATAGACACTTCCTTGACAGCTCATTACACTCATACTGTGAAAGTGTGGGTACTTCAGGGATCTGCAACAATGCAGAGGCGGATCCAGAGTCTAATCTCGGGAGGGGCACTGCCAAAAAAAATTGCAGGCAATTTGTAGGGTGGATGCAGCCAGATGGAGGGGAGGACAGGGTGGGAGCAGCCAGGTGGAGGGGAGGACATGGTGGGAGCAGCCAGGTGGAGGGGAGGACATGGTGGGAGAAGCCATGTGGAGGGGAGGACAGGGTGGGGAAGGGTGGGAGGAGGACAGGATGGGAGCAGCCAGGTGGAAGGGAGGACAGGGTGGGAGAAGCCAGGTGGGAGGAAGAAGCCAGGTGAAGGGGAGGACAGAGTGGGAGAAGCCAGGTGGAGGGGAGGATAGGGTGGGAGAAGCCAGGTGGAAGGGGAGGACAGGGTGGGAGAAGCCAGGTGGAGGGGAGGACCAGGTGGAGAGGAGGACATGGTGGTAGAAGCCATGTGGAGGGGAGGACAGGGTGGGAGAAGCCAGGTGGAGGGAGGACAGAGTGGGAGAAGCCAAGTGGGGGAATCCAGATGGAGAGGAGGAGAGGGTGGGACAAGCCATGTGGAGAGGATAACAGGGTGGGGGAGGACATGGTGGGAAAATCCAGGTGGAGGGGAGGACCAGGTGGAGAGGAGGACAGGGTGGGAAAAGCCAGGTGGAAGGGAGGACAGGGTGGGAGAAGCCAGGTGGAGAGGAGGACAGGGTGAGAGAAGACAGGTGGAGAGGAGGACAGGTGGAGAGGAGGACAGGGTGAGAGAAGCCAGGTTGAGAAGAGGACAGGGTGAGAGAAGCCAGGTGGAGGGGAGGACACGGTGGGAGAAGCCAGGTGCAGGGGAGGACAGGGTGGAAGAAGCCAGGTGGAGGGGAGGACAGGGTGGGAGAAGCCAGGTGGAGAGGAGGACAGGGTGGAAGAAGGCAGGTGGAGAGGAGGAGGACAGGGTGGGAGAAGCCAGGTGGAGGGAAGGTAAGTTCTTACCTTGGAGGATAATAATAGAATCACTGGCTCCCTCCACCTGGCAGCCTCATGGTCTCTCTTCTCCTCTCTTCCTCCTCCTGCTCGGCATGCTGGGGGCTGCAGTCCTCTCAGGGAATCATCCTGGGGCCTGCTGGTATCCTAGACTATATGTCCCATAATGCTCTATTTTTAGTTTCCCAACCATTGGCTCTGAAAGTAGCCAATAGGAGCAGGCATTGGCAGATGAATTCTCGGCTCAAGTAGGAGAAGGAGGGGTGGAAATTCCCCACAGTTGCGGCGGCTCTGCCTGTGTCTCTTCACAGAGCCTGTCAGTTTCGGCACCGCTGTCATGTCCTGATGGGAGGTCGGCATCAGCACAGCCTGCTCACTCGTTTTTCGGGGGGGGGGGGCAATTGACCCCCTGGATCTGCCCCTGTAAATATGATGTGCTCTCCAAAAAGCTCCTGTGGAACAAAAAACATTCAAGCAATAAGAAAAAGGCACTTGATAGCGCATAATATCATTCAAGCTATTTATTGAATAAAAATAATAAAGCCATCACTTGGCGTATACAATAAAAAATTACATACTTTCTTAGTTATACTCAAATGTTAAGAATGCTTTCACATTTCACAATAAAAATATAGTGTACACCAGCTGATATAAGGTATTCTTCATCTATACTTTACCCCACCTGACATGTTTCATTCCAATGAAAATCTCCAGGGGGAGAAGACATTCAATATAGTGAAACGTGGTCCCAGGAGGTGGACAGTGACTAAACACCTCTCTATGTAGTGGGTACAGGGTGTTGTGATTACCAGTGATTGGGTAAAGAGGTGTTTGCGTGGCATATTCTGGAAATATAACACAAAAAGGGAGATCTGACCTCTTGTATAATGTTGGGTCTGTGGATCTGGTAAATGTTTTATCTGGTATTTATCTAAACACTCTAGTAATGGATATTGTATGTGCTTTGATCAAAAAAGTGGAAGAGCAACATAGTATATAATATATATGCACACTAAAGATTTTGTAGCAAAAACTTTTAGAAAGATTATTGTTGCTCCCTTATGGACCGGAATATCCAAATTTCAGAAGTCCTCCAATGCATCAAAGATTGAAAATATGTAAACGACCAGTACAGTGGAACCTCGGATTGCGATTAACGAGGTTAATGAGCGTTTCGCAATACGGGCATTGTATTTAAAAAATCGGATAACTGCAATCCAAATGTGTTATCTCCCAAAATTTTTTTTTGTGTGTCTGATCTGTTTTAGTCCCTTCACATATTTTACGTATACACCAACGCAAGATTTTACATTTCATATGGGGGTCTACTCGTCCCTGAGTCAGTAAACAAATGTACGCTCAAAGGATTAATGATGGCCTTTCAGTCCCTAATCTACAGGATTATTATACTGCAGCAAATAAATAGCTCCGCTATCCCACCTTCATGAAACATATCAGCTACCACTGTGGGCCACAATTGATCTTGTTGACTCTGACACCACACCTGTTTCTTCCATAACCTGGCTCCCTCCTATCCACAACGCACAACGACAACGAATATAGGGCCATGTTAAGCCCACTCGCTGTGATTATGGGACTCAGTCCAATATTCTGCAGGCCTGATCTCTTCCCATCTACCTCTTTTACGTCTACTTCATTGCACACTATTCCCTCCAGGCTGTGAGAATCTAGCTCAATTTTCCTGGTGGACTGCAAATGGATTCACTGACATTCATTCTTTGTTTATTCCTATCAGGATAGGAGAACATTATAGCTATCTGCAATTTAGGCATTTTCTTCTACAACATATTAAATCCTGACCTACTCCATACACTCTGACCCCTTTTGAGAGCCTATGTAGAGCTAGACTTCACTCCCCAGCCTTATTTCGCTGGTATACTAATCTATAATTTCAACAAAAAACCCTCCATTGAGACCCTATTATCTCCAATGGGAAAAATAATCGGGGAGGCAATTATAACCGGAGGATTGGCAGGTTATGACTAAAGCCATTTCTAATGCCGCGTACACACGGTCGTTTTTTGCGATGAAAAAAAAACGTTGTTTTTTTTTAAAACGTCATTTAAATTGATCGTGTGTGGGCAAAAACGTTTGTTTTTGTCTTAAAAAAAAAACGACCAAAAAAAAATTCCAACATGCTTGAATTTTTTGTGTCGTTTTTCAAAACGTTGTTTTTTGTTTCACAAAAAGTCACCGTGTGTAGCAAAAACGTTGTTTAAAACGACGTTTTTCAACAACCCGCGCATGCCCAGAAGCTAGTTATGAAGCGAGCTTCAATGGAAAAGAGTGGTGAACGTAACCTCGCTTTTTGTGAAAAAAACGATGGTGTGTATGCAACATCGTCTTTGAAAAGTAACGTTTCAAAAAACGTCGTTTTTTACTTCACAGAAAACTTTGTTTTTTTTCATCACAAAAAAATGATCGAGTGTACGCGGCATTAGTGTTTGAAAAATGTTCTTATATTGGAGAATGCCTATAAAGTATTGTATAGGTGGTATTATATGCCAGCTAGATTGTCCTGTTTTATCCCAACATTCTTTGTTTTCGGGGGTTGTTTACAGAAAGGCTCCATGGCCCATATTTGGTGGCCATGCTCAAAGCAGGTTATGGGTCAGAGTCTATATAATCCTCCATAACTTGTTTCATGTTAACCTCAAATAGGACCCATATGAAGTCCTTCTTGGCAAACCAATTGTTGAATTGCCACACCCAGAACGGCAACTGGCCCTACATCTATTTTCTGCAACTAAATGAACCACTATGAGGGTTTGGAAGACCCTTGCGCTCAGTTTTGAGGCTGTCAAAAATCGTATGAACGATGTTAATGGGAATGAAAAGCTGACGGATATTCGATCGGATTGGCATGACAAATTTCTTAGGCCGTGTACACATGATCGAATTTATCTGCTGAACCGGTCCGACGGACCGTTTCAGCAGACAAATCCGATCGTGTGTACGGGCGAGCAGACAGGTTTTTCCAGCAGACAAATTTTAAAGCACGCTTTAAAACTTGTCTGCTGGAAACCCGTCCGTCCGACATGTCCGCTGGTTAGTACGCCTAACCAGCGGACGAAAATCTCCCGCATGCGCCGAATGGATTTGACGCATGCGTGAAGGTATTTTACTTCCTGGAGTGGTGACGTGGCAGTGACGTTGACGCCGCCACGTCACCACTCCAGGAAGTATTTTACTTCCTGGAGTGGTGACGTGGCAGCGTCAACGTCACTGCCACGTCACCACGCTGTCTGTCCGGGATTTTGGTTTGATCGTGTGTACACTGATCAAACCAAAATAGCCCAGCAGACATATCTGATGAAAACGGTCTGTCCGACCGTTTTCATCGGATTTGTTTAGTCGTGTGTACGCGGCCTTAGAGTTTTGCAATCATAGATTTCTTATTCTCAGCCTTCCCGATTTGACAGTATCCTTCTCTCGATTTAATTTTCCTCTGGCGCCCTTCCTGTGGACTCTTCTCTCTCTTCTTCTTTCTCCTTGGCCTTTTTTCCCCCCCATAAGGTTTTCTTGTCTTCTTTTTTTCCTTTTTCTCTGCCGTTCACTAGGCTTTTTGATACACATTTATATGTTTATCTGACCTCCAGGTGTTGTCCTGGCCAGGATGGTTATATTGATAATATTATGTTTTCTATATTAGTGTTTTTTTTTATTTCCTTTATATGTTATATCCTCCCCAAAATAGAGACTTCTTATTACAAATGCTATTGTTTAGATGAGAAAGGTTCTATAATGTGACACTTATGTTTGTAGGCATCATATGACCCCCATGATACCTCGGAAAGCTATTTTTGGATTTTCCTTTTTTTCCCTTTGCCCTTTTAACTGGAACATTATGATTGAATCCTGTGTAAGACCACTGTTTACGTCTCCCTTTTATTATTATTTATATTTGCCTTTTTTTTCTAATTGCTGTGCTGATGTGTGTGATTTTTATCTTAATAAATACTGTATTTATTGGTGCATAACACTCACCTTTTCACCCTGAAAATTGGTTGCAAATAGTGTGTGCATGTTATACGCCGATACTGCAATCTGTAATAGGAAGTCTCGTCTCCTGGGCCAGCATTGGACCAATGTTCTGTCTATCATAATAGCCGGTCCAGGAGGCAGGACTTTGTATTAAAGAGGCCGCTGAGTAAACAGGAAATTCTTGCTGTATGTAATCTGATGACACTCATCCCGAACCCCTCCCTAAAATAGGCATTGATCAGGCTGCATTCATGGCAATGGGGAGGCTGCAGATGGGCATTGATCAAGCTATATTGATGGGCAATTGTGAGGCTATGGATGGGCATTAATAAAGCTGCATTGATGGGCAATTGTGAGGCTACGGATAGGCATTGATCAAGCTGCATCGATGGGCAATTGTAAGGCTACAGATGGGCATTGATCAGGCTGCATTGATGGGCAATTGTGAGGTTACAGATGGGCATTAATCAAGATGCATTGATGGGCAAATGTGAGGCTACGGATGGGCATTTATCAAGCTGCAATGGTGGGCAATTGTGAGGCTACAGATGGGCATTGATTAAGCTGCATTGATGGGCAATTGTGAGGCTACGGATGGGCATTGATCAAGCTGCATTGATGGAAAATTGTGAAGCTGCAGATGGGCATTAATCAGGCTGCATTGATGGGGACTGACCATTAAGTTTTTTTCCTGAAACTTCCCTCTTAAAACAAAGGTGCGTTTTATACGCCTGTGCGTGTTATAAGCTGATAAATATGGGTACTTTGTAAAAAAAATAAAGATTTTTGTGGCTACAAAGTTTACCGCTGCATATTGATTAAATATCCTTCAAGTATTAGACTGTATATTGTCCTGTGTCTTCTGGCTGTTTTAATTCCAAAGTGGATAGTATGGACTTTAATTATATTCCTGTTTGCTATTAAAGCGGAGCTCCACCCAGGATAACAACATTTTACAATGTTGTTTGAACAAAATAAAAATAAAAAACCTGAAAAAAATAAAAAATAAATACTCACCCGAAATAGCTGTTGCTATGCGGAAGTCCGTAATCTGCCTCTTCCTGAACCGCGGTGTGTTTTCTTCTTGTTCTTCTCCTTGTGAATGGGGCGCGCTGCTTCCTGGGAACTGTGTGTGTTTCTCAGAGAGCAGCGCGCCCATTCACAAGCCAGCGTGAGACTCACGCAGGCGCACTAGGAAATGGGCAGTGAAGCCGTACGGCTTCACTGCCTGTTTCCCATAGTGTGAATGGCGGCGCGGGACCCGGAGCGATCGTGGGACCGGCATCGGGGGGGGGGCCGTCAGCGCGGGCGCCTAGGACAGGTAAGTGTCCTTATTTAAAGTCAGCAGCTACACTGTTAGTAGCTGCTGACTTTAAAAAAAAAAATTCCCGTGGCTGGAGCTCCGCTTTAAGTAAATCAACCCTACTGTATCATATATATTGTATTTACATTAAGCAGAGCAGCAATTTGTAGAGTTTACAGTTTTTAAATAGTTATTTGACTATACTATAGCTAATTTCAAGGGAAAAAAATACTTAGTAGTAATATCAGTGTTGTTCATATATACAGTATGTACATTTTTTGGAGTGATTTGGTATATTATATTATGTTTCAATAGGAGATCTGCATTCACTTTGTAATATTCCAACAGTAAGCAGCTGACTCATTTCCAGTCCATACCTAATGGTTATTTAGCACTTACAGAAGTATGCTAAAAAGCAAAAAAAAAAAAGCCAAAGCAGTGATGTTTTTCATGGCAGTTAATCAGTTTCTTTCTTACATTTTGAAATTTGCAGCAGGAAAATGACCAGTACAGTTTGATTAATGGCAATCCTTCTATGTTTCCTTTGCAAGACTACCATTGCTTGGAGCTAAAATCCGAAATAGCATGGAAAAAAACAGAAAATTCTGATTGCCAGTCCAATTAAAGAGAATTTGTCACCAAAAAAATAACAGTTGAAAAAAAGAGATCCCCTGCATACTTCTGAAATCGTATTATGTGACAGTGTGTGTCACTGAGCTTGCCCATTTTAAACAAATGCTTTACCTCCATCATCTAGGCACAGAGCACTATCTAGAGTTTCTGACTTCAACAGTAGTGGATCAGACAGGAAAGTATGGCAAAGAATGTAGAAGCAGGCACTGTAAAGTGCCTGATGCACAGCACTAGCCTGCTTGCTTTAATACATTTACAGGTTTACTTCAAATAAAAGATGATAAATGTGCTAATTGTCCACTTCTGATTACTCAGCAAGAACAGCATGACTATAAAAAGTAAAAGCGATATATACATTGTTTCAGCCTACTCTACAACACTTTAACCTTTTCAGATTTGTTTCAGTGTTACCTTGTTTTCATTATATCAGCTTAGAAATTGAAGGGCACAAAAGTGTCACAAAAGAGCTTAAAGCAGGAAGTCAAGTTTTATCATGGCTGTGGTGACATACATAAAATATCATTGAGATATGCTTTCACTACCACCTCCACACTTTCCATTAGTGGGGGGAAAAAATACAGAAAACACATAATAAACTGTCTCCAACCACAAACAAACAACTGTGTGTCATTCTGAAAACATGTCTTACCATCTGATGGCTACAATTTGCAGATCATTAGGCCCACAAGTGTCACTTTTTTAATAACAATTCAGAAAGGATGAAGAGTTACTAGCATGTTTTGTAAAGGGAATCTGCGGAAATTCCAAGCCAAAAACACAAAGGAGCAATGTTGAGGTGTATATCAATTGAATGCAGTATACAAACGAACACTCCCCTTTTGTGTTTATTTGTATTTTCTCAGTCATAAAGTTGTGTTTAAGTAGTAGTAGTAGTAGTAGTAGTAGTGTTTAAAACTGAAATATACATGAAGACAAATGTATCAAGATGGATGAACAATTTTCTTAATTTAGAGGACAAGTACCAGTTGAAAAGTAGAGAAGGGAAAACTTTGTAAAACATGCTCCACCTGTGCTCCACTTCTAGCACAAATGCTCTCTGTTGAGTCCCCTACATGCCACAGGGGTGCAGATAAAAATATTGTAGATGAGAATTATGTTTTTCTTAAACGTGTAATGCTATTCACCATTTTTGCCAACTTTCTTTTTTGGGAAATAATCTGGGAAAGTAATGAAAAACAAAACCTTTGGAAAAGTGGTGGGGAACCATCACCATCAGCTAGTGGGTACAGGGTGTTTAGGCAGGCTAGCTGGGGCCTACAGGGCTGGATGGGTGGATTGTTTTGTCCTCTGGTTTCCCATTAACTCATTGGGTGCCAAGTACTGGGTCGCGTTAAAGGTCTACCCCGTGGGGGTTTTGCTGTGGCTACATTAGGCATTTTGTACAGGGTCACTTTACTGCACATATGAGGTGCCTTTGTTTGTTTGTGCGGTTTTCCTCAATGCCTTAGGTCAAGGCTGAGGCTGCCTTAGGTCAAGGCTGAGGCTGCTTTAGGGTCAAGTATTCCCCCACAGGCTGCTGTGGGGGAATACTTGACCCTAAAGCCTAATACACATGGTAGGACTTCAAACAAACTTTTCTGTGGATTTTTGTCCGAAGGGAGTTGGCCGTGCACACCCATAGCATACACACAGCAGGACTTTTCTGCAAACTTTTCTTAAAACTTTCCCAACATCACATGGTTTTTCTGCTCTTTTCTGCTCTTTACCGCCACCGTAGGACTTTTGTTGCCAAAAAGTTTGTCTGTTTTCAGAGCGAACTTTTGTCCAATGAAAACTCGAAAAAGTTTGATTTTTGCATTCACATAATTCTCGAACCTCAGTACCTCTGTATATGATGATGAACCTCTGTAGTGCAATCTGCTTCCGATGGGAGACAGACCACTTGTGGAAGGAGTGATGAAAGGAGTGATGGAAGGAGTGATGACAACATCTCCTTCACTGCTTGAAGCCGTACCACCTATAACAGATAAACACTATTGACAGGCCGCTTCTTACACTTCGTTAATTTGGGCAACGTATGTTTTTGCATTATTCTACTCCATGCTGATGTCTTCATACCCTGATGTGTTTTGACTCAGATGGTGAACTATGTGTATGTCGGTTACTTATGATACACCTCTTAAATAACTTCAGACCAGGCAAGGACAAACAAAAACAACTGTATTCTAATTTGAATAAATGGCTATATCATTTTACTTTTCTTTACAGCAGAAATAGATGGCAGAAATTTAATTTGCACATTCTCTCTCTCTGTCTATCTCTCTAGCCCCTTGTTAGTGCCTTTGTTTTGACATAGTGGGCCAGTATAGTCACAAAATGTAACAGCCAAGAAAGAATTTCTCAGCTCAGAACAACTGTAATGCTATCATAATCAGGGATTTTTCTCCTAAGAGAATAGGTGCAGGAAATCAAAATCGATAGGGAGGAGTGGAGGAAAAGTAGCAATGTGGGTATGGCATGCGATCTCCTGTTCAGAGCGATGACGTCAGCATGTCTGCCTCCCGACATACGTTTCGCTATAAGATAGCATCGTCTGGGGTCTTATCTTATAGCGAAACCTACGTCGGGAGGTAGACGTGCTGACGTCATTGCTCTGAATGGGAGATAGCATGCCGGCCAGCTCTCAATTGTCCTATATGGATGTTTGTTACTCTTTTAAACTGTAAGTTGCCATTTTGGTTATTAAATCTGATTCACCATACGATACACACTATGTGAGTCTCTCTTCATTTTGGGTATCCACGCTGAGCTTCACGGCCTTTGTGCCCATTGAGTTCGTACCATCTGATCGCCCGTTTTCCATGCCATTGGAGAACGCTATCTATTGGGAACACGTCCAATACTTTTTGCCCATTACAGCTTACCTCTGGTAAGCATACAACTTTATAGGTGGTGGTGCACAGGTGTGATTGGTGACACATTGTGGTTCTGCTGTTTCCTTGCACAGGATTTCTATTTGCTCACTGGTTGCTGCACTATGTATCTTACTATAGGGCTATCATATTCTCCTGCTCTCCAGGATTGAGTCTGAAAGAGTGACTCCTCCCCAGGGCTTGAACTGACTCCAGTAGTAATCGGCGTGCGTCCTAAGAGTAGGACGTACGGCTCCTGGAGCCAGATAGGCAGGGTTTTCCTCCCCCAGCATCAGCCTCCACTGTCAGATCCGCTCCGACCTCGAGCCGCCCCTGGATCCCCTGGTTTCTCTCTCCCTCTGGAGCCCCCACCTGCCAGAAACCAGACAGGCAGACGGTGACAGACACTGCTAGGCAAGCCTGCACTATCCCTCCATTCCTCCTGCAATCCACCGCTTGGCTTCCCCCTGCTTCACCTGACCCCCCTGGCTTCCCTCCGTCACCCTTCTCCAGCAGGTAAGCCTTTCACTGAGGCTGCAGACGGCCGTCCTTTTGAGGACAGCAGCTTCTGCCACTTAAAAGCCCCTGCTATCTCCCTATCCACATCTCCCCTCCTATACCCCCTCACTACCCATCCGCCACCTGCCCTGCAATCCTTGGCAATTTTCAGCCATTTCTGGCATTTCTGGCTTCCAGGCCGGCGTTTTTCGATACATCCGCGCCGGCCTGGAAGCAATCGCGGCAGCCGCAATTTAGGAAAGGCCGCGGCTTCACCCGCGGCCTAGTGGCGCGCCGCTTCTCACCCCCTCCAACCGCCACCAAAGTCCGAAAACGGACTTGAACCCCACCCCATACCCCAGGAAAGTTACCTCACACCCCGGTCTAGTAATCCTGGCCCCAAATAGTAGCACCGATCCACCCAATCTGGAAGCTTTACCAGTCTGGATCCTGCTACCGATCGGCAGGCCATTTTTGCTGCACCCAGCCCCAAATCTTAATCACCACTACAACTTGATCCAGGGGTTACCCGATCGCCTCTTACAGGGGTCAGGAAGGAATTTTTTCCCTGCCGGAGCATATTGGCCGAGCGCCGCCAGGGTTTTTTGCCTTCCTCTGGACCAAGCCAGGAGAGAGGAGTTTAGCCAATTCCTCTCCCCACTGCCCTAAAATCCCCCCCTCTCCCCCCCTGGTGTATTGGCGAACATGGCATGTAGGCAATATTCTGCCGAGACCATTTGGAGTTTGAGGCAATGCGCCGCAATACTGCCAGCCATCACCAGAAAGGCCCTAAGAACTGAGCGACTAGGGAGAACCAATCATAGATCGACGGTTAGACATTTCAGACATTTACCCCAGCTTAAGCACATATCATGTGCTCTGATCAACACAAGATCGGCAGTAAAACACCGACTAGAAATCCGCGACTTCATTCAACAAAAGGATCTAGACTGTCTTTTTATTACAGAGAGCTGGCTCACAGCCGACTGTAACACCATTCTAGGAGAATTGGTGCCAGAAAATTACCGTATCATAACGGAAAACAGAATAGGGCAAAGAGGAGGCGGCCTGGCGGTGATCCACAAGACTCATCTTACGATCACCAAACCAGTCCGCCAAAACCCTCTTCCATTCATGGAAACCCTTACTCTGCAACTGCAAGCAAGTTCAAAGGAGACCGTCCACATTCTGCTCTGCTATAGGCCACCCGGCCCAAAATCGCAGCTGCTCTCATCATGGACGGATTTCTTCTCCACTTATACCCTCAACAGCAAACACCTGTTGCTGTTAGGGGATTTCAATCTCTGGGCCAATTCCTCACAAGACCCCATTGCCGACGCCTGTATTGACCACCTGGAAGGATTAGGATTGCAGCAACTAGTATGTGGGCCTACACATGCTTCAGGTCACACACTTGATCTTATTTTCAGACAAGCTCTGGAAATAAAAATTAGGGAAAATGAAAAATTGCCATGGACAGACCACCAGGCAATTATATTCAGTATTTCCACCATCCCCCCCGCAACAAAAACATCGAATCCAGTGGCAACACACTGGACTAGATGTCAGAAGAAGCTCCACTCGGAACTCTTCAAAACGACTTTAAGGAAAAAAATAGAAACAACCCAGCCGCAGCAAACGGCCGTTGAAACATTGAAAGCCATAAACTCGGCCATGCTACAGTCAGCCGACTTGGTAGCGCCGAAACGAATAACCCGCATTCGGAAAAACAACCGCAGCTGGTTTAACAACCAGCTGTCGTTACTGAAGCAAGAACGCAGAAGGGCAGAATCTGCCTGGAAAAGATGTTCTTCTGAGCTAAACCTATCCATCTACAAGGCGACAACAAGAAAATACCACAAAGGAATTTTCCAAGCCAAGAAGAATTATTTTTCGGAGGCTATCAACGGTGCCCAAAACCGCCCCCGCGAACTCTTCAAGATGGTCACCCAGACCATGAAACCAGGATGCATTGAAGCCCCCAGTTCGGACACACAAGAATTTTGCAATGAGCTATCGGATTATTTCGTTAATAAAATCGAGGCAATCCGTGAAAGCATTCAGCAAAATTTTTCTCCCCTCAGCCCCCCCTGTAGCCTCTCACACAGCACCCATAGTAATTCTCCGATATCAGGTAACTTCACCCTGGAACCCATCTCCATCGAGTCCACTAAGAATGTCATTTGTACTCTGCGCAATGGCGCAGCGCCAAATGACATTATCCCCACAAAACTGCTGAAGGAATGCGCCGACATCCTGGCTCCTCCCATCACGCAGCTTATCAAGCAGTCTTTCTTGGAAGGCATAGTGCCCTCACAGTTGAAAGAGGGTGTAATCCAACCCATCCTGAAGAAACCCTCCCTGGACCCCAAGGACCCACTCCACCGCCGTCCCATAACAAGCCTCAACGTATTCTCTAAGATAATGGAAAAAGTAGTGGTACAACAGCTGCAACTGCATCTAGATACCTACAAGCTACTTGACCCATTGCAATCAGGCTTCCGTCCCGGACATGGGACGGAAACAGCATTACTGAAAGTATGGGACGATGTTCTCAAGGCCGCAGACGAAGGAGAATCTTGTCTCCTGGTTCTGTTGGACCTAAGTGCAGCTTTTGACACTGTAGACCACAATCTGTTACTGACTCGGCTTTCTGAAGTAGCCAGGGTCGCAGAAGGCGATTTATCTTGGTTCTCCTCTTTTTTGGAAAACCGATCGCAAACAGTGAAGCTAGGACCTTTTACGTCTGAAAAACGCACAGTAACATGCGGAGTCCCTCAAGGATCGCCTCTGTCACCAGTGCTATTCAACATCTACCTTCGTCCTCTTTTTGAGATTATTAGCAGCCAAAATCTGCTTTATCACTCTTATGCAGATGACACGCAACTGTATTTCCGCATCTGCAATAGACAGGATCACCACCTCAATCTAGAGACATGTCTCTCTTTGATAGAGGACTGGATGACAAAGAGTTATCTTAAACTCAATGGAGCGAAAACAGAACTTCTTCTGTTTCACGCCAAGCGAAGGAATCAACCCTCAACAGCGTGGTCTCCCCCACCTATTTTGGGCAAGCTCATCACCCCTAGCGCCAAAGTCAAAAGCCTAGGGGTCATTTTTGACTCCTTTATGACAATGGACGCACAAATAGGGTCAGTGGTCAGCGGATCTCACCATCTACTGCGCCTACTACGCAGACTCACTCCGTTCATCCCTAAAGAAGATCTAGCGGTCGTGGTGGGAGCTATTGTAAACTCCAGGTTGGATTATGCAAATGCCCTTTACCTCGGTCTCCCCAAATACCAAATCGCTCGTCTGCAAGTCGTTCAGAATACGGCCGCCAGACTTGTGACTGGGAAAAAACCCTGGGAATCCATCTCACCTTCACTGAGAGCCCTTCATTGGCTGCCAGTTAAAGACAGAATCGCTTTTAAAGCCCTCTGTCTTACGCATAGATGTGTCCATGAGAATGCCCCCCTTTACTTATGCGAATTAATAAAAGCGCATAATCCAAATCGCGTTTTGCGATCCACGAATCAGAACCTGCTCCAGGTTCCGAAAGCCAACTTCAAGTCCAAAGGAGAAAGAAGATTTGCGATCCAAGGTCCCAGACTATGGAACGCTTTACCAACCAGCATTCGGTTGGAGGAGAACCACCTAGCATTTAGGAAAAAGGTCAAGACTTTTCTCTTTTGATATCAAAGGAGACAGGAACAACAAGCGCCCAGAGGCGATTCAGTTCGCATGTGCCGCGCTATATAAGTTCTCATTCATTCATTCATTCATCATATCGATTCATCAGTGATTGGATATTCATTTTTCCTTTTTTGTTGGTTCACATATGGACTATATATGCACTTTGATTTATATATATTATATGTTTTTTTCTTTATGTTTCACATCACATTGGTTATTGATTTGTCAGCTTTGGCACTCTTGGCAATTCACTTTATAATTTTTTGTGTTGCGCAGCTCTACTTTTTCCTTTTTTGTATTTGTTTTAATGTGTGGTCTTACATTATGAGCTGCGGCATTTAAATTTTGATGTGTTTAGTAGCGCAGTATATGCCATTTTTCTCAATAGACAACATGGATTCATGAAAGACAGAAGTTGTCAAACAAACCTGATTTCTTTTTATGAGGAGGTAAGTAAAACATTGGACATAGGTGTAGCTGTGGACGTGGTATACTTGGATTTTTCAAAAGCACTTGACACAGTTCCCCACACACAGCTAATGTGTAAGGCCGTGTACACACGATCGGTTCAAACCGATGAAAACGGACTGAGGTTCGGTTTCCATCGGTCCAAACCGATCGTGTGTAGGCCCCATCGGTCTGTTATCCTTCAGTCAAAAAACAGAGGGCTTGCTTTAAATTTGAACCGATGGACAGCTAACCGATAGGTCAAAACCGATCGTTAGTATGCAAAAGCATCGGTTAAAAATCCACGCATGCTCAGAATCAAGTCGACGCATGCTTGGAAGCATTGAACTTCATTTTTTTCAGCACGTCGTTGTGTTTTACGTCACCGCGTTCTGACACGATCTGTTATTTAACTGATGGTGTGTAGGCACATCAGTCCATCAGTCAGCTTCATCGGTGAACCTTCGGACCGTTCTCATCGGATGGACTGATCGTGTGTACGTGGCCTTAGGTAAAGTCTACAGGCTTGGAAAGTTAATTTTGTAAATAAATAGAAAACGGTCTAAAATACCAAATTCAGAGAGTAGTTGTTAATGATTCTTACTCTGAATGGTCTAAGGTTATCAGTGGTGTACCCCAAGGTTCAGTGTTGGGACCCTTACTTTTTAATATCTTTATAAATGATATTGGGTCTGGGATTAAAAGTACCATTTCAGTCTTTTGCAGATGACACCAAACTATGCAGTAGAATAACGTCCTTACAGGATGTCTCCAATTTACAAGCCAACCTCAATGCACTGTTTAATTGGGCAACTTGTATGCAAGCTCTTGGAGGGGATGATAAGGGACTATATACAAGATTTTAGTAATAAAAAAGATATCAGCATGGATTCATGACGAATTGTTCTTGCCATACCAATCTATTAACATTCTATGAGGAGGTGAGTTGCCATCTAGATAAAGGAAGGGCTGTAGACGGCAAAGTATAGAGGGTGGTGATAAATGGGCAATATTCAGAATGGTCAGTGGTGGGTAAAGGAGTCCCATAGGGTTCTGTGCTGGGACCAAGTAATCCTATTTAATTTGTTCATTAACAACCTGGAGGATGGGGTAAACAGTTCAATCTCTGTATTTGCGGACGATACTAAGCTAAGCAGGGCAATTACTTCTCCGCAGGATGTGGAAACCTTGCAAGAAGATCGGAACAAATGAATGGGGTGGGCAACTACATGGAAAATTAGGTTTAATGCAGAAAAAATGCAAAATAATGCATTTGGGTGGCAAAAATATGAATGAAATCTACTCACTGGGGGAATCTAGGATGGAGCCTATCATCTTCTAAGATGATAGGCTCAGCAATGGCCCGCAATGCCAAGCTGCTGCTAACAAAGCAAACAGAATATTGGCATGCATTAAAAAAGGGATAAAGCGATAATTCTCCCACTCTACAAAACTCTGGTCCGGCCGCACCTGGAGTATGCTGTCCATCCAGTTCAGGGCTCCATTCCTCAGGAAGGATGTACTGGAAATGGAGCGAGTACAAAGAAAGGCAACACCGCTAATAAAGGGCCTGGAGGATATTAGTTATGAAGAAAGGTTCCGAGCACTGAGCTTATTCTCTCTGAAGAAGAGACCCTTGAGAGGGGATATGATTTAAATTTACAAATATCGTACTGGTAACCCTACAATAGGGATAAAACTTTTTTTTGCAAAAGGGAGTTTAACAATACATGTGGCCACTCATTAAAATTAGAAGAAAAGAGGTTTCAGCTTAACCACTTAAGGACCGCCATCTGCACATATATGTCAGCAGAATGGCACGGCTGGGCACAAGCACGTACAGGTACGTCCTCTTTAAGTGCCCAGCCGACCCGGTCCGAAGCTCTGTGACCGTGCCCGCGGGACCCGATCGCCGCTGGAGTCCCACGATCGGTCCCCAAAGCTGAAGAACAGCGAGAGATGTGTGTAAACACAGCTTCCCCGTTCTTCACTGTGGCGCCGTCATCGATTGCGTGTTCCCTAATATAGGGAAACACAATCAATGACGTCACACCTACAGACACACCCCCCTACAGTTAGAAACACAGATGAGGTCACACTTAACCCCTTCAGCACCCTCTTGTGGTTAACTCCCAAACTGCAATTGTAATTTTCCCAGTAAACAATGCATTTTAATGCATTTTTTGCTGTGAAAATGACAATGGTCCCAAAAATGTGTCAAAATTGTCCGAAGTGTCCGCCATAATGTTGCAGTCATGCAAAAAATCGCTGATCCCCGCCATTAGTTGTAAAAAAAAAAGTGAAAATAAAACTATCCCCTATTTTGTAAACGCTATACATTTTGCGCAAACCAATCGATAAACGCTTATTGCGATTTTTTTTACCAAAAATAGGTAGAAGAATACGTATCGGCCTAAACTGAGGAAAAAAACATTTTTATATGTTTTTGGGGAATATTTATTATAGCAAAAAGTAAAAAATATTGCATTATTTTCAAAATTGACGCTCTATTTTTGTTTATATCGCAAAAAATTAAAACCGCAGAGGTGATCAAATACCACCAAAACAAAGCTCTATTTGTGGAGAAATGACGCCAATTTTGTTTGGGAGCCACGTCGCACGACCGTGCAATTGTCAGGTAAAGCGACGCAGTGCCGAATCGCAAAAACTGGCCAGGTCCTTTACCTGCCTAAAGGTGCGGGTCTTAAGTGGTTAAACTACGTAGAGGGTTCTTTACTGTAATGCCATGTACACACGATCGGTTCGTCTGATGAAAACGGTCTAACATTGGCTACGCCTCCTATAGCAGGAAACACATCTCCCTACATAGATTTTACACGTATATCTGCTGTCTTTGGCTCTTTAGACTGTTTCAGCAGTGGATGTGTAGTCTGGGCTAACACTGTGTTTGAGCTGATTAGTGGAAAGGCACACAACCCCCAGAGGAACAAAGAAACTTGCAGAGCTGGGCTGTGAATAGACAAGCTCTCTGCTTATCTATCTCTAAGTTCCCACCCTGACACAAATGGAGGAATGAAGTGGCAGAAAGACTTAGGGCTTTGGAGAGAGATAGGTAAACAGTACAGCTAGATGTGCTCAGATCAGATTTCATGAATAGTGTTTACATTCACTTTAATGTGAATAATATAACCGGGTAATTTATCCAGGGAAAATCTGATTGCCTCTCGGCTTATTCCTTTCATTCAGTGGATTTCAGTTCAATCATGGAGCTTCAGCATCACATGTGGACATTACTTAGGGCAGTCTGGATTCAAAAACCTGCCTAGGAACACCCACTCCACCAGACTGACATCCACCGATCAAGGCATTTTGATATTTGTGTCAGAAAAGCAGAATTTGTTCTTGGAATTGAGGTACAGAACAGAGAACCCGAATTACTGCATGGCTCTTGTGGGGGTAGAGCTGCATACAGTATCTCACAAAGTGAGCACACCCCTGACATTTTATTAAATATTTTAGATATTTTCATGTGACAACACTGAAAAAATTACACTTTGCTACAATGTAAAGTAGTGAGTGTACAGCTTGTATAACAGTGTATAATGTATAATGTCTAAACCGCTGGCAACAAAGGTGAGTACACGCCTAAGTGAAAATGTTCAAATTGGGCCCAAAGTGTCAATATTTTGTGTGGCCACCATTATTTTGCAGCACTGCCTTAACCCTCTTGGGCATGGAGTTCACCAGAGCTTCACAGGTTGCCACTGTAGCCCTCTTCCACTCCTCCAAGATGACATCACAGAGCTGGTGGATGTTAGAGACCTTGCGCTCCTCCACCTTCCATTTGAGGATGCCGCACAGATGCTCAATTGGGTTTAGGTCTGGAGACATGCTTGGCCAGTCCATCAACATTACCCACAGCTTCTTTAGCAAGACAGTGGTATTATGTTAGAATACTGCCCTGCGACCAAGTTTCCGAAGGGAGGGGGATCATGCTCGGCTTCAGTATGTCACAGTACATGTTGGCATTCATGGTTCCCTCAATGAACTGTAGCTTTCCACTGCCAGCAGCACTCATGCAGCCCCAGACCATGACACTCCCACCACCATGCTTGACTGTAGGCAAGACACACTTGTCTTTGTACTCCTCACCTGGTTGTTGCCACACACACTAGACACCACTGAACCAAATAAGTTTATCTTGTTCTCATCAGACCACAGGACATGGTTCCTGTAATCCATGTCCTTAGTCTTCTTGTCTTCAGCAAACCGTTGTGGGCTTTCTTGTGCATCATTTTCAGAAGAGGCTTTCTTCTGGGACAACAGCCATGCAGACCTATTTGGTGCAGTGTACAGCGTTTGATCTGAGCACAGACAGGCTGACCCCCCCATCCCTTCAACCTCTGCAGCAATTATTTCAGCACTCATACATCTATTTCCCAAAGACATCTGGATATGATGCTGAACATATGCACTCAACTTCTTTGGTTGACAATGGCGAGGCCTGTTCTGAGTGGAACTTGTCCTGTTAAACCGCTGTATGGTCCTGCTGTATGGTTTTGGTAACCGTGCTGCAGCTCTGTTTCAGGGTCTTGGCAATCTTCTTATAAACCAAACAAACATCCACAAGAAAAGTCCAAACAATAATGAAAAATGAAAATAATGTTTATTGTCTGAAAACATGTTTTAAAGTTACCTGCTTGAACTTCAAAGTTTTAAGTGATAATGATCCCAATACTGGCAGGCAATTCAGCTGTTACGCAATGCTGTCACAAAAGCACTTCCAATAGAAAATTGCCTATCCCACAGGCACGGCTTTTCACACAGGAGGAACAAACAGGTGATGATAAGACATCAGATGCAGTCAAACTGGTGCACTCTTACCCGGTCCGGGACGGATAGGTAAACACACTGGTGGTGGATGGAGGGTGTAAACCGGGGCTGTGGGCTGTCTTCGGGGTGCGCTGTGAAAAAACATGGTGCGCGCTGGTATCCACCTGATCGGGACGTCTCACCAATTTGGGCTGTGGACCGAAAACGAGGCTTGGAGGAGGTTTGTACAGGATTGGTTGTAGTCGGCCAGTAGAGACAAAGTGGGCGTACTGCTAAGATCCTATAGCTAGATCGCAGTCTCAGGATGTGTGTGTGCGGTGTGCAAGATAGTGCAGGCTGGAACAGGAAACTTTTGTTGCTACGGTCTATAGCCTTGGTCATTTTTATATAGAGCAACAATTCTTATTTTCAGATCCTTAGAGATTTCTTTGCCATGAGGTGCCATGTTGAACTTCCAGTGACCAGTATGAGAGAGTGAGAGCGATAAGACCAAATTTAACACACCTGCTCCCCATTCACACCTGAGACCTTCTAACACTAATGAGTCACATGACACGGGGAGGGAAAATGCTAATTGGGCCCAGTTTTCATATTTATTTAGGTGTGTACTCACTTTTGTTGCCAGCTGTTTAGACATTAATGGCTGTGTGTTGAGTTTTTTGAGGGGACATAACATTTACACTGTTATACAAGCTGTACACTCACTACTTTACATTGTGGCAAAGTGTAATTTCTTCAGTGTAGTCACATACAAAGATATAATAAAATATTTACAAAAATGTGAGGGGTGTACTCACTTTTGTGAGATACCGAATGTAATGAAAGCAGAAAGGTTTATGGTTTTTTTTATGTCATTAGCATGTTGATGAGGTGGGAGGAAATTACCAGGGAAAGCAAAATTAGGAACATCAAACTTCAGCTTTAAACCTTCTGCAAGTCGAAATAACAAATTAATTTAAGCAGAGTTTTGTAAACTGAAAAACAAATAAAGTACATTTCCTCCATTTAATGAACAGTGTTTTTCACCATACAGTATGCATGGTTTGACCTTTCTACAGGAAAAAAACATTCATGACTAAAAACTATATATAGCTGACTCAGGCTGGAGCAGATAAAGATTTAGGCCATTTGAATTAAAAAAGCACCATGATGTGGGAGGAATGTAGATTTCCACAGTCATGATTTTCTGCATTGCACTGGGGCCTTATAAGTTTTACTGAAATGCTTAATGACTTTAATACGACTAAAGCAGTACAATCAGTAAAAATGCAGACATTAGAGTCTAGACAGATACTATGGGCACAAAATGAATAAAAACATTCTCATTACCTGGGCTAAAAACAAAACTAATGGTAGGAACACTTTGCAGTCATTTATGTGGCTGGTTATGCTTTTATGTATCTGTCCCCTCCAACAAGACCAGAATTATGGCAGGGTAGACACATTACAGAATCTGTAAACTCCTTTGAACCTCTTCACTTGCTGCTCAAATATAGATTGTGTTATTTGTTTATACTTGTTAAATAGAGGCTTAAAGGCAAAGTTAGTTACCATGTCATTTGGGAGCATCCTTGATTTCCCTATGTCATTTATATGTATAAAGTTGTTGTAAACAATTACATAAACCCAGTGAAGTGACCAATGTGAGGTGATACACAGAGATTAAATAAATCCACCTACTTACAGTAAGTTGTACCTGTTTATCTGCCACACTCTTTCCTCTACCGCTGGTAAAGCTACTGAATTTTGGCTGAATTTCTAAGCTCCAGTAGGCAAGGATGGGGATCTGATGTTACACACTGCACAGCATAGAGCAGAGAACTGAGTGTAATTTAAGATCTGAGTGGACGGAATGGACATATCCCCTCCATCCAGTCTCATAGAGAAACATGTACATCCAAGGCTGTCAATCACCTGCTGTGTGCTGGAGTGCAGGCATGGCCATTTAATGGGAGTTTCTGTTGTCGGCATAGACTGTCAGAAGTGATTCATGCAGATAGCAGAGGAATGAGAGGGAAGACAGATATCACATAATTGATGCAAGCACACAATGTAGAAGGATATACTTTGTTCATTTAAAAGGTTTACAGACACTTGCAGGTTTCAGTAAACCTTACATAATCTGCTCTTATTTCATTCTGTTTGACAATTTAGGACACTACCCTGAGGTGCTTTCTGTACTCCCAATGGACTTCAGCTGAATAGGTTAACAATACCTCATCTCCATCAACCAGGGAGAACTGACAAGCAGAAGGAGCTTAGGAGACTCGATGGCTGGTAGCATTGAATCATGGGGGATACATTTTGGGAAATACATTTTACTATGGTAGTTAATAGACAATTGCACTACAATTCCCAATGTGAGCTGGGTATAAAGAGATAGAGAGATGTATTTTTCACAAGGGACTTTGCTGTGAGGAGACCGAGGTGTTCATATCACTGCTCCCATCTAAATATCTAAATATCATCTGGCAACAAGCCTACTGCCATGTGCTAAGGACAAGCATTGCCCCAGGCAAATCCAGAAGTGAGCTGACATCTGAACACTGAGACCCCCATTTCTGTATTGTTGGGACTGGTGAGGGGACACTGCTGCCATTAACCTGTTGCTGCTAGCAGAGACAAAGCACAGAAGTGACCATCTAACTAGCAGTATGATTTACACCATGCAGACCTTACAGGGACTGCATGTATGCACACAACTGTAAAGACTGGGCCCCAACACTAGCCAGCTGAAAAACTAGAGCTAAAGACTGCTCACTTAAATAGCTGCTTGACAAGAACTTTGCCCATTGTCTTTAGTAAAAGCTACCTCTTTAGGGAGTTTTAAACTTCATTGCTGCCATTCATATAGAGTGCATTCTAAAGTGGCTATATACTTTTTAGTTACAGAAGAGTATTACTAGACATGTGCATTAGTTTTCGTTAGAATGCATTTTCGTCCGAAAATCTGGTATTTTCGTTATCGTTTTAACAAACGAAAACCGAAAGATCGGACATAAAAAATGCTTTATTTTCGTTTTCGTTCAGATCCGACGATTTTCGATGCTTTGGCGTATTTTCGTCGTTCAATTTGACAAAGCATCGAAAATCATCGTTCTGAATACAGTGAATAGGTAGAAATTGAATGCTTTGTCGATTTTCGATGCTTTGTCGAATTGAACGACGAAAATGCTATCAGCCATCAAAATGTAGTTTAAGGGACTGAGCAAATACACCAGACATTGAAGGTGTTGAATCTTGTGTTACAAATTAAAAGCTTCCCCAATAAAATGTAAGTGAGGAACAACATAAGCTGGTTATGTTTAGAGATTTCAGTAGCTCTTAATTTGAGACAATGTCCTTCCTTTTCTTTCAACTGTATTTCTTAGCAAGCAAATTTAAAGCCCTTGTAAAGAGAGGAAGACCTAGAGGCAACTTAACGTCTTTTCTGCTAATTTTAAAATTAGTTACGCGTTTTATTTGGGCTTCTTTCTGAGAAAGTAAATGAGGCAGACCTCAAACCGAAAAATCCTCTTTGTGCTTTTACCCACATTTCGACAAGATTTTTTAGTCAACATTTAGGGGTCCAATTATAAAAAAAATCTGTCCATATTTTGTCTTAATGATTTTCTATGATTTTTAGCTGAATCTAATGGCCATAATGCATTTGTTACTGAATATCTCAGTCAGAAACATTCCAGATTGTGGCCACTAGATGGAGCTGACAATCATAGGAAATCAACATATTACGGTAAGTAAAATGTGGTTAGAATTTGTGATGGCAGGATGAATGTCTGTGACAATCATTCAACATTTGTTTTATAACTAGACCCCTTAACCACTTAAGGACCGCCTCTTGCACATATACGTCGGCAGAATGGCACGGCTGGGCACAAGCACGTACCTGTACGTCCTCTTTAAGTAAAAAAAATAAAAAAATGCTTCCTACCCCACGCTGATGAAGTCCCGCCTAGAGGCATAATCGTAACTGACGCTGATGCCGCAATGAGTGATCCGCTGCTGGATTGATCGGATGATTAAGGAGGTTCTGGTTATTATATGCTGTTTGACCTGTTTGGTCTATGCAATAAGGTGAGAGGCCATTCTTACCTTTCTCGGTGGAGGTTTCTTCTGTCTTCATCAATCACCCTTTGGATTTGGTTCCTTATATTCACTTTGGATTATCAATGCACTTATGGACATTTTTTCTTGTTGATATTTTGTGTTATTCATTTATTTTTTGCGCTGCACTATTTATATTTTTATTACTGTTGGGGTGTTTTATTTGAATTTACCTTCAGTGCTGGCTTGCATTATTGTTTATTGTGTTATGTTTAATTTCTAGCGCTGAAAAATGTACTTATTTGTCGTCCTCTTTAAGTGCCCATCCATGGGTCCGAAGCTCTGTGGGACCCGCGGACCCGATTGCCACTGGAGTCCCGTGATCAATCCCTGGAGCTGAAGAACGAGGAGAGCTTGCGCTGTCATTGATCGTGTGTTCCCTGATATAGGGAAACACAATCAATGACATCACACGTCCGGCACCGCCCCTCTATAGTTAGAAACACATATGAGGTCACACTTAACCCCTTCAGTGCCCCCTAATGGTCTTACTCCCAAACTGCAATTGTAATTTTCAATGCATTTTTTGCTGTGAAAATGACAATGGTCCCAAAAATGTGTCAAAATTGTCCGAAGCGTCCGCCATAATGTCGCAGTCATGAAAAAAAATTCTGATCGCCGCCATTAGTAGTAAAAAAATTTTTTTTATAAAAATGCAATAAAACTATCCCCTATTTTGTA
Organism: Rana kukunoris; assembly: GCA_029574335.1. NCBI lineage: Eukaryota > Metazoa > Chordata > Amphibia > Anura > Ranidae > Rana > Rana kukunoris. Next base: position 222,900,303 of record CM056052.1, read on the forward strand.
AACACTATAAATTTTGCGCAAACCAGTCGATAAACGCTTATTGCGATTTTTTTTACCAAAAATTAGTAGAAGAATACGTAAACTAAACTGAGGAAAAAAATTGTTTTTTTTATATATATTTTTGGGGGACATTTATTATAGCAAAAAGGAAAAAATATTGTTTTTTTTTCAAAATTGTCGCTCTATTTTTGTTTATAGCACATTTGTAGGAAAAAAGGACGCCAATTTTGTTTGGGAGTCACGTCACACGACTGCGCAATTGTCAGTTAAGGCGACGCAGTGCCGAATCGCAAAAACTGGCCAGGTCCTTAACCTGCATTTTGGTCTGGGTCTTAAGTGGTTAAAGTGTATGTATAGCCCAAACTTTTTAAGTTTTGTACAGCGTAGAGGAGGGTTAACACACCTGCCATTTTGGTTCCTTCCTTCTCTGTCTTTCTAGCATTTAATATATTTCTCTTCCTATCCTGCCCCAAAGATGCAACAAAAAGTTAGAGAAAATCTCCCACAATATGATGAATTCCCCTCTTGTGCCGCATACACACGATCGGACATTCCGGCAACACAACCGTGGATTTTTTTTCAGACTGAATGTTGGCTCAAACTTGTGTTGCATACACACGATCACACAAATGTTGTTGGAAATTTCGAACTTCAAGAATGCAGTGACGTAAAACATGTACGATGAGCTGAGAAAAATGAAGTTCAATAGGCAGTGTTCTTCTGCTTGATTTCGGGCATTTGTGGATTTTTGTGCGTCGGAATTGGCTACAAACAGAAGAACTTTTGTTGTCAGAAAAAATTGAGAACCAGCTCTCAAACATTTGTTGTCAGAAAGTCCGACAGCAAATGTCCGATGGAGCATACACATGGTCGGATTTTCCAACAACAAGCTTACACTAGGATAGCTTCTCCAGTAACCTCGAAAAGATAGAAGAACCATGTTCCTCTAGACTTCTTCTCTCATCTGCAAAGCCGCTGCAGTTGACCTGCAGTGGAGAAAGTAGACCGAACCTGCCTACAAGTTCCTGAGTTTTACCTAACTCCTAGCAATGGGGACATCCAGTGGCTTAAGAAGGTATTCAAATAGGTAATCTCTGTGACCTACCCTACCACAATATCCATCTGGCATTTTTAACACTGTAAGGACTTTACAGCAATGGTGGGTTGTCAGGCTCTCTGAGTTTGAATATGCCATACAATCCCAACTTGATAAAAGTCATGGTAATGCAGATGCACTGTCATCAGATTCACAGGAGTTACCCAAAGCTCAAATGGACAAAGAATAGGAAGCTGATTACATTTTACTCATATTAATGGATGCAGACCAAACTTTAGTGCAGGGTTACTGCACCACTAATGGTTTATGGAAATATTTGAAGAAATATGACTCAGAGCTGAAAAATATGTTCAAGCTTCTGTAGAGAGAGAATATGCTGGCAAAATAGAAGAGGGTCCGATTAAAATCACGTAAAAGAGCCTCATGCATACAATTTGTAAAACTGGAGTTAAAGCGGATCTCCACCCTAAAGTGAAGATCCGCTGATCGGAACCCTCCCCCTTCCGGTGTCACAATTGACACCTTTCAGGGGGGAGGGGGGTGCAGATACCCGTCTAAAGACAGGTATCTGCAACCACTTCCGGCCCGCAGTCTCGGGCAAAAGTCAGGGTTTTTGGCGACATCCCGTCGCCCCCCCCGTTGTGTGCTGGGAACTCTCGGCTCCCAGCACACAGCGGGAGCCAATCGGCGGGCGCAGCGCGACTCGCGCATGCGCCGTAGGGAACCGGGCAGTGAAGCCGCAGCGCTTCACTTCCTGGTTCCCTCACCGTGGATGGAGGGGGGAGCAGCAGGGTGACGAGCGATCGCTCTTCCTCTGCTGCGGACGCCGCTGGACTCCAGGACAGGTAAGTGTCCTAATATTAAAAGTCAGCAGCTGCAGTATTTGTTGCTGCTGGCTTTTAATATTTTTTTTTGCTGAACCATCCGCTTTAAGGAAATGGTTCTGTATTTCTTAAAACATATGGCCCACCAAGCAACTCATCCAGAAGCTTGTAGGGTGTTTCACTGACTGAATGGATAGTTTGATGGAGAGCAGTTCTAGAAACTGATATAAATATCAAAAAGGCCCTTCATTTGTACAGCACATGCACAGTTTCGGGAATGTGCCATATACTAGGAAGCATTGCAGTCAAACACACCTTTACATTTGACTGCTGAACCCTTGCCAAAGATTATCAAATGTTTACCAATGATGTGTCTATGACATATCAGTGTGCATAAAACATCTCATAAAGAATCTAACTTTAATTTGAACTTTTGACCAGACTGCTAAAAACTGACACAGTCCCTAGGACTATCTAAAGTTAACATTGTAGGTTAATGACCTAACTTTTATTCACAAGTGATGCAAGTTTTCAATACAGGACATGGAATCAAGTAGACTTTACAAACCTCATACAATCCTCAGAACAATTTCATAGTAAAAGCATTTAATCATATCAATCAATCAGTGATTTTGCTGATGTTATAATATCAAGGGAACAGTGGCAAATATTATAATCTGTATTATTATAACTGTCTTTCCTAATTCCTGGAAAGCTCTGTTCAATCCTAATTAGGTCTACCACTTTGGGTCATCAAATGCTGTCATTAGCATGTGATGTAGTAATTATTTATTATTGATTAAATATTCAATAATAAATATGAAATATTAATTTTTCATTAGTACCAGACACCGTAGAATGCGAGTCGCGTGTCTTCCTGGGTGCCAAAGGTCGGGATGGTGCAATCAACAGTCTTTTTTAAATTTGCCTTCTGACAATCAGCATATTACTTCTGGGCAACATTGCATATGGTGTGTTTCCCTTTACTGGAACGTTGTAAATGGCTGGCTATTGGGGGTAGTGACTGTATAACTCCCAGTAAATGCATAGAAGTTAATCTAACTTCCCTATGCATCATGGATGTGTAGTTTATTGTGGCGGCCATCAATTACATGCAGTGCAGTGAATTACAATCCCACTGAGCCTTAGTAGATAAGAAAGAAAACGATTGATGATGATGTAATTTTTTCTTCACTTTTTAAGTAAAGGGATCTGAGATATTTTGAGGAGACCTAAAAGGAAGCGTGAAAATGTTATTGTGCCTGTCCCGGAGATCAGCTTTAATGGGAGACACCGGTTCTGTAAAGTTCTTGGTGCAGCTGCTTTAAGCAATTGCACCTGCTAGACAGGTTCATACAGTACTTTCAAAAATATTAATATCTGAAATTGATTCATTATACAGGGCCTCTGGTGATTAACAGTAGAATAGGTCTATCATGATGCGGACTGTTTATACTTTGTGATCCCTGTGCAGTAACGCAAGTTGCATTTGCACTGCAGTAGGTCCCCATTTTGCTGCAGTTTAGTTTAGGCTTATATTATATTTATTTGGTCAACATTAGTTGCTCTTAAGCAACTAACATGAATTCCTTTTAAATGATAGTGGCATATGGAATTGGGTTAGACGTTTGCAGAAAGAAAATATGTTATGAAGCAGATGTTTTATACCAGGGATGCAGATGTTAAAAAGTGAGTGGTCCGTGTCTATACTTACTCATGTTGTGGTGTGCAGACAGGAAGACATCACAACTGTTATGACTTTGCTTATGTTTCGGTATAATTTTAAGCCACACAGATGAGAAGCAGGACTGTATTACAGTAATGGGGCCTAGAATATTTACAAGTCTAGAATAATTATGGTCCCCTGAGCATACTTACATGACTATTAAAAGACACATTATAGATAGATAGATAGATAGATAGATAGATAGATAGATAGATAGATAGATAGATAGATAGATAGATAGATACTGTATATAGATTTATTGATAGTGTCTTCTTGCTTATTTGACCTTCTGCTGTTGTTCTCTGTTGTAGTTTCTATATAGTGACTCTGTTCAGCTGTGTGGCAGTGGCCTTTTGCTGACCATTTTTTTACTTTCACAGACAGAAATGAGTAAAACCCAAATACAGCACCTGGACAAAAAATTTGGTATGTGAAACAATAAAAAAATTAGAGAGAATATATATTTTTATGCAGTTTACAAACTGCATGTCATATGAACACGTCTGTTGGGGGACACTGCATTAATGCATACAGTAAAAAAGAATAATTTTAGAGACGGTGTGTGGTGGCGAAGTATTGTTTCTAATATTTCTCCCTGCAGGTTTTTCTGAGTAGGATTGCTGCATGCTTTTCCAGAACTTTATATGGCAACTCTTTGTGTTGGTAATAACTGGTGTTATAATATCTTATCTCCTTTTTTTACTTGATCCTAATGTTTTGATATGTTCCACCTGCGTTGTGGACCCTACAGTATTCTTGATGTAATTCTTTGGCTACAATGAGTGTCCTCTTTGGGAAAACTTTCAGTAAACATATTGAAACAGAAAAGTATAATGTTATCTCGAGAACTTGGAACAATGTATCAAAATGAACCAATTTTATGAATAATTCAGAAATGCTGGTGGTACTTTAAAGTTGAACTCCAGGAATTCAGACACCTTGTAAAATGTGCTTGCTTTCTATGGGTTATGTCCAACGAGGTGCATGCCACCTAGTGGACTTGCCTATTTTATTTACATCTGACGATTTTACTGGGAATAGGTATCACTTTTATCAATATACTCCCAATGTTCTGACAGGAGAGATGCTGCTTTTTTTTAATGGGTTCACATAATACAAAGTGCTGCATAAATGGGCGAGGAGAGGCAGGTGGTGTGGCTGCAGGCAAATCTGCAGCTGTAGAAGCTGGGACCTGATGGTCCAGCATTGGCGCACGGGACATATATATCGATACCTGTACTCTTGCACTCAATAAAAATGTAAAATTGTACATTAAAGAAGATAAGTCCATGCACCTTGTTAAAGACTCCATTCACACCTGGGTGATTTGAATCAAGGGCAAAATTGCAGTGATTCTGTACGTGATTTAGAATCATGGTAAAACGTGGGATGCGCTTGTGATGCCATTATTTCTCAATGGCTCCCCAAATATGATTTGATTTTGCCATGATAGGCGTGTGTCTTCCAAAATAAGTTCCGGAAGACAGTGCATTTTAGAAAGTGAGGGAAAAGGGAATAGCCGCTCCAGGTGGGAACCCAGGTGAATATCCTCCGTTGCAGACAACTCAGGTGCAGGCAATGCACTTAGCAAAGCAGGGACAAAGATTGTCTCTGGACAGCCGCACTCTGAACAAATTGTAGCCTTTTATTAAAAGAAGGACAGCACTACAAGTTACAGAAAAATAAAATAAAACCTGAACACTGCCACGTTTCAAGCTAACCTAGCTATGACTAAGCACTAGTTTCAGTGCGAAGCGCGTCAGAATTCGGGTTTTATTTTATTTTGCTGTGACTTGTAGTGCTGTCTTTTAATAAAAGGCTACAATTTGTTCAGAGTGCGGCTGTCCAGAGACAATCTTTGTTCCTACTTCACATTTTAGAAAGTGTCTGAATTCCTTGAGTTCAGCTTTGAATCATTTTCTTTATTGCCTTTTTCCTAATATACCACCAAAACTTTCACTGTATTTTTTTAAAGCTGCAATTTATTAAATACATCTACAAGGTCATTTCAGTCATTAGGCAGGGAAAACAAAATTACTCAAAAAGCCCTCTGAAAATGTGTAACTGCATAAACGTAGCAGTGAAATTGATAGAAATTACTTTCAAAATCTGTCATTTCTAAGTTAGAAATGCTGCAATAACATAACCTCTACACAAAGACACATGCGAATAGCACATTGTTAATGGATACACTTAACTTTGTACTGCTTTCAGTAGAACATGTAAACTTTAAACTGTGGGAAAACCCTTTTTAGAAATATACCTCTGTTTGTATTACAACAATTAATGAACTCTATTAGCTCCATCTGTAGATACCATTTGTCATAAATCGCCACTTTATTCACCATTGAAGCAGCTGTGTTGTCAGAGAAGTTACTGCCAAGGTGGTGTCAGTCACTGGAGGACAGCCATAAGGCATATTGATCTTATCATTGTGAGCATAAAATTTCACCAAGTCTTTCATTCAAATCATACAAGAACTCTTCCACAAACATTATAGTTAGTATGAAAAGGAGGATGCTATGTTAACACTTGGTTGCCCATAAGTTGTGTACCAGAAGACCTCCACTTCTGCAAGCGCCCATGGTAAATACAGCCATGGATAATTCCATTTTCGTTTTTTAGAGTAAACAGATGTTTGTTGCCATCTACACTGGCCTTCCTTGTTAATCAAACTGTAACAAATTGTCGGCTTATCACTATTTGGCAATTCTCTGATCATTTAGCCTACCCTAACTGTCTATTGGTTGGATGTACTTTATTTTTTTAATCAGACTTTATTTTCCATTTTTTATAGCACAACAACATAAACACAAAAACAAAGATTAACAATGAAATCTACTCATACATATTTATACCATGGCAAAACCAACCCCCCCTAAAAAAAAAAAAAAAAAAAAAAACATTTCCTTTCCTTCCCTTCTGCCATTCGCCCATACATACCTCCTAACTCAATCCCGTATCCATGTGATCAATCCACTGTTTCCACATAGTATCAAACCTCTTAGATTAATTCCTCTTAAACCAATCAGATATAGTTGGCGGATAAGGGGAGGTCCACCTAATGCCAATTTGTCATCATGCCACAAATAGCGCTCTTACCACAGTAAACCACGTTGGTGGTTTAACGACTTCACCCCCAGAAGATTTGACCCCTTAATGACCAGGCAATTTTTGCAATACAGCATTGCATCAATTTATCTGATAATTGCGCAGTCATGCGACAATGTACAAAAACACAATTGACATCCTTTTTTTCCCACAAATAGAGCTTTCTTTTGGTGGTATGTGATCACCTCTGCGATTTTTATTTATTGCGCTATAAACAAAAAAAAGAGTGACAATTTTGAAAAAATTAATAATAATTTTTACTATAATAAATATCCCCCAATTTAATAAACAAAAACAAATGTCTTCCTCAGTTTAGGCCGATATGTATTCTACTTATTTTTGGTAAAAAAAAAGGGTATATTGATTGGTTTGCACAAAAGTTATAGGGCCAGATTCACGTACATCGGCGCATTTTTTGACTGGCGTAGCGCACCTCCTTTACGTTAGACTGCCACAATGTAGCGGCGCAATCACCGTATTCTCGATTGATTTGCGCAGAAAATAGCGCCTGTGCAACGTAATTTCAGAGGCGTAAGGTGGAGTAATTCAAATTGGGAAGGACGTGGGCGTGTTACATTGAAATGAGCCGTGACCCCATGCAAATGAAGGGCCGGCCGGCTCGCGCATGCGCACATGAAGCAGACCATGGTCAGCACCTCTGTGCGCATGCTCACAACTCGGGAGCAGTGCAATCACTGAAATTGGAAGTGGACTAGGGCAACTTAGTGAACTACGCAGACAGCATAAATAGACAGACACAAACGCACTTCCTTTGCAAAAGTACATCCCTTTGTATCCCTTCCTATACAGCAAGGTGCTTTTGTTCTGTTGTTTATAAGCGTTTGTTTGTTTGTTTGTGACGTGTCTTTGAGATATTTGGGGACTGTTTTGCAGAGTGATTTTTGTCTTTTATGTGTTTTCTTTGTTGTTATTTTGTTTAAATTATATTTTTGCTGGGCATTTTTTATTTTTGCTGGTCAATTATTATTTTTTTTGGTTCTATTTGTGTATGATTTGGGAATGTGGGGGTGACATTCCTGCGGGAAAAGGGGTGTCACCCTCATTTGTGGTGGAGAAGTGATCCCCAGGTCCGTGTGAATGGTGTATGAATGTACAGTGACATAATTGGAGCCGTGGCATGGCGTTGCTGCTCACAAGTCCTGCATTGTGGGCTTGTGCCAATCCAATGTGATGAGGATGTGGTGTGTGTGATCTAGGGACCACAGTGGTGTGCATGCATGCATTCTCATTGTGCCATGATTAATGTGTGTGTTTAACGTGCAAAGATGCCTAATGTGAGCTGGCTCCTGGCTGCTCTTCCCTCAGAAGATGGGGTAGCCTTGGTTAGGGGGGTTCCGTATAGGAGTCATGAGATGGGGTCCCAGTGCATATGCAGAGTCACCCTGAAGGGATAAGACAGGAGGATGTTAGTAGTGCATGTGCCCCTTGTGATTTCAGCATCATGGGGGGACAGTCATGCCTGCCACCCATGTCACTCACCAACCAGCCAGCTGTCCCCATACATGTTCTGTTCGAAATCTGTGGGGATGGGGCTAGGATTGTATATGTAGCTGTCATGGGTGTCATGGGTGGTGTCATGTGTTGGGCTCCTGCAGGGTTGTGGTTAATTCCAGGATGGCATGAGGGGTGAATCTGAAGATGCGAGACACCTCAGAATCACTCATGCCAAAGATGTCTATGCGTGTGTGATATATCAAGTGAAGAGTGAGGGGCTTGTATCAGATTAGATTATTATATCCATCAAGGTTTTAAAGGGCTATTGAAAGATAGTGAGACCGTGTTTGTAATTTGTATGTATGTTATGTATTGAGGTATATATGTATGTATATTTTTTGTAAAAATGTTTCTTAAAGCAAAGACATTTTTTTGAAAAAAAAAAAAAATCCTCTCCCGTGCCCTCCTCCGTGCCCTCCTCCTTCTTTGCTCATCTAAAGTCAGTAGTATAGCTATGAGCATGGATGCCACTGGCATGTTGGCATACAGATTGTTGTGCAACACGTGTGACTGCTCAGCTCCTCACTAACAGTGACATGTAGACGAATTGTCTAATTTTATACCACCTTTTATATGGTCTAATTTTAGACAGGCCGTGCAGCTGTTGCGCACAGCGCATAGCCTGCGCTGCACCAACGTTCTTTTGTGGATCCCCATAACTCCCTCATTAGCATATTTGAATAGCAAATCAATGGTGTGTCTAGCGCAGTTTTACGCGGACGAATGCACCTGTCTATCGGAATTACGCCGGACAAAAAAAAGTAGATTTCTTGCGTATCTCGTTTTGGGGATGCGGCGCATCTAAACGCATGCGCAAATTTAGACTTACACCGCGCATCTCCTGTTACGCCGGCGTAATCGCTCTGTGAATCTGGCCCATAGTGTCTACAAAATAGGGAATAGATTAATAGCATTTTTATTATAATTTTGTTTTTACTAGTAATGGTAGTGATCTGTGATTTTTATTGGGACTGCGACATTCCGATGGAAAGATCGGACACTTTTGACACTTTTTTGGGACCATTGACATTTATACAGCGATTATAGCTAAAAATAGCTACTGATTACTGTATAAATGTCACTGGCAGGGAAAAGGCTAACACTAGGGGGCGATCAAGGGGTTAACTATGTTCCCTAGATGTGTTCTTACTGTGGGGGGAATGTGACTGACTAGAGACGGAGACAGATCATTGTAGGAACACAATCTGTCTCCTCTCTCCTGACAGAACTGTGTCACGAGTGATTGCCGGTGCACGCGCATCGGCTCCGGGGACACGCTGCGGGCATGCAGCTATGACAGCTCCCCCAAGGGAGCCAACCTGCCGCAGTTTAACAGTTTAACTGCGGTGGCTGGTCGGGAAGGGGTTAAGGAAGGGGTTAAGGACTGAGATATCAAGATAGCCCAGTAGACACATTAGAGGATCCAGTGAGATATTCAGATCTAAAATCCCATGTGTACCAACAACCTCTGCCCAATATCTCTGGAGTTTCAGGCATCGCCATAATAGATGTATCAGTGACACCGGATTTCCACATCTGGAGCAAGCCAGTTGTTAAACCAATGCAGTTTATAAAATTGTGTTAATCTAAATGAGGATGAAAGAGAAAGGGGAAGAACCCAAAGAATCCTAACCCAGACATGGTCAGGGATAGGATAGGACCAAGGTCGCGCTCCCATTTTTATCTAGCTGGACAATGAAAGTTTTTAGAAGTATCCTGTAATAAAGACTTAAATGTAACGGATATTAGGCCTTTAGTTACACTTGCCTGAACCACTCATTCCAGGACTGCGACTGGGGAAAACAACACAGCGAAAGAAGAGAATTTGGCATAGAAACCATGGGCCAGATTCAGAAAGAGTTATGCCGGCGTATCAGTGATACGCCGGGATAACTCACACTTTGCGCCGGCTTATCATTGAAGATCTGACAGGCGTAATTGTATTACACCGTCGGATCTTAAATGTGTTTTTAAAATGGCCGCCGGGGGGCGTTCCCGCTGATTTACGCCGAGAATATGTAAATCAGTGAGATACGCCAATTCACAAACGTACGCTGGCCCAACGCAGTCACTTTACACCGTTTACGTAAGGGTTTTCCCGGCGTAAAGATAAAGCTGCCCATAGCAGGAACATCCTATTTTAAGTATGGACGTCGCGACCACGGGAAATTTGAAAATGTTTACGTCGTTTGCATAACTCGTCCGTGAATGGGGATTTACGTCAATTACGTTCACGTCCAAAACATCGTCATAATTTGGAGCATGCGCACTGGGATTTTACAATGGTTGACGCATGTGCAGTACGTTTGGCACGTGGACGTGCCTAATTTAAATAGACGACGCCCCCTACCCGCCGAATTTGAATTAGGCCGCCCAGTTTACGCTACGCCGCTGCAAGTTTACACACAAGTGCTTTCTGAATACAGCACTTGCAAGTAAAGTTTCGGCGGTGTAACGTAAATAAGAAAAGTTACGCCGCCGCAGCTTTGCGCGCAGCCTTTCTGAATATGCCACAGCTGCAAAAATTGTCATATATATATATATATATATATATATATATATATATATATATATACACACATTTTAAATAATAATAAAAAAAAAAATTAGTATATTTGTATTTGGAAAAAGAATTGTATTTGGCATAGACAGGTAACTATTCTATTTGTAACTTTGTCTTTGGCCTCATGCACACTGGACTTTTTTGATGTTTTTACAGCAGCTGTTTTTGCCTGTAGATGTTTTTTTCTACAGTCATTAAACTCTCCATCATGTTAGCGTATGTGTCCATGCACACATAGGCTGTTATCAGCAGTTTTGGGCAGTGGCGTCTTTGAGCAGTAAAAAAATAAAAAAAATAGTGGGTTCTGAGAGACTTTTTCAGCTGTACAAACACTCTAACGCTGATAAACGATGATAAACGTTGATTAACGCTCAAAAGCGTTCTTGGATGTTTTTGATCCATTTAAAAAAAAAATGTTAGAAAATGCTAACACGGAAAAACGCTAATAAATGCTAATAAACGCTATTCCAAACACATTGAAAATCGTTGAAAAACTCACTGCAAAGCTACTGGCATTTTTATAATGTTATTTTAACGTCCAGTGTGCATGAGGCCTTAGGCGGCGTACCCACGTACGAGAACCTCGACGGGCGGAACACATCGTTCCACCCGTCGAGGCTCTCGGCCGGCCGTCGAAATCGGCGACCCGCCTGTCGCGAATGGCAACCAGCCATTCATCCAGGCGGGCCGTCGAGCAAATAGGGAGCCTGCTCTCTATTCGCTCGACGGGATTCCCGACGGGCGGGGCTCGCCGAGAGCGTACACACGGCCGAGGTTCTCGGCAGAATGCGACTCCCAGCGAGGTTCTCGCTGGTTTCTGCCGAGAACCTCGGCCGTGTGTACGCCGCCTTAAAGAGTCCCTGTCACCAGACCAATCATTTCAACAACAATGTCTATGTGCATTTAACATATTTTTGGCTTGGGTTTTACCTATAAAAGCCTTTCTTGTGTACAAACCCAAAATCATTGAGACTGCTGCCTGACATCAACATCTTTAATGTTAGCAGGCCCAGAAACCCAGAGTTTCAAGTGAAACACTATAGTATTCCCCATCCCTCCTCCCCAGCAGGAGAGAAGAGAAAAGGCCTATTACATTGGATTGGATTGGATTGGAATAAATACTTATAGAGCGCCGAATGCAAGTTGTGAAACTGGCGTCTAAGCACTTACCAACAAGCTGGGGGTATCCAGTTCCCAGGAGCAAAAAGAAGAAACTCGGACATCTAAGTAAAAGAGGGGAACAGACAAGAAAAACAAAAAATAAAAGAAATATAAAAAGAAGGGGGGGGGGTGTCAGGGCACGTAAAGTCTATCCCTACTCCCTGACCATGGACAGCAGCCTAGGATTAAGGCAGCGTCCTGCTGAGGGCTTGGAAGGCCAGGTCTCTATCTATAGGCTTGTGAAAAAATAAATGTTTTCAAGCCCTTACGAAAGGCCATCAAGGAGGTGGATGCTCGGAGCTGATGAGGGAGCTGGTTCCAAAGAAAATTCCCCAGTGTTTGGAGCCGGCGGCCACCTTTTGAAGCTGATCGTCTAGATTTAATAATCGCTAACAGGGCGTCAGTCGAACAAAGCTCTCTGGGTGGACAGTAATGTTGTGTCATATTTGATAAGTACATCGGACCTAGTTGCCAATAGGCCCGGAACACCAGACAGAGTGCCTTGAACTCAACCGGTTTTACTATCGGGAGCCAGTGTAAATTCTTAAGTACTGGGGGAGCCCTAGGAATAAAATGTTAGAACAATCTAACCTAGAGTGGATAAGTCCATGAACTAAGATCATACGGTTGTGCTGAGTGAAGAGATTCTTAATTTTCCGTAATAATTGCAGATGATAGTTGGCAGATTTTATGCAATACCAGGAGGTAGAAGGAATCAACACTTTTTTTGAGTGTCACCTCCCTAGCAAGTTCAAAGACATATTGCAAGTCTACTGAAAGTCATTTATGAAAAGGAAAAATGGGAAGCTATTACTAAAATACCAAAAATTTCTGTTATATTACCTGGTCGGTAATAAGCTTGAAATTTTTCTGTGGATTTATCCTTGGCCTTGTTTATATCTATTTGCCCTCCAATGCTGCTTACTAAAATTGCCAGTCATAGGTGGGGGTAGGGATAAAGGTTTTGCATGAATAAATAAAAGCTGATCAATTTAATCACCTGCCAGCATTAAGTGGTTTGTCTTATCCATGTAAACTGATACATTCTGCTAGAGCAGTGTTTCTCAAGTCCTCAAGGTGCCCCAACAGGTCATGTTTTCAGGATTTCCCTCAGATGAAACAGCTCTGGTAATTACTAAGGCAGTGAAACTGATCAAATCACCTGTGCAAAATATTGGAATGCCTGAACTAATGACCTGTTGGGGCGCCTTGAGGACTGGAGTTGAGAAACACTGTGCTAGAGAGCTTGTGCTGTGAAAAACATCAGATTTAGGCCCCTTTTGCACTAGTGGACGAATCTGGTCACCTGAAAAACTGATTACGTTTTTCAGGCGGACCCGGTCATATCCTCCAGTCTCCTCTTTGGAGCAGTGGGTGTCAACGAACATGTGTCCGTTAACACCCGCCAACATCCAATCCTATCCGCTATTAACAGGACCGCCTCCTGCAGATTTACAGAATGAATCAACGTATATATACGCCCATCCGCGCGCGCCCACGGGGTCCGAAGAGGAACCGCGGGATTTCGCCGCTGCAGTGCGGCGATCCGTCCCTGGAGCGGAAGAACGGGGAGAGCCGTGTGTACACACGGCTTCCCCGTGCTTCTCTGTGGCCGGAGCATCGATCGCGTCATCCCTGTAATAGGGGGACGCGATCGATGACGTCACACCTACAGCCACACCCCCCTACAGTAGTAAACACAACACATTAGGTACACATTCCCTACAGCGCCACCTGAATGGTTAACTCCCAAACTGCAACTGTCATTTCCACAGTAAACAATGCAATTTAAATGCATTTTTTGCTGTGAAAATGACAATTGTCCCAAAAATGTGTAAAAATTGTCCGAAGTGTCCGCCATATTGTCGCAGTCACCGCTGATCACCGCTACCCGTAGTAAAAAAAAAAAAAATTAATAAAAATGCAATAAAACTATCCCTTATTTTGTAAACGCTATAAATTTTGCGAAAACCAACCGATAAACGCTTATTGCGATTTGGGGCACCAAAAATATGTAGAAGAATACGTATCGGCCTAAACTGAGGAAACCTAAAAATGTTTTTTTATATATTTTTGGGGGATATTTATTATAGCAAAAAGTAAAAAATATTGCAAAAATTGTCGCTCTATTTTTGTTTATAGCGCAAAAAATAAAAACCGCAGAGGTGATCAAATACCACCAAAAGAAAGCTCTGGCTTTTGTGGGAAAAAAAGGACGCAAATTTTGTTTGGGAGCCACGTCGCACGACCGCGCAATTGTCTGTTAAAGCGACGCAGTGCCGAATCGCAAAAACCCCTTGGGTCATTTGCCAGCGTATTGGTCCGGGTCTTAAGTGGTTAACAGACGGACAGGAATCCGTGCCCATCCGCCTGTCAGTTTACATCAAACTGCCCATAGAGGAGAGCAGACTGTGTCTGCGTTTGCTTTGCATGAGTGGAAGGGGCCTTACTGTCTGGATTACCAGATAAAGTAGAAGAAAGAAAACCTAAAAATGCAAACTTATACAGCTATCGCAGCTAAGAATTGGTAAGCTGCAACATAATAAATGTTTGCTTTTGCTCAGGGGAGAACTCTGGCACTTCAGGGCCCCACCTCTGTGCCACCCGGCTGAACTGCACCCCGTGCACCCGCCTAGGATTTGCCCTGGATTTTATATTTCTGTAAAAATGATATAAAAAATTATAACTGATGATTTGGGGCACCAGAGGGACTGAATTGTAAAAAGGAAATTAAAGTGAAGAAACCTAAAAACTTTCTTTCTACTCCAGGTTTATTTTATTTTAAGCATCACAAATCTCCTTTAATTCAGACTTTATTTAAAAAATGGTTTTACTGTTAGAATTTGAAAAATGTTAATTGAAAGTTGTTTTCACTTTATCAGAATAATTTTAAAAAGTGTATTTTTCTATATATTGTCACTATACCCATAAATCTTATCAATTTGCTACATTTTATACTGTGATAATTTCTTCTTCATTTATTTCTGTCTGTCGTCAACACAAACCAGTAGGGGATATAGATTTAAAAAAGATCTATGACATACAAAAAAAAGTCTAAATACAATATGCACCATCTGTGTACAATGCAAGATGCCTTGTGAAGGCTGAATGCACACAGGTGTTTGCTGCATACTGCCATTCCTGCTGAACGAGGATGCATCTGTTGTGATTTGTTGGTACTCACTGCAGCTTATCTTGACATGAAACAAAGGATAACTGACCCATGCATTTGATTACAAAACATGCTAAAAACCTGATGGAGTATAAAAAAAAATCTGTTTTATCTGTGGTTCAAGTTGTTGTCTATTAAACCAATGGCCAGTATGAATGGTGATATCAAGGAAATTATAATGATCTTCCTCCATAAAGGCAATGGGCTTTGTGACCGGGACTTTCAATTTTAAAGATTTTGTGGTTTGTTTATTTTATTTTTTTTGTTTAAAAAAAAAAGAAGCAAAATAGAATAGGGGTAGCATGGCACAATCCAAGTGCAAGTACAAGTTATCAAGAGAGACACAGGACACCAATACCAATTAATGTAGAGGGTATACTTTAAAGAAGACTCCAGATATGGACGTTGTAAATATAATTACATTGGTCCAGTTTCAACTAATGTAAATACTGTATATACTTGAGTATAAGCCAAGTTTTTCAGCACTTTTTTGTGCTGAAAATGCCCCCCTCTGACCTTTTTGTGCCTGATCTCCCGGAGTTTGGGGACCCGGTACTGGCCAAACTTGGCACACATGTAGCCCCACTCTTTCTCTACAAGTGTGCAAAGTTTGTTGTCCGGGGGACCTATGAGCAGGGAGAATCGATTTTTCAAAGCCGGGCAACCCTTTCATAGACTATGTTAAATGGTAATTTGTCCAGTGACTTTGGGGACCTGGTACCGGTCCGATCGTAGGTCCCCTGGACTCCCATGTTAAACTTCAGTCTAGTCATGGACACAGTGAGGCATGGCCACAGTGAGGCATGGGCACAGTGAGGCATGGCCATAGTGAGGCATGGGCACAGTGAGGCATGGACACAGTGAGGCATGGACACAATGAGGCATGGGCACAGTGAGACATGGACACATCGAAGGCAAAGTGAGGCACAGTGAGGCACAGTGAATGAATGAATGAATGAAAAACTTATATAGCGCGGCACATGCGAACTAAATCGCCTCTGGGCGCTTGTTGTTCCTGTCTCCTTTGGAATCAAAAGAGATGAGTCTTGATCTTTCTCCTGAATGCTAGGTGGTTCTCCTCCAACCGAATGCTGGTTGGTAAAGCGTTCCATAGTCTGGGAGGACCGCGAATCTTCTATCTCCTTTGGACTAGCTGGCTTTCGGTATCTGGAGTAGATTTTGGTTGGTGGATCGCAAGATGCGATTGGGATTATGAACCACAGTGAACCACAGTGAGGCATGCAGATGGACAGCCTAGGCTTATACTCGAGTCAATACGTTTTCCCATTTTTTTGTGGTAAAATTAGGTGCCTCGGTTCATATTCTGGTCAGCCTATACTCGAGTATATATGGTATAGTATTTCTATACGTAGCGAATGCCCCTGGAAGCTGAAAATCAGTAGGCACTGGTACTCCAATGATCCCTGTTTGGTTCTGGGTCCCTTGCTAAGCAGTTGGCCTGCTGCATTGTGAACACAGGAGGTAATTTGCTCAGCATGGGCGCCATTCAGAGGGCTTTGCATTTTCTGAATTAATCTAAAGTGTTCATGTTTAAGGAATCAGGGAATTTGGTAATGACCTCTATAAGTCACCAGAAGAGCCAAATAGATGTATGGTGATGACATACTTATCACACCAGGATTGAAATTCTATGGGATTGTCCAAAGCAGACTGCTAATTTGGGGTTCCCAGCAAAGTGGAGAGAGGTACTGTAGGTGGGTGGAGATTAAAGAGCTAGAACATTTAATGTGAATTCCATACAAGGTATGGTGTAAAATAGGGCTGAGGAAGGGAAGAACAATATGGTGGGTGGTTAGAAGGAAGAGAAATGACAGTGACTGAGGAGGAGTTTGAAACTTCTAGCAATACTCACCAAGATAAGTATGAAAATTTGTGTACATAAATGAGTACTTGCTCAGGAGGGTGAAAGGGGAACTTATGATGTTTGCTAATTTATTCTGTTCATATTCCACATATTTGAAATTGCCCAATACCAAGAATTTCTGTCCATTTTTTTGAGATTATGGAGCAGTTGAAGAAAGCTGTCCCACCATGACATGCCTGATGACGACTGTAGAAGCTTATGCTCTGTTTGTGTGTGGTGCAATCAGGGGCGGACTGACCATTGAGGAACTCGGGCACTGCCCGAGGGCCCCATGCCACTAGTAGGGTTGTCAGGCTCATTAAAACCAGTATGTAAAAATCTGTGTTTTTTTTTACATCTGTTCCTGTTATGTCCAAAACCTACATGCTTTTGATGTGAAAATCACAAGATTTTAGCTGCCCCGCCTCTGTAACCTGGCTTGGTGGCCATCTGTAATAATCTTCTATTGTTCAGTAATAAGTATGTATGGTATAATAGTTATTAATTTTTATTTCAGTGTGTCATCTGCTAAAAATCTAGTTCATATCAGAACTATGTTAGTAAGACATATACTTTTAGTACAGTACAGTATATGGTTGTTGATGCTTACTCATTTTGAGCTAACCAAATAATTTCTGGATAACTTTTTGAGTACACACAGGAACAATACTCACAGGATCTGAAAACAGCTGCAGGTTTATGGAACTAAAATGTGTACATGATTCACCATATGTTACTAAATTAAAATGTAATATGTGCACTAACAGAAGCACTGGCCAGCATGGAAGGGTGAATGTAAAAATACTGGAACTGAAATCGAGGACATTCATTTATAAAACTGAAGAAAAGAAAAGAAAAGTAGAAAACATTCAATCATGTGAAGGAGAAATAAAAAATATGTCTGTTTTATACTCAGTGCAATTTACCATTAGTTATAAATATATTGTGTGTGTGTGTGTGAGTTAAGCCACGTACACACGGCAGAGAACCTCGACGGGCAGAACACATCGTTCTGCCCGTCAAGGTTCTCTGCCGGCCGTCAGATTCGGCGACCAGCCCGTCGGGAATGGCAATCAGCCATTCATCCAGGCGGGCCGTCGAGCAAATAGAGAACATGCTCTCTATTTCTGCTCGACGGCATTCCCGACGGGATGCTCGCCGAGAGCGTACACACGGCCGAGGTTCTCGCTGGAATGCAGCTTCCAGCGAGGTTCTCGCTGGTTTCTAGCGAGAACCTCGGCCGTGTGTACGCTCTCGGCGAGCATCCCGTCGGGAATGCCGTCGAGCAGAAATAGAGAGCATGTTCTCTATTTGCTCGACGGCCCGCCTGGATGAATGGCTGGTTGCCATTCCCGACGGGCGGGTCGCCGAATCTGACGGCCGGCAGAGAACCTCGACGGGCGGAACGATGTGTTCTGCCCGTCGAGGTTCTCTGCCGTGTGTACGCGGCTTAAGACATTTATCTTTTCAGTAATACTATTATCCTCATAAGAAAAATCCAGTGTCTCCACTTGCTATGGAACACCCACATACTTTGGAGTTTCTGCAAAGCCATTATTAAGCTCCTTAAGCAGTCCTTAGAAAAAGATAAGAACATGTCAGAACTTACAATATATGATGCCAGTCTTATTTATAAAAAATCACTTTAATACATAGATGCTACTAGGGCCATATATATTGGTGAAAACAGAAGACAGAAAATGGAGGCACCTGTAAATATTATCAGAACTCTTGTTACTACTTGTTGAAAGCCAATTTCCAGGAGGTAAAATAAAAACATTTCTACTTTACCCCTCCCAGCGATTCTCTTCTTTTTTTTTTTAAACCCTCTCATTTATATTTACTGGTTTCTGCCATCACACATTGTCTATTTGAGAAATGTAGATCACTGATGCTATTCTGCAGTCCAGGCTCCTCCTCACAATATCACCTTGCTGTTGTAGTCTTCGGGTCTCTAGGAGCACCCTGCTGATGGACTGCCAATAGGAAGTGTCCATGCAGTGTGGACATGCGAAGATGAAACCTCCCACCCCACACTCTAGAATATTGAAGATTTGGGACATGGTGAGTATTTGGGCCACTTATGTGGTAGTATGAGTAATATTTAGGGGGGAGGGTTTGTCCAGAGATCAGTTTAAAACGCCTGTATTAGAATTTCTTGGAAGTTATGTTCCATACAAATAAAAAGTGAACCCTTGGCGACCATGTTAAAATAAACTGGCACTCATCACAAACAGCAGAAATCTTTAGATGCCTGTACACCACTACACTGTATAACTTTTATTGTTCAATTTTTTTTATATAAAATTTATGTCTGAACTGTTTTGTGTAATATCAACATTTTTAACTATAACCTCATATTTCCATAACATGAAGTATAATCACAATATTGCAATGAAAAGATTTTTTGTCTGACAAGCACTACATTTCATACATCCCATATAGAACACACCTCTAGCTCCTGAGAAATAACATTTTTTGAAACTCATTGGGCCATTCTATTGCAAGACTGTACAAAGCTGTTTTTTTGCAATATTGTGATTATATGCAATGGGAATATGAGGTTTTACTTGAAAATGTTAATATGACACAAGACAGGTTAGTTATAACTTTTATAAAAATCTTAAAGGGGTTGTAAAGGCAATTTTTTTTTTTCAAATTAAGCATCCTTTACCTGCAGACATTCCTCTTTTCAATTCCTCATTGTTCGCTTTTGCTCAGAAGTTGGTCTATTTCTTCTCTGTTCTGTTCAATTCCTGCTTGTCCGATTGTTACTCACCACTGTGAAGGGAGGCTTTACTGCGGTGGTCAGTGACGTGCTCGCCCCCTCCTGGGAACTACATCTGTGCGGCAGGATGCTCTTTACGTGTGAGGCCACGTACACACGAGGAGCCCAGATTCATGTCCGATCGTGTGTACGGCCTAGAGCAGTGTTTTCCAACTCCAGTCCTCAAGGCACACCAACAGGTCATGTTTTCAGGCTTTCCATTATTTTGCACAGGTGATTTGATCAGTTTCACTACCTTAGTAATCACCACAGCCATTTCATCTGAGGGAAATCCTGAAAACTTGACCTGTTGGTGTGCCTTGAGGACTGGAGTTGAAAAACACTGGCCTAGAGGACAGGTTTCCAGCGGACAAAAGTTTCTAAGCATGCTTAGAAACTTGTCCGCTGGAAACCTGTCCGTCGGGCATGTCCGATGGTTAGTACGACCAACCATCGGACCGAAATCCCGCGCATGCGTCGAATTGATTCAACGCATGCGTGGGAGCATTGAACTTCCTTGTTTGAGGACGTCGGTGTCTTCTACGTCACCGCGTTCTCTGTCCGCGGGGATTTTGGTCTGATGGTGTGTACACACATCAGAATATCCCTGGAGACATGTCCGATGAAAACGGTCCGTCGGACCTGTCTCATCGGACATGTCTCCTCGTGTGTACGCGGCCTTAGAGACTTCAAGGATGTGTGGCCTCTTGAAGGAGGAGTACAGTGTGTGCTATATGTTGCTTTTACCTGCTCCATTTCCTGAGCATCTGGATTTTATTTCCTTGACGCAATGCTAAGGTTGTTTCATAAGTGAAATGGGTATGTGTGGTGTGAATTACGTCAGAGAGAGTGGGGGGGTCAGGATCCCTCCATTTCCTAGCAATACTAAGGCGTGCGGCTAAGAGAACATGGATTATGATCATCCTCGACGGGTTGGGGAAACAGTCTACATTTAAAGAGAGCAGTGCCAAGGACGGCGAAACACTGAATGCCAAAAGATAGTAAGGTTAGGGCAATCCCGGAAAGTATGTAGGAGGTCACCTTTTTTACCACATTTCCTCCAACATGTGTTCTCCAGTGAGGTGTTAAATTTGGACATTCTGTCTGGGGTTAATACCAATGATAGGTTAGCCTAAATGCAAGTTCCCACAGAGTGGAACAGCATGTAGCTTTATAAGTGGAGTGACAGGCCTTTTCCCATTGATCTAACGGGAATGCTTGTCCTAGGTCCCTTTCCCACCTAGATAGGGCGGTGGAGCTAGTGAATGTAGCTTTGGAGCCAAGTAAAGTATAAAACATTGATATTCCCTTTGTGTGAGTCTTAGGAGATCTGTAAAAAATCCAGGCTTTCTGTGGTATTGTACAGGCCCTCGGTGTAAGTGATAAAAGGCAATGTCGGGTCCTTAGATATAGGAATAAGTCAGAGTTTGGGAGTTGGTACTGTGTTTGGAGGTCTGCGAAAGTTTTGATGGTGTCACCATCCGTCAGATTGGATATGTGAGTTAGCCCTTTGGCTTTCCAACTGGTATAAGAGGTGGAAATCATCATAAGTTGCATGGTCTCTACAGGAATGGGGAGTGTGGATTGGATGTCGTGAGTCAGGGTCATCTGTGTGAAATGGGTCCAAACTTTGAGAGTATCTAGTATAGTTGGGGACATGAGAGGGGGGGCCTTAGCACCCATTGAGCTGGCGAACAGCCATGCGGAGAGGTTATTGTGTGGAACTAAGGATTTTTCTATGTTGCCCCAGATCGTGAGAGGAGGGCTGGGCAGGAACCATTCTCTAGCTTGCGTAAGGATGGAAGCCATGTAGTAGTCTCGGAAGTTGACATACCCCAGGCCCCCCGGCTAGGCGGTGTTTCACCAGTTGAGTGTGACTACATCTGGCTTTTTTGCCCTTCCAGATATAATGTGATAGGATCGATTGTAGTGATGCAAAGTACCTAAGGGGTATAGGGATAGGGATAGTCCGAAAGAGGTATAGTATTTGGGGAAGATGGAACATTTTAAATGCCGCTAGGCGGCCTACCCACGAGAACTCAAAGGACGCCAACCTGGTGAGATCTGCTTGCAATTTAGTGCGAATCGGTAGATAGTTGCGAGAAAATATGTTATGCTGTTCTCTGCCCAGACATACGGGAATTCACATTTAATCTGGCTACTAGTGGGTTCGTCTAAGCCCAGGTCAAGAATGTATGACTTTGTCTCATTGGCTTTGTAAAAGGAGACATCTCCGAACCAGGTAAGCGTCCTCTGCACCTCAGGGAGGGAGCGGACCAGGTCAGTGATCATGAGTAGTGATGAGCGGAATACGCCATATTCGATTTCGCGATATTTCGCGAATATTTCGAAGAATATTCGCGAATATTTCGAAGAATATTCGCGAATATTTCGAAGAATATTCGCAAATATTTCGAAGAATATTCGCAAATATTTCGAAGAATATTCGCAAATATTTCGAAGAATATTCGCAAATATTTCGAAGAATATTCGCAAATATTTCGAAGAATATTCGCGAATATTCGTTAATATCGAATATTCGTGATATATTATAAAAAAAAAAAAATTTGCAAATTTTCGCCAATGCGAATTTTCGCCAATGCGAATTTTCGCCAATGTGAAATTTCGATAATGCAAAATTTCGCTAATGCGAAATTTAGCGATTTTTTTTTTTTTTTTTATAAAATATCACGAATATTCAATATTTACGAATATTCGCTATATTTTATAAAAAAATAAAATAGCGAAATTTCGCATATTGCGAAATTTCGCTATTTTTTTTTGGATAAAATATCACGAATATTCGATATTTACGAATATTCGCTATATTTTATAAAAAAAAAAAAATTGCGAAATTTCGCTATTGCGAAATTTCGCGAATGCGAAATTTATTGCGAAATTTGAAAAATATGAATATTCGAAATATCGAATATTCGCCGCGATATTCGAGTTATTCGCGAATACTCGAATATGCAATATTCGTAGCGAATATTCGCAATGCGAATATTCGTGAGCAACACTAATCATGAGGATCACGTCATCAGCGAATAGGCTAATTTTGTGGTCCACGTCCGCTATGTGTATACCAGAGATGTTGACATTGGATCTTATGTTTTCTGCTAGGGGTTCCATAACAAGATTAAATATTAAGGGTGACAGCGGACAACCCTGTCTCGTGCCATTGGAGATCGGAAAGGGAGTAGAAAGGGTATCCGCTGAGAGCACACGAGCTGAGGGGTTGGAGTACAGTGCCATGATGGCAGCATGGATATTGCCAGTGAGGCCAAATTTAGTCAGCACTGCTGAGATATACCCCCAATGGACCCTGTCAAAGTTCTTCTCTGCATCAAGGGATAGAAGCAGAGAAGGCACTTTGGTGGTCTCAACGTGGTGTAAGACATTAATCATTCGCCTGGTAGCGGCTGAGGCTTGACGCCCCTTGGTGAAGCCCGATTGATCTTGAGATATGAGAGAGGGTAAAATGTTTTCTAGCCTATTGGCTATGAGCTTGGCATAGATTTTCAAATCCGTGTTCAATAAAGAGATGGGGGCGGAAATTTTTTGGGGAGACCGGTTCCTTGCCCGGTTTAGGTAGGGTCACCACCGCGGCGGCAAGCATTTCGGCGGGGAAGGAGGCGGAGCTAGCAGCTGGGTTGGAAGTTTGGCACAAGGTGGGGACTAAGATGTGTTGAAATTGTTTGTAGTATTCCCCAGTGAAGCCGCCAGGGCCCGGGGATTTGGAGGAGGAGAGGTGATTGATTACATTAAGAATTTCGGCAGGCGTAAAGGGGTCATTTAACTGAGAGAGTTGCGTGGGTGTTATAGATGGGAGCTCAACACTATCCAGGAACCATTTGATCGTGGCGGGGTCGGGTTGGGTGGTGGAGGAGTCATTCTTGAGATTGTACAGGTCCTCATAATACTTACTGAATGCATCTGCTATTGATTGGGGCTTAAGGAGTTTTTCGTTGGTGTGTGGATGGTATAAGTAGGGAATTTTTGTTTTGTTTCTGTGCCCCTTGATTCGAAGAGACATAGCTTTACCAGCCTTGATCCCTGTCGAATAGGAGGCGGCTCTGAGTAACCTGTATGACTTCTCGTGCTTTTCAAGAAGAAGAGCGCGCAATTCATGTCTTAGAGTGAAAATTTTAGATTGTAGGGATGGAGAAGGGCTAGTCTTATTAAGTGTTTCTGCGGAGTGAGTTCATCTAGGCGACGAGTTCTGCATTTTTTTGCTCTAGCCCCCATTTGAAGGAAAACCCCTCTGATGACTGCTTTGTGGGCATTCCACGCCACCAGCGGGTCAGACACAGATGTTTGGTTAATTGAGAAGTATTCTTCTAAATGTTGTTTGATAGGTGTAGAGTAGCAGGGGGTGTTGAGGAGATAATTATTGACTCTCCATATGTAGGGAGTGGAATGGGCGGAATCATCTGATATGGTGATACTAACAGTAGTGATGAGCGGAATACGCCATATTCGATTTCGCGATATTTTTTATTTTTTTGATAAAATATCACAAATATTCGATATTTACGAATATTCGCTATGTTTTATAAAAAAAAATAGCGAAATTTTGCATATGCGAAAGCGAAAATGATTGCGAAATTTCGCTATTTTTTTTTTTGGATAAAATATCACGAATATTCGATATTTACGAATATTCGCTATATTTTATAAAAAAAAAATTGCAAAATTTCGGTAATGCGAAATTTCGCTAATGCGAAATTTCGCTAGTGCAAATGCGAAATTGATTGTGAAATTGATTGCGAAATTTGAAAAAATACGAATATTCGAAATAGCGAATATTCGCCGCGATATTCGAGTTATTCGCGAATACTCGAATATGCAATATTCATATCGAATATTCGAAATGTGAATATTCGTGAGCAACACTAACTAACAGGGGCGTGGTCTGACCAGGTGGTGGCGTGAATGTCAGATCCCAAAATTTTGTTTAACACCCAGTTGTCAGCTAGAAACAAGTCAATTCGTGAGTAAGTGTTGTGACGCGGCGAGAGGAATGTGAAGTCCCTCTCGCTCGCATGACAACACCGCCACAAGTCATACATATCATTGGAGGAAATGAAGGAATCGAGAGTAGAAGTACGGCGTTGGGGACCCGCCGTGGAGTCCATTGTAGTATTAGGGACCATATTAAAATCCCCACAGATGAGCAAATGTCCCTGCTGGAATTTACGAACAGCCTTCATCGTCCTTCTAAGGAAGGTCATCTGACCCTGGTTCGGTACATATAGGGAGACCAGAGTGTAAGGTACCCTGTTGATAATACAGTTCAAAAAAATGTATCGTCCTTCCGGATCTGTGGCACATTGCTGTAATTGGAAATGGACAGAGTCTCTGATGGCAATCATTACCCCTCGCTGTTTCTTGGAGAAGGAGGCTTGGAAAACATGTGGGAATTGTCTATGGCTACATATGGGGGAGGCCTTTAGTGCAAAATGGGTCTCTTGGACGCACAGGATATCACAATTATGGGACAGTGCCGACTTCCATAGGGATGCTCTCTTCACTGGGTGGTTTAGCCCTTTGGCATTGAGGGAGAGGATTTTGATCCCCATGTCTTGTGGGGGAATGGGAGTCAGACAGGCAAGCATACACACAGTTGCAGGCGGTGTCAACTCAGATCCGAGGCAAATGGATGAGGCGTCTGGTAGTTCAGGCAGTAAGGCAGTAACTCTATGCTAGATAGTAGGAGACAAGAGCAGAGGTGAATACCCACAATTTAACAGAACCGGCAGTTTGTGTCGCTAGTGCAGATGGGAGATACAGGGGCTGTAGTTGTGGGTGAACTGTGCACAAAAATCAGAACAAACAAAAAACGAGAAAAAATACCAAAAAAAAAAGGAAAAAAATGCTGGAGAAAACAAAAAAGAGACTAGATTATAGTATAATATAAAAAGGACAACGAGCAACACCCTCCCGGAGGGATTACCATGTATGTCAGCAACAGGTAGCTCTTACTGAGCTGCTGACCAAAAGAAGGGGAAAGTTTGGTGAGCAGGATAGAATCGCATTACCAGACCGGACATGTAAGTTGCTCAACGTGGTTACAACGGGTTTTGCTTTGTGAACTTCCCCTTTTCCATACCAAAGGTGAACAGATTAGGGACTCCATTGTGCTCCTGCTGGATGCAGGGCGGTTCCGGCACAATTCCCCAAGATTGCAGAAGCTTCATGCCCCCTTCCACGGTAGAAATGGTGTGAGGTATGCCATTATGTGTGACCAGGATGGTCGCTGGGTGACGCCACTTGTATATGATCTTATGGTTATGCATGGCTTTCGTGATGGTCTTCAGTTGCCTCCGCAATAGGGGCGTGTATTGAGACAGGTCTGCATATAGCTGGATATCTGCGTATGGCACTGGAAGTGGAGAGATTTCTCTTGCCTTCATGAGGATCTGTTCCTTGGCCTGAAAGAAGTGGACTCTTAAAAGAACATCCCGTGCTACGTCTGCCTCAAGATGGCGGGGCTTAGGTAGCCTGTGTATACGGTCGATAGTGAGTTCTATCGGTGAAAGCTCTGGGAGCATGCTAGAAAACATAGTGCTGGCATAGGAAAGCAGTTCTTTGGGCTGAACAGACTCGGGGACCCCACGGATTTTAAGGTTATTGCGCCTAGATCTGTCCTCGAGGTCCGCGAGTTTCGCTTTTATCCAAAGGTTGTCATCCTTCTGTTCAGTATAGGCATCTACCAGGTCATTAACCGTTTCAGTGCAGTCCTCCATTTTGTTTTCTATGAACTGCATTCTGTTATCCATATGCTTCATTTCTAATGAGAACTTGTTAATAAGCGACGAAAGGTTAGTCATGAGGGAGGATTGTAATGTTACTAACATGTCCTTCATCGTGGTGTCTAGCACCGGTTGTCCCGTGGTCGGGAATTGAGCAATGGAGGACTGCAGAGAGGAGAGTCATTGTGTAGGCCTGTACTCACTGTTATTAAGGCCTGGTTGGTGAGGTCCATCCACACCCTCGATTTTGCTGGGCTCTGCATCCCCGGGGTGGAAGGCGCAGGGTCAGGTGGAACAGAGTGCTGATGTGGGGAGAGAAGACCCTGTGGCTGGGCATCAGGGAGGTCAGTGTAGTCCAGCATCTGCCGCGCGGTTCCTCCGGCGGCGCCATTTTGGTTTTTCCGACAGGGCTGGAAGGAGAAAGGTTCCAGCTTCTTCCGCCCCGTTCTTGCGATCTTTTGCGGGACGGCATGTCAGCGGGGCTTGGGGAGTTTAGTCCTGCGTTTGTGGAGCTGAGTGGGACAGCGGATTCGCCCGGTAGTCGCTCTGTGTCCGGTCTGGGTAGCGGAGCTTACAGCTCAAGCGGCCATTCTCGTCCGCACGCAAGCCACGCCCCCCTCTTTAAAATTCTTTAAAAGACTAGTTCAGGGTTAAAAATATATTTTTACTTACCCAGGTGGAAGAAGCAGTAACCCAGGGCTGTCTTTTTATACTTTAAAGATTTTATTAGTAAGAAGACATCAAACAGCAAGTACATTGCACAATGAGAATGACTATAGAGATAGTTGTATAACAATCGAAATGGCCTAATATGAGTAGCCGGATTGAAGAGATAACACAAGGTACAATCCATGTTAGACAATCTAAGGATAGGACTGACAAATTACTACCAACATATACAACAAAGGAACTTAATTTAAAGTAAAATCAGTGTATCCCACGAAAAATGCAATGTAAATGTAGACCAAAGGTAACGTAAGAATAAAAAGGAGTGTGAAGGAAGAGCAAAGAAAGGTGAAGTAGAAAGCAGAAAAGAAAGAAAGAAGAGGTAAGGTCACAATAGAAAAGAACTACAAAAGGAAAAAGGAGTCAAAAGAGAAACCGTAGACATGTATTCGGGTTAGTCTCATTAAGATAAAGTGGACGATGTTAATTTTTAGATTGGATACGAAACAACCACCACGGGTTCCACTTTGCATCATAAATAGGCACCGAGTCATGCAGTTTGTGAAATATTTGTTCAGACAGCATAATCTGATCCATCCTGGAAAGAACCTGTGGGAAGGGGACAATAGGGGACTTCCAATTTAGAGCCACCACCCAAAGGACTGCCATGCAGAGTGTGTATATCAGACGCCTAAGAGGTCTAGGAGTGTCTGGGATCTTTTCAAAAAGCAGGCAGTGTCTGTAGGACATGGCCTCTTGACTACCACCTAAAATATCAACAAGGTCGAAGACCTTTTTCCAAACCGATGAGACCTGTACACAGTCCCAAAAGATATGGTAAAAGGAACCAGCAGTTGGGCATCCTCTGTAACAGTTGGGAGAGGTCTGGGGATATATCTGGTGTATGCGCTGGGGGGTATAGTACCAGCGAGTGAAAAATTTAAGGGCCGTTTCTCTAAATGAAAGAGAAACTGTACTCAACCCAGGGCTGTCTTAATGAGAGGGCACACCTTGGCACTGTCCAGGGGCCCCAGCTGAATGGGGGACCCTGCATGTTCCCCAAAGCAGCTGGTCTTTGAGCCCATGCTGCCCCGAAATTGGGGGCCCCATGATGGCACTGAGAGTGATAGATACATAGGGGAGGCAGTCTGCCTCCTACCTAGTTGATGTATTTTTACCTGCACTGTAATCATTGTAGGGGCCCCAGAGCATTACTTTTCCCAGGGGCCCATGATGCTATTTAGACAGCCCTGCAGTAACCCAATGCTGCATCTGTTCCCTGCCACCTCCACATCAAGAACTGAGAGTTCAAAGGCCGCTGATCACTCAATTCTTGGTTTTCCCTGAGCAGAGAGTGGTGATTGGCATTCACCTACTCTCTGCTCTGGAGGGCAGTGCTCATTGAAGTGTTGGGCTGTGGAGAAGATGGGAGTGGAGGGCTTAGGTTCTCATAGACTCACTAAGAGGCTGAGCCAGCTGCCAGTCTGGGCATCTGGGTGGATCCCGACATTAAAGTTGGGATCTTTCCGGAGTCTGGACCAGCTGAGTGATGTTAGCCAACAGCAGGCTTATTTATAAAGAGAAGCTAACTAACTGCTTTGCCTTTAGCCCATGCTTGGGATGTCTACAGTATAAAAAATATATATAATAATAAAAATAAGGGATAAAAAGAAAGAATGGAGAAAAAAGTGAAAAATAGAAACAGACATACAATTGTTTTTTTATTTTCTTCTATTAAAGGGAATACTTAAAGAAAAATAAATCTTCTTTAGGGTTCTGCTGTTGAATTTAACTCCAGATTGAATGTGAAGTGAAGAATTTTTATGAACTGGCTAAATCAATTTTAAATAGATGTTGCTACATTTTTTCACCTTTCTAAAAATAGGACCAAGACTAGTGCACAGATCACCTAACTTTCTTAGAAATAGGTGCAACTTTCAGAACGTAAATTGTTCATAAATATAAAATTCAATCTGGCATTTTAATAATAAGCGCCGTGGCCCGGATTCCGTACCGCGGCGTATGAGCGGCGTAAATCTTATTTACGAGGCCGCAACTTAGAGAAGCAAGAGCCGATTCAAATAGCACTTACGTCCTAATTGCGCATGCGCCGTCCATGTTAATGACGTATGCCAGTGCGCATGCTCTGAATCACATCGCAAATACTCAATGCTTTCGACGTGAACATAACTTACGAACAGCCCTATTCGCGTACAACTTACGCAAATCGACGCTGTTCCGACGTCCATACTTAACATTGCCTGCGCCTCATATAGCAGGGGTAACTTTACGCCGGTCATACGCCTTACGTAAACAACGTATATCAATGCGCCGGGCGCACGTACGTTCGTGAATCGGCGTATCTAGCTCATTTGCATATTTTTAATGGGAATGTCTAATGCGTCCAGCGTAACTATGCGCCCATGATACGCCGGCGTAGGCAAGTTACGCCAGAGGACTGAAGCCATGTTTTCCAGCGTATCCTGCTTTGAGAATCGGCGCAAAGATACGACGGCACACAAATTGAAATTGGAGATACACCGGCGTAATTCCTTTGTGGATCTGGGCCAATGTGTTTAAATCCCCAAAGATGAATTACTGATTTTGATTTGTTTTTTGTTGCCGTCTGTGTGCTCACTGGGGGCATATTCCCTCACTTCTTGCCCTAAGCCATTTTCACATTTATGGCATCCGTTCTCTGTATATTTCTGTGGAAAATTCACTAGAAGCTGGTTAAAGGGGAATTCCCTGCAGAAAAGCTACACAGGTCACAGGTCACAGCAATACCCTGGGAGTCACTGAAAGCGACACAGACAAAGAAAAATTACACTCTACTGCATAAAAACACATTGTGGCCATATATTTATTTATTTATTTATTTATTAAAATGCTTATTGGGAGCGCAGTCATTACCCGAAGGCCTCGATGCGCTCATAGAACCAACATATACATGTACAAAACAAATCTCACATTACTGTACGATAACAATATAAAACCACATAATAACATTTAAAAGACTAAAAAAATGCTAATATCTTAACCTAATTAGGGCCATACACTTGAGAAAATAAAAAAGTTTTTAAAAACATTCTGAATTTTAAACAATTATTCTCACGTCTTATGTATAGAGGTAGAGAATTCCAGAAAATTGAACCTTGTGCGGGAGGATTGTAATGTTACTAACATGTCCTTCATCGTGGTGTCTAGCACCGGTTGTCCCGTGGTCGGGAATTGAGCAATGGAGGACTGCAGAGAGGAGAGTCATTGTGTAGGCCTGTACTCACTGTTATTAAGGCCTGGTTGGTGAGGTCCATCCACACCCTCGATTTTGCTGGGCTCTGCATCCCTTATGGACCGCCTCCTGCAGATATACGTCAGCAGAATGGCACAGCGCGCTCCCGTGACCCGGTCTGAAGCTCCGGGACCGTGGGACTCGCGGACCCAATCGCTGCTGGAGTGCGGCGATCGGTCCCCGGAGCTGAAGAACTGGTAGAGCCGTGTGTAAACACGGCTTCCCCGTGCTTCACTGTGGCGGCAGCATCGATCGCGTCATCCCTTTTATAGGGGGATGCGATTGATGACGTCACACCTACAGCCACACCCCCCTAAAGTTGTAAACACACACAGGGAACACATAACCCCTACAGCGCCCCCTTTGTGGTTAACTCCCAAACTGCAACTGTCATTTTCACAGTAAACAATGCAATTTAAATGCATTTTTTGCTGTGAAAATGACAATTGTCCCAAAAATGTGTCAAAATTGTCCGAAGTGTCCGCCATAATGTCGCAGTCACGAAAAAAATTGCTGATCGCCGCCATTAGTAGTAAAAAAAATTTTTTTTATAAAAATGCAATAAAACTATCCCCTATTTTGTAAACGCTATAAATTTTGCGAAAACCAACCGATAAACGCTTATTGCGATTTTTTTTACCAAAAATAGGTAGAAGAATACGTATTGGCCTAAACTGAGGAAAAAAAATGTTTTGTATATATTTTGGGGGGATATTTATTATAGCAAAAAGTAAAAAATATTGCATTTTTTTCAAAATTGTCGCTCTATTTTTGTTTATAGCGCAAAAAATAAAAACCGCAGAGGTGATCAAATACCACCAGAAGAAAGCTCTATTTGTGGGGAAAAAAGGACGCCAATTTAGTTTGGGAGCCACGTCGCACGACCGCGCAATTGTCAGTTAAAACGACGCAGTGCCGAATCGCAAAAAGGGGCAAGGTCCTTTACCTGCATTTTGGTCCGGGTCTTAAGTGGTTAATGATCTGCTGGGAACGTAACAGGTACATTTTTCTTGCAAATACCCTGGGCCTATCTTATGGATAGCTTTGTGGACGATGCAACCCACTTTGAACAAAACCCATTCAGCAACCGGTAACCAATGCAAGGCTTTCAGAGATGGTGTAATATGATCCCGACGGCCCACCCCCGTTAATAACCTAGCTGCGGCATTTTGGATCAGCTGAAGCTTATGCAGAAGGGTTTTTGGACACCCCATGTATAACGCATTACAGTAGTCCAACCGACTACCAATAAAAGCATTGATCACGTGGACTTTGTCCACTTCTTAAATTAAATGCAATGTAGACTGCAGAAGTTTCAGTTGGTAATAGCACAAGCTTACCACCTGATTTACCTGCGCCTTCAATGACAATTTGGAATCCAAAATGATTCCCAAGTCCCGAACTTTTGTGGCCAGGGTCGGGTATAGCATAAACGAGACCGACCAAGAAGAAAAATCAGTCAAACTGGTTTTGCTCTGATTACTAATGATAATAGATTCCGTTTTTGAGCCATTAAGTTTTAAATAATTGGCTCCCATCCATGACTGTATTTCCTCCAGGCAGGATGCCAAATCAACCTGGACTTCCTCATTTTTAGGCAGCTTAAAATAGATCTGCGTATGGTCTGCATAAACGTGAAAGCTAAGGTTATGGCGCCGAATAATATACAGCATCGGCCTTATGTAAATATTAAATAATATCGGCGATAACGCCGAGCCCTGAGGAACAATTAGATGAATAATACATTCCTAGTCTTACCCTCTGAGCCCTATTCTGCAGAAATGAGGACATCCATGTCAATGCCATGTCCTCAAGCCCGGCCACAGACACCAGCCTTTCCAGAAGTCTGGCACGATGTATATTATCAAATGCAGCCGACAAATCCAGCAGTATTAACACTGAAGCCTCGTCGCTGTCCATGACCCATAGGCAATCATCCTTAACTTTAATGAGAGCAGTCTCTGTGCCTCTACCAGGATGGAATCCAGACTGATATTCATAAAAAATATTATTGGACTCCAAGTGTGGCTGAAGTTGCCACACAGCAGCCCTCTCCCTTTTTACTGAAATCGGACCGTTACACGTTCGCCTTCTTCAATAGGGGGATTATAACCGCCTGCTTCAAAATACTTGGCACTGTTGCAATAGCAAAAGACATATTAACTACTTAAGGACCGGACCAATATGCTGCTAAATGACCCAAGGGGTTTTTACAATTCGTCACTGCTTCGATTTAACAGACAATTGCGCGGT
The DNA here is from genome assembly GCA_029574335.1 of Rana kukunoris. NCBI lineage: Eukaryota > Metazoa > Chordata > Amphibia > Anura > Ranidae > Rana > Rana kukunoris. Next base: position 222,933,029 of record CM056052.1, read on the forward strand.
CGTGCGAGGTGGTTCCCAAACAAAATTCGCGTCCTTTTCTTCCCACAAATAGAGCTTTCTTTTGGTGGTATTTGATCGCCTCTGCAATTTTTATTTTTTGCGCTATATACAGAAATAGAGCGAAATTTTTGAAAAAAAAAACAATATTTTTTACTTTTTGTTATAAGAAAAATCAAATAAACTAAATTTTAGTCAAACATTTAGGCCAAAATGTATTCAGCCACATGTCTTTAGTAAAAAAAATCGCAATAAAAAAAAAATAGCTACCTAGCGGGAACAGCGACACTAATACAGCGATCAGAAAAATGATCGCTTAGTGACACTGGCAATAGGGAGTGAAAGGGTTAACTAGGGCGGTGATCAAGGGGTTAAAACTTTATTAGGGGGGGTACGGGGGCTACCCTGGACCTAACACTAACTGCCTGTCACACTGCCTGTCACACTGACACTAAATGCAGTGATCAGTACATATATGATCACTGCATTCAGTGACACTGTGACAGGGGGGTGGGGGAGTGATCGGGGGGGGGGGGGGTTAATGTGCCTATGTGTAGTGTGTGTCAGTGTAGTGTTGTGCAGACTTACTGTGCGATGTAATCTCTCCTCAGCAGCGGTTGAAAATACCGCTGAGAGGAGAGATTACATCACTTCCCCCTTCCTGTGTTTACACAGGAGGAGGAAGTAACACACAGGGGGAGCGCGCGGATTGGCTGGGAGCGATCCGGAGGGGGTGGACAAAAACGAACAGCCACCCCCTCGTCTCGGATCGCTCCTGAAGCCACGGGAACCACCACATGTACCGGGGGGGTCCCAATCGAACCCCCGACCCACGTCTAGGCAGGGACGTACAGGTACGCCAATGTGCCTGTACGTGCCATTCTCCCGACGTAAATGTACATGCGGCGGTCCGCAAGTGGTTAATAATGTCTGCTATAAACGGTGCCAAGGTAACAGCAGAGTCCTTCACCACCTGTGCAATGCAGGGGTCAAGCGCTGAAGACGAGGCTCTAAGCGACTTACGAATAGTCAGTATCTCTACACTAGTTACCGCCGAAAAACAGGTAAAACGTACCCCTTTGTATACAGGAGAACTTTCTGTATAACAAGAATCAGGTATATTGTTTCCTATGTCAATAATTTTTTGCTTAAAATATTCTGCTAAATTCTCACTTAATTCCAGAGAGAATTCTTCATTAATGTCTAAACAGCTTGGGTTTGCAAGAGTATTGGCAACTTTAAATATTTCTGCGGCCTTATTTTCCGCCAACCTAATTTTCTCTGTTAGGTAAGTTTTTTTGTTTTTTTTTATTTCAGCTTTATATTTTTTCAAAGCCGCTCTATATGCCTTTCTAGTAATGGAATTAGGGTCTTTCCTCCATATTTTTTCTAACGCTCTGCAACTCCATTTTAACGTCCGAGTATTCTGAGCAGGGTATTTGTTGGGGATCTTATATTTTGTCTTTGTTTTTTTGGGGCCAGAAGATCTAAAGTTTTCGTTATAGCTGAATTAAATACTTCTATTTTATCCTCAACACTATGTATTTTTTTAAATTCCCTAATATCTGCATTCTCTAGAAATATTCTAGAGAAAGCATCTGCGGACACTTTCGAATAATTGCGTGTAAAAAAATGGTTTAACAACTCTATTAGATATATGAGGGTTTTTGGTTTTTTTTGTACATTACCCACTATTTTAAAACCTATAAAAAAATATTACTCGTAAAGTGGAGAAATCTACCAAAATGTTTCTATGAGGTGTATTTAATAAGCGTAGTTATAAATAGATGAAGAATTTAAACCAATTGGATTTCCTCTTACGGAAATCGCATTAGTGAAAAATGTATGGTAATGATTTGTTATTAATTGCTATTTTTTGCCCCAAGATAGGCCAAAATAATTTACACAAAAAAGTGCTGATATTTACTTAGCCTATAAAAAAAATCATAAAGCACATTGCTTCCAAAGAGATACATTCAGAATGATTAATTTTCAAATGCTATCTGTCACAGGGTTGCTGAAATGCAAATTTAAAACGAATAAGCTAGGGTTTGAGGCTCACTGTATGTAGGCGTGCTACTCAGACAAATGCTCTAATGGGAAATCAGACAAGCTCAAGAGATTGCAGGGTCTTTCAGGCTGTGTGTTGACTGGATTATCAGGAGCTTAGTCATTTGAGGCACTAAGTTTATTGTGAGCAGGGGAAGGTGAGAGAAGGTGTTAATGTAACACCTCATCAGAACTGTAAAAGAGTTGGTGTTTATAGGTTACCACAGTGAGTCATAAATCCAGAGTATTCATTAAACTCACTTTCCTGCTTATGAGGACTAGAATATGCTTACATTACCTATATACTGATTTTCAGACTTTTGTATAACAGTTCAGAAATGACTATACAGACAGAAATAAGAAATACAGCATAAAGAGCCTATCTAACATAAATAGTGAATATGATCTTTAGTCATTTTATGTATATCTAAAATTAAAAATGCAATGTTCTGTCTTTTTGACATCCCAATAACTATTACATAACCAGCATTTGACTATTGAAAGCATGCACAGACAAGGTTATTTGGGGATAATTTGTAGCTGCACAGCTTTAAACACCTTGAAAGTAAAATTTAGATTAGGTTAGATTACAACCATTAGTGATGCCTTGTATCCTTCCAGGGATGTTCACAAATTATACCAAATGCATTGTGCAGGAGAAAGTGGAGCATTGCAAGTACAACCTTGATGGAAAGAAAGAAAGAACTCTATTAGAGTGTAAGTGACCTCTAGAGATCAGTAAAGTAGCAAAAGCTGGATTGCTTAAATACATTTAAGGTGACCCTTTCACCTATGGAGGAAGTATAAAGCAAGCCCATACCTGTAAGAAAGATATATATTACTTGCCTTTCCTGTTGTCTCACCACTGACCTCAGCTTCATTGCTTTGAAATGGTTTGCCACTAGGAAACCAACACTTCTGGAAGCTCTCACTGGTTACTTCAGACTTGGGTTCCACCAAATACATAATACAGTGTCGATGTTGAGGTCAGCAGTAGAAACCAGTGAGAGCTGTGGTAGATCAAAGAGATCAATACTTTTGGAAGTGTACATTTTCAAAAAAAACTTTGGAGCAGCAGAGCAGGGTTCAGTGGTGTGAATGCAGAACCAGGAACCTTTAAAATAATTTCCCACAACTTACTGGGTTCCTGGAAATGCCATGGGGGAAAGGGATATTCGGTCAGTTGTCAGTACAGTCAATACTGGTGTGTGGGCAGTCAGGCCAGAGCCTAACAGCATGCAGTAAGGTGGAGGACCCAGCTATTGTGAGGAGCTCTTCTCCAATTGCTAGCAGCTTACTCTAGTTCCAGTGGGGTAACCACTGAGGCGTGGACCCCTCCAGTTGTTCACTTGAACTGCGAAGGGTGCTGTTTATGAGGATATGAAGATAATGGCAAGTAGTTTTGTTCAAAATGTTTTAGTGAATTAGTGTGATGGCCCTTTATTCTTAGGCCTTAGATTTCTCCAGCTGTTTAAACAATAGCGTAGAAGTAAGCATAAGAGAGAGTAGAAGTAAGAGTAATTATGTAGCAGCTGGCACATCAAACAGTGAATATACAACCTCCAAACAACAGTAGAATAGCAAAATTAGTGCAACCAAAGAAAGCAAAGGAGAGATAGAAGAATGCGCCAAATAAGTGTAGTATCACAGTGAGTTTAATACATAAAAAGGGATCAAAAAGACTTACAAGATATAAATAAGTAATAGGTTCATCTGTATATGGATCTCCTAGGAGGAATCATCCTAGTGCATCCTGTGAAGCGGTAGGTAGTTCAGTTCCAGCTGCTCAGCAAAGGTTAGGACAATTCCTGGAGCCTCGAGGAATCCAGGAGGTCGTGCTGTATCAGCGTGGAACGCACTTCGGATATGACGTGACCAAAAGGATCAGAAGTCATAGATCACAGACAAACAGAGAGGCTATGCACTCGGAGCATTCGGTTCCTTCTAAAGGCCTATAGGCTCAACTTTACTCACCAGAAAAAACGACCGATATTACGGATTAGAAAAATGCCTGGCATTGATCGACGAGTGGATGACTGAGAGCTCCCTCAAACTCAACGGATCCAAAACAGAACTTCTTCTCCTCCACGCAAACCAAAAGACTAAATCTAGGACATCTAAAACATAGTCGTGGAAAAAAAAATTAAAAATGTTTTTTTAAATAATAATTCAATAATAAAAAATGTATATAAAAACAATATATACTGTATATATATCTATATATAAACAATTATAAGAAGCATATACATGTGAAAAGGAAAAAAAGAGGAAAATGGCAATTATGCAGAGTATATATACTTACTAGGGTGATGGGAAATAGTAAAAATAGCAGCCCTTCACTGTGAAATACAAAAGTCCAATAAATAAAAAATCTATGTAGCACCCAGGAGTTTAAGCAGGGTTGCTCCTCACAATTTTACTTGCAAGGAATAGTTATCTTGGTTTATTGTTAGAGATCTATTGATTTCTCCTCATGTTTGGCCTTGTTGCACTTTTCTCTTGTACCACTAGGTGGCCGGGTACTGGGTGGTACTAGATACGAGAAGGGTGACGCAAGGTCAGGTTATGGGTATATGCGGTATCTCAGCCAATGGGCAGGGTTTTTTTAATCCCTTGGCCTGCTGGAAGAGCCTATATATTCGGGTGGAGTCAGGTGATCTAGGTTCTGTGCCACCTGGATGGCTGTCTGGATGGCATGTGTTGTATTGGCCGGGCTGCTATGCCGGAGATTAGGCCTATTCCTGGCACATATGGTTGTTAATCTGTCTGAGGGTCTATCCAGAAGCAAGAGAGCAACGCAGGGTTGAGATTGCGGCATGTAGTCCAACCAAAAGTAACGGTTCTGCTGGCCGGAGAACCTGTCTTGGTGGGAGGAGGGAAGCTGTCGCCACTAAGAGACAAACCACCTTCTTACCAGGGACCACAGAGAGTAACTGAAGCAAGTACCAAACCAGCATTCTTACTAACCGGGTACAGTAAAGAATTGGCAAACTTCAGTGGGTATCAAGCCAGGGACCCAGCCAGCAGAGGTGACGCTTGCAGAGCAGCCTTGTGTGTCAAGCCACAGACCTAGCAGGCCAGTTGGGTAAAGCATATTGAGTGTCAAGCTAGGGACCCAGCAGAGAAGAGGGGTTGACGCTTGAGGAAGATACTACCGTGAAGATTGTAGGAGCTCAAGGGATTTAGTGAGAGTGAATCAGAGGGTCTAGTGAGAGACTGGGAGCTCAGTGGGCTGAAGAACTACAAGGAGTGATTGTAGTGAAATAGAAAAGAACTGTTCAGCTTTGTGTTAGAAACTGTTAAATACATATATTCTGTGACCAGCATGGAAGTGTAGAATTCAGCCGATCTCCTGCAGTTTGTCCAGCATGTAATAGCACACTCTCCAGTAAGCTGGATATTGTTCGTACTGAGCTGACCCCTTTCCGAGGAACACAAGGCCATGATGCTGTCGGGCTTACGTCCTGAGATTGTCCTAGATATTTGTTCTCGTGCTTTAGCTTTCTGGACCTACCAGATATACCAGGAGCGGTTATACCAGGAATATAATTACAGCAAAGCAGAAGGACATCTGAAGCAGGTGGAAAAACTGTATACTCATCAAATACAAAGCAAGGATGCAGAGATGTCTGCCATGAAAGGTGAAGTAAACTCTTTAAAGAAAATCTTGGAAGAATATAAAAGAAAATACAGCGAACTCTCAGAAAAGCTGATGTAGCGTAATAGGCAGTATAATAAGCTCCAGGGAATGTACGATGGACTGAGACTCCGCAATATGGCCGTAGCTAACAGAGAGTCATCTTCAAATGGAGCTCAACCGGACCTGTTTATGGGAAACAAGTTCCCAGGTGCTAGAACACCTCCGTTAAGATCATGTGATGCTGATTTTCGCCCTCAAACCTTCTTCTGTACTTCCCCTTTTGATGATTCTGGAAACGCTGCCTTTGGCTCTCCTGGAAATAGAGCAGTCCCACAAAACATGGCTTCATCCAGGGCTTTCAAAGTTATGAGAATGTAGGATACTAGATCAGAACAATACTCTATATTACAAATGATTCTAGTGGTTTTCTCATTCAGAGAGGTTTGGATGTTTTGATGTTTTGAGGTTTGGATGTTCAATTAAATAAAGTACTAATAATAAAGTAAAAAAAAAAAGAAACTGTTAAAGGGGTTGTAAAGGTTCATCTTTTATTTTCTAAATTGGTTCCTTTAAGCTAGTGCATTGTTGGTTCACTTACCTTTTCCTTCCATCTCCCTTTTAAATGTTTTTTTTCTTTGTTTGAATTTCTCACTTCCTGTTTCTCCTCAGTAAGCTTTTCACCATCATCCGAGCGGTGGAAAGTCATTTAGAACAGCTTACTGAACACCTTACTGAGGAGGAACAGGAAGTGAGAAATTCAGACAAAGAAAACAAAGAAACATAACATTTAGAAGGTAAATGGAAGGGAAAGGTAAGTGAACCAACAATGTATGAGATTAAAGGAACCTATTTAGAAAAAAAAAAACCTTTACAACCCCTTTAAAGAATGTTGCCACAGGAGACAGCATTCCTGCACATGCAGATGTAGCATCTTGCTGGATGCTTTTCCCTGCATGGCTGTCCTCCTATCGAAGTCATGGAGTCTGCCAATTGAACTTGCAACTACCTAAGGCTGTCCTGGCCCTAATCCTCTTTCCCCAAATGTTTGCTAAGAAAAATATCCCAAAGAAATTTTATGGCCACGATTTCTTGGAGACCTGGTTGTTTAAAACCGTCATAGATGGAAACCACGGCCACCATTTTCTAAGTGACTGGAAATACTCAGAATAACATAATATAGAAAAAACGGAAGTGATCCTGCCGCAATTTTATCAAAGTCATGGCTGCTTATAGCAGTTAATACTAAGGAACAGAGTAAAAAAGCTGCTTATTAATGATGTTATCTGTATCTGATGGATAATATGGATGGTGTATAAATATAAAATAGACTTCCACCATCATAACTAGTAAGCCCCCCAGTACCTATGAATAGAAACATATAAAAAAAAAAAAACATGTAATAAAAAGCACTTAACGATATGTGTTTAAATTCACTTTATGCGTTTTATCGAGTGGCAACATACCAATTAGACACCTACATCCCATGAACATATATCTTTGCATGTAAAGTAAGTTTTTCTTTTTTTAATCCAAAAATATGGTATCTCACAAAAGTTAATACACCCCTCACATTTGTAAATATTTTATTATATTTTTTCATGTGACAACACTGAAGAAATAATACAGTACTTTGCTACAATGTAAAGTAGTGATTGTACAGCTTGTATAACAGTGTAAATTTGCTGTCCCCTCAAAATAACTCAACATTTATGTCTTAACCACTGGCAACAAAAGTGAGTACACCCCTAAGTAAAAATGTCCAAATTGGGACCAAAGTGTCAATATTTTGTGTGGCCACCAATATTTTCCAGCACTGCCTTAACCCTCTTGGGAATGGAGTTCACCAGAGCTTCACAGGTTGCCACTGGAGTTCCACTCCTCCATGATGACATCACAGAGCTAGTGGATGTTAGAGACATTGCGCTCCTCCACCTTCCATTTGAGGATGCCCCACATGTGCTCAATAGGGTTTAGGTCTGGAGACATTGGCCAGTCAATCACCTTTACCCTCAGCTTCTTTAGCAAGGCAGTGGTCTTCTTGGAGGTGTGTTTGGGGTCATTATGTTGGAATACTGCCCTGTGGCCCAGACTCTGAAGGAAGGGGATCATGCTCAGTATGTCACAGTACATGTTGGCATTCATGGTTCCCCCCATTGATTTGTAGCTCCCCAGTGCAGGCAGCACTCATGCAACCCCAGACCATGGCACTCCCACCACCATGCTTGACTGTAGGCAAGACACACTTGTCTTTGGATGCCTCAGCTGGTTGCAGCCACACACACTAGACACCATTTGATCCAAATAAGTTTATCTTGGTCTCATCAGACCACAGGACATGGTTCCTGTAATTCATGTCCTTAGTCTGCTTGTCTTCAGAAAACTGTTTGCAGGCTTTCTTGTGCATCATATTTAGAAGAGGCTTTCTTCTGGGATGACAGCCATGCAGACCAATTTGATGCAGCGTGCAGCGTATGGTCTGAGCACTGACAGGCTGACTCCCCACCCCTTTAACCTTTGTAGCAATGCTGCCAGCACTCATATGTATATTTCCCAAAGACAACCTCTGTATATGACATTGAACACATGTATTCAACTTCTTTGGTCAACCATATAGTGCTCTTCGGAATGGAACCTGTCCTGTTAAACCGCTGTATGGTCTTGGCCACCATGCTGTAGCTCAGTTTTATGTTCTTGGCAATCTTCTAGCCTAGGCCATCTTTATGTAGAGCAACAATTCTTTTTTTCAGATCCTCAGGGAGTTCTTTGCCATGAGATGCCATGTTGAACTTCCAGTATAAGAGAGTGAGAGTGATAACACCAAATTTAACACACCTGCTCCCTATTCACACCTGAGACCTTGTAACACTAATGAGTCACATGACACCAGGGAGGGTAATGGCAAATTGAGCCCAATTTGGACATTTTCTCTTAGGCCGCGTTCACACGATCAGACCGGTCCGATGAAACTGGTCTTAAGACCAGTTTCATCGGACCAGTTCGATGGTGTGTACGGCCCATCGGACCAAACGAAACTTGCTTTAAAATCTGTCCGACGGACACCTGTCCGTCGGACAAAAACAATGGTAAGTACACAAAAGCATCGGACCAAAAACCTGCGCATGCTCAGAATCAAGTGGACGCATGCTTGGAAGCATTGAACTTCGTTCTTTCAGCACCTCGTTGTGTTCTACGTCACCGCGTTCTGGTCTGATCGGATTTTTGGCCCGATGGTGTGTACGCACATCAGACCATCAGACCACTTCAGCGTGGTCCGATGAAAATGGTCTGTCTGACCAGTTTCATCGGAGCGGTCTGATCGTGTGTACGTGGCTGTGAGGTTTGTACTCACTTTTGTTGCCAGCAGTTTAGACTGTTACACAAGCTGTACACTACTTGTAGCAAATTGACATTTCTTTAGTGTTGTCACATTAAAAGGTATAATAAAACATTTAAAAAATATGAGGGGTGTACTCACTTTTGTGAGATACTGTATATTACAAAAAAAATTATAGTAAAAATAAATCTGTAAGATTATGTAAACAGTACTCCTTTAACTAGGAAAAAGATTTTTCAAACATATTGTAAAAACCTAGTGTATCAGTGATAATTCCATTCATATTCCTACATTATAAAAAATTGAAAACAACACAGTTAGAAATAAAAATAGAAAAATCATATGTGTGGTTGTTTAAGGTACATCAATCAATCAATACATGGTACATAACTATCCTATACTATACCAAAATCACTGATACAGAAATATAAATACCGTAAAAAATCTTCTGTAAAATTACACAGTGCTTTATCGACTGGAACATCAAAATAAAAATCAGAAACATCAAAATAAATTGCTCTGTTTTTTTTGGTGTCTTTTTTAATTTCAGATTTTTATTTTGATGTTCCATTCGATAAAACACTGTGTAATTTTATGGAAGATTTTTTACAGTATTTATATTTCTGTATCAGAAATGTTATTATAAATTGTTCTATTATAGGATATTTATGTACCATGTATTTACTATCCCTACCATAAACAAACACACATATGATTTTTTAGTTTACATTTTTTACTGTGTTTTTGTTTTGTAGGAATATGAAGAGAATTAAGACTTATACACTAGGGCTATACAATATATGTTTGCAAATCTTTATCCTGTTAAAGGAGTACCATTTACATAATCTTACAGATTTTTTTTTAGTACGTTTTTTTAGTAATATATATATTTGGATTAAAAAAACATACTTTACATGCAAAGATATATCTTCTTGGGATGTAGTTGTCTAAGTGGTATGTTGCCACTCGATGACATATAAAGTGAACTTTAATTCAAACATATATCGTTAAATGCTTTTTACTACATGGAAAGAGTGAATACATTTTGTGGTCAACAGGAACAAACTGAGGATTGGCAGGAGATCAAATACTACTACTCTTACAATTGACCACTGAGGAACCAACACCCACTCAGTTAGAAGCAGTAAGGTGAATATTGGATAGGTGGAAGTATTCTCATAGGGGGACTATGACCTTGGCTATAGCAATGAAATTGAACACAAGATACCCACAGAAGAAAGTCCTTCCATCCTGGGGGGAATTTTGAAGCATACCTCCATACCTCTAACAAGAAATAAAGCAGATGCTAGAACAGATGCCCTTCAGACTGAATAAGAGGAGGATAGAACACTGTCTTGGCAACATGAACCTATTCTATGATTCTGCTCTATATAAATGATAAAGTGATGTTTTCTGTCACATTTAAGAACCATTTCAAAGACTTTGATGTTATGATGCGCAAACTGCACCAGCATGGACTGAAGCTCAGACCCGAGAAGTGCCATCTATTCAAGCGTGAGATCTTCAGACAAGGCGTACTGCCTAATCCTGATAAAGTAAAAGGCATTTAGAAATGGAGGCCACAAATATCCATGACCAATGTCAGGACTTTTCTTTGGCTGGAAGAATATTATTGGCATTTCATCAATACTACTCCTTTGACTGTATCCCTTCCATTGCAGCTAAGAACTAATTACAATGCTCACTTGTACTTTCGCAAGTAAAAGGCAACTAGGATATAATCATTGCTCATTCCAGTTGAATCCTTCATTTGACTGAAAGGAACTCTGAAAAATACAGCTCTTTTAAGATGGAGCTATTGGCCTTTGTTGAGCAGTCATGGATCGCATTGCTGAGTTTCTGACAGAAGCCACATCTGAGATCTGGATGAATAACAATCCCTTGGCGCATCTCTAAACAGCTTAACTTGGCTCTCTGGAGAACATTGGGCAGCCCATGTGGCGATGTTTGAATTCTCTTTGCATTATTACCTTGTAAAGAGCAACAAGTTAGCAGATGCCCTGTCACTGTACAAATTAGCCAGGCCTCAGTGAGATGTGGATGAAAAATCTGAACAGATAGATAATGCCTGACTTGAGTGAAAAAAATAATATGAGAAGGCCTCAGGTGAATTTAATTTAGCGTCTGGAAGAGTATAACTGAGCAGAGACACAGAAAGACGATCCATTGGTTGCTCCCCCTAATAGAGTTGATACAGTTATGCTAGTTGCCAAGTCTTTAATCAATATGTGGTCTGTTTATTGGCCTAAGGCTGGGCATTCACCTTTGGCTTGACAAAACTCTGCTCCATTGGCAATAACCATCACATTTGTTACATTTGACCAGTTTCACTGTTTTGGAAGTGAGTTTTTGCAACAGTTGTGCAACTCACTAGGCATCATTAAGTAGCACGCTATTCTGTACCAACTACAAGCCAATACGGCATCCGAGAAGTTCAATCGCACCCTAATAAAACTGCTGAGAGGCTTAATGCATGAAAAAAAAGGAATTGGAACCAGTACTTATCCAAAGTAGTCTGGAAACACAACCATACAATACTGTACATTACTTGACAGGTCTCATCCACTTATATTTGGACATACTCTTGGGGGCCTACAGACCTTTGGGCCACAGTGCCCCTAGAAGAACCTGAATGCACTTTAACTTCCTGGATTCAGAATTGTAAACAACACCTGATTGTCAATTGTTTGTTAAACACTGGACATGGGTGGAGCAAGAAGAGTTGAAAACTTCGCAATTTGACCTTCAACCTGGGAACACAGTGCTAGTCAGATGTAAAGGTGCATAAAAGCAAAGAAACTTGCAAACACTGTGGGAAGATGTCACTGGAGTTGTCATACAAGAGAAAATTCCTGGAGTGCGTCTATAATATCCAAAGATAAGAAACCCAAGGACAACGCCTACACTGTATAGTCCTCAAACACATCAAGGTTTAGAGAAAGGCCAAAAAGTTTTTTTTTTTTTTTGTAGAACCTGTTCAAGAATGTGAGCCACAAACATCTCTGACACCAGAGGTTCAATTATGGATGCCTCCCGCTCTTCCACCATTATCTCCAAGATTACCTGGAGAAGCCAGGGAACAATATTAGAAACCCCAATGGCGACTCAGCTCTGGTCCATGATCCCATTGTGCAGCCTATTGTGCTGGAAGATGGAGCTGAGACCCAACCCCTGAGGTGCTCCCAGAGACCTAACTTAAAGAGACATCCTGTATACTTTGTGCAGGATGAATATGAGTCATCTGCAAACTTGACAGGAACAGTAAGTTCAAGTGGAATATGGCGGAGTGCCCATTTACTCATCATGCTCAGATGCAGACACAGGCCCCTTAACTCAATTTCCAACAACTCCCTGGGTTGCTGTAAATGCCCAGGGAGTATAAATTCCTCATCTTCCATCTCTTAGCATATAGCAAGTGACCCATTGTGACCCAAAGATACCATACCCATGCCTCCATCCCTGATACAATAAAAAAGAAAGAGAGGAATGGGCTGTGGGACTTTGAGTGAGGCATGGATGGGTGTAGAAAGATAGTCTAGGACAGTGATGGTGAACCTTGGCACCCCAGATGTTTTGGAACTACATTTCCCATAATGCTTATGCACTCTGCAGTGTAGTGGAGCATCATGGGTAATGTAGTTTCAAAACATCTGGGGTGCCAAGGTTCGCCATCACTGGTCTAGGATAACAGAAGTGGGTAAAATGTAACAAGCCCATTAGGGAATACTCTGTGGCCATGAGAAATTGCTACATAATCAATCCAAAAAATGAAAGTTAAGACATGCATGTGAATGTCAAAACTGTATTGTATCATAATATATAATACACAGATCATGCAGACAAAGACATAATACAGGTCAAGATTGTCACATAAACATATTCATTAATCATTATCAAGTACATGACTAATCAAAGCAATAACAATTAATGGACATACAGATTTAAGTAGGATATCTACTTTGAGACCTTATTGACCCATTTATCTATCCCTTTTTAGTCATATTATACGCACCCCACTCCTGATGACTGGCTTTAAACGCCAAGAAACGCGTCAAGTCCATGCTCAGGTATGCCAAGTAAAGCCTGCCCAACTATGTATTTTATTAATTGTATTCTTGATCTTTTTATCTGGATAATGATGTTCACTGTATCTGTATGTCCATTAATTGTTATTGCTTTGATTAGTCATGTCCTTGATAATGATTATTGAATACATTTATGTGACAATCTCGACCTGTATTATGTCTTTGTCTGCATGATCTGTGTATTATATATAATGATACAATACAGTTTTGACATTCACATCCATGTCTTAACTTTCATTTTTTGGATTAATTATGTAGCAATTTCTCATGGCCACAGAGTATTCCCTAATGGCCTATGACATTTTATCCACTTATTTCCACACCCATCCATGCCTCACTCTAAGTCCCACAACCCATTCCTCTCTTTCTTTTCCATCCCTTAGGAGTTTAGAGAGGCCACACATTATGAGGCAGATGTAAGAAATCAAATGATCTTCAGCCAGGTGAGATGTTTTCCATTTTTAGAATCAATGTGCAATCGGTCTGCCAGGCCAGAGCCTAACAGAATGCAGTTTATTAGAGGACCCAGCTACTGTGGTGAGCCCTTCTCCAAATGCTAACAGAGTACTTCAGTTCAAGTGGGGTTACCATTGAGGCTTGAAACCCTCCAGCCGTTCACCTGCACTGTGAGGTTGCTGTTTATGAGGATAATGGCAAGTAGTTTTGTTCACAGAGTATTTTACTGAATTTGTGATTTGTTGTTAACCACTTCCATACAGGGCACTGACGCACCTTCCCGCCCAAGCCAATTTTCAGCTTTCAGCCATGTCACACTTTGAATGACAGTTGCGCGGTCATGCTACACTGTACCCAAACAAAATTGGCGTCATTTTTTTCCCCCACAAATAGAGCTTTCTTTTGGTGGTATTTGATCACCTCTGCAATTTTTTTTTCTTTTGCGCAACTACTAAAAAAAGACTGAAAATTTTGAAGAAAAAAAAAGTTTTTATTTTGTTATGTTAATTTTTTTGTAAATAAGTAAGTTTTCTCTTTCAATTACAGGCACTGATATGGCGGCACTGATGGGCACCGATAAGGGGGCACTGATGGACACAGATAAGGTAGTACTGATGGGCACCGATGAGGTGGCACTGATAGGCGGCGCTGGTATGCGGCACTGATGGGCACTTATAGGCGGCACTGATGGGCACTCATAGGCGACACTGATGAGCACTGATGGGCGGCACTGATGGGCACTCATAGGCGGCACTGAAGGGCACTCATAGGCAGCACATATGGGCACTCATGGGCGGCACTGATAGGTACTTATGGGTGGCACTGATGGGTACTTATGGGTGGCACAGATGGGCACTGATAGGTGGGCACTGGGCATGGATTGGCCCTGTGGGGTGGCACTGATGGACACTGTGGGATGGCACTGATGGACACTGAGGAGTGGCACTGATGGATCCATGTTGCCAATCAGTGCCCATTTGTGTCCACTGATTGGCATCTTTTTTTTTTACTGTCCTTTTTTTTATTTCTATTTTTTTTACTATTTTATTTTTATTTTTTATTGCCTTTTTTAATCCCTGGTGGTCTAGTGTGGGCTTCCCTGGTGGTCCAGTGTGGCGATCCGAGGGGGGGCTGCGCTGATAAACAATCAGCGCAAACCCCTCCCTGTCAGGAGAGCCTTCGATCGGACGCGAGTGTGGAACGGCCATCAACGGTTCTTCCTGTTTACATTGTGATCAGCCGTGATTGGACACGGCTGATCACGTGGTAAAGTGTCTCCATGAGAGACACTTTACCTAGATCGGTGTTGCAGGGTTTCAGACTGACACCCTACAAGAACGATCGCCACGATGCGCGCCCCCGGGGGCACGCAGCGGCTCAATATCCTGACGACATTGTATGACGTCCAGTCAGGAACTAGCAACCACTTTGCCACCGTCAATCTGTCATTGGCGGGCGGCAAGTGGTTAAGAAATCGCATGGAGACTGTGCTATGCAACCATATATTACACTAGATGAGTCACAGAGAGATCCCTGCAAGAGTTCATAGTTACATAGTTAGTCAAGTTGAAAAAAGACACAAGTCCATCCAGTTCAACCATAAAAAAAAAATAAACAGTTCATGTTTGTGCAGCTTTCATATGTTTGTGCGACTTTCATTACTCACCAGTGTCTGCAAGTTTTTGCAATCCTGAACCTATTTTGCATGATTGCTTGTAACTTACATTAATTAAGTAAACTGCAAGTCACATTTACTTCCTGTCTGATCATTGGGATGATTACTTATTCTGTTTCTCATTAGGTAACAGGGTGGGTAAGGAATGAGCAGCTGATAAACAACAGGAAAAGGTGGCAGCAGAATCCATACTATGTACATAGAAGATATTAAAAGGAAGGTCAGCAGAGCAGGGAGACATGGTAGTGTCAGGTGACACTGAAAAAGAGATGCAGAAGGTCTGAAGTTGTCTGCACAGGAGCAAGCGCCTTCTAGTACCAAAGCTGCCAAAATGAATGTCTTGAAGATATCATCCTACTCAGAGTGTTGCTTTTGTAAATAAGTATATGAGACTGTGGACCAATAAAGCAGATGCTGCAAAAAGAGAGTTAAAAAAAAACAGTTAAAATCCTTTCATGTATCCCTAAACAAAAATGTTAGGTGGATTTTCTTCCTTCTGTTAAGGAGGCTGACCTAATTTAGTAATAACATCAAATAAATTAAATAGTACTGTAAACCATTATTGTTATTCCCTAAGGCAATGCAAAGCAGGCTTTGTTTTTGCACTGTTATGTCTACAGCAACCTAGGATGTAATTGATTGGACTGTAGGTTCGGTTTTATGAAATGAAACCAATCAATATTGGATGCTTGAATAAAACTCCTTATCAAAAATGTTTCTGCGATTAAAAAAAATAATATACTTGAATTCTTCTGCCCGTGCTGACAAACCCTGCTCTGATGAAGGGGGATCACCATCTGAAGTCTGTTTAGAGACTTGACACTTCCAGGAGTGTCAATTGCCTGGTCTGTACTGCACTCCATGCTTCCTCCCACTGACCTCTACATCATTACAAGACACAGTGGTGACACAGAATTCAGTAGAATGAGCCAGAAAGTGCAGCAGGAGCAGCAGCAGGAGGATATGTTTTGATCTTTGAAGAGATATTTTATTTAAAAACTTTAAAAACAGATGTCTCCTTTCCAGCACAAATCCAGAAAATATGGGGCCAGATTCTCAGAGGTGCTACAACGGAGTATCTCAGATATCCCGTCGTATCGCCGTTTTTTTTCTTCTGGTATCTATGCGAGTGATTCCTTGAATCACTTTGGCATAGATACGGCTGAACATCCGACAAGTGTAATACCATTACACTTGCGGATCGTAGTTGTAATGACAACTCCGGCCACTAGGTGGCCTTTACGTTGTTTTCTCATTTGCCTATGCAAATGAGGCTACTACGCCGATTCCCGATCGCTTTTACGCCGCCCCATCATCGCGTACATCGTTTTTGTCCGCGTAAGGTTACCCCTGCTAATATGAGGGTTAACCTTACGCAGTACCGTCGGATGCCGTCGGGTGCCGTCGGATGCCATGTTAAGTATGGCGTCGGGTCAGCGTCGGCTTTTTCCGTCGCTTACGTCGTTTTACTAACTCGTTCGCGAATAGGGCATTGCGTAGTGACGATCATGTCGTTTTGACGTCGGTTTTAATGACGCTTTCCGACGTGAGCTGGAGCATGCGCACTGGGGCTTTTTCTCCGGCCGGCGCATGCGTGGTTCGATCGGCGCGGGGGCGCGCTTAATTTAAATACAAGCCGCCCCCTTTGAATTACGCAGCCTTACGCTGGGTCATTTTCGCTACGCCAACGCAAACTAGGGAGCAAGTGCCTGGAGAATACGGCACTTGCTCTGTTACGTTGCGGCGGCGTAGTGTAAAAGGCTTACGCTATGCCAAGGCAAATATCTGAGAATCTGGCCCATGGGGCTTAGTTCTCATTTTAGGATGGTGAACAAAGCATTGCAAACATTTCCCACTTGTCTGTGGTCACAAGCAATCAGTGCTGCAAAATGCCTTTAATGTTTGAGAGCCTTAAATATAATGAAAAAAAAAAAAAGCACAATAAACGCATGTCACATTTGAGATGAAAATATTATACATTTTTGGTTTCTCTGGTATTCAAGTAAGGATTCAGAGATTCTTTGAGCTTAAATGCATTTCTATATTTTCTGGTATTCTTTTTATGCATTCCCATGTCATGTTTGTTGGATCTGATCCATGGAGTGGTTAATTGTGCTAGTGGATTAGTTTGTTGCCCTAAATAAGACGATTCTGGATTAACTTACTAAGTAGCCCAATTATGCCGGTAAATTGAGAAGTTCTAGTATTATATCTAACCTGCGAATAACAAGCAACAAACAAAATGAGCAAAATCATTTTGTAGAGATGCACAATACACATTAATTACTGGCACCATTGCCATACAATTTAACCACTTAAGGACCGGACCAATATGCTGCTAAAGGGGTTTTTACAATTCGGCACTGCGTCGCTTTAACAGACAATTGCGCGGTCGTGCGATGTGGCTCCCAAACAAAATTTGCGTCCTTTTCTTCCCACAAATAGAGCTTTCTTTTGGTGGTATTTGATCGCCCTTTTTTTTTTTGCGCTATATACAAAAATAGAGCGTCATTTTTGAAAAAAAAACAATATTTTTTACTTTTTGTTATAAGAAAAATCAAATAAACTAAATTTTAGTCAAACATTTAGGCCAAAATGTATTTAGCCACATACCTTTAGTAAAAAAAATCGCAAAAAATAAATAAATAGCTACCTAGCGGGAACAGCGACACTAATACAGCGATCAGAAAAATGATCGCTTAGTGACACTGGCAATAGGGAGTGAAAGGGTTAACTAGGGCGGTGATCAAGGGGTTAAAACTTTATTAGGGGGTGGCACGAATCCCATTGTGGAAATCCGTTTGGTATTTTTTATTTAAAATCCACGTACATTGTAAAGATGTAACATGCGTGAAATAGGAAGTGTCTGGGACACAATGCATTCCACCGTCCAGAACCAGAAGTAACAGCATAACTCAACAATCTTCTTTTTGCAGGATCA
The DNA here is from genome assembly GCA_029574335.1 of Rana kukunoris. Lineage (NCBI taxonomy): Eukaryota > Metazoa > Chordata > Amphibia > Anura > Ranidae > Rana > Rana kukunoris. The sequence continues at coordinate 222,951,227 of CM056052.1, forward strand.
TAAATGATTTGAACGCACCCTGGTAATATAATTGATGTAGATACTGTAAGTGAGACCTCACAGCATAAATGATTTGAACGCACCCTGGTAATATAATTGATGTAGATACTGTAAGGCCTCGTACACACGATCAAATCTGTCTGCTGGAAACGGTCTGCTAGACCGTCCCAGCAGACAGATTCGATCGTGTGTACGGCCGAGCCGACGGATTTGGCCACCTGACAGATTTCAAAGCATGCTTTGAAATCTATCGGGTGGGAATCCGTCCGCCCGACATGTCTGCTGGTGAGTACACTTACCAGCAGACATGTCGTCCCGCACCGCCACCGAATGGATTCGGCGCATGCGCGGAAGTGTTTTACTTCCTGGTGCGGTGACGTGGCGGCGTCAACGTCACCGCCACGTCACCGACACGTCAGCGCGCCGTCTGCTGGCGGGGATTTTGGTTTGCTCGTGTGTACACGCGAGCAAACCAAAATCCTATCAGACAGATTTGTTCAAATCGGTCGGTCCGACCGATTTAAACAAATAGATTGCCTCGTGTGTACGAGGCCTTAGTGAGACCTCACAGCAGACCATTTTATAAAGCAAAAACACGGGGTAATCTATTATTGTGCCAGAGGAGATGATTATGAGAGAGAAAATGGGGACTGTCAGAGAGTAAAGAAAGATACTGTTTACAGATCTACAAGAAAGTTTACAATATGGCAGTATGGCGCTGCTTATTTTTGGTGTGTGTCCCTTTATTACACCTAAACCTTGCTAGAAGATATAATTTGGAATACAATCTTAGGAATAAAGAACACAGAGGAGAGATGGGTTTGCATTATGAGCATATCAAATAAGGGCATGAGCCACTGCATCCCATTGGGAAATAAATGTAAAAGAGCAAACAAAATTCCTGGATCGATTAACTCCAATGTAAAAATGCATATAAAAGCAAAGGAGAAGGCCTTTAAAAAATACAGGGTTGAGGGATCATCATCAGCATTCACACTTACAACGAATGCAACAAGAAATTTAAGGGTGCAATTAGGGTGGCTAAGATAGAACACGAAAGACTCATAGCGGAGGAGAGCAAAACAAATTCTAAGAAATCATAAGTAAATAAACAGTAAAAAAGAGAGGACTGACCATATTGGCCTCATAAAGAATGAGGAAAGGAATCTGGTTACTAAGGATGGGGATATGGCGGATTGTATTTATTCTTCGCCTGAGTCTTAACAATGGAGATGGAGGAGCTTCAGTAACCAAAACTGCAGTGTTTATCCCCATGACACATCACAGGAAGCACCCTCAAGGGCTAACAGAGGACAGAATTAGAGATAGACTTGGAAAGCGTGACATTAATAAGTCACTGAGAACAGATGGCTTGCACCCGAGGGTCCTTAAGAAACTCAGTCAAGTAATTTCCAGACCATTGTTCCTAATTTTTACTGACAGTCTACTGACTGGAATGGTACCAGCTGATTGGAGAAATGCCAATGTAGCACCAGTATTTAAAAAAGGGCCAAAATACATCCCTGGGAATAATGGACCCGTTAGCCTAACATCAAAAGTATTCAAGCTCTTGGAGGGGATGATACTAGACTATATACAAGATTTTAGTAATGAAAACTGTATCATTAGCAGTAATCAGTAGAAATGTGCAGACTGGAATATTTTGTTTTGTTTTTTCTTTTTCGTCTGGAAAATAAATTTATTTAGTTACTCCCGAAAATCGTTTTGATTTATTCAGTTTTTCGTAGGGAAATAGCTTTCGTCCGAAAATCCAATAATACTTGGTTTCTGTCGAATGGTCAAAAGAATATTCAACGGAACTTCAAAACTTTACGTCAAATTGTACATTTCCGGTCGAATATTCCGCCTACAAGAATTCTAATGTTGTATGACTAGTAATAATGTCGAATCTATTCTCTATAATGTCAAATCTATTTTCTCATAAATCGAAATCTATTCTCTGTAATGTCGATTCTATTATTTCTATAGTGTCAAATCTTTTCTCTATGTCGAATCTTTTCTCTATGATGTCGAATCTTTTCTCTATAATGTCGAATCTCTCTATATCAAATTTTTACCACAACGAAAACAAAAATAAGGCATTTTTTATGTCGGATTTTTCGGTTTTCGTTTCTTGCGCTTTCATTATCGTTTCGGACAAAAATGCATTCTAACGAAAACAAATGCACATGTCTAGTAATCAGCATGGATTCATGAAGAATTGTTCTTGTCAAACCAATCTATTAACATTCTATAAGGAGGCGAGTTGCCATCTAGATAAAGGAAGGTCCGTAGACGTGGTGTATCTGGATTTTGCAAAAGCATTTAACACAGTTCCCCATAAATGTTTATTGTACAAAATAAGGTCTGCATGGACCATAGGGTGAGTGCATGGATTGAAAACCAGTACAAGGGCAAGTTCAGAGGGTGGTGATAAATGGGGAGTTATCGGAATGCTGGGACCAGTCCTACTTAATTTGTTCATAAATGACTTGGAGTATGGGGTAAACAGTTAAATCTCTGTATCTGCGGATCATACAAAACTAAGCAGGACAATAACTTATTCGCAGGATGTGAAAACTTGCAAGAAGATCTGAACAAATTAATGGGATGGGCAACTACATGGCAAATGAGTTTTAATGTGGAAAAATGTAAAATAATGCATTTGGGTGGCAAAAATATGAATGCAATCTACTCACTGGGGGGAGAACCTCTGGGGGAATCTAGGATGGAAAAGGACCCGGGGATCCTAGTAGATGATAGGCTCAGCAATGGCATGCAATGCCAAGTTGCTGCTAACAAAGCAAACAGAATATTGGCATGCATTAAAAAGGGGATTAACTCAAGAGATAAAGCGATAATTCTCCCACTCTACGGCCGCACCTGGTGAATGCTGTTCAGTTATGGGCATCAGTTATCAGGAAGGATGTACTGGAAATGGAGAGAGTCCAGAGAAGGGCAACAAAACGAATAAAGGGACTGAAGGACATTAGTCATGAGGAAGGGTTGCGAGCACTCAACTTATTCTCTCTGCAGAAGAGACGCTAGAGAGGGGATATGATTTCAATGTACAAATACCGTACTGGTGACCCCACAATAGGGATAAAACGTTTCTGCGAATTGGAATTTAATAAGACACACAGCCATTCACTAAACGTAGAAGAAAAGCAGTTTAACCTTAAACTGCGTAGCGGGTTTTTTACTGTAATTCCGCGTACACATGATCGGACATTCCGACAACAAAACTGTATTTTTTTCCGACGGATGTTGGTTCAAACTTGTCTTGCATACACACGGTCACACAAATGTTGTCAAAAAATTCTGATCTCCAAAAATGAGGTCACATACAAGTATAACGACACTATAAAAGGGAATATGTACAACGACACTATAAAAGGGAAGTTCAATACCAAGTGTGCCACCCTTTGGGCTCCTTCTGCTAATCTCGTGTTAGTAGAAGTTTGCTGAGAGACTATTTGCGCTTTTTAGCTTTGTGCTTTTCAGTCCATTACTGCTTTTCAGAAATAATAAAGAAATCAATTTGTCAGAACTCTGTGTGAATATCACCAGCAAAACAACTTCTTTATTCTAGCATTATAAAGAAGAAGAAAATGCGCTGCATTAAAAGATTTAAAAATTTGCAGTGTGACGAATGTGCTATCTCCATTACGAACGCTAGTTTTTCCAGACCGATCGCTTCCGTCTCGTACTTGATTCAGAGCATGCCTGGAATTGTGTGCGTTGGAATTGTCTACACGCTCAGAATTTACGAGAACAGATTTTGTTGTCGGAAAATTCCCATTCCCATCCTCCAGGTTGTTTATGAATAAATTAAATATGATTAGTCCCAGGACAGAACTCTGGAGGACCCCCATTTCCACCCTGGACCATTCCGAGTACTCCCCATTTATTACTACCCTCTGAACTCGCCACTATAGCCAGTTTTTAATCCATGTACTCACTGTATGATCCATGCCAACAGACAGTAATTGTTTATGGGGAACTGTATCAAATGCTTTTGCAAAGTCCAGATACACCACATCAATTCATAGGGGCCTCCCTTTATCTAGATGGCAGCTCACCTCCTCATAGAAGGTTAATAGATTAGTTTGGCAGGAACGATTGTTCATGAATCCATGCTGATTACTGCTAATGATACAGTTTTCATTACTAAACTGTTGTATATAGTCCCATATCATCCCCTCCAAGAGCTTGCATACAATTGATGTTATGCTAACTGGTCTGTATTTCCCAGGGATGTATCTTGGCCCTTTTTTAAATATTGGTACTACATTGGCTTTTCTCCAATCAGCTGATACCATTCCAGTCAGTAGACTGTTTGTAAAAATTAGGAACAATGGTCTTTCATTAGAAACAAAGGTCTAGCAATTACTTGACTGAGTTCCTTAAGGACCCACTCGGGGTGCAAGCCACCTGGTCCTGGTGACTAATTATTGTTAAGTTTTTTAAGTCTATTTATAATTCTGTCCTCTGTTAGCCTTGAGGGTGCTTCCTGTGATGTGTCCTGATGATAAAAATTGCCATTTTGGTTACTGAAGCCCCCCGATTCCCTTGTGAAGTCTGAGGAGAGGAATAAATTCAATACCCTTTCCATCTCTCCAACCTTAGTAACCAGATTCTCTTCATCATTCTTTATGTGACTAATATGATCTGACCTCTCTTTCTTACTATTTATGTACTTAAAGCGGAGCTACACCAAGAATTTTTTTTTTTAATGCTGCTGCTGCTGCAAAAAATGTTTATACATACCTGAATTGCCCGTTGATATGCAGATTGTCCTAATTTGCAACTTCCTGATCCGCGGTCTGTCTTCTTTCTTCTGTTCCTCGGCTGCCTCCTGTGGAATGGTGGAGCGGTGTCTTCTGGGACCTTGTGTGTGTCCCAGGAGACATCCTCCATTCACGTCGCGCCGCCCGGCTTGCAATGGGAATGGATGATGCGCATTAAAAAATACCTCTACAACAGCTTTAAAGTATGATACATTTCAGAAGGAAAGTACAGGGGCTACCAATGCTGACCACCCAGAACAAGTGATCAGAAAATAAAAAGAAAGGTCAGAAGTCCTTATCTTGGGTCCCCCTTGGCACAAACAATTTCTGCCATTGATGTGCAACTCTACTTTCATATAAAAAAGTGACAGTTCATTTTGCAAGACGAAAGACTGGAGATTACTGTTTAAACATATAAACATGATCTTACTATAAAAGATCTCTGAACTAAAGTTACCTAGTATGATTCATAGTATTAATCCAGGTAAAGTGAATGTAAATTCATGGAAGCACAGAGTAATGTATGTCAGCAAAATGGGAAACTAAGGATCTAACCTTTAGAACAGCCAAACCTGTCTGCGGCTGTAGCAGACAAGACCTTTGGAATCATTATTGTAAATAAGTCAATATGCCAAATTGGTTTCTGCTTGTGCTGCCATTCAGAGCTTTGATTCAGACATCACCTTTCACCTGCAGCACTCTGCAAGATAGAGAAATCAAAGCTCACTAGCAGTTCCATATAATATCAAAGCATGACTGGTGGATCTTTGTGATCTGCACAAATCACAATTCATACTCATAGCTCCCAAATGTCCCTGATTTTGAGGGACTGTCCCTGATGCAGAACAAAGTCACTCTGTCCCTTTCTCCTCCTCATTTGTCCCTCATTTTGGTCTGATCTATAAAGTTGGATATAAAATGCACTACTTATCTATCAAAAAGTGTTTTTCAGTGCTAAACCTTTCATCCAAATTTTAAATTGCTGCATTTGGAAATTTCAAAAGCCAATTTAAAGGAATAGTAGAGCTTAAAAAAAACAATTGTGGGTTAAATGAATGAGATTTTTTGCATAATTATCCTTTAAGGGGGTGTGACAGGGGGTGTGTCCTATGCCTACATGTTTTTGCTAATAGGTGTCCCTTGTTCCCATCTCAAAAAGTTGGGATGTATGCATACTGTATACTGCAGAGAGCACATATTGAGAGACAACCATACCTAGAACTCGTCTAACCGAACAAGGCAATGGCAAACATTTTAAAATAATTTCCATATGAAGGTGTGTTTTTATAGTTCATGATTTATGTGGCTGTAATCTGGTTTGGTTGTCATCAGGTTGCGATAGCATATATAATTTTGCAAAGGAGCGGCTGAATATACCACGTCTATTATTACAAATTTCTACCAAGTATTGGGATGTGCCTAGGTTCCCCTGCACGTCATTCTGTAACTCCTCATACCTATTTGTTCAGGCAATCTGCCTTGGTTGTTATATATAGACAATAGTTAGTAGTTTATTTTAAACAATTTAAGCGATAATTGTATTTTCAAGTGCTGGGTCAGATGCCACTTGGACCCAGAATGCTGTTGATGACTCCCTGCAAACTGTATTGAATGCTGTTATTCAAAGAAGTTATTGGGCCCAGAATGCTGTTGATGACCCCCTGCAAACTTTATTGAATGCTGTTATTCAATGAAATTATTATATCAATATTAAAATGCAAAAATGCACTAATCATTGATGGATCTCTTTACCATATATAATTAAAAGTTGTTCTCTGTAGAATTAACTAATCCATATTAGTTATTTGTAACATTTAAAGGGTAGTGGCACAACCACAATTTTCTTTAAGTCACAAAGGATGACTTTCGTGTCTGGGGAGTGTCTATAGTATGCCTGGCACATTTTTCCTGTGTTTAGAACAGTTCCGCAGCAAAATGACATTTCTAATGGATAAAAAGTAATTTAAAGGGGTTGTAAAGACAAAAATATTTTCCTCTTAAATTAAAGTCTGACAGTATCTGATAAAGTAAAAAGTAATGTTTTGCATTATAACTAGTTTGATACCTGTTGAAATCGAGCTGTTTTATTCACCTCCTTCACTCCTGAATTGTTGTTCTCACTGACTTCCTGGTTTGCGGTGTGCGTTCATTCTTGCTACATCACAGCCTAATGGGAACTACAGTTCCTATTAGGCTTAGCCTTAATGGCTATGGGGGTTAAGAGAGCATCTTCACGCAGGGCTGTAGTCATAGGGAGGGGGTGAGCACATTCTGCTTTCCACCATGCAGATGCTGGTGGAAAGCAAGAAGAGGAGAGACAGGAAATGGCATTTTCAAACCTGGATTACTGTATTTTGGAAGTCAAAAGGAAAAACGAGGTAAGTGATATTTAAATGCTCTAGCTTACAGCAATCAATTGATCTAATAAAAAACAAACCTTTAGTGTTCCTTTAAAACTGATCGCGGCTATAGTGAATTGTTGGGTCTCGGCAATACAGATAAAAGTAATTGAAAAAATTGCATGGGTTCCCCCCAGTCCATTACCAGGCCCTTTGGGTCTGGTATGATTTTAAAGGGGAACCCCAAACCAAAATGAAAAAAAATTATTGCGTGGGGTCCCCCCAAATTCCATACCAGACCCTTCAGGTCTGATATGGATTTTAAGGGGAACCCTTCATCAAAATAAAAAAAATGGTGTAGGGGTCCCCCCAAAATCCATACCAGACCCTTATCTGAGCATGCAACCTGGCAGTCCGCAGCAAAAGAGGGTCAGGCAAGAGATTGCCCCCCCACCCAAAAGCACATGGAGACAAGGGCCTCATCCCCACAACCTTTGCCCAGTGGTTGTGGGGGTCTGCGGGCGGGGGGCTTATCGGAATCTGGAAGCCCCCTTTAACAAGGAGACCCCCAAGATCCTGCCCCCCCCGTGTGAATTGGTAACGGGTACATTGTACCCCTACCATTTCATCAAAAAAAGTGTCAAAAAAAATTAAAAACACAAGAGACACTTTGGGACAAGTCCTTTATTAAAAAAAAGAAAAAAGTCCAGCGATGTCCATTCAATTTGCCCCGCCCGAAGAAAAAAAAAAGCTGCAACAGCTCTGTTTCCATGGGCGGCTGAGGGCGGGGCCACCCGGTGACGTATACGGGTGACCCCACCCGTCTCTGACACCACAAAGCCACACGATTTCAAAGTTGGATTTTGTGTAAATGGGGGGCTTAAAGTGAAGCCTTGTGTTACATTACTGGAAATTTAGGTAAGTAGTTGTGGAATTTAGGTAACTTTAAATTTCATTTTAGGAACAAAACAAAAAAAAACAAAGTCACCAGCTACAAATACTGTAGCTGCTGACTTTTAATAAAAGGACACTTACCTGTTCAAGGATCCAGTGCCGTCCTCACCCGAGCCGGTTCTTCAGTGGTCTTTGGGTCCCTGGCGCTGGCATGTTAACTGTGGGCAACTGGCTGTGATTCCTTGCCTATGCGCAGGCTGCTTTTTGTGATAGTCCTGTGATGTGTCCCAGAATGCTCAGAGAGGGGCGGGAGGAGAACTTCTGATGGATCTGTCACAGCGATCCAAGTGAAAGTGGGAAAAAGTTACTGCCAAAGCCAGAAGGCAGAAAAGCAGAATTTTTTAATGAAGTTCCGCTTTAAGTAGAGTTAAAGTATAATTATCAGAGTTCAGGTGGACCAGAATCTGTCAGAATAGGCTGCTTTCACAAGAGCTGTCTGATCAGGTCAGTCTGTCAGTTCTTCAGGTGGACCTGATAGGACCATCCATAGCTCTTCATTGAACAGCGGATGTCAGCGGACATGTGTCTGCTGACATGAGTCTGCTGACATCCGCCAGCATTTGAACCGATCCTGCCAAAATCAGCAGATCGGATGACAGCCAGATGGAAACGGACAGCGGCCCGTAGAGAACAGGGGGCTATGTCCATGTTCGCTCTGCATATCAGAGAGGACACCTACCTGTAATCTGCATGCTTAGTGGGGAGATCCATTGCTAAGCAGGAGGATGTGGACTACGGAGGATACCCATGTGAAACCAGCCTAATGCCATGTACACACAATCGGTTTGTCTGATGAAAACTGACTGATGGACTGTTTTAATCAGACGAACCGATCATGTGTGGGCCCCATCGTTTTTTTTATCCATCCGTGAAAAAACTAGGAACTTGTTTTAAAATTATCTGATGGCTAAAAAAACGATAGAAAAAAACGATCGTCTGTGGGCACATCCGTCGGTTTAAAATCCACGCATGCTCAGAATCAAGTAGACACATGCTTGGAAGCATTGAACTTCATTTTTCTCAGCACGCGTCACCGCGTTCTGACACGATCGTTTTTTTAACTGATGGTGTGTAGGCAAGACTGATGAAAGTCAGCTTCATCGGATATCTGATGGAAAAATCCATCAGACCGTTTTCATCGGATTAACCGTGTGTTCAGGGCATTAGTTGTTTGAACCTCTTCTGACACTTTACATTTCACAACATAGATCTTTGCATAGATTACCTTTAATAGGAATATGTAATAATGACAACAGTAAGAACATTATACTTTTAAAGTGGTTGTAAACCCTTACAATTCACTTTTTACTACAGTTATATAATCACAGTGCCGGAAATATGTCTGGGAGCGATGTTGCCGACTGGAGCATTGTGTGGGGATCACAGCAGTGGCTTTAGTCTAAGGGGAGTATTTCGTAATGAGCTAGCATGCTATGCATACTAGCTCATTATGCCTTTGTCTTTCAGGTTTTACAACCACTTTAATAAATCATACTTATGTTTATAGGGTAAATTAATGCAATGATTATGAAATCACTACCTTGAAATATATATTATATTTCCAATGTAATTTCACGAGGAGGCGATCATTTGGAAATAAACTTAAATCGAGAACAGGCCTGCATGATTTTTACATCACTATGTGAATCAGCTGAATCATGTTTTGCTCTCTGCGTAGGAAGGTGAAGCTACAGAATTAACTGCTGTCTTAATTAAACCAGAAACTAAGGACTGCATGGCTTGTGGCACCAGCTTACAACAGTGTTTGTTTCATTTTATTTGAAGTTCTGTTTTTTTGTATTTGGAATTAAAGCAAAATTTCAGCAAACAGCTAAATAGATAGTTTAGATAAACATATGTGTAGCGTTTTACCTGCCAATGGATTGAGATCTTATGATGTACAATGATGATATTTATGCAACTTTGAGGGGGACATTGATAAAAACAAAAACAAAAAAAAACAACCCTACCAGTCACATACGCTGGAGATGCCTTTAAAGAGGTATTAACCCGAAAACCAAAAATGTATTACATTGAACCTTACAGTCATTAGATGGGATGGCTGCATCAGCTTTTTTTCTTTGGCTTTTTTCTAGGGCTGTTACTGATCAAAATTTTTGTGTTCGATTAATCGTTTTTTTTTTTTTAATCAATTAACCGACTAATTTTGATTAATTATAACGCACCTACAGATCCAACTACTTTTAGCTGATCTCCTTACAGGCTGATTCCCAGTGCAGCTCCCAACCACTGGAAAAATGAATAGCAGGATACAAAAAACACACAAAGGCAGCGCTCGGTGGGAATAGCATTAAAACTTTTATAGTCTTCAAGTAGGTAACAAAAAAAATATTGCACTGGAGATAAAATCGATGTAGCTACATAAATTGTAAACATGGCAGTCATAAAAACATGTAGTATGATACTGGTATAAAAACGTGTACAACGATACCACTGCTGAATCCAGATGAGGAGGGGTTAACATCAGTCCGTCAGCATGTAGATGTCCCGTGAAGGGAACAATCACAACTCCCAGTGGATGGCTGTAGAATCCCAGGTTGAGGGAAGTGTAACAGCCCTTGCGTGTGGCAGATAGTAAGGTCCTGCCGGGATGCAGATATGATGGCACAGCAAAGGAGCCCTTCAGATGGACATGGCAAGCCCCGCCGGTGTCTGTGACATCACCGGATGTCCAACGAAACTCCCTGAAGGCACGGAAGCCGGCGGAGAGGTGAGCACCAATCTAAATAATATTGATCGATCAAAAAAATTAAAGATTAATCAATGAATTAATAGTTAATTTCCACAGCCCTACTTTTTTCCTTTTGTTTTTTACCTGGTGATCTGACCAGTAACACTCCTCCTATATCAATGACACACAACTCTGAATGAGCACAAACAGCACAGAAGACAGCAGCATTGTCAGTTTGGAAGAGGGGATTTGCCCCAGGAGCCCGCCCAGGTGTTACAACAGCGAATGAATATCCAATAGAGAAAAATGGGATATACTGCGCTACTAAACACATCGAAATTTAAATGCCGCAGCTCATAATGTAGGACAATACATTAAAACAAATACAAAAAAGAAAGAATAGAGCTGAGCAACACAAAACGTGGTAAAGTGAATTACAAAAGCTGACAAATCAATAACCAATGTGATGTGAAACATAAAAACATATTATATATATATATATATATATATATATATATATATATATAGTCCATGTGTGAACCAAACAAAAAAGGAAAAAGGAATATCCAATCACTGATAAATTGATATGATAGTCCTATATTAAGATAACCAGTGCAGCAACCAGTGAACAAATGGAAATCCTGTGCAGGGAAACAGCAGAACCACAATGTGTCACCAATCACACCTGTGCGCCACCACCTCTAAAGTTGTATGCTTACCAGAGGTAAGCTGTAATGGGCAAAAAGTATTGGACTTGTTCCCAGTAGATAGCGTTCTTCAACAGCAGGGAAAGCGAGCGATCAGATGGAATGAACTCAATAGGCACAAAGGCCGCGAAGCTCAGCGTGGATACCCAAAATGAAGAGCGACTCACATAGTGTGTATCGTATGGTGAATCAAATTTATTAACCAAAATGGCAACTTACAGTTTAAAAGAGCAACAAACATCCGTATAGGACAATGCGATCTCCCGTTCAAAGCGATGACGTCAGCACGTCTACCTCCCGACGTGCGTTTCACTATAAGATAGCGTCGTCTGGGCATGAATATCCGCATTTGAAACACTGACTCTCAATCCGGCCAATCAGAAGCAGGTCTTAAACCTGTTTTCCTGATTGGCCGAATAGAGAGGAGTCCCAATTGGTCGCTGAGGACTCGGAAGAGGTAGGAAAGGGAAGCCGCTACGATGCCTGTGGAAAACACGGAAAGGGAAAGCTGTCGCCCCTGCTGCCACCGAGCAAGGGAAGCCGTAGGTGAAGCCCGGGAGAGGTGCTACCCCACCATAGGGGTAAGTGCACCAGACTGCCGACTTATCCATCTGGGGGGGGGGGGTTACTGTTTACCCACCAATAAAAACATCAAGCTTTTCATCTGGTAATCCTGCCAGATCACCGGATGAAAATAGAAGAACAAAAACATTAAAAGTAAACCTAATGCAGCCATCATATCTACCATGTTTCCCCCAAAAATAAGCCCGGGTCTTATATTAATTTTGGTAAAAAAAGACCCCAGTAGGGCTTATTTTCGGGGTAGGTCTTAACATATTCAGGAATCCCCAGTTTGAACAAACTTAAAATGCCCAAATCCTTTCTTTTACAGTAGCACACAATACAGAATGTGTGTGCCCCTGCAATTCAACAGTGCCCAACACCACAGCTCTCCTCCATCTCTCCCAGCCACTAGCGAGGGACCCTGGCCCCCCTCCCTCTGCAATGCTCGAAGCAGGGAAGAGAGCACACTAGCATGTGAAGAAAAATAATCTGTAAATACCTTGCAGATTAGCTATACTGCATTCCGCATTGTATGACACGTTGATTGCAGAGGCTCTGCACCGTACCTTCAGTGACCTGCCAAAGCTCTGCAGAAGAAGGGGGAGGACAAGATCCCCCGCAGACAGGCGGGAGAAGAGGAGACCAGGGGTAGATTAGCTGAGCGCCGCTCTGTAGCAAAGTCACCTGACACCGTTTGAGACAGAGACACACACACGGCACACTGCACACCGCTGTAATAGGATTATACCGTGTTTTCTCGAAAAGCACACAATCACCTCGAACTAAGGGCTTTTTTTCAGGGGAAGGGCTTATATTGCAGCCCTCCTGGAAAATAGCTCTAGGTCTTATTTTCGGGGAAACACGGTAAGCATTAGTAAGCTGCAACATATTAATGTTTGCTTTTGGGTTTAACCACTTAACCCCTGGACCATATTGCTGCCCAATGACCAGAGCACTTTTTGTGATTCGGCACTGCGTTGCTTTAACTGACAATTGCGCGGTCGTACGACGTGGCTCCCAAACAAAATTGGCATCCTTTTTTTTCCCACAAATAGAGCTTTCTTTTGGTGGTATTTGATCATCTCTGCGGTTTTTATTTTTTGCGCTATAAACAAAAATAGAGCGACTATTTCGAAAAAAATGCAATATTTTTTACTTTTTGCTATAATAAAAATCCCCCAAAATATATAAAAAAACATTTTTTTCCTCAGTTTAGGCCGATACGTATTCTACATATTTTTCGTCAAAAAAAAATCGCAATAAGCGTTTATTGATTGGTTTGCGTAAAAGTTATAGCGTTTACAAAATAGGGGGTAGTTTTATGGCATTTTTATTAATATTTTTTTTTTACTAGTAATGGCGGCAATCAGCGTTTTTTTTCAGTACTGCGACATTATGGCGGACACTTCGGACACTTTTGACACATTTTTGGGACCATTGGCATTTTTATAGCGATCAGTGCTATAAAAATGCTTTGGATTACTATAAAAATGCCATTGGCAGTGAAGGGGGTTAACACTAGGGGGCTGGGAAGGGGTTAAGTATGTTCCTGGGTGTGTTCTAACTGTATGGGGGGGGGTGGACTCACTAGGGGAAATCACTGATCTTCTGTTCATACATTGTATGAACAGAAGATCAGCATTTCTCCCCTGACAGGAACGGGAGCCGTGTGTTTAGACACACAGCTCTCGGTCTTCGCTCAGTAATGAGCAATCGTGGGTGCCCGCCCGGCGACAATCATGCCTTCCGGGCACGCGCACGGGACTCGGGGGCGAGTGGGGGCGCCAGCACGGGCTGCCGGCGGCGCGTGCTCGCCCTCTAGTGGCCGCTTAAAGAGCCGACGTAGAGCTACGGGCTCTCGCCCAGGAGAGCCGACCTGCCGTAAAACGACAGCGCGTGGTCGGCAAGCAGTTAATACCGCTCTACCAGGGAAATGTATATATGTTGTTATGGAACAGTACAATTCTCGTGGATAGCATCGGCAACACTGCACACTGTCATCGCGTAATTTGCACGTGTAATACCGTTGTTTTACTTTTATATTATTTACTTCCACATACTCTAACATGTTACCAGGGCTTATCAGCCCCCTTGTAATAGCAATAAAATTAAACAAAAAAAGAAAAAAATAAGGTAAATAAAATACATTAAAAAAACCCTAACAGAAATTTCTTTAGAGCCCCTGTCTACATTTACACGCATATGCAAACATAATATGGACATAAGGTGCACCTACGTATGAAAATTGCATCACACATATTAGGTATTGCCACACACACCAGACTGCAATAATTTTAAAGCTGTCATTCATGATTAACTCTAAATGACCTGTAAAGGCTTGTAAAACATTGCCTATGTTTAATTTTGGGTGGCATACTTTATTGCTGCTTCACACCACTTAAAATATGCTTTTGAACGAGTGTGCTAAAAATGAAAAAAAAAAGTCTTTGGTAGCGATTTGTTAAATAAAAAATAAAAAAACAATGAAAGAAAAAAAGTATATCTGGTAGGAAAAGTACTCTGGGGTGTCGCCAGAATCTGCTGTAGGAGAGTGCAAAGCACATACTTTGTGTGAATATACAGTACAAAATAAAGATTTCTTCATTGACCACCAGCATGTAACTGTCCCTGTAATGGATAGAGCGACAGGCTGACATCATCTGTCCTTTTGAGTCTTGGAAGGACTGGTTGTTTGGATGTGTGCAGGCCAACACGCGCCAAATATTTCATTAAAAAAAAACTCTTTGCTGTAAGTGCAATGTATTGTATGCATGAATAAAAGTTTAAAATATTTTACACCATGTGGAGCTCTTTTATATTTAAGGTGAATGCTGTTACATCCCACACTGGGTAAGGAGTTTGCTAAGGACAGGAGAGCTCTGGCGCCTTGGCTGGGCTATAGCCACAAGCGCAAATAAACTCTTGTAATGAGAGGACATTTGGAGCTGGGAAGCAGAAATTTCTGCCTTTGGTGGTAGCATTGATGCACACATCACTTTCTTTGGTGTTGGATGGTGGAGATGCACATCAAGAGTATCATCATAACACTTGGATATAAGATAGAAAGGTTCCCCCAATTAAGGGTAGAGTGTGATTATAGGGATTCTTGCTGATGCACAATGGATAACCAACTGGTATAGAAAAAATAAATGAATGAGTCTGATCAAACCCAAAACAACTGAGACATGAAAACAGATAGTATTAGTAAAAAAATAACAAAAATTTATTAATACATAATGAACAAACAGTATGTTAAAAACCATTCGGGTTTAGAATTTAGGGAAAGGTGTTTGATAGAGCAAATATTTGCCAAACAGCTTCTTCATTCCTGTCGTGTGATTGGTTCTACTAGTTTCGCCCTATCGGGCTTCGTCAGGAACCCACAATGGAAAGTATTCTATATAGATGAAAAGTATACAGTGAGAAAGCATATCAGAAAGAATATTAATAAGAATCTTAACACTGACATAATAAATATTGGTCCAGAAATTACGATCAGAAAAATATATAATATAACATCCTCGATGAGAAAATCAATAAAGAGTAATGATCGTATGATGACACATAATATTGTGAGTCAGGAAACATAGAGCATACCTTGACTTAAAGGAAGGGAGAACCATGGAGGGGGATGCCCACTAGGGCGTGTTCTCAACAAATGATGAGAAGACCCCTGGTGGGTACGATGGATAATGACCAGGTGGTAGGTCATTGGATATAAGATTTATCATCAAATCATTTGTGCACATTCTTCCTAGCTTTTTTTTATTTTATTTATTAATTTAGCGCAACTCCATACAATTACCAATTTACAAACTGTACATATGTCTTACATTAGAGTTGCTGCTTATAGTATTTACGTCATTGATTTAGTGCAGTTTGTATACCATTTGTCTATGTCCCTGTAATCTGTTTTAATAGTTCCAAAGAGTGTGTCTGTGATTGCATGTAAATATAGTAAAAAAAATAAATAAAATCAGATAATAGCACCAGCTTCTGATTGTCCCTTTTAAAACTCTCAAATCTCTCCCTTATCTGCTAGACAACTGGGAAAGGAACTTGTGGGCAAGACCTACTTATCCTGCATGTGGGGGTACCTTTCGTTCATGGGCATGGGCGTGCTCATCAATGCCTGGGACCAGGCGGGTTTGTGTTGATGTAAAAGTCAACATTATGGTGGTCCCCTGGCTTAGAGTTGAGCCATACTCTGTAAACGGTAGTATAACATACAGAGTCCCTCTGTAAAATGTGCTGTTCTATGCTATTAAACACTTTCCTCGATGTATGTTACATTTAGGAGCAGGACCGGTGCATTACTATTTTGACTAACAAAAACCCCCCGTCACCCGCTCGGCCCGGCGGGGGTGGAGTTTGTCTTGCCTTGGGCCGCGTGGGTGACTACAACAGGGTCAGAGCCCCCCCGGGGCAGTAGAATTTATTCTAAGTCCGGTGCCTGCCTCCTCCGGCTCCCCAACTGTCCTCGTGTCCATCTTCTCCGGCTTCCCAGCTGTCCTCGTGCCTGTCTCCTCTGCCTCCCCATCTGTCCTTGTGCCTGCCTCCTCAGCTATCACCCTACTCACAGGCTGAGCTGCTGCTGATCTCTCTGGGGAGTTAGTCAGCACCCCGGCGCCCTGTGTAGGGTCACTTGTGTTCCCCGGCCAGGCTGGGGGAAACCCATGGGGAAATCAGTGGCCGTGGCTATGTCTCCTAGGCAGCAGTGTGCCCTAGGGAGCTGCCCTGTTTAGGAGGGACACTGCTGAGCCCATGCCCTCTCCACCAGTCCACCTCACTCCCAGTGACAGAATGGGGTCCCTCCGTCCACCTAGTGCTGAACACATGCATGCATTTAGTTAACTACTTCCACTCTCCCGTACCATGTGGCTAGATATATGGGGTCTCCATAGCACAAGTTTGAACCCAGTTACTTTTGGGGAACCAACCGCTAGGGAGGAAGTTTTGGGGAACCAACCGCTACCAGAGGATTTGTCATCTATGCCAGGTACCACATTTACTTTGCTGTGACTGCCCAGGTGTACCTGTAAAGGTATGAGTCCATAACTGGTGAATGCCTTGTAGTAGCAGATGAAGGTCATATCCTTCTAGGTGACATGGACCCCCCCTGGCTCCCATGTAGCCCCGCTTAAATAGCCCTGTAGCCTGCCTTCCTCTGTATATACAGTACATATCATCCAGGAAGGAAGGCAGGACCTAAAAAGCCCAGGAAACCATGGTAAGAATTGATACATGGAAAAGAATTTGAGCCCTTTATGAGAAGCACAGCAACATGCAACTACATCCCTAATTATATAGAATGGGAGGGTTTTGGGACTTTAAAGTGAGGCATGAATTCAAGGCTAGCAAGCAATAAATATAGAACAAATACATTTTATTTTTCTACAGTCGTAAAAAGTGTTTTCTTACAGTAATATCATATATTATAACACGGACGAGCATTGTATAGCAAGACCATACAGTCGATCGTAAACATGTCAACAGTATCAAAACTTGTTACAAAATATAATCAATAAAAACGTCCTCCACATCAGTAAATCTCCTGGGACAACATATAGCGGTATTTACAGTATATTACAGTTAAAAATTAATTAATTATGAAACATGTAGACTTTGTAGAGCCAACTTGTGGCTCTACATGTATAGAAGTTTATGGGCTTGCTTGGTTTCCCTGCTGACCAGAAAAGAAAAGGCAATGTCTCCTGCTCCATATTGCTGTAGCCCAGCACCTGGCTACATATATTTTGTGTAAAGTTCACTTGTCATCGGGAAAATGCAATACTGATCTCTTCCTAAAAATGATAGTGATCTGGCTTTGTCTATCGTCATTATTACTGAATTACAAACTTGCAAACAAAAATGAATTTCTTACATATGCACTTGCTGAGGTTCAGTGACTCAAAAAGTACTTAAGTCAAAGCAACATCTGAATAGCAAGGTAATCGTTATTTTTAAAATGGAGGTTTGGCAAATGCAGCCTAAATATTGTTTATAAAGTTGTAAGACAGAATATCTTTAAGGCCCCTTTCACATTAGCGGACCGTTCGTCTGCTCATTACAAGTCAGTTTACAGACTTGTAATGGGCCCCTATGGGAGCGGATCTGTTAGCGGATGATGCATCCGCTAACGTCCGCAAGATCCGCATACGTTTTTTCGGACGGAAGAATGTCCTATTTTTCTTCCGTCCGGCGGATCGGATCGGATGCAAACGGACAGACGGTCCATTTCCATCCGATTCCCCATAGGGGATAGTGGAGGAGAGACAGGGCGGTCCCTGCATAGTGTGCGGGGACCGCCCTGTCCGCCCGACAGCTCAGCGGAGACCCCCCGCTGAGCCGAAAGAGGCCTAAGCTTTGCATTTTTTTCTTTGTTCATTAATTCCTTTTTGTCCTAGGAACTAGACCAACAAAGTAGTCACAGGAAAGCCTTGGTACGTCCTCATTTGAGGTGCCTCTATATGTTTAGTTTGCTCAAAAGAAAAATTATATATCACGTCTTCCTGATTGTATTTGAAAGTTGCACAAATCCTGGAATTTCATATACAGTATAATACTATAATTCTAAATCCACCAG
Organism: Rana kukunoris; assembly: GCA_029574335.1. NCBI lineage: Eukaryota > Metazoa > Chordata > Amphibia > Anura > Ranidae > Rana > Rana kukunoris. Next base: position 222,969,859 of record CM056052.1, read on the forward strand.
TTTACCATATTTTGGATTGTCACGATGTTTGTGCCACACACAGATTTATACTATTTTCATGTACTTTAGCCACTATAAGAATCAAATTTTTACAGACAGATTTTTTTTTTTTTTAGATTTTTGAGAAACCCTTTAATTTGTTTTACAAGCAAGGTTTTTGAATTTTTATAATATCTGACAGCTTCCCTAAACAATAACCTCGAATCACACAACCAAATATGGGAACTGTGTGATAAGCTGGAAGCTCCCAGTACCAGTTAACGAGCGGTTGATGTCCCCAGGTGGTGAGGAGACCCAGGGTCGGGTGGTTGTCCTCTTCTCTCCTACCCTTTGCTTCCTTCCACCCTTTCCTCCTCTCCTTATCTCTATGTGAAAAAATAAATGTAGCGCTGTGGAACCAAAAAGACAGTGATGTCTGTGGATGAGCAAAATCCAAAATCACTGAAATAAGACAACGATAACAATAATGATAAACAAAATCAACAGTGAGGAGTGAAGTTCTTGCGTGAAATAGTCCTGTGGTAACACAAGTCCAAACCAAGCATAAATGAATAGTAATAGTCCATCCACAATAGTGAAGTGAATGGATGTGGGATGACCTCGTAGATCCTCAAAGATGGAATGGCACTTGAATCAAATGAAGATAAAATGCGCTTACCAGAAATGTTGGACCTGTCTGTCATGGACAGCAGATCGATAAAGCATGAAAACTCCCAGGGCACGGTCAGCTGGGCTCGCTCGAACTGGATGAAGATAATCCAAATCCTTAATGGAGGGCCAAAAGTGCACGGTATCCTGAACTGGTAACCTTGTTTCCAAGTGGTTCGTTCGCAAGGAAAGTGTGGAGGGGTGATGGTACAACCCTTGGAAGGGTGGGATTGGAGGAACTAGATGGCTCCGAGCACCATAGGGGCAAGAGAAAAGAAAAACGCAACCCCAATTGTGCAGGTCAAAAAGTAAAGGTTTTAAAGGAATAAAACCAATATACATAAAAGTGATCACAAATAAAAGGCAAAGTGGGAAAAGGAAAAAAACAAGCCCTATGCGTTTCATCCTAGAGGGACTTCAACTGGGGCATCTCTATCCTCTCTAGTCTCCTTGGCTCTATCTAACTTTTTTAACCCTTTCTCACTCCCTTTTTGTAACTGATTTGTATCTGAACGATTCCAAAACTTAATGGTAATACTGAAGCATCGAACCTAACTTCATTGTTTGATTATGAATATACACAGCTTATTATCTATTGGTTATTTATGCCTCAACTATGTTTTTCTCCGGACGACAATGTATGTAGATAGTTCACCTGGTGTTTACCACTTATCACAAAGCATGCCTTTTTCTGTTGGAAAATATGGAAATTCAATAAAATTGTCAGTTTAAAAAAAAACGTTATTTAGCATCGCACATGCTGTAGAATGTCCCATATCATTACTTTAGCATTTGCACCCACAAATGATGGGTAGTCACAAGGATTATGTTTATTGTTTATTATCCTTCTGCTTGTTTTTTTATTTAGATGTGGAAGTGATTTGACAGTGCATGTTCCTGTTAGTGTGGTGTATAGTTTAGAAATGTTTTGATGGAAATAATTGTTTATTGACCTATTTTCTACAGCTGGTCATTTTTTAAATCTTCTGCAACAAGGCATTTTGCATCATTACTGTAGTGCATGAATCTAAAATAAATATCATAATTGGTCCTGTTAAGTACAGCTATGTGGTATCAATTGTTTTGTCTATTAACAACAAGCAAATGTTTCTTATTCTGAGGTTTCAGCACCTGTAAATTCCCAACTCTTTTTTATTTTTGTATATCTATATAATGGGGATATGGTGCTGACTCTTCAACTGAACTCGTGCTTTGTTGAAAGTCAAAGAGCAAACTTTATCAAATATTTGTTGTTTCTACGGGCTGTACTTTGTTTTTGCATAAAAAGTGTTAGGGTTTTTATTTTAACTATAAATTCTTCTGTGTAAAAGTTAGAGTTCATATTGCAGTACATGGGTATGGATTCTGAAACAAGTCAAATGTGGTGTGCTCTTGTTTTGCTTATGTTTTCTTTTAGTTGACTTGCTTCTAGTTGCCTTAAGATGCTTCTAAATTGTTTTAAGTTGCTCTTGCATGATTGGCCTAAAAGCGAATAATAAGAAATTAAACCCCCTTGTACGCAATCTCATTGTCTGGTCAAAAATGTTCTGGATAAACTCCTTGAAAATATAAGTATTTTGCTTATTTAAAGAGGAACTAAACTCTCCCAAACAATCTTAACTACTTTAATACTTATGCCGCAAGTCTTTTTAAATAGAAATTATATTTACTTGTTTTAAACATTTTTTTTTTAATTTCTTCAGCTGCTTCCTGGTTTCTGGTCTAGGCCAAAATGATGTCATATATCCCAAAAATGTCTTTATGGGTATTTGTTTCTTTCATCTGGAGGAGGCAAAGAGGGGCTTTATCAGCTAAGCACACCCTCCTGACTGCATGTTTAAAGTGTTACTAAACCCACAAGAGTAAAATCAGTCTGTATATACAGTAAAGCATGGTTGTTATACTCACTGTGGAGCCTAAGGGGTTAATCCTCTGCATTGTGTAAAAAGGCTGCATGATCTTGTATGCACAAATCCTCCCCTGGGCAAGTCCGGATAAGACAGAGTCTTTAGAGTCAGGCTGCACGTGCATGTGATCAGCACAGGGCCAAGCAGCACTGTCCAGACAGAGGGTCAGGAGCCCTGCAGCCCCATAGGACAGCTCAGTGCAGTATGAACTGGAACAGTAAATGAAATCACAAGACTGCTATTAGAGTTGTCCCGATACCGATACTAGTATCGGTATCGGGACCGATACCGAGCATTTGTGCGAGTACTCCGGACCTGTCACTTTTGTTAAAGGAAGTAACGTTCTGTGTCTCTGTTGGAAGGGAAAAATCACGAAGCCCATCTTGTTACACCCAGCTCATATAGTTCGGGCTGGGTGTAACAAGATGTCCGCTGACTTGCTGCAGCCGAGTGCACGGTGTATCAAGATGGGCGTCGCAGCATAATTACTAGATGTTAAATGTTATATGCCATATAGCATTACAAAATCCTTCCATTCCTCTCATCATTCATGTCATTTATTATGCAATTGCCAATCAGCGCTGCATTTCAGTGCCTGCCCATAATTGCCATCTATCAGTGCCCATAAGTGCAGCCTATCTATCAGTGCCACCTATCAGTGCCCGTAAGTGATGCCTATCAGTGCCATCTATCAGTGCCCATCAGTCAGTGTCATCTATTAGTGCCCATCAGTCAGTGCCAGCCATCAGTGCCAGCCACCTGTCAGTGCCGTCTACCAGTGCCCATAAGTGCTGCCTATCAGTGTTATCTATCGGTGCCATCTTTCAGTGCCAGCCATCAGTCAAACTGTCACAGGACATTAAAAAAAAGTATCGGTAATCGGTACTTGTACTCAGTCTTAAAAAGTGGTATCGGGACAACCCTAACTGCTATATACTGCTGATGAGAAAAAGTATTTAGCTGTTTATATTTACTAAAATAATTGCATTTCCATGTTCTGTGTACTGTGGGAGACCAGATATACATGTGGGAATCGAAAGTTTGGGCACCCCAGGGAAAAATTTGTATTAATGTGCATAACGAAGCCAAAGAAAGATGGAAACATCTCCAAAAGACATCAAATTACAGATTAGACATTCTTATAATATGTCAAAAAAAGTTAGATTGTATTTCCATCATTTACACTTTCAAAATTACAGAAAACAAAAAAATGGCGTCTGCAAAAGTTTGGGCACCCTGCAGAGTTAATATCTTGTACTGCCCCCTTTGGCAAGTTTTACAGCTTGTAAACGCTTTTTGTAGCCAGCCAAGAGTCTTTCAATTCTTGTTTGAGGTATCTTTGCCCATTCTTCCTTACAAAAGTCTTCCAGTTCTTTGAGATTTCGGGGCTGCCTGTCACGCACTGCTCTTTTAAGGTCTATCCGTAGATTTTCAATTATGTTGAGGTCAGGAGATTGTGAAGGCCATGGCAAAACCTTCAGTTTACGCCTCTTGATGTAATCCCCCGTGGATTATGAGGTGTGTTTAGGATCATTATGAATTTGTAGAAGCCATCCTCTCTTTAACTTCAGCTTTTTTACAGATGGCATTAAGTTACCATCCAAAATGTGCTGGAATTTTATTGAATCCATTTTTCCTTTCTACTCGTGAAATGTTCCCTGTGCCACTGGCTGCAATACAACCCCAAAGCATGATTGATCCACCCCCATGATTAACAGTTGGACAGAGGTTCTTTTCATTAAATTTTGTGCCCTTCTTCTCCAAACGTACCTTTGCTCATTCCAGCCAAATAGTTATATTTTAACCTCATCGGTCCACAGAACTTGTTCCAAAATGCATCAGGATTGTCTATATGTTCATTTGCAAAGTTCAAATGCTGATTTTTGAGGTAAGGACGTAGAAGAGGTTTTCTTCTGATGACTCTTCCATGAAGACCATATTTTACAAGTATCTCTTTATAGTGGAATAGTGTACCAGAACTCCAGTGTCTGCCAGATCTTTCTGGAGGGATCGTGCAGTCAAACGTGGGTTTTGAATTGCTTTTCTCACAATCCTGCAAGCTGTTCTGTCTGATATTTTTCCTGGTCTTCCAGATCTTGCTTTAGCTTCCACTGTTCCTGATGACTGCCATTTCTTAATTACATTCCGAACACAGGATATTGACATCTGAAAACGCTTTGCTATCTTCTTATAGCCTTCTCCAGCTTTGTGAGCGTCAACTATTTTCAGTTTCAGTTTTCTAGACAACTGCTTAGAAGAACCCATGATGCTGATTGTTGGGGCAAGGTCAGATACGTGTGGGCATTTAAAACCTTTGAGATTGACATCCCCTGGTCTTCCCAGACGATGATTGAGAACAATCCATGACACTGGCAGGTCTTAGCTTTGCAAAGGGGGCAGTGCATGCTATAAATTCTGCAGGGTGCCCAAACTTTTGCAGACGCCATTTTTTTGTTTTCTGTAATTTTGAAAGTGTAAATGATGGAAATAAAATCTAACTTTTTTGACATATTATAAGAACGTCTAATCTTTAATTTGATGCCTTTTGGAGATTTTTCCATCTTTCCTTGGCTTTGTTATGCACATTAATACAAATTTTTACCTGGTGTGCCCAAACTTTCGATCCCCACTGTAGTGAATGCAGGATACTGGGTTTAGTAACATTTTAAGCTAAGAGCATATTGATTCCAGGAAGTTAATTTGACATAAATCATCTGCCCTTACTCAAGATGGCTGTGGTTAAAATGCTAGGGGTGTTTTAGGTGATTTCCTAACAAAATAAAGCATGGAGACATCAATGAATAGGTGAGTTTTCTTTGAATATTACAATTGAATTCAATAGCATTTTAGTTTGTGGTGCTTAGATAACGTTAGGTTCCACTTTCAGAGCCCATTCACACCATATGCTTTGGGCAGTATTACCTAACACAGTTCCAGTGCATAACCAAGGCAATTTGTCTTAATTACTATTATTGTTATAGTTCACACCAGTGCACTAACATGCACTGGCATGCACTGAAAAAAGTTGGACAGGCTGCCTTTTTAAGCTGTGTGTTGCAACACATTACACTTCATCAGAACATGTTGTGGTGCATACAATTATATAAGATGTCATTTACATACATTTAAGAAAAAATAAAAAGGTAAACAGTGTGATGCATTGTAATAAAGCATCAAACCACCCCTACACAATGCACAACATTCTTGTGCTTTAAACAGAGCACAATGCACACCCACTGGTGTGAATAGGCCCTAGTAAGCCAAGTGGTAAAATGTTGTTTATAAAATGTGTGGTTCACTCGGTTAAGGGTATAACGCAATACATTTTATTTAATCCTCTATGGGATTTTGAAGGCAACCAGACAAAAAAAGCATTTTTATCTAAAAAGTTCCATTGTTAATTGATTTTTTTTTTTTTTTACTTTAAAAACAATTTTTACAAAGCATGTATGAAATGACACATAAAGGCTTAACAGTGAGTCTAATACATGTGCTGGGTAATACTCCCAAAACCATTTCTCAGTCAACAGTCATGATGTTTCCGACTATAGCTTGTGTAATGGAATGGGACATCCAAAGTATTTCACATTTTCTTGATTATTCTTACTCAGGGATATGGTGCCACCTCGCAAGAGCAGAGAATCCTAAAGAATATACATTCTACAGAGAAGATATTTCCAGCAATAAATGTTGTTTATTGTAATACTTACAACCATAAAGACAGACCCATTGCTTTGAAGTGTGTCAAACTCACTCTCTGCCTCCCAGATGCCAACACTCTCACATGCAAGGGCCACATATACCATGGAAGTAAAGGGTATTACTGAGAGGACCTTTATCAAAAACAACAATAAATAGGGAATAATAGAATATATCCTAATTTAATTGTCAATTCATAGAACAAAATAAAATAAAAAAGGGCCCCTAAATATCAAACATCATACAGGTATATAGTATGTCTATATAACCTATACCCACAACCTCCTAATTCCATCAATATCAAATACAGTGCCCCAAAAAAATGAAAAAAGCATAGCAAATTAATCTAGAATTCTGGACTTACAATGCCTCTCCTGGCTCCTCCACATCCTTTGTGACCACATCTAGCCTCAAATCCCTCTACAGAGTCAGAAAAGACAAAATGCCACCACTGCCGTGGTCCACAGCACCCCATACACTGCGCAGACGCACTGCACCATGACGTCACCCCTGGCTCCAGCGGCAGCACTGCTTGAAACGCGGAGAACACAAACACCTGGCCCACCGCCAACACAAAGAACAAACAACAGAGGAAAGAGGCAAATGCCTCCCAAGCCTGTGGCTGGGGGAATTAGTCTGCCCACACAGGGAGGACAATGTTCAGACGCAGAAGGCCCCCCATTCCACCAAGTTCAAGAGGGCCTCCTTGTCAGGCATGTGGTGTTGATCACATCTGGGGGGGGGGGGCAAAATAAAGGGACAGACCCTCACTGAAAATCAATGGTTTACAATTAAGACAAAAAAAATCATATAATAATAAAAATGAAAAAATTACCCAGACTTCTCCAACATTTCAAATGTATAATAATATTTCATCCTACATGGCTATATATAATAGTTCTAGCATAGGAGAAAAGGGAACAAAAATAGGGAAAGAAAGTGGAAGTATGCTATGTATCACCTTATGTTTTGTACAAACGATCGGAATTTCCGATGGAAAAAGTCAGAAAGAGATTTTTTGAAAATTCCATTTGCCTGTATGGAACTCCGATGGAGAAAAAGCCATGTATGCTCAAAATCAAGTCGATGCATGCTCAGAAGCATTGAACTTCATTTTTTTTTTACTTATCGTAGTGTTGTACGTCACTGCACTTTGCATTATGGTCGGAATTTGGTGTGACAGTGTGTATGCAAGACAGCTTGAATGGAATTCGTCAGAAAAATCTGTCAGAGTTTATCCCAACGGAAGTTCCGATCAAGGCATTAAGTATCACATGATACCTAGGAGTCTCAGATGGATCGTTTTCCCTTAAAGTTATGCATCATCTTACCAACACGCCCATCAGATCTTACATTTTTACCACTTTTGCATCTTACTATCCTCAATCTGTCTTTTCAGAGCTGAAGCCCTCAAAAAATTAGCTATAACTCTCAGTTTTGCTGCGACCTGGAGGTATTGTTGCCAGGGCCATCTTAATAGCATCATGGGCCCCTGGGCAAAGTAATGCTCTGGGGCCCCTACAATGATGACAGTGCAGGTAAACAGACATCAAGTAGGTAGGAGGCAGACTGCCTCCCCTGTGTATCTATCACTCTCAGTGCCATCATGGTGCCCCCTAATTTCAGGGCAGTGTGGGCTCAAGGACCAGCTGCTTTGGGGAAAGTGTGTCCTCTCATTAAGACAGCCCTAATTGTTGCCTTTAGGTAGTTTATCCAACAATTTCACACTGGAGTACATTTTTATTCCAGTGTCCACCTCTAAATGGGATATGGATCCTGTCTAATGCCACAAAGGATACCTTTGGCATCCTCTGGCTACCTGTAGTTGTGTATCTTTGCCACATATCTACCTACTGGAAGATACAAATTCTTGTAGAGTGTCACTTAGGTGGCTCTTGCAGGGTGGCTGAGGAAGAAAATAATAATAAAAACAAAACAAAATGGCCTGCATTTACTTGGGAGGTTGCCTGTCTCCTACTTTCCCGCTATTGAGGGGTACTTGGGGGGCTGCCCTCTTTCCTGCCACTTTTTGTCATAGCTATTTAGCCTGTGGCTGAGGTGTTTCATGTTTCACTGCATATCAAAGGGCTCAGATTGGCATGGCTGGAGGATAGGGTAGCCTTGTACATGGGTGACCTCCTGCTCTTTCTGAATGAAACTGACTCCTTCCTGCAAGGAGCACTGTCTGTCCTGAATGGGTTCTTAAGAGCAACAGGGCTCAAAATTAACTAGTCCAAGATCCAATTACTTGCTATTGATCCAAAAGCTAAATGTGTAGCTCCGCCAGCTCTCGAGCTGCAATGGGTGGAAAAGTTCACTTATTTAGGCATGCATGTCTCAAGAGATGCTGCAAGTTATTATCCATTTGAACCTGGTTGTCAAAACAGTAAAGGCTAAGCTGAAAGTATGGGAGGACCTTCCCTTGTCCCTCCTACGCCATATTAACCTCATTAAAATGAAGATCCTTCCTAAATGTTATTATTTGTTCCGTAACTCCCCACAGATGATCCCCAAATCATTCTTCTCTAATTTTTTTTTTTTTTTTCCTTTAGGGACCACATCACCCTTGGTACAAATTATCCACTCTTATGCATCCCACATGGCAGGGGGGGCTGGCATTTACCGATTGCCATAAATATTTAATTGCAGCTCAGTTGGTCACTGCGGTTTGGTGGCTTAATCCAGATAAGTCCAACCCTGCTATGATTTTGGAGGCTGCAGTGGAGGCACTTTCCAACCTACCTCTCTGTGGACCTAAAGCCCCGTATGATTTGACCCCTTCTATGCTTACAACTCTTTGGGCCTGGAGAGCAGGGTTATCATACGAAAGATTTCCAAGGACTACGGTCTCCCCAAATACTCCCATATGGAATAATCCTACAATACCTCACTTCTTTAAACTCCCTGAACCCAAAATATAGGCCAAACACAACATTAAACTGATCTCAGATATTACTTTGGAACTTTCAGTATACTCATTTGACCATCTGATGTCTCAATATAATGTCCCAACCTCATATCTCTTATTATTTACATGCTTTCAGGAGCCATTTTCCTTAGTGAAACACACTTAGTACTACCAGATTTGATCTAAAAAGGGTTATGCGGTATGAATGTTCAGAGAAACCTACTTCTGTCCTTAATGCACATCTCCTTCGGGTCTCTTCCCCTGAGCTATCTACGGTTCATCAGTGATGGTCCCATGATGTTCCGGAGCTTGACTCTGAGGATTAGGAGGCTGCATGGGATTTCACATTTAAAATTCTTGTCTCCCTAAGAGACCGCCTCATACAGTATCAGATTGTTTACAGGGCATATCTTACTTCTCACCATTTGCATAAAATGAGACACTCCCTTTCCTCCTATTGGACACAGGTAATCTCAGTGGTGAATGAGATAGTATGTGTCTCTATTGTCCCGTCTCCAAAAATGTGTCTGCTGGGATTGGTGGAAGTAGCTAGGGTGGCAGAAAAGACCCTAATTGGCCTCCTTCTATTTTATGTAAGGATAACTATTATCTTATGTTGGAAGAAGCAGGCTCCGCCTTCTCTTTCCCTTTGCAGAAAGCATGTTAATAATGTGTTGCCCCTCTATAAGGACACTTATCTTCACAGAGGGTGCCCAAATAAATATGACAGAGTATGGGCTAAAAGGCTGGAAGAATATTCCACTGCAACAGCTGGCTAAGTCACCCAGCATGCATCCCATATTTTCCCTTTCAAGTCAACTTTAGTTTAACCTTCATTGTGATAAATCTTACCTGAGGGCTATCGCACCAACAGCACATCTCTTGACCACAAGCCACATTAGTCATTTGTTGCACCTTGTCACAGCACCTGTGTAATCCCTGTTGTTGTATAAGTGTCCTTTCACACGGAGCGGACCGTTTTTCGGTCCGCTCCGTGTGTGTCCGTCGGCTCAGCGGGGATCATTCGTAAATCCCCACTCAGCTGTCGGCGGACAGGGCGGTCCCTGCACACTGTTCAGGGACCGCCCTGTCTCTCCTCCGCTCTCCCCTATGGGGAATCGGATGAAAACGGACCGTTTGTCCGTATTCATCTGATCCGTTCTGCCGGACGGAAGAAAAATAGGGTTGTTTGTAACCCGGGGACCCCCTGTAGTTCTACTTTAAGACATTAGATGAGACAATGAAATATGAGATAAGACATTAGAAATGTATGAAAGAATTGTGATCTCATGTCTATGAGAGGCTTCTGACCATGCGTGTGGCCACTGTCCATGGGAAAAAATCAATTGTTAAGGTTAAATTACCTGCCCTAATAATCATCAGATAAGCAAAATTGGAAGCATCTGTCAATGCTACTCATCTCATCCTTCCTCTCCTCCCAATTTGCATAAACATACTGTTCAACTGCGCAACTGTTTATCAAATGCATATACTCTATAATACGCAAAATACATTAAAGTGAATTTAAATGCAAACAAACACAATACAATACTAACTTTTTGGTAAAATATAATAAAGAATGCTGTGTTAAATAAATAGATACAAAACATGTCAAGCTTTAAGATTGTGTGCAACTGTGAAATTAAGAAAAACTAGGTTAACCAAAATTCTCGATAGGCAATGCTTTAAAAGGTTATCAGTTTAGAGACCACCATGAATTAAAGGGGTTGTAAACCCTCATGGTTTTTAACCTTAATGCATTCTATGCATTAAGGTGAAAAATCTTCTGTAGTGCTGCAGCCCCCCCGTTTTACTTACCTGAAGACAATCTTTCTCCGACCGGGAACAAGCAGTTAGTGTCTTGTGTCCTTATTGGATCGATTGATAGCAGCGCAGCCATTGGCTCCCACTGATGTCAATCAAATCCAATGACATAGCACTGGGGGAGGGGCCTGAGTTCTGCATTCTGTGTGAATGCCCAAGATGCGGGACTCGGGAGCGCGCCCGCACAGGTGTCCATCAAGGAGAGCACTTCTCCAACATGGACACTTGATGCGGAGAGGAGCCACCAGTGCCGCTAAGGGACCCCAGAAGAGGAGGATCAGGGGCCACTCTGTGCAAAAATAACTGCACAGTGGAGATAAGTATGACATGTTTGTTGTTTATTTAAAAAAATTTAACCAAGGGTTTACAACCCCTTTAAGGCCCTAGAATTATGTGCCACATATGTGACACAATTTATGATTACATAAATTGATGGGTGCTTTTAAATTGCTTTCTATTAGCTAGATTCAGGTAGGGCGGCGTATTGGTAAGCGGGCGTAGCATATCGAATATACGCTACGCCGCCGCAAGTTAAAGAGGCAAGTGCTGTATTCACAAAGCACTTGCTCCCTAAGTAACGGCGGCGTAGCGTAGATGGGCCGGCGTAAGTCCGCATAATTCGAAGTAGGTGGAAGGTGGGCGTAATACATGTAAATGAATCGTGACCCCACGTAAATGACGCGTCGAACGAATGCCGCATGTGCCGGCCATGGACGTGTCGCAAATAGTCAATGCTTTCGATGTGAACGTAACCTACGCCCAGCCCCATTCTGAATCGGCTTACGCAAAAGACATAAACAACGTGAAATTCGGCGGCTGTTCCGACGTCCATACTTAACATTACTGTGCCATCTTTTTGGTGGTTTATCTTTGCGCCTAAAAAAGCCTTACGTAAACAGTGTAGCTTACTGCGACGGGCGTGTGTACAGTACGTTCGTAAATAGGCGTATCTTGCTCATTTACATATTCTAGGCGTAAATCAACGTACAAGCCCCTAGCGGCCAGCGTAAATATGCAGCTAAGATACGACGACGTAGGAGACTTATGCCGGGCGTATCTTGGCAAAATTTAAGCGTATCTGGTTTCCGGAATACGCTTAAACATACGACGGCGCGCATTCGGATTAACGACGGTGTATCTACTGATCGTCGTAAGTCTTTCTGAATCTGGCTATATCTATTTTATTGATTTTTTTTTTTTTACACTTTATTTTTAAATGTTTCATTTAACTGTATTAATATCACAAGGGGGCTAACAAGCTCCCTATGTGATAGCAAAGGCAGGTGACAGGTCCTCCTTATGGAGACATCAGGGCCCAGATTCACAGAGCGATTACGCCTGCGCAACAGGAGATGCGCGTGCGTAAGTCGAAATGTGCGCATGCGTTTCGATGCGCGGCATCCCCAGAACGAGATACGCAAAAAATCTACTTTTTTTTGTCCCGCGTAATTTCGTTAGACTGGCGCATCCGTCCGCGCAAAAGTGCGCTAGACACACCATTGATTTGCACAAAACAACGTTGGGGCAGCGCAGGCGCAACAGCAAAATGTCCTGTCTAAAATTAGAGCATATAAAAGCTGGTCTAAAAAGAGAAAAAAAGTCCACTTGTTAGATAAAGCAACACTGTTAGTGAGGAGCTCAGCAGTCACACGTATTGCACAACAATCTTTATGCCAACATGCCAGGGGCATCGTCGCACATAGCTATACTACTGACTTTAGATGTACAAAGAAGGATGAGGGCACGGAGGATGGCACGGAGGATGGCACGGGAGAGGATATACCGCACCCGCATAGACCTGTTTGGCATGAGTGATTCTGAGGTGTTTCGCATCTTTAGATTCACCCCTCATGCCATCCTGGAATTAACCACAACCCTGCAGGAGGACATCACCAGCCCAACACACCGCTCACATGCAGTGCAGCCACTAGTCAAGGTACTGGCAACACTCCATGTCCTTGCCAGTGGCTCTTTTCAGCGTACAAGTGGAATCGTGGCTGGGATGTCACAATCCTCCATGAGCAGATGTGTGCACCAGGTTGTCCCTGCAATTCTCAGACGCATGGCCAACCAAATCATTAAACCCACCACTGAGGACCTGCGGCTGAAGGCAATGACAGATTTCTACAGAATTGCCAGATTCCCACGCACTGTGGGGGCCATTGATTGCACACATGTGGCACTCCAGCCCCCCCAGGAGACAGAGCACATGTACCGCAATCGGAAGCATTGGCATTCCATCAATGTACAGGTGAAAGTCGATGCCCAAGGCCTCATATAGCACGTCCGTGCCAAACACCCAGGGTCCAGCCATGACAGCTACATATACAATCAATGCCACATCCGAATGGAATTCGATCAGAACGTGTATGGGGACACCTGGCTGGTTGGTGAGTGACATGGGTGGCAGGCATGACTATCCCCTCCCATGATGCACATCACAAGGGGCACATGCATGACTAACATCCTCCTGTCTTTTCCCTTACAGGTGACTCTGCATATCCACTGGGACCCCATCTCATGACTCCTATCCGGAACCCCCAAACCCCAGGAGAGGAAAGATACAATCAAGCACATGCCCAAACACGAGCAGTGGTGGAGCGCACCTTTGGCCTCCTAAAGTCACGTTTCCGATGCCTGGATAAGTCTGGGGGTACCCTCTTGTATTCCCCAAACTTCGTGTACCAGATCATCGGTGCATGTTGCATGCTGCACAACTTCGCAGTAAGAAAGGGCCTGCAGATTGACCTACGTGATGACCTGACCCCTGAACCAGACAATCCCCCCCTAACCGAGGCTACCCCGTCTTCTGGGGGAAGAGCAGCCAGGAGACAGCTCACATTGGGCATCTTTGCACGTTAAACATACACATTAATCATGGCACAATGAGAATGCATGCATGCACACCACTGTGGTCCCTAGCACACACACCCCACATCCTCATCAAATTGGATTGGCACCAGTCCACCATGCAGGACTGTGAGCAGCAACGCCATGCCAAGGCTCCAATTATGTCACTGTACATTCATACACCATTCACACGGACCTGGGGATCACTTCTCCCTGGTCCTGGGGAACCCTTCTCCACCAAAATTGAGGGTGACACCCCTTTTCCGGCAGGAATTTCACCCCCACATTCACACAGCATTCACAACACAAAAAAATAAATAAAATAAAAAAATTACCTGCAAAAGCAAAAATTTTCCATCAAAAAAAAAAAATAGGGGGAAAAACAAATTATTGCCCTTTGCGTGAGCCACGCCTGGGGCGCCCCCGGCCACGGCCCCGGCTTCTCAGGGGAGACTCATGGGGAAGGGGTAAAACCGGGGAAGGAGGAGCAGCCCCTGATCTCTGCCCACCTGGCGGCCTGCCCTCCAAGGCCACGGCTATTCTGTCCAGGGCAGCACCAAGTGTTGCCGTGTTGGCCTGGATAGCCAGGGTAAGGGCCCTCACATCCTGCCCAACGCCTGCTGATGTCGTCTGCAGTTCGTTTAGGCAGGTTGTGAAAGCCCGGGAGTGGGAGTCCAGGTTCCCCAGCGTATCCTTGATGGAGGACAGGCTCTCCTCCATCCGCACCAATGTCTGGCTGACCTGTCCCAGATGGCGGGTCTGGAGGAACTGGTCCCTTCTCAGAGTGGCGGGCAGGAGATCGGCCACCCCCCTGGTGGTCTGGGATAACATCCTGCCTCCAGCTGATGCTTGTGGCCGGGGAGAAGGGGAGGCCCTTGTGAGGGGAGCCATGTTGGGGGAGGAGGGGGGGGGCTCCCCCTTAGGGAGGCCTGCCTGCTGCCAGCCAGAGGGGAAGAGTCCTCAAAAACCAAACGTCCAGTGCCTGACATGGACTCCTCCTCCTCATGATTCTCCTCCTCCTCATGATTCTCCTGCTCCTCTTGAACCTCCTCCGCGGACTCCGGCCTTGTTGGGGGGGCCTCATTAGGCTGCTGTCCTGGGGTTGGTGCGGTCAGGCCAGGTGGCCCTGCACCCTCCTGCACATCTGTGGATGACACAAAACATTCACAGGTTGGAGGATCCACACACTTGCCACATATTCCCTTTCACCCCCTCCCCCACACATGCTACACACCTGTTATTAAAAACAAAAAAACGTACCTGGCACCACGGGCTCCGGACTTGAATCAAAGCCGGGCAGGCCCTCAACTTCATGCCGATGAAAGGTCAGGGCCACCGCACGCTCCTCCGCTGTCAGCCTAATACGGCATGGTGGGCCCCCTCCTGTGCCCCTGGCATGGGCATGCATTCTGGCCATCTTCTGTTTGACCAGACGCCGGAGGTCATTGATTTTTTTGTCAATCCCAGACCGGGTCCGTGTCTCCCCCTGCCCCGCTGAATTGACCTGCTCAGTGATCCTATCCAAAATCTCCCTCCTCCTGGCCGGGGTGGTGTTGGCACTCTCTGGGCCGTGGAGGTAACGCCCATACTCGCTAATGGCCCGGGCAAGAATTTGTTTTTCCACAACTGTAAAATTCAGCTTTCGTTTTCTCTCAGTCATCCTTCCAAAAAAACTCAGTCCCAGTCAACAAAATTCACGCACACAAACAAGCCCAACCAATCAAGCAAAAACACACACAGAGAGAAAACTAATCAGCAATAAACAGTCACAAAAAAACAAAACAAAAATACAGCAGGAAAGGAAACAAACACAAATATATCAATCAAACAAACAGTCTCTCAAACACTTATCAAAAACCACTTTCAAAAATCTACTAACAAACACTTGATCACACAGAACACTAATCTGACAACTACAAAACACACCGCAACGAACAACAGGACAAAAGCACTTGGTTAAATGGGAAGGGACAAAGGGATGTACTTTTGCAAAGCAAGTGCGTTTGTGTGTGTCTATTTATGCTGTTTGCGTAGTTCACAACGTTGCCCTAGTCCATTTCCAATTTCACTGATTGCGCCGCTCCCGAGTTGTGAGCATGCGCACAGCGGAGCTGACATGGTATGCTTCAAGCGCGCATGCGCGAGCCGGCCGGCCCTTCATTTGCATGGGGTCACGGCTCATTTCAATGTAACACGCCCACGTCCTTCCCAATTTGTATTACTCCTCCTTACGCCTCTGAAAAAACGTTACGCATGCGCAATTTCCTGCGCAAAAGCTACGAGAATAGGGTGATTACGCGGCAAAATTGCGCAAGTCTAACCTAAAGGCGGTGCGCTACGCCGGTCCAATAATGCGCAGATGTACCTGAATCTGGGCCCAGGTGTCTATTAGACTCCCCTGTTCTCAACTGCAGCTAATTGAGCACATGTCTTAGTTGATCATTTGCTTCCTTACAGCAGCCAGGGAAGGACAGCTTTAAACCTGGAAGTGACATATATATATATTTGGAGCCCTGCAAAAGCAATCACTTTTATTGGAAAGCAGAGATTTGCTCTACAAATCAATACCAAGCTCATGGGGCTTGTGTAAACCCCTTGAATACCATAACATTTATAAACGTACCTTAGTAAGGTGTTTATGAATTAAATCTTTTAGGAAAAAAAAATGTCTTGTTTGATTAGCTTTTTTAATTTGTGGCTATATACACCAAATCTTAAACAGGGAGTTGCAAGAGCTATTTTCTCATGTCAACTGTTTGCACTAATGACTGCTAATTTGAGCATTGCTGTGCATAGTACTTAATATTAAGGGAAGTTAGGGCAAGAATGACAAAATAAAACTGAAGAGTCATCCAAACTGTTGCTAGTAAACATAAGGCATGATTTCGTTTTTATATGAGCTTTATACAGTATCTATAAATAAATACTTCCTGGTGTTAAGCTTACTATACCTATATATAACAATATTAATGTTAGACATATAGGGGGATGTTTACTATACAAACACCTAATAACTTTGGAACTTAAAGTGATATTACACCCAAAACCGAAAATGTAACATATTGCAGCGTACCAATTATTTGATGTGGTGGTTTCATTTG
This sequence comes from Rana kukunoris, assembly GCA_029574335.1. NCBI lineage: Eukaryota > Metazoa > Chordata > Amphibia > Anura > Ranidae > Rana > Rana kukunoris. Next base: position 222,986,796 of record CM056052.1, read on the forward strand.
TTTTCTTTTTTTTTATACTTGTTTTCCCTCTGTTTTAACCTTGTGATCTGCCTATTAACACACCTCCAGTATGAACTGGGGTTAAGAAGAACCTTTGCATAGCAACATTGTCAGTCTGAGGGGTGGGGAGTGTTAAGGCCCATACTCACGATCATTCTTTTTGACAACAACAGTCCAACGGACGTGTTTTATCAGACACTCTGACCGTCTGTATGCTCCATCGAACAATTGTTTTTGATTTTTCAAGGGACAAATGTTCGCTGTGCATGCTCTCAAACTTTCCGGCAACAAATGTCCAATGGAGGATCATCCAATCGTGTGTACACAAGTCCATCAGACTAAAGTCCAAAGTCCGAACCAATGCTAAACATCAGACAACAATAGCAGAAGTTGCCCAAAGGGTGGCAGTAAAGGGATGAAAAACCACGTGATATGGTGAATGTTGGCTGAAAAAGTTCTGCCGTGTGTAATTGTATGCATACCAAGTTCACAGCCAACGCCACTTTGGACAAAAATCCACAGAAAAGTCTGATGGAAATCCGATCGTGTGTATGAGGCTTTAGATCATGGGTGCTCAACCTGTGGCCCTCCAGATGTTTCAGAACTACATGTCCCATCATGCCTTTACCTTTGGGAGTCATGCTTGTAACTGTTCAGCCTTGCAATGCCTCATGGGACTTGTAGTTTTGGAACAGCTGGAGGGCCACAGGTTGAGCACCCATGCTTTAGATAGACAAGTATCTGGATACACTAAATAATTTGAAACCAAACGCCAGCTCACACTTTATAACCAGTTACAGCAACAGTTTTTTTCCCTTTTGGGATCAAGATTTTACATATATAAAAGATTATCATTGTAAGAAACTCTAACTGCTACGTCTGCAGGATATTTTATTCTGTTGACTTACTGGTAGGATTACCAGGTGAAAATAAAAGAAAGGGGCTAAGGAAACTGGACCTAAAGTGGTTCTAAAGCCTAAACATTTTTTAACTTAATACATTTCTTGCATTAACGTAAGAAATGTTTAGGCATCAGCATCACCCCCTTTTACTTTACTTGAGCCCTCACGCAATCCAGCGCTGTCCATGTCTGCACCTCTTCTTTCTTCTTCCAGGTCTCGCTGGCGTTGCTGGGGCATTGGAAGCCTTTGGCTCCCAGTGCTGTCTATCAAAGCCTGTGACGAGGAAGCAAGGGTGAGGCCGAATCCCACTGTCTGTGTCAATGGAAGCAGTAGCAGGGCTCAGGAGCGAGCACGCACAAGGGCCCCAATGGGAAGTGTCTCCCCATGGGGGCACTGGACACAGAGGTTTGTGGCCGCTCTTTGCAATTCTATTTCACAGAGCAGGTAAGTGTAGGCATTTTTAATTTGTACCTTTCCAATTAAGGAAACTTGCTAGAGGAAACCTGCCTGTGGATGCTCAACTGGAGAGGAGGGTGAAATGCGCCTGAAGCTCCAGGTACAGAACCGCTCATTAAGGAAAATACACCAGAGGTTGCTGCTTAGGGACAGTGACTGCTTGCATAGGTTCTCAGACTGACTGTCAACCCCCACTATCAGAATTATTTTGAGGCTGCTACTAAAGGGCCATATACTGCTGGATGCTCAAACAGGATTTTTCAGGGAAAGTTGTTGCCCCTAGGGACAGGTGATGCACCTACCAGACATCTTTAAGAAGCACTCTACACAATTGTGTATTGTGAGCATTAATTCTTCATGCAGAAAATTCAAAGACACTTTATTCATGACCCTTCTCTCTCTGTATTTCATATAAGTTGGTAATGCAGAACATGTCCCAATCTTCACTAGGCCACACGTCTCCTTTAGATGCCACATCTCGTGTACATGTACCAGGCTTCACTTCAGTGACCTTGAAGCCAAATCTGGGCCAACTATAAGGAGAAGGAGCCATGAGGTGAGGGACTAAAGGCACACCAGTTCCTCATCACCAACAGAGTTGCCAGCACATGCTATTGCTGGCCATACACTATACGAAAATTCGGCCGACATTCGGTCGTTAAGAAAGATCTTTAGTTTTTCGCACAGTTAATGGGCACAAAATCGATAATCCTTGGGACGTTTTTGAGCCAACAAACGAAGGACAAGTTTGGAAATTTTCTGCCGAATGAACGATAAATCGGAAGGTTAATGTGTTTCCCGTCCAAACTTTCTGCACTAGGTATATGTAAAAAAACAAACCATTTTTCTTATTTATTTATGTCCACTGAACGATTTATCGGTCATTACATGATGGCATTATTGTTTGCGCTCACGACCGAACGTTTGTTTTTCGAAAGTTTGTTCGGACGATTTTTCGTGGAGTGTATGGCCAGCATAAGTCTCCCACCACTTTACCAGCTTCTCTACACTAAATATGTTAGGCCGGATTCACACCTATGCGAATTGGTTGCGGCTTAAACCACATCTAATACGCAGAACATTTCTAAATACATTGGGGCAGATTCACAGAGAAATGGATTATCGTAGCGTATCAGAAATACACTACGCCGCCGTTTTTTACCTTGCTCTACGTGGAATTCAGGTAGATTTTCTACGGTAAACGACGGCGGCGTAGTGTATTTCTCCCGTCGCAATCCATCTGCGCGAGTAGGGGGCGTGAAACATTTAAATTAGGCGCGTTCCCGCGGCGATCGATCTGCGCATGCTCCGTTCGCAAATTTCCCGCCGTGCATTGCGCGAAATCACGTCGTGACGTCATTCGTTGTTTATGTAGCGTACTTTACGGCGATCCACGTCCCGACGAGTTACGTAAACAAAACATTTTTTAAATATATTCGAAGCGGGAACGACGGCCATACTTAACATGGGCTACGTAAAGTTAGAGCAGCAAAAAGCTGCTCTAACATTACGTATAAAAAAATAGACGAAAACGATTGCGACGCCCGCTCGTATGTTCGTGAATCCCCGTAAAAACCATTTGCATTCCCGACGCATCAAAACGACGCGAACTCCTCCCAGCGGCCGCAAATAGATGGCAGCGTAGATCGAAGGCTTACGAAGACGTAAGCCTCTCGGATCGAAGCCCGAAGCCGGCGTATCATGGTTTGAGGATTCAAACTAGTGATACGCCGCGCGAAATTTGAAATTACTCCTGTCTAACCCCAGTTAGACAGGCGTAATTGTTTTGTGAATCTGCCCCATTGTTTTCAATGAGGCTGGTTCACATATGTGCGATGCATTCGCACTGCGCATTGCAGTAAAAACATGTGCGGATTTTATGCCTTGCGGTGCGGCTCAGGTGTAATTTCAGTCCCATTATCTTCTATGGGTACGCAGCTGATTCACAGATGTGTTCATTTCTCTTCAGGAATTTCTCTCATTCAGCTCAATACATTTCTCCCCCACTCTCCTCTCACTCGGAACTTCTCCCAGGTCTCCAAATTCGCAGCTAAAATGCAATGGATCTGCTGAACACTTCCCTTATCTATCTGCAGAGATTACAGAGCTGAAATTCGCACTGCACAAGTGTGATTCCGGCCTTTGGCCTCGTACACACGAGGGGATATGTCCGCTGAAAACGGTCCGATGGACCGTTTCAGCAGACATCTCCGCTCGTGTGTATGGGCTAGCGGACAGATTTCTCCACCCGACAGATTTCAAAGCATGCTTTGAAATCTATCCGGTGGGAATCTGTCCGCCCGACATGTCTGCTGGTTAGTACACTTACCAGCAGACATGTCGTCCCCCACCGCCTCCGCGCCGCCGCCGAATGGATTCGGCGCATGCGCGGAAGTGTTTAACTTCCTGGTGCGGTGACGTGGCGGTGACGTGGCGGTGTCAACGTCACCGCTGCGTCACCGCCATGTCACCGCGCCGTCACCGCGCCGTCCGGCGGCGGGGAATTTGATCCGATGGTGTGTACACGCCATCGGATCAAACTCCCGATCGGACATATCCGATGGAAATGGTCCACGGACCGTTTCCATCGGATATGTCCGATAGTGTGTACGAGGCCTTACTCTTTTACTGCATCCACACACTGGATGTCTTAAGCTGGAGGGTTAAATGGCATTAACTCCCACTGTTACTGTTCTTCCAATACACCATAGTTACACTTGTTCCTCAATTAAAACACTTCTTAGTAAGTGACACAGACCACTGTTTCATTAAATAAAGTTATTTTTATTTGCAGATTTCAACCTTTCATTTCAACATGACATATCACTCTTTAGTACTCCTTCCCCATACATGTACAACTGATCGGCATACAATAGGCTGTGTGAGATTTTCAGAGATAGATTCTGTGGCGAGACTGTACTGTTTATTTAGCTCCGCCCCTAGGGGTACAATATTAGTGCATAGAGAACTTGTGCGGCCCATACTAGAGTTGGAAGATTGTCCACGTGGATTGACACATGGATTCCATAACATGGGCCCATTGGTAGGATGGCAGCAAACAAATAAAAATAACTACATTAATAGCACTAGGTGGCGGTGCTCACTGATCTACTCTATGTCAGAACCCCCCTTGAGGTTGGTCCCCTGCACACATATACACCCAGAATAAAGGATTTGACACATCTGCAGTGGAAATAGTCATACACAACCCCACCATTGCAGCATCAGCCAGGATTTTTTAAAGTCACAATGCCTCAGCATAAATAGCATATGCTAACATAATAAAACAGTAACATACAGTAGGCACCTACCTACAAGCTGTCCTCCAAGATGTTGTGCCTTTAGTATCCTGCAACCATAAACACTCCTCCCTGCATTTGTTCAAGATCTGCAATAAATCTTCAAAAGGCATTCCTAGACTGAGAATGTGTTTCTTGGTGTGCTACTGGGACTTAAAATTGGGCAAGCAGCCAATGAACAGGTAAGGGGAACACAATTTATTTCCAGCAGACCCTGACCCCCCCCCCCCCCAAAGCGCTGATGATCAGTAGTAATAGGGTTCTCTCTCTACCAAAGCATTGGTACTTGGTAGCAAAAATATTACCCACCCCTTCCTAAAAGCATCAGTGGCAGTAATACAAAATACTATCAATGGTGCTAAGTATAACTTACCTCACAGAGATCAACATCCTGCCTTGCTGTCACACTCTTCCTATCCTCAACCAGAACTTTGCAGACACTGTCAGGCAGGATATCACTCTGCCTGACAGTAATGGCATAGATCCAAAGCTAAAATTATGCCTACTAACCAGCACTCAGGGTTCAGTTGTGTTTGGGTTCATTTAAAGCGCAGGTATCGTGTATTCTAGATCCAGAGCTGGTTCCTGGAAACAGACTGCAATAAAAACTAAAAAGGGCCTCCCTGCTCTATCCAAAACAGTAGCCAGGTGTGTAATGTACATAGTTTAGAGGTAACATGTGTTATACTTTATACATAGTTCAGGGGTAAGCTGTACATAAGGCAGGTTTGTGTAATGTATACAGGTCAGGGGTCAGGTGAATGTGAATCTAATGTTCATAATGCAGGGGTCAGAAGTGAGTAACACAGAGAATGTATGGGTCAATTGTGTGGTTGTGTAATGAACATAGGGCAGGGTCCAGGTGTAAGTAATGTACATGATGCAGGGGCTAGGTGTATGTAACATACATAGGGCAGGGGATAGGGGTGTGTAATGTACAGCATGTTGGGTTTAGGAATGGTGTGTAGGGTTGTCCTAATGGATTGACATAGAGGAGGAGAGGCAACTTACTTGCCTTTCTCTATATCTGACTGTTTGGGATAGCCCTGTGCTGTCAGGCTAGAACTATTATAGGAAGCTTCAAACCATAGATGAGTTAAAAGCTAACTCTGCCATATGCAATTGTACAAACTGACCCAAGCATTGGGAAATAGGTTCCTGTAGCTGTCACTGTGGGTCTCCCTTCTGACCTGTTGGGGCCCAGGCCCAGCACTGGTTTAACACTGCCTAGATGCATGTCTGTCATGATGACCTTGAAGCTGGGTTCACACTTTTGCAAATTGAATGTGGGCTTCCCTGCATCCAATTCGCATAGCAGGAGATTGTGACCAGGTCTCTCCACAGTGGATCCGGTGCGAATTGCACGGGAGTCCTGTGCATCTTTTGGTTAATTTCAGGTCTGAATTCAGCCAAAAATTCAGGCTGAAATTGGATCTGAACCAGTGAATTGAGAAGCACCGGACCGTCTGCTGTGAGCCATTTTGTGCTCTAGTGAAAGCCCAGTCTGTAACTAGGAATTAGTATGGAGATAACTTCTGACATTGTTAACCCTCTTCCTGATTTACAAGCTTGTTCCAGGTCAGTTACACAGGAAGTAACTTTAGAACCCTGTTAAAGCCTATGGGACTCGAACGTTTGAAATCTAAAGTACTAATTTTAAAGGCTAATATGCAAGTTATTGTCCTAAAAAGGTGTTTGGGGCCCCGGGCCTGCCCCAGGGAAGTGTTTGGGGACCTGTATCAATGCAAACAAAAAGTTTTAAAAACTGCCATTTTTTCAGGAGCAGTGATTTTAATAATGCTTAAAGTGAAACAATAAAATTGAAATATTTATTTAAATTTCGTACCTAGGAGGGGTGTATAGTATGCCTGTAAAGTAACGATTGTTTCCTGTGCTTAGAACTGTCCCTGCACAAAATGTAATTTCTGAAGGAAAAAAGTAATTTAAAATCACTCGTGGCTATAATGAATTGTCGGATACCAGCAATACAGAGAAAAGTCATTCATAAAAAAAAGATTATGTGGGGTTCCCCCCAAATATCCATTCCAGACCCTTCAGGTCTGGTATGGATTTTAAGGGGAACTCCACCCCAAATTTAAAAAAAAAATGCCGTGGACCCCCACACATTTTTTTTTATGAATGACTTTTCTCTGTATTGCCAGGAGCCGACAATTCATTATAGTGTTGGGGTGAATATTACCGCGTATGGACTTTACCACACCGTTGTGTGTTTTAACGGGACAGGGAAAGGAATTCACACTTTATGTATGTGGGTAGGTATTTTGCACTGTCATTGTTTTTGGCAGCCAGCTGCTGCACTGAAGCACGTTTATTTTGTTGCTAATATAAAAGTCATTTTTTGAGATTGGTATGATCACTAGTTAGTTATTCCTTTTTTTCTGCGCTGTGAGGGGGGGAGGGTTGCCACACTACCTCTCCGGGATGGGATTCCAACGCCCCCCTCACAGCGGAGACTACCCGGAAATTTATTATAGTGTGGCAAAAATCTTTATGTAGGAAAAAAAGAAATAACCTAACTAGTGATCATACATAACAATCTCAAAAATGACAGTGGTATTAGCAACAAAATAATCGGGGTAAATGTCCTTTTTTTGTTTGCATACAGCAGGTATCAACAGGTCCCCGAAATTTTTATTACAATAAGTTGCAATAGCCTTAAATAACTTTAGTTCAAACGTTCCAGTCCCATTGCTTTAACAGGGTTCTAAAGTAAAACTTGCCGCGAAACCCCAAATGTTTGCTGTTTGGCGACGGCAACGGTGATGACATGAGTTTCAGGTGAAGCTATCCCTAGTCCAAAACATAACAATGTATTCCCAATATGGGCCAGATGTCCGAACCTTCTTCAGGAGTAGTCACGTGGATATGCGCCGCGTGACGTGATGATGCGCGTCGTTTCTATGAGCCCGTACCACCAAACTAGATGGCCCAATAACGGGTCATTTGCGACCGGCGGAACGTCGGTGTATCGCCGCGTTTTTCGCTGGGCGCATCAGTCGCGCCCATTGATTTCCCCTGCAAATGCAAATGAGGTTTTTTCCCAATTCACGAACGGATTGCACCATATTGTGAGTACCCAGTGTATCTGGTCCGTCCGGCGCATTTGTATAAACCCCCCCCTGTTTTCTTTAACGGTACTACACTACAGCAGCGTTGGCAGCAAGCTGAACAACAACACTTGCAAGGACAACACCTTTGTGCCAACATGCCAGGGGCACTCCCTGGGGTCCCTCGCTACGGAGCAGGCGGGCACGTGCGAGGATATACTGCACTCGTATCGAACCTTTGGCAGGGGGATGAGGAGGTTACCCTCTTCAGATTCAGCCCAAGTAATACTTGAACTCCACAACCCTAGGATGACATCACCAGCAAGACACACCGCTCACAAGCAGTGCAGCCACTGGTGATAGTCTGGCAACACTTCATTTCCTTGCCAGTGGATGACATTCCACAAGTGGAGTGGTGGCGGATGTCCAGTCCTCCAACCAGATGTGTGCAAGGTTGTCCCTGCAATCCTCAGCGCTGTCCAACCAGTTCATCAGACCCACCACTGGGAGCTGCGGCTGAAGGCAATGCAGATTTTACAACATTGCCAGATTCCCACGCACTTGGGGGCCATTGATTGCCACATTGGCCCTACAGCCCCCCAGTGCCAAGGCACATAACCGCAATCGGAAGATTGGCATCCTCAATGTACAGGTGATATGATGCCCAACGCCTTATGGAGTCCGTGCCAAACACCCCGGGTCCAGCATGACAGCTTCATATACCGAAGCCCCACCAGCAGAATTGAGCAGAACATGTATGGGGACATCTGGTTGGTGAGTGACAAGGGAGTCAGGCATGACTTCCCCTCCCGGATGCACAACAGAAGTCGCACATGCATGACTACATTCCCTGTCTTTTACCTTACAGGTGACTCTGCAATGCACTGGGACCCCATTAATGACTCCTTTCCGGACCCCCAAACCAGAGGAGAGAGAAAATACAATGAAGCACACATAAAACCCGTGGAGTGGTGGAGCAAACATTCGGGCTCCTGATCCCGTTTCCGATGCCTGGATAAGTCCGGGGGTACATTTATTCCTACCTTCGTTGAGATACCTGCTGTTGTATTCTGCACAACTTTGATGAGAAAAGGCCTGCAGATTGACATACGTGATGACCTGACCCCCGACCCACACAGTCCCCACCTGCCAGAGGACACCCAGTCTGCTGATGGAAGAGCAGTCAGGAGGGTCCTCGCCGTAGGCATCTTTGGACACTAAACCAAAACATTAATAACACAGACAGTGCACCGTGTACACCACTATTCCCTAGTCACACACACCACATGCACATACATTGGATTAGCCCAAGTCCAGCATTAGGAGTTGGGAGCAGTAACGCCACTCAAGGCCCCAATGATGTCATGTCCATTCACACACCTTTCACACGTTATTCATTCAGCCGTGGGGTTACTGTCACCACCACGGCCGAGGGTGACACCCCTTTTTCAGGCAGCCAGCCTTCACATTCACACACCATTCACACTGCATTGTAGCACGTTCAAAAATAAAAAAAATTTTAACCTGAGAACCCAAATAAAATAAAAACTCATGCTAGTATAAACTAATAATAAAAAAATAACAAAAACTCATGTCCTGATTAAACAATAATAATAAAAAAAAAAAAAAAACTCATGTCCTGAGTATAAACAAAAATATATAACAACCAAAAATAAAAAAAAACCTCATCTGTATGACGGGGGCTCCTCCTTGGGGGCACTCTCGGGCTCCTCAGTGGAGGGAGTAGGTGGGGGTGGGGGGGGCATCAGGAGGAGGCTTATCCCCGGGTGGGCCACTCCTGGGAGCTTTCCTGCATCCCTCCAAGTTTTTTGCCACAGCTACCTCAGATCCGCACAAATTTGTTATGGGCCTCCATCCTCAACTGGCGGGTGATATTGTGCCGCTGGTCACGTTGCCGCTGCCTCCCCTCTTCCCGAATGGCAGCAGTGTTGTCTCGAACAGCTGCTGTCAAGTGCCGGATATCAGCCTGCACCTCCCCCAGGCTGGTCACAACGCCCTGCACGCGACTGGGCAGCTGTGACAGAGAGCCCAGGCTGTCTGCGACCCTGTCCAGGTGGCCAGCCATCTCCCCCATTTGCTGGGTCTGTTTGGCGTGGTCCAACAGCACCTGGTCCTTCAGACCAAATTACACACCCCCCTGGTCTTCCGGGTGGCCTTCCTGGGGGCAGAGGAAGGTTGTCCCCGTGGGGATGGAGTCGCCCTTGAAGGGCTACCTAGCATGGGGGAGGGGATCACAGAGGGCGCAGAGGAGGAGGACTACTTTACTCCTGTTCAGGCAGGCTACTCTGCTGATAGTGGTGTGGGCACTCTCCTCCTCCACCTCGGTGTCTCCAGCCCCAGGGCCTCGTCTTCAGCATCCCGTTGGGGGGTTGGGGTGGACTGGCCGGCACGAGATGGCCCAGCACCGTCATCTGTGGATGACACAAAGCAGACACATATTGGTGGTCCCACACTTTTATTGGCACATTTACCCACCCCCCCCACATGCAACACACCAAAAAGGGGGTAAAAATCACTACCTTCCTGGAGCCTTCCTCCACGGAGTCATCAGGGACCCCCTCCAACTGCTCCCTGCCAGGCAGCGGGCGACCACCTCCTCCTCCGCGGTCAGGGTGAAGGACATGGGGGACCACCACCTGTGCCCCTTCATGGCTCCTAATGGTGGACCTTGCCCCTCACCTTGCGCCGCAGGTCATTTTTTTTTTTTGCATGTCTGATAGCATCCGGGTGGAGTACCCCAGCACATGACCCTGGCAGCAATGGATGGCCAGGTCCCTGCTTCCTTTCCCGGACTGGTGTTCCTGCTTTTTTTCCCATGGAGAAAATATTAAATGCCTCCAAGCCGATATTATCACTGTGACCTCCTGCATATTAGGTTCCTCCTTTTTGGGGGTAGCGGGAAGCCATTAGGGCAAAAGTATCTTCCCTGGGGTGGGGGGAGCGGAACTTTTTGCGCCGGAAACGTTCCGCCAGCGCTTTTAAGCCCAGCGGAACGCATTGCGCTGACTTTCCCAAAGTGGTGCCGAGGGTTGTGAGCTGCGCAAAGGGGGGCGAGTGGAGCCGCACTCACTCATGCTCCGTGGATGATGCGCTTGAACGTAAGCCTCTGCTCTGGGCTCCGCCCATCATTTACATATGATCCCCACTTCCACTTGCGTCGGGTTACGCCAGCGCATATCGTTTGCTGGCGCAAGTTTACGCGCAACTGCTATGTGAATTACAGGCTTGCGCTGAACGGTCTTCAGAGTAACGTAACATGAGAAGCGTTCTACTCCAGAACTCGGAAAGATACTCTCATCCCTAGTCTCTGAATAACATAACAATTTTATTCCCAATATGTGTGCTCACATAATAAAATGTAGTAACCATCAAACTGAACATGGCTCCCAATGGATGCACTGTGAATTGATTTTACATGCTTAGGGAGCATTAGACTAGAATTACGCTTCTGCAAAAATATTGAAATGTTCTGCATTCTAAAATATGTTTTCTTTGTTATCTACAGTATCTATCTATCTATCTATCTATCTATCTATCTATCTATCTATCTATCTATCTATCTATCTATCTATCTATCTATCTATCTATCTATCTTTATATATTATGTAATATATAAACTATTATGATAACAGAAGAGTCATAGATTAGTAGTTAAAAATACAAAGAGAGATAACAGTGGTATCCTAAAAAACATTGCCTGTTTTGCAATAGAAGCCTTGGCACTTCTTCAATAAACTTTTCCACTCAAAGGATGTGTCTGTTCTAGCCAATCATACGCTTTCCAGAAAAATAACAACCAACAACAAGTATTTCTGTTACTAAAGTACACCATAGTCACTACCAGAAAAAGTCAGTAAGCAGCAAATTACATAGGAAAACTGCAAGTTTAATCCTACAATAATCAAAACTGCATTATAAATCTTAGTGACCTTGTTTTCTAATGCAAGGATATACCAGAACTATGTCTACTAAAGGACATTTTCCCAAAATGGGGTGAAATAACATCTATATATAAAAAAATAAAAAAAATTGAATTTATAAAGGCATATGTAAAATCAAAATTATTATTATTTTTTGTTTATTTTTTACTTTTGGATAGATTAGGAATGGCTTTGACACTAGATTGGAGATTTTATTGCCTGTGTCCCATTGTACAGATTTATCTTCACTTCCTGCCCCAGAGGCACAGCAGAGAGTATGTTTAGTGTAAGTCATCAGTAAGGTGAAAGCCGTATTTTGTGGAAGAACATGACTCTCTTTGTCCCTTCAATAAGTACTTCTCACAAATAAGCAGCAATTTAGGGTTACACCCTATTGGCTGAGGATGCACAATTATTTAGGATAGGCAGATTGCACATCTATTCGGCATGAGACTGGGAAGTGCAATCTTAGCACAGGAAAACTTCCATTCTGTCAGAACCCAAGTCTGTGATTTTCACCAGGTGAGTTTGATGTCTGCTCTGCAATATATATATATATATATATATATATATATATATATATATATATATATATATATATTGTAATATTGGGGGTTGTTAGCTCAAGTGGGATATGCATTTTAAGCGATTCACACCAGTCAGGGACTGTCTTTAAGGGCTTGTTGGCCCACTTTTATTGAAAAGGCAAAAATAAACAAGAGTCCAAACATAGGTTTCCCACGCAGGGGGTTTTCACTGTCCACACAAAACGATACCGTCAGCCTCCTGGCTTACACGTGTAAAGAAAATACAGAGCCACCTGGCTCTCCTCAGCAGTAGCCCAACTGCTTAGGCTCCAGCATGGAACCTTCCTGACTCCTGTCAGCAACCTCACTCAGGTCTCTGGGGTTTCTCACAGTGCACCCTGCACTCTCCAGCTCATTCAGTGCACACCTGCACTCTCCCTTGCATGCCTGGACTCCTCGGGAGGGTGGAGCCCTGAATGCTATTCAGGTCAAGACTTAAAAAGCTGACCACACAGCTGTATAATTAAGGTGTTTGTCTCTCCAAAATATGGCAAAAACCCACCATCATTCAGGAGAGACAGACCCAGACCATCACATACCTCCCCCCCTTGTTTCGAACCAGAGGGAGGAACACATAGACCCGTCATAAATGGGACATCTATATACAAGCCCTTGGCTGCATAGGACCATTTTTTACGGGTGTGTTTCCACCAACATTTCACTGTGGCTCCTTTGTGCCAACGATCAGCAGCAGGAGTCCTAATATGCCCAACCTTTTTTCTAAAGGGGCACTCCACCCACATCTTCTTCCGGGTGTGCTTCCACCAGCACTTCTTCCTGAACCGTGGGCTCCCACTAATCTTTCTATCCCTTCTACCTTCTGGCCTTAGGATCCTTCTTTTCCCTCCCACAGACCTACTCTCCTGGGACTGTTGGGGACCTACTTCCATGGGGTCTGTCGGGGACTGACCGCTCTCACTACCTGACTCAACATTAACCAACAACATTTGTTTCTCAGGTTCACTAACCCCTATGTGGTTACCTTTGGCAACCAAACCATCTGGAATCAACCACATCCTTCTGTTTAACCTCACCAGCAATGTTCCACCAAGGGTTATTCAACTCAGCATTGTCATTGGGACCTCTTGTCCCCTTGTTTGTTAGGACAGAGTCTATGGAGGGACCACCTACAGGCAAGCAGTTACTCCCTATGGGACAGTCCCACAGTTTCACATCGCCCCCTGTTGTCCACTCCAATAGCAATTGTCCTACCAACGCACATTTTTCCATACCAATCTCTTTAACCCTTTCTGAGACCATTGGTACCTCAACCAGGATCTCTGAGCTGTCTGACAGTGCTCTACAGTGCTTCTCATACACGTTTTCGTTACAGTTATCATTACCGTTATTTCCTATCAAAGTGTCTCCGGGTACCTCAAACTGCACCTCTCTGCGAGTGATGGACTGAATCCCCACTACTGTCACGTCCATTCCGAGCCCTTTCTTTTCATGAGGTCTAGAGGGTGAGACAGTGCGCGCCCCATGTACCAACCACTGCTCAGCCATACCTCGGACCGTAACAGTAGGAATACACTCCATCACATCAGCATACGGAGAGACTTCCACTTTGTCTATTATTTCTGATTTCTCTAACAATTCCCCTGAGCGCCTTCTGCACACAACCGCCGCTGGAAGCACTCTCAAAGAGAACTGTGAGACAACTTTCCACAAAATGAACCAACAGTAGAGCAACCAATTTTCATCAATATTGCTTAATGCTGGTACCACCTGTGTCCACTGATTGGTACTACGCAGTACCATGTCACCCCTCTGCTGTGGATACACGCAGATGTACATTGGAAATATTTTCACCAATTCCAACAACATCCTAGTTATTTCTAGACACGCCACATCTAAACACAGAACTTTAGGAACTTTTCCTTTACCAACGATGTGGAGGGGCTCATTTGCTAAGGCATGAGAGGCTGAGTCACTTAAAGAGACCTCTACCTCAGAGGTAACTGACAAAACTTGCAGGTCCCCTTGAGCACTGCAAATCGCATGTGCGACACTCATCCTCTCACTTTCAGCAATACTGAGTGATTCCAAATCGCTATCCATTACCATATCATTCTGAAACTCAACATTCCTCATATCTTTTGCTGAGGACAAAACTTCTGCCATGTATGCGCCCTTTTCAGATCCTTCCAACTGGAGAGGGTTAACTTCTGCAAAAGTCAACACATCCATGTCTACCGGCCCTGCAGTCTCTCCATTTTGCATAGCATAATTTGTGTCCACCGCAAACACATTTTTAAACACAGCAGGCTGCAATAACATAACTTGACCACTGTGTGGCGCTTCATTAAACTCATGAGGACCTTTTCTGTCAGCAGTGACAGACCACAGTAACTCATTATCACTACAAATAATTTCAGACATTTTAGTTTTACCATTTTTCTCATCAGCAAGGTCAAGTACCCTCTTATCTATCAGAGCGGCACCACAGTTGTCCCCGGCAACCTCTGGCTCCAACACACAGAGCGCCCTGGAGGTTTCTAAGGACACCTCTGCAACCTTATCTACTATTGCTAAGGGAAATCGCATAACCTGTTTAGCGATCACCCCTACCTCATTACTAGTGAACACATCACCATAAGTACATGTATCATCAACAACATCATCATCCTTCATAAACATAGCAGTTTTATAATCTCTATCAGATTGGCTTTTGTCAGAACGCATGGCACCCTGCATGCGATGCCGCACATCACCCTTCCTCTCAAAATGTATTATTTTGCCCACTAGGGTGGCTTCACAGTTGTCCTGGGAAACCATTTGCCTTACCAATACAGGCTCCTTAGCGGTTTCCCTTGGCAACTCCGCAGCACCTGTCTCTATGGATAGGGAACATGATACACCAACCGTTTTGGTCACCCCTAACACATCACTCTCAGCACTCTGCTGGACTAACTTAGGTGCACACAAAGTCCACATATCACTTTCAGTCTTTGATCTTGCTGCAAGGAGGGTTTTAACGTGTGGCTCCCTACTGATCTGAGTAGCACACTGCAGCAAGTCCATTTTTACACCTTCTGCAGATCTCCTTACCGGACATACTGCTACTTCACTTGGATCACAACTTGCAACAGTCTTACCATTTCTTGAAGCAGGCAACTCTGTCTTCATTTGAGGGCACTGTCTTTCGGTTGCACTTTTACTGACCAACTCCCCCTGGTGGCCACAG
The DNA here is from genome assembly GCA_029574335.1 of Rana kukunoris. Classification (NCBI taxonomy): domain Eukaryota; kingdom Metazoa; phylum Chordata; class Amphibia; order Anura; family Ranidae; genus Rana; species Rana kukunoris. Next base: position 223,002,236 of record CM056052.1, read on the forward strand.
GATGAAATCACAGCATGCAACTCCCACTGTTTAGCACCCCCTGCAGACACAACAGAAATCTCCTTGTTGTCAGGTGTGGCTGCAAACATATCTGTAAAGGAACCTTGGCCCACCGATAAAGAGTCCTGCTCGGCAACATTACCTCCAACTGCACCCCAAAATCTAGGGCAAGAAAATATGCCGTGCCCCAGGTAACCACATTCCCGGCATGGCGTTTGGCGACTTTCTCCTGTTGCTAAGGGAGATGACACTCTCCCAACACGCAGAACTTCACTTGCATCTCTATGGGGATGGCGATACACCTCTTCCCTGTAGCTCCTCCTTCCCATTGACACATTTTCTCCGGTTGCTAATGGAAACTGTGCTCTCCTAGCTGCACGTTGCTGGCTCTCCAACACATGTAGACGTCTCTCTCCCTGAAGCGACGTTGCTTTAAACTTGCCACAACTCTCTGTGGGCAATATCTTTGTCTTGCTGTTCATGATGCGACTGAACTCTCCTCTAAGAAGGATTTCCTTTTTAAACTGGCAGTAATCGTCGTGGTCACCGTCCATCAAATGGTAAACAGACCGGTACTCTACCAATAATAAGGTTTGCAGCAATTTTGGCCACCAGTCTCTAGGCCACCTCCTCCCTACAGCGACTTCTTCAAATTTCTCTAGGAAGTCCCCAACCTCCTCTGTAGGTAGCATGGGTTGCATGTAATCTGATGCCACTATCTCAGCCCTTTGTATTGCATCCGACTCTTTAGTTTGGTTCAGTGCAGCCAAGTGTTTTTTGCACGATTCTGGGGCTTGTTGTGTCGGCAACAAACCCTCCAGCCACAAAGTCCTGTCTCTCATTTCAGCAAACCTTGCTTTCTGTTTGCGATTTGTCCTTCCCATGGCTGCAAACAGGGCAATGATTTATAACACAGTTCCTTTTTAAACACAGAAAAAAAAAAATGTTGGTGAGCTTTCTACAAGACAGCACACTTTCACACGCAGACTTCACTCTTCGCGATTCCACTTGAATTATCCATTCACTGGGCCTATCCTAAATGGATATGACTTCTCAGGCCACGCTGAGCTTACTTCCACAGGTATGCCACCTGTATGCAACACAGTCCAATAATTGAACTCCTGTGCAATGCAGTTCTCCTGACTGCCACACACAGCTAACAGCAGTTCACAGCAGAAAACTTTAACTTTCAGTTCATATTGGCTGTTCATCATAGCATTGCTTCAAAAACGCACAGTTGCTTTCTACTCACTGTTTTGTTGGTATGCAAGGACCTGGAACTCCTGGAATTCCAAATTGCCCGCAGCAATCCACCACTTGTAATATTGGGGTTGTTAGCTCAAGTGGGATATACATTTTAAGCGATTCACACCAGTCAGGAACTGTCTTTAAGGGCTTGTTGGCCCACTTTTATTGAAAAGGCAAAAATAAACAAGAGTCCAAACATAGGTTTCCCACGCAGGGGGTTTTCACTGTCCACACAAAACGATACCTTCAGCCTCCTGGCTTACACGTGTAAAGAAAATACAGAGCCACCTGGCTCTCCTCAGCAGTAGCCCAACTGCTTAGGCTCCAGCATGGCACCTTCTCCTATCCTATAACCTGACTCCTATCAGCAACCTCACTCAGGTCTCTGGGGTTTCTCACAGTGCACCCTGCACTCTCCAGCTTATTCAGCGCACACCTGCACTCTCCCTTGCATGCCTGGACTCCTCGGGAGGGTGGAGCCCTGAATGCTATTCAGGTCAGACTTAAAAAGCTGACCACACAGCTGTATAATTAAGGTGTTCGTCTCTCCAAAATATGGCAAAAACCCACCATCATTCAGGAGAGACAGACCCAGACCATCACAATATATATATATCTATATATATATATATATATATATATATATATATATATATATATATATACAGTACAGACCAAAAGTTTCATTCAAAGATTTTTCTTTATTTTCATGAATATGAAAATTGTAGATTCACACCGAAGGCATCAAATTAACACATGTGGAATTATATACATAACAAAAAAGTGTGAAACAACTAAAAATATGTAATATTCCAGGTTCTTCAAAGTAGCCACCTTTTGCTTTGATTACTGCTTTACACACTATTGGCATTCTCTTGATGAGCTTCCCAGAGAAAGTCACCTGAAATGGTCTTCCAACAGTCTAGAAAGGAGTTTCCAGAGATGCTTAGCACTTGTTGGCCCTTTTGCCTTCACTCTGCGGTCTAGCTCACCCCAAACCATCTCGATTGGGTTCAGGTCCGGTGACTGAGGAGGCCAGGCTTTTCCCCTCCATTGATATGTAAATAAACCAGTTGATTAGGTTTTGGAGCTTAGACAGGAAGTTGGTAAACAGGAAGTTGGTGGGAGGGGCTTAGGGGCTTTTGAAAGAAAAATGTGGTCGGACAAGAGATGTTTTTTTTTTCATTCCTTTTATTTTGTTTTTGTTTTTGTTTATTTCAGTTTTTAAATCTTCCTACTTCCCTTCACACCCATGCATCCATTCCTGATCTAGCAACACATCCATGCATCCAAAACTAAACAGCGCTCTATTAAACATGAAGTGATTTAGATAGATTTCTAATAAAAAAATTTGGATGTTATAGAGCCTGTGTGTTTTATTGTGTTAAAATAATGTTTTTGAATGGGGTTTTATCAAAAGTATTTTTTTTCTCTTTTTCTCTTTGTTTTTTTCTTCTTTTTCAGAGCAGCAATCATGCTAAATTTTAATATTGACCAATAATTGTATAACTTACAAGAGAAGTATGGAGCTTAAAAGAAAGAAAAAAACATTTATACTCACCTAGGTGGATGCAGCATTTGTCCAATGCTGCATTTGTCCCTCCTACATCTTCACTGAAAACTAGACGATCAAAAACCGCTGATCGCTCAGTTCTCCCCCTCCACTCTGAGCAGAGAGCCATGACTGACTGTCAGTGGGTCTCTGCTCTGCCCCTCCAGCGCTCACTGGAGTGCTGGGCTGTAAAGGGGGTGAGAGGTGCTGGTTCAGTGAGTGAGTGAAAAACTTATATAGCGCAAACACTTGCGAACTGAATCACCTCTGGGCGCTGTTTCCATTCCTTCGATAAGGAAACGCTTTGCCTCAGAAGAGATGAGTTTTAATCATTCTCCTGAAGGCCAAGTGGTCCGACTCTCTGCAGATCGCAGGAGTGATGAACATGAAGATTTAACATATTGCTGTTGATCAGTAGGTCTAGCCATACACAGCTAGACTGCCAAGGCTGAAGGAGAGAAAATCAATCAATTCCCCCAAACAGCATGGATGGAGAAATCCCAGTTAGCCTCAGGTATGGAGGCCTCCTCAGACTGGGATCATCTCTACGGTGAATAAAAAAAAAGCAAAAAGAGGATGCAAAACCTTATGAATTACCTTTAAAAGAGTTTATTAAAATGTGTAAATGCCAAAAATATACTTATAAAAGCCATTAAGACTAAAGACCTTTAAGAGACACAGACCACAGAACTGGCAATAGAAACATAATGCTCTGTGTAGGCCTCAACCTCACCCAATACCAGGCAAACATGATGACACATTTCAAGAGCAAAACTCTCTTCCTCAGAACTTCTTTATTGTTAGGTTTTTCATGGCCTGACTTGGACTCCCTGCCCTGGTGCCGTACAGACCTACCTACCTCGGTACTCGTCCATTCCACTGTGGGAGAAACATGGCACGTCTGTTCCATAGTGTTTAGAACTTTCTCCTTATCTCTGGTACCTTTGCCACTCACTGCTATAATCGGGAACCCCACCTTTAGCCCTGGCCTGCATGATCCGAGATTTAAAGCCATAAAAAACAGTGGCCTGTTTCAGGCCCGACATTTTATCTTGTCTGGATTTTGGGTTCCAAGACAGCGCATTATGGATTATCCAAGCTTCTCAAGACTATCTTTCTGGCAGAAGCTTCAGTTGGTGCACTTTCTCAGCTCTTTACCACCCTGAAGCCATTAGATGCCGTCTAACCATGTTTAAACTTCTGTGTACAGATAACTCCCCACTAAACCACATGGTGTCTCAGATTTACGGATATCATACATTTCAATGGAAACCAGAGTTAGGACTGAGCAGGAGCGGCTGGTCCATAGAGGGCGCTGGAGCTCCGCCCCCTCTTGCTCTCGCACAGCCACTAAAATATATAGATTCGTGCATTGCATGAATCTATATATTTTCGCCGCTGCCGCCCACTATTCAGCTGGCCGGATGTTGAGCGCCAGCCAGCTGAATAACGGCAGCTGGTTGGCTCTGTGGAAGTGCCTATCAGAGCCAGGCTGTAGTCGGCTTCCTGAAAATTATCCTCGGGACGTACCGGCGGTGCGTTCCTTGGATAAGACTGACAGGCATCTCAGCCAATCAGGTAACTTGATTGGCTGAAGCGTCATCGAGGGCGGGGCGAGGGACATCGAGGGACGGTAGAAGCACGGCCGAAGGTAAGTGCCAGGGGGGCATTTTACTGGGCACAGTGCTAACAATTGCGGGGCACAGTGGCTACAATTGCGGGGCACAGTGGCTACCATTGTGGGCACAAGGGCTACAATTGCGGGGCACAGTGGTAACAATTGATGGGCACAGTGGTGACAATTGATGGGCACAGTGGTGACAATTGATGGGCACAGTGGTGACAATTGATGGCATGGCATAGTGGTGACAATTAATGGCACAGTGGTTATGTTTGATGGCATGACACAGTGACTGCGTTTGATGGCATGGCATAGTGCTGACAATTGATTGCACAGTGGCTGCGTTTGATGGCATGGCACAGTGACTGCATTTGATGGCATGGCACAGTGGCTGCCTTTGATGGCATGGCACAGTGGCTGCCTTTGATGGCATGGCACAGTGGCTGCCTTTGATGGCATGGCACAGTGGCTGCCTTTGATGGAATGGCACAGTGGCTGCATTTGATGGGCACCGTGAGGCTGCAATTGTTTTTTTGTTTTTTGTTTTCGTTTGCGCCCATCCCAAAAAAAATTGAGCAACAGCCGCCACTGGGACTGAGGTTCACAAATAAACAGGTGGAGAAAATTCTCCTGTTCACTTTTACAGTATATCTTCTATCAGTTACAGATACCAAGAATCAGGTTTCAATTTGTTAATACACTGGTATTTCACACCCATAAGGGTCCATATGATGTTTTCCCAATGCTCCAACATCTGCTGGCGATGTGGAAAAGAGACTGGCTCTCTTCTTAACATCTTTTGGTCCCACGAGCGCTCCATTTTACCATTATTGCTCACTGCTGCAAAAAGCTGCACCCTGCTTTCCTGGAAGCAGACACAGGCCCCATCAATATCTGTCTGGTTGAGTAAGGTTACTGAAATCAATGAGCTGGAGGACTTGGTGGCCACAAAGAGGGGCCTTTGAGAAAAATTTCCCCAAATGGTTCTACTGGCACAAATGTGCTGGTATGTAGGCGTATGTGGCCTTGCTGGGCTAAACAGCCTTCCTGGAGGCCACCCCACTGGTTTTGCAGGTCAGAGTGTATGGGTGGAAACTATATCCCTTTCTGCCCCCTTCTCTCTTCACTTTTTTTTCCCCTTCTCTGTTTTGATCGATCCTCTGCTCCAACATATATTTCACTGTGATTAGCTCTTCAGAAGTGATCACTGCGAGTGCTCAGTATAAAGAACAGTCAAAGAGTGCTTTTGGAATACCAGATTGATTCCACTAATAGCACAATTCCACTCCACTGGCCGCTCATGATGGAACTAGGAAGTAAAAAATGTCTACACAGGAGACATGGATAAAAGTCTCATAGGCCGCGTACACACGACTAAATAAATCCGATCAAATCGGTCTGACACTGCACCAGGAAGTAAAAAACTTCCATGCATGCGTCAAATCCATTCGACGCATATGCGGGCAGATATGTCCGCTGGTTAGTGTACTAACCAGCAGACATGTCGGACGGACGGGTTCCCAGCAGACAGATTTTAAAGCATGCTTTAAAATTTGTCTGCTGAAAAAACCTGTCTGTCCGCCCGTACACACGATCAAATTTGTCTGCTGAAACGGTTCAATCGTGTGTACGCGGCCATAGTGTAGTAATTTTTAATAAAGTAAATAAAAACAGCAGAAACAATAGCAGTTACACTAACATGTTAAAAAGCCTGGCCTGGCACTAGGTGTAATCAGCATATGTGGGTCGACTAATCTCTTGGGGATGATGTGCATTCCACGTCTCGCTCTGGAGGGCAAAGCCTAGTATGGGATATTAAATTAGGACCCGGAAGTGGTGGATCCTCCGCTCCGACATATGTTTCCCCTTGATTGGCATCTTCAGGAGGTGGGACCTAGAGTGGTACAATTCTTCTTCTTCAAACAACTACCTGTATGCAGCTTTCATGTTATCTCTGTGCTTGCGTGGCTTCCCTCTCGGTACTCTGGTTATCTCCCATACTCATGCTGGTAGGTAATTGGTTAATGTAGCGCTGCATAAATCATCAGTGCTATAAAAAATACCTATGAAAAATAAATCTTCTCTTCACTCTTTCTGTTTCCTGTGTATAAAATAAAATAAAGTGTACACAGAAAATGCATTGCTTATTCCAGTTGACTGCAGCAGGAACTGACAATACATCAGGGCGCTTGAGGACACGCAATCCTACGCAAAACATCTGCCCATACTTTGCCAACCTAGGGGCAGTTTTGAGGGATAGAGTAGTATATGATTAATGCTATAATGACAGTTTCTCTTATTTGTAATGCAAAACTGCTCTTATTTAAATTTGTAGCTGGATGGATATCATTGTGTTAGGTTGTAAAGAAAGGAGTTGTATATCATAATGAACTGAAATAGGTTGAATCACTTAACCAGGAAAATTGCTGACATAACACTACATCCACAATAATCATCCTTTTTTTGGGGGGGGGGGGGGGGCTTTACAGAAAAACATGTCTGTGTATATAGATCCCAGAGATATGGTCTCATGCATGAGTGCAGAAAGAAATCACTGCTTTTAAAGCCATTTTCATTTTTGTATGACTTTGAATACAGCTCCAATTTAGCCAATTAGGGTTATTTAGTAAAACTAGAGAGTGCAAAATCTGGCGCAGCAGTACATAGAAACCAAAGTCTAATTGAACAAGCTGAATTTAGAAGCTGATTTCCTACCATGCAAAGCTTCACCAGATTCTGAGCGCACCAGTTTTAGTAAATCTACCCCAACGTGTCCATGCACATGTAGCACTGTTGTGATTTTCAGCCCTTTAAGAGGAAATATATATATTGCAGCGCAGGTGGAGCCAGAGAGCACAGATTGTGGAGATTACAGTACAGAGCAGATATATGGATACATTTCTACTGAAAGGGGCTTGAGAACTGCATTTCCCTGGAGGCTGTGGGAAAGGAAACAGAAGATTTATGGGTTGGATGGGCAGAGCAGCCTCAGTCTGGGACAGTCATCAAGGCAAGATAGATCTGCATCACAGGGTGATTTAAGACGGCTTGGGACAGAGCTGTGCGTTTACCACTGAGACACAGGCTCTATTCAGTAGTGCTTTGAGAGACTGATGTTCGTCTACTGAAACAGGGAGAGACTGTGTTTTGAGCGATCGAACTGAGGCCTGGTCGCATGGCCGATCCAGCCACCGGAGTAATCCAGCCTGCCCAACTGAGTGAGTGGAGCAGACGGAGCTGACAGAGATTATTGCCAGGTTCCCCAGACGGCCCCTAGACGATCTGAGATGTCCTGCCGGAGGCTTTAGAAGACTGCATCCATTTCACAGACGTCGGTCTGAGGAGAGAGGGACATTTGCTTCCGCAGACAATCATCCTCCTTTCCCAAAGAGACAATGGAAGTGGTGAGCGGCCTTTGGCCATTGCAACAAGGGTATTTCCTACATCTGCTATACAGCAAGGGCCCCAACGTTGGCTAGCCTAGGACAGTACTACTGGCCAGTAGTTTAGGGTGGGGTAGATATTGCTAAGTGTATATATATTACTGTTCATTGCATTCAATCTAAACGTATTATCTCATCCTGTTATTAGTTGTATTATATTAGAGTGGGGAGACGTTAAGAGCTTTTGTTCTATCCCACAGTCATTAAATCTGTTATAAAGCTTCACAAGGTGTGCTAGTGTGCTGTGGATTCATTGTTTGTGTCACAGAGGTGAAACAGAAGACCCGATAATTCAGCGGCTCCTTCGGGGGTGAGTGCTACACACATTTTGGTGTTTAGAATCATATTTTAGGGCAATGTTAAGAGGCAAAAAAACAATGCTCCATACTTACATTTTTAGAGGATCTTACAGGCACAATTTATGCCAATAAATGCAGATAAATGCTCTAGAATAAATTAAAATATGCTAGCCAAGACAATGATTTCTAAATGCCATAGACTTCCACACAGCCATAAACAGGAAAAATATGGACACTGCTCCGCAGTTGACGCTAACACAGCTGAGATGAAATACAAATGTCTTACAAGGTGGTATATAACCTCAGACAAAATATGTAAATATCAAATAGGGAAATTACCACATTGTTGGAGAGGATGTAAAGTAATGGTAACGATGGCACACATATGTTGGGATTGCCCAAAAATAAAAAGCTATTGGAAAGATATCTTACGATTAACCTTCCTAGCAGTATTTCCGAGTGCGGTTCGGGGTGAATTTTCAGTACCAAAAGCGGTAACCCCGAGCCCCACTCAGCATTTTTAATTGCAGGATTCATGTACAGCTTACCTACCTTGTCCCCAGAATCCTGCAATGTCTCCCCGCTTTGTGTGTGAGTGTCTCCGCTTGGTGTATCACAGTGCCGTGCTCCGTTCCCTGCGAGCGTTGCGATGCACGGGAACAGAGCTCGACGCCTAATTCAAAAAGTGAAAAATACATACAGTACACTGTAATCTTACAGATTACATTACTGAATCAAATGATTTCACATCCCCTTTGTCCCTAGTGGTTTGTCCAGTGCCCTGCATGCAGTTTTATATTATAAATACTGTTCTTTCTGCCTAGAAACTGGAAATTGTCCATAGCAACCAAAAAGTGTCCCTTTACGTCAAAATCGGTTTTAGGCTAGAAAACAGTCATAATAAATTAGAATCATTTGCAGAATTGAGCGATAGTGATTTGTGGGGAAATTCACCATCAAACACTGAAAGTAATGACAGTGACAATTCTGCAACTGATTGATTTGATTACATTATTAAATACATTTTATTATTATTATTATTATTATATTATTATTTTTTATAAATATTTATAGTTATTTATTATATTATAATGTTTGATTTTGCATTTCAAACTTTATCATACCCGGGATGGCTACTAGACTCTTGTTTAGACAGATTTAAGTGTGTTATTTCTAAGAATTACAGGCCTACAATGTAAAACACCAAGTTTCCACGCAAAACAATGTACCACATTCAGCTTTAATAATCAAACATAATTACACCGTCAGGGAGGTTAATAAAATAAATTACTAATAGAGAAATACTAGAAGAACCTTGGACGTGCTTGTTCCACAGGATAGAAAGCCCAATTAAACAATATAAAGAATCTGTGATACCTCATCTGATCAATATAGCCAAAAGTCAGTTAATAAACTGGCAAGAAATAGAAAGCAAAACTAGAAAGGATGTATGGACAGCTGCACTCCAAAAAAAATAATAATTGCGGTTTCCTTTATTGGTAAAAGAATAAAAGCACTACAAATCACAGCAGGGATGGGGCAGGTTTCACACTATTAATTAGTGCTTAATCTATGAGTAAGCATTAATTAATAGTGCGAAACGCGTCAGTGTATATATCTCCATCCCTGCTGTGATTTGTAGTGCTTTTATCCTTTTACCAATAAAGGCAACCGTAAAGGTGTTTTTTTTTGGATTGAGGCTGTCCATACATCCTTTCTATTTTTGCCTTGTGCATTGCTTGCACCAGTGGATTTCTGAGAGGACACTGATTATTAATACACATCCACCTGGAGCAGTAACTCCCTTTCCCCAAGAAATAGAAAGCCCCACAATAAATGATTGGTCCGGAACGGTAGAAGAGACATTTAATATAGAATATATGAGATACTGTGAAGAGGAGAGAATAGAGGGAATGATAAATAGATGGAAAGACTGGAAATCGTTTAAGAAGACGATGAGATATGTGGAGGCTGTAGGAAGATATGACAGGGTAAACCGGGAGAACTGGAAGAAATGGAGAAAAATCTGATAAGGGTTTGATGGGGAGTGGTGGATTAAAAATGTATACATTAAATGTAATTAGGTTTGAATTTACAGAATTTGTTTTTGTATGTGGATATAATAATAATAAAAAGGAATAGATGACATTGCTGACATGCAACAGTTCAATTCCCAGTAGCATGCAAATCTTCAGGAACTTGGAGAGTAATGCTTGTACTCTACTAGTGCTATTACAAGGGATGAAGAGCAATTAAGTTAAACCAAAAACAAAGTTGCAGAGGCAGTGTAATAAATGTAAATAAAACAAGAATTAAAGAAAAAATTTAAGTGTCCCTGTCCCCCATGTTTACACGCAAACATAAACGCATACGCAGGACCAACACACATATGTAAACAGTGATCGCACCACACATGTAAGGTATTACCGCAAACATAAGAGTGAGAGCAATAATTCTAACACAATACCTACTGTGTAACTGTGAACTGGCAACCTTTAAAGGCTTTTAAAGTGTTGCCTATGGATTAGAGCTGCACAATTAATCGTTAAAAAATCGTGATCTCGATTCAACCCCCCTAAAGATTTCCAATGCAGAGTTTGCCGATTCTTTCATATAATAAGTGGAGAGACTTATCAGCTGTCAAAAGAAAATATCTGGGCAGTGTGCCAAGTTTTTAACATGAAACATTGTAACTAACGCTTCCTTCTTAGATCAAAGGGATAAACTTCTGTGTGTAAAGAAAAAATCCGCAGTCTGACAAGTTTTTAACAACATAAAACATTGTAACAAACTTCCTTCCTGGATCAAACTTCTGTGTGTAAATACAGGAAGTTTAACCACTTAAAGTCAAAGGGCCAGATTCTCATCTGGCGGCGTAGCATAGCGTATACTATTTACACTACGCTGCCGCAACTTACAGCTGAATGAACTGCACATGCGCCGGCCATAAACGTAGCCCAGTGTGCATGCTCCATAGTACGCCGTAAATACATTGGTTTCGAAGTTTCGGCGTCTACGTAATTAACGCACAGCCCTATTCGCGACGAGTTACGTAAACAACGGAAACGACGGAAAAACACGATGCTGTCCCGACGTCTATACTTAACATGGCGTACGCTAGACCTACGCAAGGTTACCCCTCATATAGCAGGGGTAACCTTACGCTTACGCGTTCGGGAATCGGCGTATCAGACTCATTTGCGTATTTGACGCATAAATCGACGGGAACGCCACCTAGTGGCCAGTGTAACATTGCAACTTAGATCCAACGGTGTAAGTGACTTACGCAAGTCGGATCTAAGCAAAATCTATGCGTAACTGATTAGAAGAGTCAGTCGCATAGATACCCAGCAAAAAAAACAGAGATATGACGACGTATATGGAGATACGCCGTCGTATTTAATATGAGAACCTGGCCTAAAATCTTTTTCTGACACTTGTTTCTTAAGTTAAAATCAATATTTTTTGTTAAAAAATTACTTGAAACCCCCAAACATTATATGTATATTTTAGCAGAGACCCTAGCAAATAAAATGGCAATTGCTGCAATATTTAATGTCACACTGTATTGCCCAGGGGTCTTTCAAATGCATTTTTTGGGGAAAAAATACACTTCAATGAATAAAAAATCAAAAATAAAACAGTAAAGTTAGCCCAATTTTTTTTTACTTTAATGTGAAAGATGATGTTACGCCGCTCTACTATGGATTTTTTTATTGTACCATAGTTTGTCGACATTCCCAGAGTGTGCACAATTTCAAAGCATGTTAGGTATCTATTTACTTAATGTAACATAATATTTTATAATGTTCATTATATTGTGTTTGCATGCACTAAAATTCATTAAAGTATATTTTTTTCTGAAAATTTGCGTTTGATAAACTGCTGTGCAAATATTCTGTGACATAAAAACTTTCAACAGTCATTATTTTATTATTTATTCTACAGGGCCTTTGCTTTCAGAAAAGATATAATATATTGGAGTTCTAAGTAATTTTCGAGCTAACAAATGTAGATTTTTACATGTATGTGAGATATGTTAGCCTTGGCCTGGGTCTGAGGTGGCTAAAAAGTGTAACAATTTCAAAAACGTTGATTCCATTTACAGTTTATAACTAAATTTGAACATGTTGGCAGCTAGACTTTCTCCCAGCACAGCAAGAGACATTAATGTTTCTTTCCGTTAAAATGTCTGAAGGTTTTCTATCACCCAGGGTCTAGTTCCTCTTAGCATACAGTATCATAAGATGACAGCTTATGTCTTTGGAATTGACATATGAGTTAACAGCAAACATTACACTTACCCACCAGCCATTGACATAAGCCCTTTTCAAATTACTGGTACAGTACAGACTGTACAGCTGTCAGGGAAGACAGATCTTGTAGTCATGATGCATTGGTGGGGATCACATACACAGTCTGCAGGCTCATGGCATGAAAGCTGCTAAGTATCTGCAAAATGAACTGTGGAATCCAGGCTTGACTTTCTTCCACTCTGAAACAGGCCATTGGACACACCTGGCATTTGCCCAGTGGGTCGGTGCCACTGGGCCACATGTCCTAACCAATGTACAGACCACTGCTCAAAACTATTGGTTGCTAGGCCAGCCCAGTGTCCTAGCAACCAATAAGGTGCACTGAAGCTTCAGCATTCACAGGAGGAGGAAGTAACTACCTCCTCCATCTGCTCTGCCTTCTGAGCACCACAAAACAAAAACACTATTTAACGCATTTTTAATATTCAAAGCAAACCCATCCATTCATGTCTCCCTGCAGTGAAATCACATTGAAAAACACCCCCAGCATTTCTGGCTGTGGCCATCTTGAGTAAAGGCAGTTGATTATTTGTAGCATTCACTTCCTGGAATCTGTTTTCCCTTAACTCAGACATGCAGGCAGTAGGTTGGACATAGCTGAGAATGCCCCGCCTCCTCTCCTGAAGATTCCTGGGATGTATAGCATCATTTGCCTAGGTCCGGTAACAAGAAAATAACTGAAGTAATGTGAAATAAAAGTTTAGAACCAGTGATGAGACATACTTTCCTATCTATTTACTAATGCTAGCAGCATAAGGACTAAAATTAGTCAATATTGATTGAGAATGTAAGCTTCCAGTAGACATACAGCTACATGATTTGCTATAAATATATATATTGTATATGAAAGTACACTAAACATTATGACACAAATGGCTTGCCAGCACTGTAATGAATATATATTGAAGAGTCATCGGATTTCATAAGTATTCCTAAACTCCTTGAGACAAAATCAAATACAAGAATTCTATCCTGACTTCTGATCAAACAACTGAGAACACATTACCAGGAACATATAAATCACTTATCAGTCAATTAAATCAGAAACCCTTCTGTAATTACAGATGGCTTACACAGTGATTTTCAAAATTGTATTGGCTAGAGGACCAGTGCACATAGAAAATGTCCTTTTGCCATTGGAGTTAAGCTTTTTGAATGCAACATTTTTAAGTTTTAAATATTGTGCGTGCACAAGCATGAACATAAGGTTAATGAATACTCTATTAAAAGGCATTTAATTTCATTGAGTGCCTGTCTTCCAAGAATTTTAAAAAGCTTGCAGTAAACATAGCCAAGGATATCACTCAACAAATTGATATCATAGATGTATTAGGGTTACTATATCGGGATGTAACTTTACCCTAATGACTTTATCCTGTAATCCAGAAAAATTAATAGATCAACAGATCTTGACAGTAAGAAGTGGTGTAAGCATTCTAGTGATGACCTCATCACTCCACTGCAGTGATTTAATGCACCATTTTTAATTAAAGTGTTGTCCTTCAGTAGTCTACCTAGTTAACAAATGAATACCTATAAATATATTTTTGGCATGAAAAATGATTAAGATCCTCATTAATTATTCTTGGCCTGAGAATTTGCAGCAGGTGTCACAACTGGACAAATATGAACTAAGACAATGTGAATATATCATTTATTACATGTTTACTATGATGTAAAGAGTAAGGCCCATCTATACAAAGCTTGGGCATATGAGGCAATAACTGATTACACAGGAGCAAACAAACGTAATTAATTATCATCGGTCACAGTGTCAATCCATTTTACTTTCCTTAGATTCTTAGCATTGTTATTTAATGCATTTTTTTTAAATAATATTGAGATCCAAAATACAAGTTGTATCTGGAATCTAAAGTGGCAAATAGCTAAAAATGTATGTAATTCTGTTTAAGCACCCTGGTGTTTCACCCTTTCCATACTATATGACAGACAACAGGGTGACAACACTATTAAGACAATGTAACTCTTCAAATGAATTGGTCAAACCAGCCTGCTTGTTGCACTCTAATTGATCGCTGGTGAGTGATACAACCAATCACTTTCACCTGCGGCCCTGGGGCCAGAAATATATACTACAGTGGCAGCACTGTACTACTTCTTACTGGCTTACAATGCTGGAACTTTCATCCTAATTTCAAATTATACTTGTAACAAATTATAATATGTTCATACATAGATCGATTTAAAGTAATGATAGTAGTAGTCATTTTCATGATCACTTAATTGGAATAAAAGGTGGCTTTTTTATCGGACTCATTTTGCAATCTTGCAAAATGAGTCCGATAAAAAAGCCACCTTTTATTCCAATTAAGTGATCATGAAAATGACTACTACTATCATTACTTTAAATCGATCTATGTATGAACATATTATACTCACCTTTCTTTATCATGGCCATTTCATAATTTTTTTTATTTTTAAAGGCTAAATTCAAATATTTTTTCAAAATTCTAACTCTCTTATGTACCAATATACCAATATTACCCTAGCCCTTGCTGTATTTCTTAGAAAGATTTGTCACATCTTGACAATAGATGTAGGATGGAGAAACCATTAGCACACCTTCACCCATCAACTATGTTTCTACAGCATCCCTGGTAACTCTCCACGTGTGCATTTGCCTGGTTTCCCCAGTGTCCCCTCTGACGGGCTCCGGCTGCATGCTAGACTCCGCAGGGCCACATGCAGCCCGCGGGACACCCCGATGTAGTGTGTCTGATTGGACACAGAGTAATTGGATAGATCGTGTGTCTTCCTAATTTATAGTTTTGGTAAACCTAAATGATATTGTAGACATGGTACAATCAGATTGTATAGTGTTAGGCCACATTTATACACCTAAAATTACCTAGTTGCGCTTTCAGTGGCATTAATTGTTAATGACACACCAAACACAGAAGCAAAGACACATTTTGCCACATGAAAAAAACAGGTGACAAATGCAGCAGTAAAAAACATGAAACTCGCACCCCGCCAACATGTCCCATGAGCTAATTAGCCACATGTAGTGCAGCCCATTAAAATCAATGGGCTGCCCTATGTGTGTCACTGGAAAAATGAGCCAAAAAATATGCACTCCCACTATTCTGGGTGTGACTGGGGCCTGAAAGTGAAATTGGTACATTTACAGAAGAACAATGAGACTTAATTTACGTCTGTGTGTTTCCGAATGCATGGCAAACCATACAGAAAATGCACACTTTGCCATGCATTTCAGAAACACTGCAAATGTGCATCATGCTTGTGTTGTCATTAAATGTTAAAGGCACCCCAAGTGTGGCAATTGCACTGCAGTAACGCACCATGCTTCTTTTCCCAAAAAGTTCTGATGCCATTGTCACACGTAGGGCAGCCCATTCAAGTGAATGGTCAGCCTATGTGTGACAAGTGAAAATAATGAAATTTTTTCACTGTCAGCAGGGAACGCGCTGACAGCTGATGAGTCATCCATTGTTAAGGATGTAGTGGACGGCTTCCCAGCCTGCACCTTAGCAACCAGCTCATTATGGTAAATTTCCGCATTAAAAACTGCGACAATTACTACTCAATCAAATAAATATCACATTTGTTATTTAACGCAAACATTTTTGTGAATTGCACTTTCAAAACTGATTTACCGCAAGCACTATTTTACTGCATTTTGTTGCCCGTTATTTAACTCTTAGTGAATTGACCCCTTGATTTTGAGAAACAGATATGGTTACTTTCTAGGCTAATAGGTAAGTGATTGTTGAACAAATGGCATGGGAAACATGTAAGGTGGGGTGCAGAGCGCTTGTATAAAAATAAGGCGGTGTGGCCATCTTTTTCTTTTGTCTGGGTGACCCATTCTAATAAAGACAAGGGCCCTTTTCCCACAATTCTGCCCCAGTGGTTGTTGGGATCTACAGGTAGGAGTCGTACTGGGATCTTAAAGCCCCCTTAAAAAATAAGGAAGCCTGAAAACACTGCCCCCATGTGAATGAGTAAGGGCTACTTTATCTCAGTGTTTCCCAACCAGTGTGCCGCGGCACACTGGTGTGCCGTGAGGAGTCCCCTGGTGTGCCATTGCAAAATGAGAGGCGCCTAGCCGCCGAGCAGCGGAGCCTTTTTTTTTTTTTAAACAGAGCGGCCCGGCACGGAAGCAATCTGAGAGGCTGAGAGCCGAGCGAGCGGGATCATGTGACGACGTGACGTCAGACTGAGCTCAGCCCACGGCCGCCCCAGCATCCACAGCACACTGCCTCTGCTGGGGCTGGAGATTTACCTCCGCTAGGCTCCACCTCTGTCATCTTCAGACAGGCAGCATGGCTAAGAGGGAGAGGAGCGAGCGGAGTATTACAGAGCCGAGCTGCCGCCTGATTGAGCCTGCCTCAGTGCCTTGCCTTCTGCCTGGTGGTCTGACAGACAGTTACTGTCTGTCTCTGAATGATTGGAATTTGCCTATTGCAGTGCCTGCCTTGCTGACTACTACACCTGACCTGGCTGTGTAAGTAGTAATTCATACTGTGTGCCATTAAATGCAACCACTGTGCCCATCAAAATCCAGCCACTGTGCCCATCTAAATGTAGCCACTGTGCCCATCCAAATGTAGCCACTGTGCCCATCCAAATGTAGCCACTGTGCCCATCAAAATCCAGCCACTGTGCCCGTCCAAATGTAGCCACTGTGCCCGTCCAAATGTAGCCACTGTGCCCATCCAAATGAAGCCACTGTGCCCGTCCAAATGTAGCCACTGTGCCCGTCCAAATGTAGCCACTGTGCCCGTCCAAATGCAGCCACTGTGCCTGTCCAAATGCAGCCACTGTGCCCGTCAAACTGCAGCCACTGTGCCCATCAAATTGCAGCCACTGTGAGAATTACTTTATATCAGAGATATGCAACTAGCGGACCTCCAGCTGTTGCAAAACTACAAGTCCCATCATGTCTCTGCCTCTGGGGGTCATGCTTGTGGCTGTCAGAGTCTTGCTATGCCTTATGGGAATTGTAGTTCTGCAACAGCTGGAGGTCCGCTAATTGCATATCCCTGCTTTATATAGTCAATATAGGCACAGAGTTTTTTTTAACATTTTCTAATGGTGGTGTGCCCGTGATTTTTTTCATGAAAAAAGTGTGCCTTGGCACAAAAAAGGTTGAAAAACACTGCTTTATCTTACTCATTCACAAAAAAGTGTAAAGTGTAATTAAAAACATAAGATTTTTGAGAAGTTCTTGAAAACAAAAATGATCCACAATGTAAATCCACCATCAATAGTGTCGTAAAGCAATGTATACACATCAATCACGACAACCACGATCTAGATTTTATTTTTTATTTTTGTCAAAGCTTAATTGAACAAGTTGAATTTAGAAGCTGATTGGCTACCATGCACAGCTGCAACAGATCTTGCACTCTCCAGTTTTAGTAAATCAACCCCCCTGTATCCTCTTTGACATGTCAATTTTTAGGTATGATTAACACTGGCAGAAAGAGTTCTAGGTTCACTTTACACATATTGGTGAGGTTTTTTGGAGGATTGGAGGATTGGTGAGAACTCATTTCTAACATGGAATGTGTGTGAAAAGTCAAGTGATTCTGAAGTTGATTGTATTTTGATTGATACGATAAGACTGGCTTTATTGTATCAATGTTGTATCAAAAGTGGAAAGAAATCTCCTGAGCAGTAATGTCCATGGCACACTTGTGATCCTGTCACAGGTAAACACTTGCTTGTGATAGTGTAGTTTCATAAGTACAGGGAACATACTGTACCTAATTCTACAGTGTCCCTCCCTCTCTGGTCAGGTGAGCTAGGTGTCACTCCCTTGCTGTTGGAAATTATACAGAATGTCACTTGCCACTGATGGAGCAACCCCTTGCTCATTCAGTCATTGAGGGAGTGATAGTGAGAAAGTATGTGATTATATTTCTGCCTTGTATAGTGACAACCCGGCAGTGACAGGATCATAAGTGTCACAATATACTGAAGGTATGGTGTACTCCAAATGGTATGGTGGGCAAACCCATGATGGATGGAACTGCTATTTAGCATACTCAAAAGTAAAGGGGCACCAGCACATTACAGCTCCTTCCAGAGTCATCTATTTGTAGCACTCCCTAGCGTTGTTAGAGTGCTAGTGATAGATTTTTTTTTTCTGTTGTGTAGGTAAATTTTCAGGCTTGGCTGGCATCCACGCCTGTTTGTTTTTCTGGCTCGGGTGAGTGACTCAGGTAGGCTCGATGACTCATCGGCAGCTTCTCTGGTGACTCCCCCTGCTATCTGGAAACTGGGAAAAGATTCCATAAGCAGCAGGGAGAGGTCTAGAAGGAGCTAGCTGAAGTGTTCTGAGGGCCCTGCCCAATCTTCAACAGAAGGGTTGGCCCAGCATGGACAGTGTGGAGTGCACTTGGAAGATGGAGATGGAGTATTAGGCTGTCTGGGCCTTTGAGAGTAGCTCCACAGTCTGGGTGGTCTGGGCTTGGGTGCGGAAGGGACCCTCTTCATGACACACAGAGGGATCCCGACCAGGAGGCATGGGTGCAATAAGAGGACAGCAGGAGGACACTGCCAGGAAAATCTCCAGCGAGGAGATTTCTGCAAAATAAAAATAATAAGAAAGTGTCCCACATTTATTTTAAAAAGGGGACATATGTTTTGAGTCCTTAAAGTGATATTGTAAAGTCTTGTTTTTTTTTCTCTAACAATAATGAACATGTTATACTTACCTGTTTATGCAGTTGGTTTTGAACAGGGCAGCCTGGATCCTCCTTTTCTAGGGTCCCTTTTCATCCCCTCCATTCTGTCGAGTGCCCCCACAGCAAGCAGCTCGCTATGTAGGCATCCAAGCCGAATCACAGCTCCCTGTGTCCTTTCAGACAGAGAGCCCTGGTTTGGCCTTGCTCCCTTTCTCTCCCGATTGTCTAACTGACTTTAATTGACAGCAACGGGAGCCAATGGCGCAGCTGCTGTGTCTCAGCCAATCAGGAGGAGAGTCCCAGATGGCCGAGGAACTCGTGGACATTGCTGAAGAGAGGTGGGGCTCAGATAAGTATTAGCAGGTGCTGGGGGAACTGCTGCACACAGAAGTTTTTTTTTTTTCACCTGAATGCATAGAATGCATTAAGATAACAAAAAAAATCTGACTTTACAACCACTTTAATATAAGGGTAAGGTAATAGCATAAGGGTTTGTTTAAATTGAAGTGAATATCCCTTAACTCTAGGCGCGCCACTAAAGTGGATATTTTAGCTAAAGTGGTAAACTCTGGAAGCTGAGCCCAAAAAGGCAGGCTTAGGGCAAAGAACTAGTCAGCAGTATTGCCTATTGTCTACCTGCCGCTAAACTCTCCCTATTTCTAATGTACGTTTGTTCTGTGTGAGGCAGACATCTTGGACTTTCTGTTACTTTGTGTCATAGACTCCAGTGAGAACAACAGTAGGCTGTACATTAGCAACATTACTAATTCTATTCCAAATCTACTGAGACCAGTGGTCCAAGGCTGCAGTGCCTAGCCACCCTCCAATACCAGAAAGTTTTCTGCCACTTATCAAGAGGAACTCCACATAAAAAGTAAATTTGTCAGTGTACTGCATATATATATATATATATATATATATAACATTTTGAAATGTTTCATATAATACTGCAAATCTTCACTTTTTGAGTTCAGTTCAACTTTTGGGAGTGAAGACCCCTTGAACCTCCTTTAGGAAAGGTAATGACCACCCTCCCTCCCATTGTGATGTTTTGTTACCGCTTTATTGGCAGTTTTGACCTTGCCAGCAATTGATGTTGTTTTATGGGCTATGCCCTCAAGATTAATTATGGGGTCAGTCTAATGCCTGTCTGGCATTGATAGAAAGGACAGGCCTCTTAGACAATGTGAGTTTATGTTTTATGGGTGCTTACAGTATAACTGTGACTGGTATTGTTGTTTGGTCAGGGCCGGTGCAAGGATTTTTTGGTCAAACTTAGACGAAGGTGCATTTTGCCCACCCCCTGGCACACACACACGCGCACACACACACACTCAGCGCAATGGAGAATACCAGCAGCTATAGAGGAACAACAAATCCCAGCAATACATTGTGCCATTTTTTTTTAAACAGGAAACTTTAAAACATTTCGGTCCCCCTTACCTGTTTCTGAACACCAATCTGTGCACCTGGCAGCTCCCGTCCAGAGTCCTCAACAGGTCGCCGTCTCCTCCAGGATGACGCCACAGGCTGCACTGCCTGCTGGTGCGGGTCCGGTCCGTCGATTGCTCCGCCTCCTGCAGCCTTCGCTCCTTCACATCATGCGGCTAAGCAGCCAGGGGAACCAGGGGCTTACGTCACTCACTGAAGTAGGACGTATGTGCCACCACCACGTAGCCAAGGACGAGGCAGTGAGACTGTCTATCACACACTGAGACTGACAGAGTGACTGCACAGGTCAGCTCCCTCTGCAGGGACCAGGGGGACTCGTCCTTCAGATGCTGCCCGCAGCGGCAGCCCACAGAAACACTCTACTATCTCGATGATCGGGCGGGCGACTGTCACCGTCACGGACCGGTCAATTTTCTGCACTGTTCCCTGGTGCCGTAAGGCAAGTTCCCATGTTGCCTTGTGCTAGCGCCAACCCTGTGTTTGGTACATTTGGAAAGTGTTACATTTGGAAATTGCCCTGTTCCCAACCTAATAGGCTTCCGTGTCTTTTCGGGGGGTGGTCGAGATATTGGTCTATTGATCATTAATAAGCCTATGCTACTCAGAAGTCATGGATGTGGGTGAGTTCAAAACACTCTCTCAAAGAACTCACAAGGTCTCCATTTTTCAGATCTTCCTGCCAGAATTCCAGGCCTTGCTGCCCCAACACAGCATATTATACAGTAGATGATCTATTTTCATACCTTCTACCAGGGCTCAAGTCCTGCGGGAACGCGTGGGAACAGAGTCCCTGCACTTTTTCACAGCAGGAACGCAGTTCCCTTTGCAGGACTAGAGCAGCCGAGAGCAGCCGAGAGCAGCCAAACCGCCCCAGCCAATCCTTCACTAAGCGGCAATGCCCAGCTCGAGTCACTGTCAGGGGTAACCATTGTAATTCTTTATGTTACTGGCCGCTTCCTGTATATGGATTCATAGTGTGAGGGTATTCCATCACTTCCTCAATGCCTCAATGTCTCCTGGGAGCTTTTGTCATTGTTCCGAGGAGACATTGAGGAGGTCTGTCGCGAGTTATCATGGGATTTAGAAAGAACTTGCTTAAAGTTCTTTCTAAATCCTGCAATAACTCGCATCAGACCTCCGCAATGTCTCCTGGGAATAATGACAAAATCTCCCAAGAGACATTGCGGCATTGAGGAAGTGACAGAATACCCTCACTCTACCCGATGAATCCATATACAGGAAGCGGGCAGTAACATAAAGGATTACTAAGGTACAGTGGATCGAAAAAAAAAATCATGCGGTTTAGTAATTATGCATATGAGCGTACAATTTTTTTTATTTTATTTTTGGTGGGGGAGTGGATGTTGGGTGGGAGTTCCCACACTTTTTTCCCCAGGACTTGACCCCTGCCTTCTACTATATTATACATGGAAAATGCAAAACAATCCCTTCCATAATCCCCCTGGAGAAGACTTACCTCCCAAAATTCCCAGTAGAAATGTAATGTTTGAATGTCTGCGATAGACCAACAGTGTCTCCCCAAAGATCAACTTGTCAGCTTGGCTCTTTAACACATCTATACATTTACAGTAGGTAAATAGATGTATGTTTGTGTGACATTATGAATATGCGTTAAAAAAAAAAAAAAAAACAGCAGAAAAAATGGAAATGTATCATCTAGGAATTCATATAGAACTTTTAGCATTGGAGAGAATATACTTTGCTTTGGCAACAAGGCAGAGCAACATTTTAGATCTCACACGTTGTCCTTTAATTTTTAAGTAGTACACCTGCGTAGGCATATACAGGCACTGTGCCATCAAACACAAATATGCACAGCAGTGCCCACACTGTATTTGTTCACAGGTTTTATTGCATATGAGAATTTTTATCCTCTGCAGCAATACAATGTGGGCCGTCCCTATTTTTTCTTATGCAAAAGTGGACCTTTATTTATGGTTTCTAATCCAGCCAAAGAAGATCACAGGTATCACATCACAAAACCTGAACTTTTAAACTTTGGACATCAGACAAAAAAGTATTGCTTCACATTGTATACAGAGTTCATTTCACAAACGCACCACACTTTCACAGGACCGCCCCAGGCAGAGTTTGTACCTTGCTTGAATTTAGCTTTTTGTTTATCCAGGTAGTTGAACAACACTGTGCTCCAGGTGTAAAAAGCATACTTTTATAGAACCCCACCTCTAATGTACGGTATGTTCAACCATCCTCCTCAAGTAAGATTTGTGTTATAGTACTCACAACAAAATCAGGAATGTCAAATTTTCCCAGAATGCACTTTGCCTGTCGTTAGTACTGTGGCTACAGGAAAAAAATTCTAATTATATTGACCTATGCGTAACTTTCAATGCATCTTCATCTCTATAAAAAGCTTTGTGTTAGCACTGTCTAGATAATGTATTAGCACGAAAAACTGATGGGATAAGTGGATCATTTGTACCAACTTACATCAATACTGCAATCTTTTTTGTTGCCTTTAATCTGCCATAATGATGTGTCTTAAAAAAAAGCAGTGCTGTGTATGCTGAGAACAAGAAAGAGAAACCATAACACATATTTTGTGATTATTTACAAGGCTCACGTCAACGAGTCATGTTGTAGTTGAGAAATCTCTTTGTGTGTTTGCGAAATGCTCTTCAGAATAATGTTTAGGCGTTCTAATACGTCAGCCAGTGGTACAACCCAGTTTGCTCCCATATTATTTTAAAAGCCATGAATGCTGCTTGAGCTCAGCCACAGACTACATTTGGAAATTCCACATAGTCCTTGCAGGCATTTCATGCTCTCTAATAGACAAAGACTGCTTTCGGGGATGTTGTTATTTTTGGGATGTACACATAGTACACAGAACTATGTAATGCTATCTCTTAGAGAACTCTGACATGCCTTTAAAGAAGATATGTTAACTACAAGGCTTGTACATCTATCACAACTTTACACAATGAATCAGGCTATATGGTATTGAAGCGAGGTAACAATTTATGAATCATTTCAAATCAGAGTGGAGCCTGACTTATAGGGGTTGTAAAGGGTAATTTTTTTTCCCCCCTAAATAGCTTACTTTACCTTGGTGCAGTCTTCCTTCACTTACCTCATCTTTCCATTTTGCTTTTAAATGTCCTTATTTCTTCTGAGAAATCCTCACTTCCTGTTTTACTGTCTGTAACTACACACTGAAATGCGAGGCTTTCTCCCTGGTGTGGAGAAAGCCTCTTGAGGGGCAGGGGGCGAGCAGGATAGTCAGGACAGTCACTAACACACAGCTCCTTTCTCTATCTGCAACGTAGAGAGTGTGAAAAAGTGGGAGTATGGCCTCATATAGGAAATTATAATAAGGATAATAACGTACCATCATCCGGGTATTGATGAACAAGTAAAGGGGAAGGGTGGGAATGGGGGAATAGTTGCTGAGGCTAAACCCAGAACAAACCTGCCCAATTTATGTATGGACTATCTCGGTACTGATGAGTCAAGGTAAACAATAGTAAGTAAAAAAAATATATTTATTAAAATTAAAATGTTGCATTGAACAATAATGTGCATCAAAAGATTGGTCGGATTCTCGAAGAATAATAGAATACAAATAATGCGGTTCAGCAATAAATTGAATAATACATAACAATAAAAGATTTACCCAATGTGTAGCGAAGCAGGCGCAGAGCCAAGTCTGCCCAGGTGATTATCCCCCCGCGGCGGACATGGGGGATGGTGCGTTGATCTCTAGATAAATGGCATACACTATATTAGGGGTGCCCAGTACGTGAATACAATTCCCTTCCTTCCCCCTCCCTTTTCTCCCCCTCCTCCCTTTATTTATTTTCCTTTCCGGTCCTTCTTCCCGCTCCCCCTCTTCTTTTCTCCCTTTCCCCCTCTTTCTCTCTCATCTCTCTCACCCCCTCCCCTTTTCCCCTCCCTTCCTTTCTCTTTTCCGCCTCCCTCCCCCCTTCCCCCCTCCCCTCCCCTTCCCTCCCTTATTGTTTACCTTGACTCATCAGTACAGAGATAGTCCATACATCAATTGGGCGGGTTTAGCCTCAGCAACTATTCCCCCATTCCCACCCTTCCCCTTTGCTTGTTCAACATAGAGAGTGTCCTGACTTGCCTGCTCGCCCCCTCAAGAGGCTTTCTACACACCAGGGAGAAAGCCTTGCATTACTGTGTGGAGTTACAGACAGAAGAACAGGAAGTGAGGATTTCTCAGACGAAATAAGGACATTTAAAAGCAAAATGGAAGGATGAGGTAAGTGAAGGAGGACTGCACTAAGGTAAAGGAAGCTGTTTAGGGAAAAAAATTGTACCTTTACAACCCCTTTAACCATGATTGACCAAAAATATCACAATCCCCGTAGAAAACATGGACTGGCTTACCAGAATAAAATAGTTTGATTGACTCTCTTGTAAAGGTCAGTAGTTGTATCCTTCAATAATAATTCTACCCAACAATGAAATGTCAGCAATCTACTTAAACCAATAATCCCTGTTTTTAATGTAAAGTGCGAAGTGTATTAGTGTGTATACGAATGTGCAGAAGGGTTCCAATAATTAATAGCAAACCCAGTTATATTTACCCTGGATAATCCTACAGAGACAGAATCTACTGCATTAGTGTAGGTCCTGAGTCAAAAATTGTTGACCAACACTCAACCCACATTTTCATTCTGACAGAACAAGAAATTGCTTTCGGTCATGATGCTTCAGCACAAATCATAATGTATTCTATGTAAAATCTAGTATCCTAGTAAAATAATGTATATCAAACCATTGTGTTTTATATATTCTATGTTTATTGTAGAATTGGCCTCCTTCATACTCCTAACAAGTGCATTTCAGTTCAGTGCTTTGAGTCAAGTCTCCGCCCCTTTGATTGCGCTGCTGAATTATAATACATAGTAATGTCATAATTACTAATCTAGTTATTGCCTGTAATAGATATGATTACTTGAAATGCAGATACTGTAAGTTAGGGAGAATTTTGAATATTGAGACAACTTAGCATTTACAATCTCCACTCTGAGCAACATGCTTTTATGTTATTTTATCATGGTGTCAATCAAAGTGAGTTTATTTTATTGTAAAGGTTTAGTTGGTTACCTCAAAAGTCCATTTTCATCTCCTATCACACCTTATGGCAAAACAAGAAAGTCATAAACCTGCCCCTGCTTTTACTAATCATCATTATCTTTAGACATATGCAAGGCTCATATTATGACATACTGTACTGTAGCCGTGCATTTGACTTGAGAAGCATAAAAGGGAGGTGAAGATTGAACTTGTCTTGCCTAGTCTTGTCTAGGTGAAGCCTACTTTCTTAGAGAAAATTATTCAATGTTACAGTTATAAAATAAAGATATTCTTAGCGAGTCTCTGTGATAAGATATAATAAAAAATGCCACCATATAAAATAGCAGCAGACTTATAGACATGTAGAAATGTCAGTATTATTATTCTTGGCTTTGACTTAATTGATTGATGAGCATTCTCAAAATTTCAGTTTAACAGATCTATCTTTTTTAATAGAACTTTATCTAAAATGAATATTGAAATAAATCAGATAGACATTTACTCGAAAAATACGTTCCGTTTTTGCTCAGTTGTATATTTTTCTACAAAACAGTTGAATTTTCTATTTTGAAATATCCATATATCTATTCCAAGGGTTTGACAATGACATTATTGTGTTACACTATTTTGTACCCAAACAGTGAAGCCATTAAGCTTTTTACCAGGGACATTTTTTTTTATAAACAGCAAGAACAAATAAAATAAACTTATATAGGCATGGGATAATTAAAGGTCCTTCATTCTGATGCATTGCTTAGAGCTTATTAAAGACCCTCTTTCCAATTTAGCTTCTGTATCTGGGATAGGTATGATACACAGAATATTCTAACAATCAGTACAGCAGACTGGAGTGGAATTCTGACAGAAAATTACATCAGATTTTAGCCCATAGGAAATTCATATTGTGTGTACATTTGACTCTGACTGACATGAAAAAGGAAGTACAGTTATATTTTGTCTATTTTGTAATAATTTTTTGGGGTTGGAGACTCATGTTGGCTATAGGACATCTTTAACCACTTAAGACCCGGACCATTATGCAGGTAAAGGACCTGGCCCCTTTTTGCGATTCGGCACTGCGTCGCTTAAACTGACAATTGTGCGGTCGTGCGACGTGGCTCCCAAACAAAATTGGCGTCATTTTTTTTCCCACAAATAGAGCTTTCTTTTGGTGGTATTTGATCACCTCTGCAGTTTTTATTTTTTTGCGCTATAAACAAAAAATGGAGTGACAATTTTGAAAAAAAAAAACAATATTTTTTACTTTTTGCTATGATAAATATCCCCAAAAATATATAAATAAAATATTTTTTCCTCAGTTTAGGCCGATACGTATTCTTCTACATATTTTTGGTAAAATAAATCGCAATAAGCGTTTATTGATTGGTTTGCGCAAAAGTTATGGCTTTTTTACTACAAATGGCGGCAATCAGCGATTTTTTTCGTGACTGCGGCACTATGGCGGACACATCAGTCACTTTTGACACATTTTTGGACCATTGTCATTTTCACAGCGAAAGGTGCTATAAAAGTACACTAAAAGTACACTAATCACTGTGAAAATGGCAGTGAAGGAGTTAACCACTAGGGGGCGCTAAGGGGTTAAGTGTGCCCTAAGGGAGTGATTCTTACTGTAGGGGGAAGTGGGTGCACGTGTGACATCACTGATCATCGTTCCCTATAACAGGGAACAGACGATCAGTGACAAGCCACAGAGAAAAACGGGGAAGGTTTGTTTACACTCACCTCTCCCCGTTCTTCAGCACCTGTGACCCGATTGCGGAACACCAGTAGCGATCGGGCCCACGGAGCTTCGGACCGTGTCGCAAGCAGCCCACGGCTGGGCACTTAAAGGGCAACGTACCTGTACGTGTCGGTGCCTAGCCGTGCCATTCTCCCAACGTATCTCGGCTTTAGACAGTCCTCAAGTGGTTAAGACCCCATTCACACCTGAGAATTTGTAGCTTGAAGCCTGAAGCTACAAAACGCTGGAGGGGAAAAAAATCTATTATTCTCTATGGAGATGGTCCACATCTCCACTCCAAAACGCCTGAAGCCAGAAGCTCTAAAGCGCCTGAAGCTCAAACAAGTTCTGGGACTTTGTTTTAAGGCAGATTTGGGCATTTTCTGTTTTTTACATTGGTGACCTTTTGACATGTATAAAATCGTGGCAAAACGCAGTAAAAAACGCTGCAAAAATCTCGGCAAAATCGCTATGCTCAGGTGTGAATGGGGTCTAAAAGCTAAACTGAAAACTTCAGCTTATAGTTTAGTCATTATGGAATAACATTAAATTAATCCTAACATTTTTTTTGCTTTTTGTGAGATTTAGAGAAATGGTTCCCATGGGCTTATTTGTAATCTACTACAGGTACATGGATTATTTAAAAAAAAGTTTTGATAAAAAATAAAATACCAAATATATTTGCTGCACCAGACAGTTTTTAATGTTCATGCTATTAACCACTTGACCTCCGGATTTTACCCTCTATATGACCAGAGCATTTTTTGCTATTCAGCACTGCAGTATTTTAACTGGCAATATTGCTTGGTCATACAACACTGTACACAAATTAAATAAATATAATTCGTTTCACCCAAATAGAGCTTTCTTTTGGTGGTATTAGATTACTACTTGGTTTTTATTTTTTTATCATACAAACGAAAAAGACCAAAAATTCAGAAAAAAATATATATATTTTCTACTTTCTGTTTCTAAAACATATCCACTAAAAAATGTCTTCATAAATGTAGGCCAAAATGTATTCTGCTGCATATCTTTGGTAAATACCCCCCCCCCCCCCCAATAAGTACATATTGATTGGTTTGTGTGAAAGTTTTGGCATCTACAAACTACAGTGTATATATACCGGAGCTTACACAGCTATGACGCTATACCATAGGTGTGCGCAGCCTTCGGCATTAGGGTGTGCACCCCAAAGCTCAAACACACTCTACCGATCACTCACGATCTTCATTCAGAAAGGGAAGGAGCCAGTAAATGGCATATTTACTGGCCCCCTCCCCCCCTCATCCTAGAACATCCACAGCAACAACCAGTGGGAGAGGAGGGAAGCCAGCAGTGCTGCGGGGGGAAAGAGGGGGAGCCAGATCAGTAGGGGAAATCTGTTCTGCACAGGGTGATTAGGGTGTGCCTGGACACACCTGGCACACCCTGTGCGCACGCCTATGCGCTATACTAATAATGACGGTCGGTGATCAGTGACTTATAGTGGGACGGTGATAGGATGGCGGGCAATCTGCCATTAACAGACACTATCTGAGAGGGTAACTAACTGACATTGCTAGTGACACTAATACAGTGATCATTGATCATTGATAATATCGTACACTGACACTGTACTAATGACATTGGCTAGAAAGGGGTTAACTGTGTGCCTAACAATGTGTAATGTGTGTAATGTATGCTTTTTTTACTTTACTACCAGGGAACAAGTCTGCTCATATACATATACAAGATAATACCTGTCACCTGCTCATAGTATATTTACTGTGAGCGGTCAGCATGTAGTGATAGTAAAGTCTTGTTTTTTTTTGTTTTGTTTTTTGCTTAAAAATAATAAACATTTTATACTTACCTGCTCTGTACAGTGGATTTGCATAGAGCAAGCCGGATACCCCTCTTCTCGGGTCCCTCATTGGCTCTCCTGTGTGTCCATTCAGACACAAAGCCCCAGCTAGGCCTGCCCCCTCTCTCTTAATTGGCTCACTGACTTTGATTGACAGCAGCAGTAGCCAATGGCGCTCCACAGCTGCCTCAGCCAATGAGGAGTAGAGGCCCGGGCGGCCTAGTCTCTTCTGCAATATTACTGAATAGAGATAGGGCTCAGGTAAATATTAGGGGGGCAGAGGAGGGCTTCTGCTCACAGAAGGCTTTTTATCTTAAAGGGGTTGTAAAGGTTTGTTTTTATTTTCTAAATAGGTTCCTTTAAGCGAGTGCATTGTTGGTTCACTTACCTTTGCCTTCAATTTCCCTTCTAAATGTATTTTTTTTCTTTGTCTGAATTTCTCACTTCCTGTTCCTCCTCAATAAGCTTGCCCCCATCATCCGAGCCATTCTGGCAGTGGGTTAGTAAGCGTGCTCACCCCCTCCCCTGGGACTACATCCCTGTGGGGAGACGCTGTGTTTAGACCTTTATAGAAAATAAAAAATGAACCTTTACAACCCCTTTAATGCATAGAATGCCAGAGAAGCTGTGTACTATTATGCTCTCACCAAGTTGTCTGTACACCTGTTCTGACAGTGGAGGGCTTCAAACGTGGCTGAAGATCACTTGCCTAGCTACCTTTGGCTTATCAGATGTGGCCTATCTGAGAGGGTGAATTTATAGCTGGTAGACAATTAATAGAGTGCAGGCATAAACACTGGGCCATAGGTCACAACTTTTAAAGCTGTGACAGCATTAGATGCTGCGTTACTTCCAGTATGCCCACTGTCCAATCTCGACGCTTATTGTCACACCACATAATCCCCTGATGAAGACACATAGCGTGACGATACGCATCAGGAATTTGCAATGGGCATACTGGAAGTGACATCGGAGGACGAGCTCGGCGCTAGTGGATTACTGTTTGTTTTTACTGTTTATAATGTGAGTAAATATCTAGTCATTTTTAAATAAACCCCCCATTTTACAACATACTTTACCATTGGAGATTCCTTCTTATATCCCAATTCTGAGGAGATACTGAGAAGAGTACTGAGGTAGGACCCCCAGGATTCCCAGAGAGGAAGCTTCCCTGATCCTAAGATCCCCAGGCTGATATTATGCACGGAGGTGTGTGGAGACATATGGACCCCTAGAGCAAGATCTTTGTAACTAAATGCTGTTACCTTACAGCAGTGAGGTGAGCTGCTAGAGAGCACTGAGGTGTCACAAACTGCTCCAAGGATTAGACATCTGTCTGGTGTCTAGATCACTCATTCTTGGCAACACATTTGACACTGTTCTGTCTTTACTTGGACTACATTGTGTATATATATTATATATATATATATATATATATATATATATATTTATATTTATTTTTACTACTGCACATCCCCTTTTGGGCACGAGTGTGGTCACTTTGCACTTGTTTATTTTACCAATATTTTTACTTTTTCTTTATTTGATTATATGTTATTGGATGGTTATTCATATTTTCTTACACCTATTTCACTTGTTTCTCTGATACATTGTTACTTAACCTCCCTGGCGGTATGATTCTGTCTGGAATTACGTACCAAAAGCGGTATAATTATTTTGCATGGAAATTCTGCGTTTTATACTGTAGGCCTGCAATTTTTAGGAATAACTCACTTAAATTTGTCCAAACCAGAGTCTAGTAGACATCCCGGGTATGATAAAGTTTGAAACACAAAATCATAAAATTATAATATAATAAATAACTATAAATAATTATAACAAATAATAATGTAATTATAATAAAAATTATTCACTAATGTAATCAAATCAAAATCACTGAAATTTGCTCAGTTGCAAAATTGTCGCTGTCATTACTTTTATTTTTTATGACGAATTTCCCCACAAATCGCTATCGCTCAATTCTGCAAGTGATTATCATTTATTATCGCTGTTTTCTAGCTGCTCTAAAATCACTTTTGACATAAAGGGACACTTTTGGTTGCTATGGACAATCTACAGTTTGCAGGCACAAAAAAAATGTTTTTATTATGTAAAAGAACATGCAGGGCACTGGGCAGACCACTAGGGACAGGGGGGTGTGTACTTTTTACATACAGTACTGTAATCTATAAGATTACAGTATTCTGTATGTAATGTGTTTGTTTACTTTTTTGAATTTGCCGCCGGTCTCCGCCCCCGTGCGCCGTTACGTCGCAGGGAACGGAGATCGGTGGCGCGCGGGCACTGTGTGAGTCGAATGGAGGACGCCACTCGCTCACACAGCGGGGATGCATCGCTGGATCCAGGGACAAGGTAAGTACAGTACCCCGCCTGGATAAAAAGGTAAGCCAGCGCGCGCTGCAGGCTCTGCATATTCACCCCGAGCTCGACTCGGGGATATCGATATTTTCATAAAAAATCCAACCCGAGTCGCGCTCGGGGATACCGGCAGGGGGGTTAACAGGGCAACATCAT
This sequence comes from Rana kukunoris, assembly GCA_029574335.1. Taxonomy (NCBI): domain Eukaryota; kingdom Metazoa; phylum Chordata; class Amphibia; order Anura; family Ranidae; genus Rana; species Rana kukunoris. Next base: position 223,034,054 of record CM056052.1, read on the forward strand.
CACTCTCTCACTCTATGTAGTAGTTACGTTGCTCATAATAAGGAGGCTAAGTAACATTATTTGTAGGAACATTTTCTAACGTTTAAATGACTCTACGTGTACTTTTTTTTTTCACAGATAACACTGAGTACTGGACAGCCAATGTAGATGGCATTGTTAAGACCTACTGTATACCACTCTATTCTTAGTGAATCCATGTTTTGCTTTCCTTAGATAATTGTCCTTATTGTGTTTGTCCGTTGAAATATAATATTTTCATGTAACAGTAGCTGTTCCAATATCATGTACTACAGTTTTCAGATTTAGAAATGGCACACATCAGTATGGTTGTGTTTTCTAGTTTTCATGGTGACAAATGCAACGTTCTAAAGTGATAGTTGCAAGGATACAAAGCAGTACTGTCAGCTATGACAATTGTTTTCTTCCTAGCAGATGGAAAAGGTCTATAAGCTTTGGCTGTGCATTACTGCAATCATTTTCTTATACATCATCTTATAAATAATCCATGTATCCCTGTATAGTGAAATGCAGAGTTCACTGGTTTAGTTCTGGGTGTTCATATGTTACCTTGATTGGACAACTGGCCTGGCTAATGTGTCATGTCTACTATTTCAGTCTACAATCTCAACACTTTACATTAATGCTGATGGATAGCTCTGTAGATAGCCCTAATGCCATATTTACCAAGTCATTAGCATGCACTGTGACCTATATGCTGTACCTCAATTCTTCATCTCCAATTACTTATCCTTCTCTGTAAACATGGACAACACATTTTCCTAAACACTTTACCAAAATTATAGTGAAAAAAACACCCACCATGATAATTTATAAGTAGACATTTTACTGTCATTTTACTGAAATGGCATCAGCATTCTTTTTTTTTTTCTTTTTTATAGATTCTGCTTAAACCACCTGATAATTTATTTGATATTTTTGTCACTCTATTGTTCAAATCTCTGTGATTGAGTTCCTGTGTTTACACACCTGCTGTGACCATTATGAAAGAGTCCCATTCTCCTTGTTGGATTTTGTAATTATTTTAAATTATGGAAAATGCTCAGGAGAAGCTGGGACATAAAACAGTGGGTGAGAATACTCAAACAGCAACATAGTAGGGAGTTATGGTTGCAAGATCTCATTACTAGAGTATGCAAGACATAAATGAAGCCAGGGCTGACATAGCGCACCGGGATCCTTCTATAACTAACTAATCATTTTGGTGTAGACTGCCCCTTAAAAGTAAAAAAAAAAATCCTTATAATAGAAACTATAAACTGATAATGGCCTATTTGTTATTAAATGCACATACTTAATGCATTAATATATGATATAATATTTGAGGTATGGGTAGATGCCATTGAGCTGGTTTAGTACATCTTCCAGGGGCAAGACAAGATCATTGTTCCAGAATGCCAACATTCACTACCTGCTGAAGATAAGCAACTGTTGTTATACTAAGGCCTCGTACACACGATCAAATCTGTCCGCTGGAAACGGTCTGCTGGACCGTTTCAGCAGACAGATTCGATCGTGTGTACGGCCGAGCCGACGGATTTGGCCACCCGACAGATTTCAAAGCATGCTTTGAAATCTATCGGGTGGGAATCCGTCCGCCCGACATGTCTGCTGGTTAGTACACTTACCAGCAGACATGTCGTCCCGCACCGCCGCCGCACCGCCACCGAATGGATTCGGCGCATGCGCAGAAGTGTTTTACTTCCTGGTGAAGTGACGTGGCGGCGTCAACGTCACCGTCACGTCACCGACACGTCAGCGCGCCGTCTGCTGGCGGGGATTTTGGTTTGCTCGTGTGTACACGCGAGCAAACCAAAATCCCAGCAGACAGATTTGTTCAAATCTGTCGGACAGACAGATTTGAAAAAATCTGTCTGCTCGTGTGTACGAGGCCTTATTGGCTTCTTTAATCTATATGTAAGGGAGAGAGCAAGTGCTTAGGGCTTTCGTGCTCTGTTGCTCCACTTTGCAGTGGCTCTAGCAAGGGACAGAGACAAAAACTCTAAGGCCGCGTACACACGAGGGGATATGTCCGCTGAAAACGGTCCGATGGACCGTTTCAGCAGACATCTCCGCTTGTGTGTATGGGCTAGCGGACAGATTTCTCCACCCGACAGATTTCAAAGCATGCTTTGAAATCTATCCGGTGGGAATCTGTCCGCCCGACATGTCTGCTGGTTAGTACACTTACCAGCAGACATGTCGGCCCCCACCGCCGCCGCGCCGCTGCCGAATGGATTCGGCGCATGCGCGGAAGTGTTTTACTTCCTGGTGCGGTGACGTGCCGGTGACGCGGCGGCGTCAACGTCACCGCCGCGTCACCACTACGTCACCGCGCCGTCCGGCGGCGGGGAATTTGATCCGATGGTGTGTACACGCCATCGGATCAAACTCCCGATCGGACATATCCGATGGAAATGGTCCGCGGACCGTTTTCATCGGATATGTCCGATCGTCTGTACGCCGCCTTACAGGGAGCTATGCTACTGGAGCTACCAAGAGATATAGGAAGTGGGCAATTCAGCCTATTAGCCTATTGCTCTCCCCAACCTCCAGAGGCCTGGTGTTGACCCCCAGAGTCAGGGAGGGCTGACATTCCTCCTCAGCGTGCAGGTTACTAGGCAAGGTGGGTGTAGTGCAAGATGAAAATATGGGTGCCAGTCACTTTTAAAAACGAACAGGAAGAGGAACAGGAGAAAAGGGGGGTAAAGCACAGAAAAACCCTAAGGCCGTGTACACACGACTAAACAAATCCGATGAAAACGGTCGGACAGACCGTTTTCATCGGATATGTCTGCTGGGCTATTTTGGTTTGATCAGTGTACACACGATCAAACCAAAATCCCTGCGGACAGACAGCGCGGTGACGTGGCGGTGACGTTGAAGTAAAATACTCCGAATAGATTCGACGCATGCGGGAGATTTTTGTCCGCTGGTTAGTACGCCTAACCAGCGGACAAAAATCTCCCGCATGCGTCGAATCCATTAGGAGTATTTTATGCGGATGCCATTGTCGGACGGACGGGTTTCCAGCAGACAAGTTTTAAAGCATGCTTTAAAACTTGTCTACTGGAAAAACCTGTCTGCGCGTCCGTACACACGATCGGATTTGTCTGCTGAAGCGGTCCGTCGGACCGGTTTCAGCAGATAAATTCGATTGTGTGTACGCGGCCTTAGACAAATGCAATAGCAATAGGCAGACTCCGCAGGCAAAAATAGAACTAGGCAGACAGCAATACAGAAAAGGGCCTTTAAGCTGAATGCAGCAGTCTGTATTTTGTAGCAACTGCTGTCTCTTATAGCAACAACTTTAGATCCTCAGGCTTAGATCAAAGCTACCTGCTGGACTCTCCAAGCTTCACTCACAGCTACCCGCTGTATTCTTCAAGCTTCACCCACAGCTACCCAATAGGTTCCTTGGACTCACAGCTACCCACTGGATCCCTCAAGCTTTACAAACAGTTACCCGCTGTACCTCTCTTTCCAGCTACCCACTGTACTCCTTCAAGCTTTACTCACAGCTACCCGCTGTACTTCATAGATGAGTTCTCTCCTGAAGCTTTCCCAGCTACTTCACAGTCCCCGGCTAATGAAGAATCTCCTCTGGTACTCCTTCAGAACTCCATCCCTTTTACACCTGCCTCCGGCAACAAGAGTGGTTGACCCTCTGGTAACTTCTTCTCCCTTGCCTCCTGGCAGCGATCAGTCTCCCCTCATGCCGAGCCTCTTTACACGTGGTTAGGCCCCAGGCTTCAGGCCTACACCTTGGCTTCTGCTCCACACACACCCACCCAGGCCGCAGCCCATCTGGAAAGAACCCAGATCACCTGACTCTCTCCAAATAAATAGACTATCCCAGCAGCCTCAGCAGCCAAAGAAACTCCTGCTGATTGGCAGAGAAAAGCATAATTACTTATAACCTGAATTCACTGTAATATCCACTGTAAGCTGTGGACATGGTGCAGGAGGAGATGTCAGAGACTACGGACATTGTGCATGAGATGGTCAGAGGCTGCGGACATGGTGTAGGAAGGAGATGTCAAATGCTGCGGACATGGTACAAGAGGAGATGATCAGGGGCTGCAGATATGGTTCAGGAGGAGATGGTCAGAGACTGCAGACATGATGCAGGAGGAGGTGGTCAGAGGCTGTGGACATGGTGCAGGAGAAAATGTCAGAGGCTGTGGACATGGTGCAGGTGGAGATGTCAAAGGCTGCGGACATGGTACAAGAGGAGATGATCAGGGGCTGCAGACATGGTTCAGGAGGAGATGGTCAGAGACTGCAGACATGATGCAGGAGGAGGTGGTCAGAGGCTGTGGACATGGTGCAGGAGAAAATGTCAGAGGCTGTGGACATGGTGCAGGTGGAGATGTCAGAGGCTGTGGACATGGTTTAGGAGGAGATGGCCAGAGGCTGCGGACATGGTGCAGGAGGACATGTCAGAGGCTGCATACATGGTTCAGGAGGACATGTCAGAGGCTGCACACATGGTGCAAGAGGAGATGTCAAAGGCTGCGGACATGGTGCAGGAGGATATAGTCATAGGCTGTGGACATGGTGCAGGAGAAGACAGTCAGAGGCTGCAGGAATGGTGTAGGACAGCAATAACAGGAGGTAGTGGGAGGCTTCAGAAGGATCTTACCTAGCCATTATGTGAGACGCGCGCCACTGCCAAGACCTTACAGAGGTGACACTGCTGCTTTACATCTAAAAATTGTGGCGCCCAGTGTCATTACGTCCCTACGCATGTACCTGCCTGACAGAAAAGGGCCACGCATGTATGGACTTTCCCGAGCAGCTTATGCGCAGTTGACATATCTTTTACGGGCGGCGTTGCCCTCAAAGCGGTCCCAGGGCAGGTGGTGGTCCTGAACGGTAAAACCGATAAGAGACTCAGGGCTATCGGCCTCAGATTCAGGGTTATAGTCCCATAATACACCCCCTAGCGACGCCACTGCCTAGCACAACTACATTTACAAGCAGCCCTGTTTAGGACAAGGATGCTACAAAATAAAATAAAAATTACAGCTATTTGGGTTGCAACAACTTTTCTTTTTATTTAAACAAGGACGGGGTCACTTTTGACACATTCCCCATTAAAGAGCACTCTTTAAATAAACTAGAAAACATACTACAACTGGGAGTGCAGATTCATTTTCCTTTCTGATTGATTTGCTGGTGTGCAATGAGCCAGGGAGGTTGTGGGGATTTTGCAGTAAAGCTTGTCGTGAGCTATTCATACAAACATTCGTGTGATCCTTTAGTGAACCATTTTCTAAAAACATGAAAAATTGCTTTATCAATGTTTTTTATTTGTATTGCTGTCAATGATGACATTTAAAATCTATTCTGTAATAGTTTCCTATAAATCTCACTGCATAACTTCACACAGCTATTCCATAACTTAACACACACGTTATGTTTATGACCTAGTACCAAGAACATTCTTTCTTTGACAACATCACATAACTGCATGTCTTGTTCTGAACAAAGTGTTGTAATTTTGTCCTGCAAGGACTTCTAAACTGATATCTACAAGCATTCATGTACATGTCTCTTCAAATAGGATATAACCAGTGTAACATTCCTTTTGCAAATTAAAAAAATAAGAGTTACAATGATTCTGTTCTTCCTACACCTTAGACTGAAGAAATGGAGTACACATGCTTCTATTATTTAGCTTAATTTTATGTGGACTGTTATATACTTGGAAGAATATATACTGAATATACATATAACATTAATTTATTGTTCAGCCTTTCCCAACCTTTTCACCCTTGACAAATCTCTAAAATAATTTTAAGATCTTTGGAAACCCTTACTTTAGTGTGAAACATGTACATTCTGTTGGTGGCAAGTAGGGAGAATGCAACCCTTTAAGTGATAGTCAGAATAGCACCCATACAGACAGCGCAAATTACTATTACTGTTGTGATGCTAGTTTTGTAAAGTAGTATTAGCCCTGGAACTATGCAGCACAATAAAATGGCAGGTTATTCAACAATAGCTCAAGGAACACCCAGTCAACCCTAATGCCTTGTACATGCCATCAGAGTAAAAAAAATAGAACATGTTTTACATTTTTCTGGTGGAATAAAATGCTATGGGAAATTCCGATCGTCTGTGTGGAACTTTGTCCGAGAAAATTCTTACGCATGCTCAGAATCAAGACGACGCATGCTTGGAAGCATTGAACTTAATTTTTCTTGGCTCGTTGTAGTGTTTTACATCACCGCGTTTTGTACGGTCGAAATTTTGTCTAATAGTGTGTATGCAAGACTGATCGGAAGACAGTTTGATCGGAATTCTGACGAAAAATTCAATCAGATTTTAGTCCATCAGAAATTCTTATCGTGTGTACAAGGCATAAAGGAACCCCGGTTGAGAATGGTTGATATAGTGGTTTTGCATATACTTTACTTATATATTATTGTTACGAATAAAAAAATAAAACATGAATAAAATAATTTGTTTTGCATAGAGTGAGGAAGGTTTAGAATCACTGTTAGGTTTTAATAGTCGTCTGTGGGTCCAATTTGAAAGGTCCCCCTCACTGGAGGAAACCTCTTGTGAATACCAGAGCAATTGAGGGGTTGTAAAGGTTAAATATTTTTTTCCTCAATAGCTTCCTTTACCTTAGTGCAGTCCTCCTTCACTTACCTCATCCTTCCATTTTGCTTTTAAATGTCCTTATTTCTTCTGAGAAACCCTCACTTCCTGTTCTTCTGTCTGTAACTCAACACAGTGGCCCAGATTCACGTACATCGGCGCATTATCGATCCGGCGTTTACGTTAGACGTGCGCAATCTAGCCGCGTGTGTAGCTTTTGCGCAAGAAATTGCGCAAGCGTTGTGCAAATTGGGTGGGACACATTGAAATGAGCCGTGACCCCATCCCTCGCGCATGAGGGTCAGGTTGTGCGCATGCTCACAACTCGGGAGCGGCGCAATCAGCTAGTATGAACTAGCAGACAGATAAATAGACACACACAAATGCACTAGTATCCCTCCCTATACAGCAAGGTGCTCCTGTTTTGCAGACTCTCCTGTAGTGGGCCAAGGGGCAGCTGGGCTGGGCGCTCGTCAGGTTCACCTGACAATTTGTGGTGGAGAAGTGATCCCCAGGTCTGTGTGAATGGTGTATGAATGTACAACATAATTGGAGCCGTAGCTCACAAGTCCTGCAGGTGGACTGGTGCCAATCCAATGCCCATAGTGCATTACGGTGTGTAGTTACAGACAGAAGAACAGGAAGTGTTTTTCAACACAATTGCCTTATGTCCAGTATATACATCAGCTGCACTTCTAATACATTTCAGGATTTTGCATTGTACAGGCAATGTCTGCCATTGTCACCAGGGGTGGACTGACAACTCATGGGGCCCCCGGGCTTACAGATGGCCACCATGCCAGGAGGCCGTGCAGAGGCAGGGCAGCTAAAATCTCGGGATTTTCACATCAAAAGCATGTCAGTTTCGGACAGATCAGGGACAGATGTAAAAAAAAAACACAGATTTTTACATTTTATACCTGGTTTTACTGAGCCTGGCAACCCTGATGGGGCACCCTAGTGGCATGGGGCAGATGTAAAAAAAAAACACAGATTTTTACATTTTATACCTGGTTTTACTGAGCCTGGCAACCCTGATGGGGCACCCTAGTGGCATGGGGCCCTCGGGGAGGGCCCGGGTGCCTCAATGGTCAGTCCACCCCTGATTGTCACTATAAGAAAGCCTGCACCTGAGCAATGATGTCCAGCCAAAACTAGAGTGAGTGCATTTAGGCAGTACGTGGCTATAAGATGCCCAAGGAGTTTAGTAGTACTTAAGCCCGTACACAAGATCCGAATTTCCGATGGAAAAAGTGTGACTGACTTTTTCCATTGGAAATTCCGACGGTGTGTATGCCCCATCGGATTTATTTTTATTTTTTAAGTATATGATAACATTGTTTATGCACACTGCTTTAATAAACTAAATGTCATCCAGTTAAGGGGAAGAAGTGTTAGAGTTCTAAAGGGGCAAATTAATAGTATAATAGCAGCAGTCCTAAAGAATGTAAATGAAAAAGAAAACATCTTGGCATGTATGAAAAGGGAGATAAAAACAAAAGTATTGTTCTTGTATAAATCAGTGAGCAAGGCCCCAAACAGGGTGCCGTTTTCGGAAGTGAACTATGAGGAGGAAATTTGGAAAGATATCAAACATAGGCACTTGGATTTATAAAGGTACGGCAGGTCCTACTGACAAGGACACAATAAAAAAAATGGGTTTGTGAATAATTGATCTAATTAATATGACTAAATATTGCACAGTCGAGGTCAATTTAAAGGTATGACAATTTTTTATTTCAAGCACTGGGAAACAAGGAGCTATGATGTCACATACACATGAACACTCTGTAAAAAATACAAGCTATTTAGACTTGTTATTGAAGTCCATGAAAAACATGTTCAGAAAAAACATTGATTTTTGTACTTGCATTTCAATTAAAGACAGTCACAGCATTCCTACCACGTCTATCTGATTCAAGACTGAATAGATCTTTAGTGGCCTCTCAAACCCTAGATATTTCTTTGTATATTATACAGCACTAAAAGCATGTTGAATGTACGTCATATCATTGAGATTTAACACAATACAATTTTTATTATTATTAAATTCTCCACTCTGCAGGGGAAGAAGAGATGGCACTGTCAATAAAGGGATTTTACATTAGGTGTATTGTACAACAAAACCAAACTTTCAGAAAGAAAACGAAACTCTCAGAAAAAATAGCTTTTTGGCAGAAGTGATTTGTACGTCTCTTTTGATAAAATTCTGTACATTGCTTTTGCAATTTTTTTTTTTTGTACACTGTCTTTGGTGCATGTGCAATGCGGTGTTCAGTCGCTCACCGCTCTCATCATCTGCATTATACCAAGAATGGAGCCAGGTGCTGAGATGATATAACTTGCATCATCAAAGTCTACCCAATGGTCAAAAATAAAGAAAAACCAGAGCCAGAAGAAGAGGAGAAGATGTTATTGGAAGGGAACAGAGTAGCTCTAAGCGTCAGGGACATAAGAGCTATCAGTGCTGTGCATACTTGCACACCATGGAAAGAACTGTCTACCATCCTGCTTTAAGATGACAGAGATTGCCGCTCCAGGCAGGTCTTGTTGGGTGCAAATCTTCTTCTCAGAAACTGAGGGTGCAATCAATGGACATGGCAATTAAGAACAAAAGATGATCAGGACAGCCGCACTCCAATCCAACGTGTCTTTAATGTAAAAAAAATGGAAACAGGCACTACAAGTCACAGCAACGGAACCTAGGACAGCTTACATGTTTCACACTAACTTTAGTGTTTACTCATAGCTACTTTAAGATACTATAGGTATTAGAATATAATGTAAAAATATTGGACACCATATTAAAAGGTATTTTGTATGTACTTGAAACAAAAAAACACCCTGAATGTGTGTTACGGATCACCTACTCTTCACCCTCTAATGGAGACGAGGTAGATGAAATAATAAATTATAATCCTAAAGCCCAAAGAGTGCCTGTCAGTGGAACAACTGAATGACACTAACCACTCACAGGAAACTGTCACATATATGTGCAATATGTAACAAACTGTACAGATGAATAACAGTGTAAACAAAAATTGCATGAAATTATAGTCCAAAATAAAATGCAATAGATCCAGTGGTCATGAGTTCCTTTTCAAACGTGAAATGCAATAGTGGTAAACAAAGCACCCAAGGAAAGTGTGATGATCCCCTATGGATAAAGAAGCCGCCACCACAGAAATAAATACAGATGGTGCAGCGCTCAAATTAAGTAATAAAAGATGAATAGATAGTCCATAAAATCGCAGTACACCTCCAGTGAGTGCCAATGTAGACAGACAGATGACTGTGTAGATAACTTCATCCGTGCTAGACACGCATCCACCACCACATGAATGGCCTCTCACCTCACCACCTGGACCCTTTGATTATGGAGGGTCAAATGCGCTTTATGTGTAAATATCAGCAAATCCAGCAGTAGTAGAGACGTCACAGAGAGACCAATAGGTCATACCAGGTCATGTAATAAACAAATGCCAAAACATAGCGCTCTCCGTTTGGATAAACGATTTAATCGTAATAAAAGATAAAAAAAACACTCACAATGAAGGCACCACGATCAGTGCCAATGTATACAGCGTGTATATTGAGCAAAGTGATAGCTGCGGTTGACGTCACGACGCTCCTCCTGTACACGTTACGTCATCTATGGGCGGGGACTTCTTCAGCAGTGAAGGAGGTGTGGAGAAACAAACAAACTGTACAGATGAATAACAGTGTAAACAAAAATTGCATGAAATTATAGTCCAAAATAAAATGCAATAGATCCAGTGCTCATAAGTTCCTTTCCAAACGTAAAATGCAATAGTGGTAAACAAAGTACCCAAGGAAAGTGTGATGATCCCCAATGGATAGAGAAGCCGCCACCACAGAAATCACTGCCACTTACCGGATTTCTTGATCTCATAAGCGAGAGCAAAATAGCTTATGGCACATAACCCAGCCACGGTCTTTGCTCTTCCCAAACTAATTCCTCTATTGTCCTGGTATGAATGGAAACTCAATCCGCCAATCAATCAGCATAAGATAGAGCAAAGAGAGGAGAGGCTCACATAGCGTAAAACAGCTTAACCCCCCTGCCGGTATCCCCGAGCGTGACTCGGGGTGGATTTTTTATGTAAAAATCGATATCCCCAAGTCGCGCTCGGGGTGAATATGCAGAGCCTGCAGCGCGCTGGCTTACCTTGTATCCAGGCTGGGTATACTGTACTTACCTTGTCCCTGGATCCAGCGATGCATCCCCGCTGTGTGAGCGAGTGGCGTCCTCCATTCGACTCACACAGTGCCCGCGCGCCGCCGATCTCCGTTCCCTGCGACGTAACGGCGCACGGGGGCGGAGACCGGCGGCAAATTCAAAAAAGTAAACAAACACATTACATACAGAATACTGTAATCTTATAGATTACAGTACTGTATGTAAAAAGTACACACCCCCCTTGTCCCTAGTGGTCTGCCCAGTGCCCTGCATGTTCTTTTACATAATAAAAAAAAAAATTTGTGCCTGCAAACTGTAGATTGTCCATAGTGTCCCTTTATGTCAAAAGTGATTTTAGAGCAGCTAGAAAACAGTGATAATAAATGATAATCACTTGCAGAATTGAGCGATAGCGATTTGTGGGAAAATTCGTCATAAAAAAATAAAAGTAATGACAGCGACAATTCTGCAACTGAGCAAATTTCAGTGATTTTGATTTGATTACATTAGTGAATAATTTTTATTATAATTACATTATTATTTGTTATAATTAATTATAGTTATTTATTATATTATAATTTTATGATTTTGTGTTTCAAACTTTATCATACCCGGGATGTCTACTAGACTCTGGTTTGGACAAATTTAAGTGAGTTATTCCTAAAAATTGCAGGCCTACAGTATAAAACGCAGAATTTCCATGCAAAATAATTGTACCGCTTTTGGTACGTAATTCCAGACAGATTCATACCGCCAGGGAGGTTAAAAGCACTTTATTGAACTTTAAAGCGGAGCTCCACTCTGATTTTTATTTTTTTTTAAAAATCTAAAAAAAAAAAAAATTAAATGGAAAAAATAAAAAAATACTTATAGTCCCGAATCTGCCCTCATGATCCGCGGTGTGGTTTTCTTCCTCCTCCTCTTCTCGGTGTCTTCTTGTGAATGGGCCGCGCTGCATTCTGGGAACTGTGTGTATCCCAGAAAGCAGCCGGACCATTCACAAAGCGCCGCGCTGCTCGCACATGCGCAGTAGGAAACGGGCAGTGAAGCCGCACAGCTTCACTGCCTGTTTCTCTGACTGTGGATGGCGGTGCTGGGATCGAGGATCGGCATCGGCGGGGGACATCAGCGCGGGCGCCTAGGACAGGTAAGTGTCCTTATTCAAAGTCAGCAGCTACACTGTAAGTAGCTGCCGACTTTGAAAAAAAAAATGCGGGTGGAGCTCCGCTTTAAAAACAGAGATCCACTCACATTTGTGTAGAAATAAATAGTGTGTCAATATGTAGAAAAGCCGGCCAGCTCCCACAGCCTGTACGTCCGGGACTCAGGGTGGTATAGTATGCGGTATTGTCAGCACGCCGCTCCTCCCTACGTCGTTTCCTCATTTTGACGTAGGGAGGAGTGGCGTGCTGACGATACCGCATCACACTTTCCTAGGGTGCTTTGTTTACCACTATTGCATTTCACGTTTGGAAAGGAACTTATGAGCACTGGATCTATTGCATTTTATTTTGGACTATAATTTCATGCAATTTTTGTTTGCACTGTTATTCATCTGTACAGTTTGTTACATATTGCACATAGATGTGACAGTTTCCTGTGAGTGGTTAATGTCATTCAGTTGTTCCATTGACAGGCACTGTCTCTTTGGGCTTTAGGATTATAATTTATTATTTCATCTACCTCGTCTCCATTAGAGGGTGATCCATAACACACATTCAGGGTGTTTTTTTGTTTCAATCATAATTTTTCACGCTTTGTCATGTTTGCATTTTTTACATTGTAGCGCAGCCATTATTCCTTTACATTTGTTATTCCAAGATATATCTCACTTGGTTGGTTGCAGCAGCACATTGTGCATAACACACATTAATATATTTTTTTCATCTCATGCCGCGTACACACGATCGGTTCGTCTGATGAAAACGGTCTGATGGACCGTTTTCATCAGACGAACCGATCGTGTGTGGGCTCCATTGTTTTTTTCCCCATCGGTGAAAAAAACGTAGAACCTGTTTTAAAATTATATGATGGTTAAAAAACCGATAGAAAAAAATGATCGTCTGTGGGAAAACCCATCAGTAAAAAATCAACGCATGCTCAGAATCAAGTCGACACATGCTCAGCACGTCGTTGTGTTTTATGTCACCGTGTTCTGACATGATCGTTTTTTTTAACTGATGGTGTGTAGGCAAGACTGATGAAAGTCAGCTTCACCGGATATCTGGTGAAAAAATCCATCAGACCATTTTCATCAGATGAACCGATCGTGTGTACAGGGCATTACTTTTGAAGACAGTGCAGTATTACTTACACTACATTTTGTATGTACTGATTTATAAAGTCTTCATATTTTGAGCACAAACTTTTTGATAAATACTCTGACACTCCCACTAGAGGATGTAATGAAGAGTCTCACTTCCTTGTTGGAAGCAGCTATAATATTTAGCAAACTTCAAAAGTAAGCAATTATTCTCAGTATATGAAAAGGCTGTCAGAAAATGAATTAACACGTCTCCAACAGCTGGACCTAATAATGCTTACAACATATATGCATAGAGCTGATTCAGTGTACAACTACAAAATGATACATTTAGCTCTTTATATAAACCAGTATCTATCAGTACATACATGGGTTAGTTCAGCATACGAAACATAAAAGCAGCCCATCTATTAGGGGCACATGGGCCCCAATCCATGCTTTCGGCCCCCTGATCTACATACAGGGCACTGGACGCATCGATTCCATTGGCGTTTTTTTTTTTTTTTGAAGCATGTGATTAGAATCAGAGGCTCAAAAAAGGGTAGGCTAGAGCGCAGAGCACTGCAGCGCCGGCTCATTTTCGCTACGCCGCCGCAACTTTGGGAGCAAGTGCTTTGTGAATAACAGTACTCCTAAAGTTTTGGCGGAGTAACGTAAATGAGAAACGGTACTCCAAATTAAAGATTCGCCCATCTACCTGAATCTGTCCCATGGTGTGTACGCACATTAGAACATCAGACCATCAGGCCACTTCAGCGGTGAACCGATGAAAACGATCCGTCGGACCATTCTTATCGGGCTGGACTGATCGTGTGTACGTGGCCTAAGAGTGTGCAAGCTGTGAATTATTTTGTTCCATATACTGTATATCAGTGGTTGAGATTATTACAGGCCTCACAGAAAATTCTCTAATGCTGGTGAAAAAAATGTCATCTGATCATTATATCCCAGGGATTTTAAGTCTAAACTGCAGAAAGCAAAACGTTTATCCTTACACTATGAAATAACAATAATTTCTACTAGATGGTCAATATCCATGATTACTTTTGTAGCATACATGATTGGAAATTGTTCAAGCATTTGGTGAGAGATAAACGTAGTTTTTCAGCATGTAGAAAAAACAACGTTTTTTTTCAACTTCATCATTAGAAATTATGTTGCCCACACACCATTGTTTTAAAAAAATGATGAGCAAAGTGTGGTGACGTACAACACGTACGACGGCACTCTAAAGGGGAAGTTCCATTCAAGCTCCCGTCTCATAACTTGCTTCTGAGCATGCGCGGGTTTAAAACGTTATTTTTAACGTCGTTTTAGCCCACACATGATCATTTTTTACAACCCAAAAAACGATATTTTTTAAAACGACGTTAAAAAATGCAGCATGCTCAAGTTTTTTTTTTTGGTCGTTTTTCAGAAGACGAAAAACAATGTGAAGCCCACACACAATCATTTTAAGTGACGTTTTTAAAAATGTTTTTTTTTTAATGCCGAAAAATGATCGCGTGTACGCGCCATAACTCACAAAAATGCACTTGAATAGACTGCCTGACCCAAGTCACATGGGTGTCAGGATCCAATCGGATAGCTGCCTCCCTATGACTGAAGAAACCATAGAGGAACTAGGTTCCTCTTACCTTCCTACCCCATCTGCATTGCCACTGCAGACAAGCACCACCAACAGTCCAGAATATAGACTGCACCTGCCTACATGCGCGTAAAACATTTTTTTTTTTTTACTTGTTTTGTTTTAAGAACTTTTGATACATTTTATAATGGTTAGTGGGCTCAAATCAATGATCATAATGCGCATGTTCTAGGCTAAAAAAAAAAAAAAAAAATTAAAACCTGTTTAACACATCTGGGATTCCAGTATGCGATTATTAATTGACTCAGTGATGGTAAGATGAATTGCTCTTTGGGACACAGACAGCAAAAACAGCTTGTTAAGCATTGCTTTCTCTACCCAAAACTAAAAAAAAGTGATAGCTTTAGATATGCTTTTATCACAATTATCAAGCTCTAATCTACACAGGGAATTTTTTTAATAGTAACATCAGAGCAACTTGCCTCTGACAAATGAGTCATATGAAAAACATGAAAATTAATGCGTGCCAATCTTGCTGTGTTCCTCTGGTGCTCTAAGACAAGGCAATTTTTTTTCTAGGAGGGGAGGCTTTCAATGCACAGTACTTACAGGAGAGTTAAACCACTTGCTATTTTCATACATCTTTCATAGGCTTCAATGTTTATGCTATGTTTATGTTTACAGGTCTGCATACCAGACACAATTCCTGCTGGATTTCTAAATGTATTTTATAATACAGATAAAGAAAAAATAGGAACATTTGAAATTGTAAATGGAGGAATGGTTCTCTATGGCTGAAAGGGAAAACAGTAGGGAACTATGGCAGTAGTGTCTCACTACCAGTGACTTGGAGAAATAGAAGATAGAACTAGAAATGTCCTATTAACTGAAAAATCACTTCCATGTGAACTGATTCAATGCTACTAATACATGAGTGTGTAATAATTGATAGGACAGGTGGTGTCTCTTATCTTCCATAGGTGACGAAATTCTGATTCCGAAACTGGACAAGAACACTTCATTTTGCTTTTTAGAAACTTTGCTTCCTGGTTAGCAACGCAGGACACTTGCCAGCTGAATACTTGTGGATCTTGGAAGGAATCCACAACTCTGAAAAGGTGACGCCCATCTTACCAGTCTCCCAAGGCATTAGTAATGGGTGACGCTCATGTGTGGCACAGTAGTGAAATATATAGAAGTAAGCAGCATGTTCAGTTTAGATGACTCAACTTACTGCAAACAACAAATTACTAAGGCAGGTTTGTTAGAGACATTCATCTATATTCTAGAGATACCTAAACTGTACTGTGCCTTCTTCTAATGTGCTAGCCAGAAGAATTATAGCTTTTCTATGCATCTTATAAATGATTCAATACATTGTTAGACACTTGTCAGATTTACGAGATCCAAAGAACTACAGGACCTACTTGTACCGTACAAAGAGTTTCTGATGGAAGCTTGACCACTACATGGCATCATGGATTGGACCATTCACAGATAATTAAAGATTTTCTCTTTAGATCATTCAGTAAGTAATCACGTTATTTATTTATGTTAAATACTTATAGCCAGATGATACAGAACACTGCATAATCATTCCTACCACACTTTGTATATTATATAACATGCTGGTTATTCGATAAATGTATTGCAGTAGTGATAATAGAAAATGAAATATAAAAACAGACACTGCAACACATTTCACCCTAATTGTTGTTTTATTTTGTTCTTTTATTGATTATTTTACGTAGGTTTGAAATATGAACTGTACTTGTTTTATAGCTTGTGTAATCCTCAGGGTATGCAAATAAAGTAAATTAATTTTGGCAACAGAAAGCCTTTTTTGTCTAGGAGAGAGGTCTAAGTGTGAATGTTTATCCTTAAACTAACGTGTTGGTGAAAAGACGTGTGCCTCCATTAAAATCATGTTGAAATATAAAGTGTTGCACACCAAAAAAATTCCTTCTGTTACTTTGTTTTGGTATCATTGCCAATTAAGCCCTTTGCCAAAATGTAGAAACTCCATTCAAAAAAGGCCAGGAACTTGCTACAATATACTTACATCACAGCCATTATCTGCCGTAGCTGTTCGGATGCTGATTGGATGCTGGTTTTCCAATTTTTCTGAATTTTCTGTCAGACAGGCTAATGTACAATTGCCGGACCAATCAAACCAATTGCAACTGATTAAAGCCTAAGTTTAGTATTTTTTTTATTCAACAGAAGGAAAGCTGTACTATAACTTCTAACAATATGAATGGAGGACTGGTGGATGAATAAAAGGTCTGCCTTCTCCATTCATTGAGTGCTTTTCATTCTTGGAACCTATAGTTCAGCTTCAATGAATGGAAGAGGGGGGTGGAAAGGGCACTTTTGTCTATGACAGCATCAACAGCTCCTATTATTTCCTACAGTATCAGAAGATTACCACTGTGAACAAATGGGGGCGTGAAGATTTTTCTCACACCAGATATTTCTCATTCAATGTAAGTACAAACTACAAACATGATAAAAACTGCCATGGTTAAATGCAGTATTTATTTCCTTTGAGCATGGTCTGAAGGGTAAACATCCAAAAAGTTTTTACACACAGACATGGGCACGACTCAGCTGTGTAGTCTGATTTGTGTCCATTCCTTGCGATTTTTATAAGCAATGCTTAGGTCATGGACATATCATTCATCTCTTGTGCCTGGGCCTGATTTACTAAAGCGTGAAGTGCAGTGAAATGTTCATTTGTCCATCCAGTCATGTGAATGAAAAGTTATATTTTTTCTTTTTAAATCTCTTTCTGTTGGAGTTATTTTTTTCTTTTCAATTCCTGTGCACATGGCTGGATGTTTGAAGTGGATACAGGTTCACCTCATTGCACTTCACCTCACTTCACAATTTAGTAGATCAGCACTTCTGTCTTGTCTCAGTATGTTTAGCCTTTTTTAAAGCAACTCTGTCACTGTTGGAAAAAAAAAATCTGAACTATAAGAAGATTTATACTTACCTGCTAGGGCACCTGTTCCTCAGATTCTTGCAGAGCTACAACCTCATCATTTTTTTTTTACATCTGTCACTTCTTGTTGTGTGGGTCGAATTTTTGTGTTCTGCACCATGTGCTGTGGTTCCATCCACTGGCCTCTACAGCAATACTATGTCCTGTAATGACAAAGGGGTTGGATGATAGGGTCACATGTTGGTGACAATACAACCAACACTCGCAGAAGTGTCAGATGCAAAGAGTTTTCTCTCCAAAAGAGCAAGGATTGGAGGAACCATATTCCAGGGGTCTCCAAACTTTCTAAGAAAAATGCCAATTTACTGTCCTTCAGGCTTTGGGAAGGCCGGACTGTGCCTAGTGGATGTAGAAAATGCCCTTGGATCAGTGCCCCATTGTTGGTTTTAATGGGAGAAATAGTGCCCCATACATAATTATAATTATGTCTACACTATCCCACAACTTTAACAAGAAAAAGTTGAAGTTTTGGTGTGACAGGGCAATGAAAAATGATTATTCTTTTTTTTTTTTATTTTTTTTTTTTTTTTTTTTTTTGTACTTTTACTAGACACACTTTTTCCTTGAAAACATGTGGGCAGGGCCACCTGTTCGCACCAGAGGTGCGCACTATTCGGCCCACCTAATACTCAGGTCTCACCCACGTTCACTCACCGGCCATGAGCATAAGCCAGAGCCCTCAGAGAATTACATGTCTGCCTGCCATCTGCCTGCATGATGTGTCAGTTACAGGGAGCCATATTGTCAAGTTCCCTCACCATGCTTCTGGTCTTTTTTGACAACAGCATGTCTTCTTTCCGGGAACCAGTCATTTCAGGTTTGAACACTTCTTGTAGTTCCAGGATAGCACCACCTTTCCCTGTTAATTCACCACTGCTACCTAACTAGACTAGGTATACAACAGGGATATGCAATTAGCGGACCTCCAGCTGTTGCCAAACTACAAGTCCCATGAGGCATAGCGAGACTCTGACAGCATCAAGCATGATATCCAGAGGCAGAGGCATGATGGGATTTGTAGTTTGGCAACAGCTGGAGGTCCGCTAATTGCATATCCCTGGTATACAACATCATTGGATATACCAGGGTCCTTCTTCACAAGTGGGATGCACTGTCTAGTATAGGCTAATGGTGTGCTATCCCACTTCTCAACAGTGCGGTTACCGAAAGTCTATGTCAGAGACATGAAGCAGCCAGAAGCTAGGTCCAAAGCTATTTTTTGTTACAGTCAGAGTTTCAATAAACCAACTAGCATCTTCTCAATCCTTCGAGAATACCATCTCTTTTTAAGTAATAACAGTTCCCTTTTTGTGTGGCAGTGTACCTCTTTGTGCTCAGCTACAGGGGTACCCCTCCAGAGGCAGGAAAGAATAAAATCTATGTCGTCCACGTAATCACCTCTTCCATGGCTTCTCTCTTTTCCATAAGCCAGCAGCAACTAACTCTAAGCTAAGCTCCACTCATCCTATACATGAGATCTAGCCGAGAAGGAAACTAAATCACCCTCTGAAAGGACTGTAAAAAGCAAAAAGGCAATTAAGTAGGCAACAAATTGGCCCCTGCCTAGAAACATTCATAATTCTTTAAACACATCAAAGTATATCTAAAGTCAAGACTTTCTTTTTATTCTGTATAGAGTAAGGGAGGGCAACTGTCATTCTTTTTTGTCTACAGAAAAAAAAATCAACTATTTGGGATTAGACGTCAACCAAATATGCATAAAATCAATTAATTTTAGACATATACATCCTAAAAACATCATAGAAGGCTGACATAGTCCTTCAAAACACATTAATACAATATCCCTCATCACCCCATAACACCACTGATCATGTTCCTTCTTCTAACAATATGGACTTTTTCAATTGCTTGGTGATAGAGTTTGATGGGGTTAAGTACATCATTAGAAGCTGGAGAGGATGTACTCTTTAAAATGAATAATCAACCATAAGTCAACATACATTAAAACCATAAAAATTGCCATTGTGCTTTGGGAAAACCTAATGGTCACAAACTGAGCATTCAGACCATAAGAACCTACAATAGTAAGATCCCGAAAAAACAGGATGATATGCCCAAATGTAGGTGTATCCTGAATTCAACTTTGCCAATAACCATTGGCAATAATTGTGAATATGCGTACCCTTCAATATGGTGCAAAAGAAAGCTTCTTCTGTATGGGGGAATCACATCTACAATGTCCTCCCAGCACGTCCAGAAGTGTATTTTGCCATATGTGTCTCATTAGGGGGATTTCCCCTTTATTCCTCTCCTGAAAATTCAACATCTTTCAAATGTGAGGGATATAACAGTTGTCACAGGAACAACTATTATCTGTACCTGCTCTGGTGGCAACACAAAATATTGGTTTTACCCTAACTTTTATTCTCAGTGAGATTGAAAATCAGGGGAATAAGAGAGGGTGAATTTTTCAAAGGTTCTAACCCCTCCCAACTCTATCCAAAGATACAATATAATTTCCTTTAGTTATACCTCAACAGTTAAATGCTTAGACACCACACGATGAGAGATGTCTTTGGAAAAGGATTATGAATTGAGATCATATTGAATATTACATTCCTCAATTGGGTGTTTGCTAATAGTTCAAAAGAATGTGAAAGAGGAAGGCTTGACCTACTGGGTATATTTCAGTAGAATGTCAATGTACAATTACGTCTGCCCTGTGATTTCTGCAAATTAATATTCTGGAATAGTCGTGTAGTTTCAGACATTTCAGGTTCTTAACACACACAAATAAGCCAAAGGAGTTCTAACTTTGTTGCTATGTTGACATGCAAAAATCTAAAGAAAAATAATATTGTGTTGTCACTTCAAAATCTAGAGAACCCACCTTACAGGTCAAATATCACTTTAGGACACGTAGCGCTTAGGACAAGTGGTAAATAATAACAAAGATCCTGACAAATGATAGACATTGGGGAACAGTGCACTTGGGTGGAGCTTTTCACAAAATACATAACCCAGTTATGGGAATGGCAAGCTCTACACAAACACATGTATGTATTCATAACAAACATTGTATGGCATCATTCTCACATCACCTTATACTTCATGGGCTGAGTCATTAAACTTAGAGAGAAAGGAAAACTAGAACACAATAAAGTTGTTGCCCCATAGTGACTAATAATAAGTCTTGTTTCATTTTCCCATAGAATGTGTTAATTTTTCAGTTCAGTGAACCAGCCCCATGTCTTCTGCCCAAGTCCAAGCAGAACAAGGTATCAGGGCTCTGCATTTCATCTTCCTATGCATATTTCTGGTTCTATCCCACAAATGATTAAAGTGTATGCAAACCCTGACAATGAATGTCTTGCATTTGCTTCCTTTGTTCTGCTAAATATACTATTGAATTTTCTTGTTATATCTGTTCAAGTGTTAGTTCAAGGACTCTTATTAGCCCTGCCCAGCTCTCTGTGTGAAGACAAGAGGAGGGGAGCAAGGAAAGTGGGACTTTATATGAAGCACATGGTAGCGAGAGAGTAATTTAACTGAACAAAGGAATTTTATTCATGTAAAACTATAAACATACATATAATGTTGATATCAGGGTAAATGATAAACACAGTAACAACAGTAAACATGATGATGACAATAGTGTCTCAAAATGTAATCACTGGTATCATTGGTAAACAATAAGCATGATATTGAACAATAGACAAAGCAATGGCAATACTGTCTCATAATAAGAGCATAATAAAATTACATAGTTCACCAAAGGCAAGGTTGGGTAAAATCATAATTGCGATGTAATGCCTGCAGGAGCCTAACTGAACCTGTAGAGGTAAAAATGACATAGAGACTTTAAAATCTGGGTATGGATGGGTGGAGACATGGCATCAGGTAGCTCTACGAGTTTCGTAGCTTATACGCCACTCATCAGGAGCATGCACGTGGTGTATCTATGGAAATGATCAATAATCATTAGAAACATGAACAGGGTTAGAGTAAAACCCCCACCAACACCGAAGTGCGTACTTACTTGTTGAGGTTCACAAGTTAATGGTGTGGTGGTGAGGCGCCAAAAACATCCAGGAGCACCCCCAACTGGGAGCCGTGGTGGACAGCCCAACGGGGGCGACCCACACAGGCAGCAATCCGGGCGGGCATGGGAACATAAGGCATCTCTGTGGGGGAGTGAAGATGGAAATTAGGCTTGAGAGTCACATAAGGTAGCTGGAGGTGAGGGTGTGGGAAAGGGGCCCATGCTAGTGAGGAGGGGTGATCATAGAGTCGAAGCTGGCAGCCAGAGGCTGCCAGGGGTAGTTGTGGAAATATCAAAAACCTAGTTTGACACCTTACAACTGACTTGAGACTGTTCAGGGGTACTCCCTGTATTGGAAAAACAGGGTAGGTAGATGAGGGGAAGAGGTGTGCCTGTATGTAAAGAGCAACTTGATGTTGAATATGAGGAATGTCATGCTAATAGGGCTAGTGTGGTGGAAGTGGAGTCGTAATGGCTAGAGCTTCAAAAGGATAAACAAACCTTACATTGCTTGTGGTGGTATTCTATAGGCCACCTAACATTAAGGAGGAGGAGACCCATTTCCTTTTCGCAGTTAGAGATGGCAGGGAGATAATCATGGGAGATTTCAACTATCATAACATTAATTGGGTACGCAGAACCAAACGCTCCACAAAGGCTAGTCATTTCTTGAACATACTGCAGGACACTTTCATGATTCAAATGGTTGAATCCCCAACCTGAAATAATGCTCTGCTGGACCTACTAATTCCAAACAACACAGAACTGATTTCAGATGTGGAAGTGAGGGATAATTTAGGTAGCAGTGATCACAGATTATTATGTGCCGTAAAATATAGGAAAGCGAGACACAAGGGTAGGACATTTCAACTTTACTAAGCTGTGCTCGATATTACACAATACCAAATGGGATTAAAAGTTTGTAGCTAAGAACACTGAAGATAAGCAGAAGTGCTTTAAAGATATATAATAATCAATGATATTCGTCAGTGCATTCCAATTGGCAACAAATATAAACAAACAAAAGTTAAATCTGGGTGGCTAAACACCCAGATTATTTTTAAAGAGAAAAAATGGTCCTTTAAAAAAATATAAGGCTGAAAGGTCACAATTGGCATTCCAAAACCACAAAGAATGCAACAAAAATGCAAAAGTGTGGTCAGGGCAGCTAAAATCATTCATGGGTGACACATTGCTGAGGAGAGTAAGAAAAAATCCTAAATGAGGTATTAAATATATAAATAAAACAATGTTTTTTTTTAAATCAGAAAAATATTTTATTGGGCCAATCACAATAAAATACAGAATACATTACACTAAACGTACATAAAAAGAAAAAACATTGCTGTGTATGCATAAAAGACAGGGATACAAAGCGCATAAAGAACAACGCATTGGCACCAAAAATGATACGATGACACATAATAACAAAGAATGGAATAACCATAACAAAATTTCCCTTGTGCTGAACCGGTCAGAAAAACCCCGCCAATCCAGCACAACAAGGAGAACCAAAGGGCCAACGGGCCACTTAGTAAACAACAACATCCAAAAATTATACATTCAGTCGAACCTACCCCCTCCATAAACAAATGACCCATACACCAAACATCAGGCATGCACGTCAAATAGGGGACCCTGACCTGAAAGACTGAAGAAATAGTCTCAGTGACATCGCTCAGGTACCATTGCAGCTTGGGACAACGCCACATCAGGTGAATGAAAGACCCGTCCGCCCCACAATGCCTGGGGCACTCGGATGAGTCCCTCCTCCCCCAGCGATGTAACTGAATAGGCGTACGATGGACCCTGTGCAACAAAAACAAGTGAGACAGTCTATGTGACTGTGACACCGAAGTGAGTGGACCTGCCTGCAAACACAATTCTGAAGTTTCACCACTAATGTCCCCCAAATCCTCTGTCCAGCCCCTTCTACTTGGAAACAAAAACAATGTTAATAACATTATATTAACATTATATTAACATGGCTGACAGAAACAAGTATTCAAAAAAGACTAGAAAAACCTAATGTGAACAAATCACCAAGACAAGAGTTCTCAAGGAACTAAGCCAGACCATTATTTCAAATTTTTAGGCTTACTAACTGGAATGTTATGAGCTGATTGGTGAAAAGTAAATGTGGTACCAATATTTAAAAAAAGGTTGAGATAAATACATGGAAGCGATATACCAGTCAACCTATCATAAATAGTATGCAAACTATTATAAAGAACAATAAGGGACCATATCCAAGAATTTGCTGATGAAAATAGTATCATTAGTACAATCCCAATTCCCCAAAAATTGGGAAAGCCAGTTCAAAAGCCTGCATCTCACATGGTATGGGAGTGCATTAATGCATAAGAATTGGGCAGTTTACACATCTGGATAGGCACAAATAGCTTCCTTTACCTTACTGTACTGCTGTTTTCATGTCCTCGTTGTTCATTTTTGCTTTGATGTTGCTGTAATCCTGCTCTGTTCTGGACACTTCTTGGTTGTCTGTTTCCTTATAACCACAGTACTGGGAGCTTTCTCACTGTGGTCACTAATCAAGGAGGTGTGATTACTGTGTGTAAACTGAAACTAGATTGGGCTGGGGGTTTTAGACAAACCATCACTGCCCTCTATTGGCTCTCTGGCTCTGTACATCAGAGAGATAGGAAACAACAGCAAAAACAAAACTAGAACTGTAGGTTGATTATATGATTGATTTTTATCTATTTTTAATCATTTTTAAAAGGAATCAGTTAACTATTATGTCTCTAAACCCTGTAAACAGTCATTTCAGCCAAAAAAAATGTTTCCTTTAGTGACCCTTTAAGTCGAACGTACGTTCGATTCGAACATCGGGTGTTTGCCCGTTTGCCAAACAGCAAATATTATGGGGCGTTGGAAATTTGTGCACCACAAAATGATACATAATGCACTGTGAGATGCAGTGCATTTCTGTAAGATAATTGGTCAAAGCATACACCAGACCTGCATGCTTTAGCCCAGGGGTGCCCAACCTTTTGAAGGCCGAGGGCCACTTAAGCGATTTAGTAACCAGTTGCGGGCCACGGCGCCACAATGAGCGGAGTGGGCGGATGACAGGTCTGTGTCCAGTCTGCATATGCAAAGCAGACACAGACACAGCCCAATCTACTCTATGGGCCCTCCGATCCAATCAGAAGAGGGCAGATCCACTCCATAGAGGTGAATGGAGGGTCCGATTGGGTTGGACCGATCATGTCTGCGATCTATTGCGGCGCAGCATACCTGTGTTTTTTCCGCCAGTTAGCTGTACTTTGCCATGGACGTCTATTATATCCGGCAGGTTTGGTGCACTTTCTGAAAAGCCACTTGCTTCCTCTAACGCCAGCTTCATTTATTTACAACACTGATGCTCTCGGCTGGCAGGTCGGCAACCTGCAATCTGGTCTTGCCAACCAGCTATCCCAGAGCAGGAGGTCGCGGGCCACATCAGAGGGCTCTGCGGGCCACATGTGGCCCCCGGGCCACTATTTGGGCACCCCTGCTTTAGCCAATAACAGCGCACTCTGCTGAAGGAGCCATAATCGGCCGAAGGCAGGGTGCAGGGTGGGGTTGATAAACCAACAAGGATTTATGAGAAACTGTACTTGCCAGACCAACCTTTAACCATTCTATGAGGATGTGTGTTGTCATTTGGATAGAGCGAGGCCTGTAGTATATTTGGATTTTGCTAAGGCATTTGATACCACATATGTTTATGATTCATTTACAAATTTAGGTCATATGGCATTGATGATGGTGCATGTACCTGGATAAAACTGGTTGCAGGAGCACATCCAGAGGGTGGTGATTAATGGCATATTTTCTGAAATGGAATTATGAGTGGGGTAACCCAGGGCTCGCTCCTGGAACCAATTCTGTTTATCTTGTTCAGAAACTCTATAGAGGCTGGAATAAATAGTTCAATCTTAGTGTTAGCTGATGATAAAAAGAGAAGCAGGGCAATAACTTCATAACCTGATATGGAAACCTTGCAAGAAGACCTCAATAGAAAAGTAAGGTGGGCAACTATATGGCAGATGAGGCTCAATGTGGAAAAATGACAAGTAATGCACTTAGGAGCTAAAAATTGGAATGAAAGTTACTCAATAAGGGGTGAACTGGAAATTGAGGATGGAAAAAGATCTGGGAGCCCTAGTAGGTGGCAGGCTCAGCAATATAATGCAATGCCAAGCTGCAGCAAGCAAGGCCAGCTGACTACTAGCTTGCAATAAAAAGATTTACTCAAGAAATAATTTTGGGCTGAATTCAGACCTGAAACAGACCAAAAGACACACAACATTTTTTGTGAAAAACGCACCGGACCTGCTGCAGAGATATGTGAACCGGCTCCATAGAGAGTGGGAAAAAATCTCCTGCTATTGCAAATTGGATGCAGCCTAAATATTTTCTCCCTTAAGATGCAAAGAAGATATGATCACAATATACAAATATCTAGATGGTGGTTTTAGCATAGGGAGAAAACTATTCAATCCTAAAGAAAACACAATGAAGTTAGATGTAAAGTGACTCAATCTTAAAGGGTAAGTTCACCTTTGTTCCCCAGCTCCCCTATGCACCAATAGAGCATTCATATACTTTTTTGCAAAAGTCACTTACTTTTCTTGTACAAATCTACGTTTCCAGATGTTTCCATTAGTAATGTCTTTCAGAAATTAAAAAGACTTATATGACTATTCATGTAATTGCCATCATCGCTTAAATTAGAATATAGGAATTGGGATTGGGATTTTACAGGCAGTTTTGAAAAAATTTAAATTGTATTATTTAAAAAAAAAAATTATTTCCATATAAATAGAATTAATAAAAACACTAACTTCAATGTAAACATGGTATAAAAAATGGTATCACATTACATAACCATGAATATGAGATTCAAAACAATCCTGAAGTGGTATTCTTCAGCGACTTGCTGTTACTTTATGATATGTGGTATATTCCCATCTACCACATATCATCGGAAATGATACCGACGAAGGAACAACAAGTCGCTGGGGAATATCACTTCAGGATTGTTTTGAATCTCATATTCATGTTTATGTCTATGTAATGTATTACCATTTTGTATACCATGTTTACATTGAAGTTAGTGTTTTTAATAATTCTATTTATTTGGAAATTAATACATTTTTTAAATAATAACATTTTTCATTTTTCTTTTTTCAAAATTGCTTTAAACTCCCAATCTTGAGGTTTATTCCTATATTTTAGTAATGTATTTTTTCCCCTTACAGACTTTAGGTCATGACACCGGAAGGAGTTGACCAGCTGACCTCATTAGCATACACACTGTATAATCCACCCTCTCATTCCAAGGTGCATGTTTTTTTAAATCAAATGCAATCAATCAGTGATCACCCTTCTCACTAAATACACAATCAGATTGCATAATGTATGGCCATCTTTATACAAGTACATAGGAGGTAGAGGACAGAAACACTCATCTGTCAAGCCCAGTTCACAACTCTGCATAGCGGGAACATGCATTTTTTGTTTGTTTGTTTTTTAGTGGGGGGGGACTAGGACATTTTGGAGCATATTCACTCATCACACATAGGGAAGCCCATCCACCTGAATGGGCTTCCCTACACACAGCAATCACCTCAAAGGAGCTTCAGAACTTTTTTTAGAGTGGAGCTTGGTGAGTTTTTTACTTCAAATTTTGGTGCAACGCATTTCTGAAATGCAAGGAAACGCGCAGATGTGAATGGAGCCTCATTGTTCTTGTGTTATCACACCAATTTCACTTTCAGGCCCCATTCACAGCATAGTGGGAATACACATATTGTGTCTCGTTTTTCCTTTGACACGCATAGGGCAGCCGATTGGCTGTACTGCATGTGGTTCATGGAACAGTTTGGCATTTTGTGGGTTGTGTTTGCAGCATTTTCACATGGCAAAATGTGTGTTTTCTTCTGTGTTTGGTGTTCCGTTAACAATTAATGGCACTGAAAGTGCAACTAATAATTTTAGGTGTATAAAGATGGCCATACACTATGCAATGTGATTGTATATTGTGTATTTAGTGAGAAGGGTGATCACTGATTGATTGCATTTCATTTAAAAAACATGCACCTGGGAATGGCAGGGTAGATAATGCAGGGTGTGTGCTAATGACCTAAAGTCTGATCAGGAAGATGACATTATTAATGGAAACGTCTGGAAATGTGGGTTAGGACAAGAAAAGAAAGTCACTGTAGATTTAATGGAAAGCTTTAATATTTTTGCAAAAAAAGTACATGAATGCTATGGTGCATTAGGGAGCTGGAATTTAGAAAAAAAAAAAAGGGTACAAATGTGAAACTTACCCGTTAAATTGCAAAATGGATTATTTACTGGTAAAGCAGAAAGCATGTTGAGTTCCTCTCCACAGATGTTGGTGTCAGCTGGGAGTGTAGATAAATTGAAAACCTTTTGGGAGTGTTTCTTAGCGAACACAATATATGGGATATGGAAAATGGTAATGACATAAATGTACACAAACACACACAAACAACTAGGTGGAATGGTGTCTTTCTTCAATCTTTTGTGTATAAACCTGCACATTTATAACAGATTTTAATATTCATATTCTTGTATAAGCTTCTTTTATGTACATACACCATTTATGAAAATACAGTGCTTCTATTGTTTTTCTCCAACCATATGACCATCTTTTTTGCCAAGTTTTTATTCACTTTATTGATTAAATTGAAGGACTGTATGCTAATCATTTATGTTATTTTTTTTTTTCTTTTTGGTGAAAAGACATTCCTAGATTTGAGTGCCATAAACCTTTGGCTTATATTGTCATTAGTCTAGTGAATTATTATTATTATTATTATTATTTTATTTTTTATTTTGGGGGGGGGGGGGATTCTGTGTGGTTTTGCTGATATTTAACACATAATTATAACTGTGACAATAAACAATACAAAGGCTAAAATCCATCCAGAATTTCTAGTTATCTGTCTGCAATATTTTGACTTTCTTGGCAGAATACTTGTTCCAGGTCTTTAAATCTTAACATATTGAGGTCAGGGGATCAGAAAGACAGCTGGTTAACGTGTGCTTTTAACAATGACATTTAATTTTTTTTATTATTATTTTAAACTGAGCTCCAGGCAAATTGTTTTATTTGTAAAAAAAACAAGCAAGGTAAGTCCCCGACTTCCATTTGGCATCAGCCTCTTGCATCTATATATAGGAGTACAGGAGTAATGAAGGATTAGCCCACGTTATAGAACAAGTAAACCATAATCCAAATGCACGGAAGGAATCCCATTTCTACCCCTTTGTGAGGAGCTGGACCATGATACTTCAATTGATAGAAAAGATTCATACCAATGTAACATACAGTAACACTATTATATAAATTTTAATGGATACATTTCAAAATAAGTAAGTGCCAGCCAGTGGCAAGACTGTTTTACAGGACGGATGTCTGCAACCCTGCAAGAAAAAGTAGAGTCAAGGTCCAGGATCTTTAAGATCCATTTAAAGTCAGCTTGTCAGATACCTGAAAAGTTCAAACTGACTATATGATAGAGAATACAAAAGAAGTGATAACCGAAACTGCATATCAAAAAGTCAGTTGATCCAGATAAATGAACAGCAATTTCCCTTTTCGTTTTTATGTAAAGGATAAGTATGGCCTTGCCCCATCCCCTATTAAGCTTCTCTATCGATCATTTAATGTTATAGGAAGGCTCAAACGTGTTATTACCATTTTTTTGGGAAACTGGCATAAAACTGAAGCTGCCCATATCTCAATCTATTCATAATTTAGCGTAGATCAGTGGTTTTATTTAAATTGACCTCTGCTCAGTAGGGATGGGCCGAATGATCCCCACTTCGATTCGCACCAGATGTTTCGAACATAGCGAAAGTTCGGAGCCGAATAATGAACCCCATTGAAGTCTATAGGACCCGAATGTGAAAAATCAAAAGTGCCCATTTTAAAGGCTTATATGCAAGTAATTGGGCATACAATGGATATGGGGGCCGGGTACTGCCCTGGAGGACATGTATCAATGAAAAAAAAAATTGTAAACAACTTCATGTTTAAATGAACAGTGATTTATTAATGAGTAAAGTGAAAGCATTAAAATGAAAAATTCCTTTCAATATAGTGCCTGGGGGTCCCCTTAGTCTACTTGTAAAGTTGCACATTTGTACTGTGTATAAAAGCTGCTGCAGCAATAATTGCATTTATAAAGCCAAACATTTTTTTTCCCTGAAAGCTTTCTTTATTTTGTAAGCAATGGCTTGCAGAGCCAGTCTGTATGATGAGGCTACAGTGTACAGTGTACAGTGTACAGTGTACAGATTACAGGTGTCTATTCCACAGATTTGAGATAGAAGTAACAGGTGTGGAAAAATATTTTTTTGGGTGTCGGTGACACCTTCACACCCTAACCTTATAGAGGTACTCTTGATGAAAGCAAGAATTGGCCTTGCTGTCAAAAACTGCTTTGATATGCACTTGTCAAACAGGTGTTGAAAAATTGGTCTTTGGGTGTGGGTTGCGCCTTCACACTGTAACCCTATAGAGGTGCTCTTGATAAAAGCAAGAATTGGCTTCGCTGTCAAAAATTGAAATCATATGCACTTGTCAAACAGGTGCATGAAAATTCGTCTTTCTTTGGGTGTTAATTGTGCATAAGAAATCTTCTTCCAGATGGAATCAACACCCACAATGCTAGGCAGCCTAGAAGTTCTGCAGAAATTCCACATCCCAAAAACACCTAATCATCAACACCGGCATCAGGGGCTTCATAGCTGCTGGTAATCCAGGACAAATACATTTTGATAAATTTCAGACGGTCCACTGAGTCTGTGGACAGACACGTTCTATTATCAGTAACATAGCCTCCATCAGCACTGAATTCCGGTTCAAAAAGCACTCTGGATGCAGGGCAGTCCAGCAGAGTTCAATAGCATACTGGGCAAGTTCTGCCCAGTGGTCTATTCTCATGACCCAGTAAGCCAGTGGATCGTCGACTGGAAAGCTCTCCATCTCTGTTTTTGCCAATTGATAATCGTCCACCATGTAATGCAGATGCTGCTGATGGGATTTAGAAGCTGACAGCTGACTAAAAAAATTGTGAAATGCATTTCTTTGGATGTATCTGGAACTGCCTCCTCCCAGCCACATACTACTCCCAAGGTTTCTGCGGATGGAAAACCATCTCTTACTGCTTGAAGTATGGCTTTCTCTGCTTCAATGCCTCCGAAACTGCCAGAATCCCCTTCTTCCTCCTCCTCCTCCTCTCCTTTCTTCTGTGTTCTGTGGCATAGGAACAATGATGATTGGATAAAGTGCGCCTTGTGAGGAAAGGAAGTCCTCATCTTCCTCCCGCTGCTCTGCCTCGACTGCCCTGTCCATAATGCCACACAGTCTGCTCCAGCAGGAACACAACAGGGATTGTGCCACTGATGCATGCATTGTCACAGCTCACCATCCTTGTGGCCTCCTCAAAAGATCACAGTACAGTGCATGCATCCATTATGAGCAGCTATTGGTGTGGGGAAAAAGCTGGGCCAGCCTGAGCCTGTCGTTGTTCCATACTTACACAGGTACTCGTTGACTCGTTGAATTCCCGCTGAATTTCAGCCGACCGAGCACTGGCTTTATATGACCGTCACTACATGGTTTTATATGAACAGTCACTACGCTCACACTGACTGAACTATCCCTACATTCACACTAATGTAAAGTTAAATGGTGGTCACATTACACTCACACTGACTGAACTATCCCTGCATTCACACTAATGTAAAGATGAATGGCCGCACTACACTCACACTGAACTATCCCTAGATTCACACTAAACTGATATTCTACACTGACAATAACAATCAGAATAGCACACTATAGCACACAAACTGTCTAATAGCACTGAACAGAGCCCTGTTCTCAATGCCGATATCACACTAAAAATGGCCACTATTGAAAGAATACTTTTATAGTGTGGGGCAGGACCAACAGCAATGAGCCATGATTGTATAGAGACTTCATGACAGCATCCAAGCATTGCTCTGACAGTGCTCTGTGCCCTGATTGGGCAAAGCTTTCATTGCTTCAGCCAATCAGGGCTTTTCAATGCACTGTGCAGTGTATTGTGATTGTTCGGCAGGCCGAACAAACGGTCAAATGCCCTGATAATTTGGTTGTTTGGCGAACGGGCGAATAGCCAATGTTCAGCCCAAACTGATGCTCGAGCCAAACCGTTCACCCATCCCTAATGCTCAGTCTGGTTTGTGTGACAGGTTTACTTAAATAACAAGATAACTAGTTTTACAGAGAAGCAGAACCCCTGTGTAGCACTGAAAAGCAGGAATTGAGCTTTTGCAGAAAGTGACCAAATATGGCTGCCCTTCAGGCACCTATATGATTACAAACTACACACAAAAACAAGCTTTTCAAATATTAACACACACTGATAAAAGCATTTATGTCACACCAAAACTCTTATGTTAATATATAAAAACATTGAAAAACAATGAAAGTGTCAAGATTCTATATTTAAAATTGAACCAATGGTACTAGTGAGTGGTGTATTTCGTTTTTGTGCTGCCCTAGACCTGACTAAACTTGTGAACTTGTGAACTTCCTAATTTAAATATGAGCCATCCCTTTACTGTCAAGGCCACACATCTTCCTGTTTAAGACTCGCCCTGTCATCTTTGTGGGATGAGGACTAATGGAGACCATGGGGTGAAGACTAAGCGATGCAGTGGGAGGAAGACAGAGGGATGTCATGAGAGGAGGACAGTTACTGTGTCCCCCTCCACCAAACACAAGGCACAGACCTCAGAACAGTAGCGTGGCTCTTGCAGTGCACTCATGTCCCTCCTCTATTTCGCCTCCTCCTCCTGGCTGTGTACAGGAGAACTTTGGTACCAAGGAGGGGGGTCCTCAGTGAGCGGCTACCAGTGGGGAGAGAGGTATCAGCTGCACAGAAAGGCAATTGCCGTGTGTGGGACCCTGGGAGGCAGATGTCCCAGGGGCCCACGCTAGCGCGCCCCTGTCAGGCCAGTTACCGGATCTCAGTGCAAGTGGAACTGGTTGTGGCACTCTACATTAATATGGGCTGTACCCCACTGATGGCGGACCTGTGTGCGGGAGCTGGGAGGAGGGAAAGGGGGCTTTTTTTAATGCAGGGTCAGCTGTTTTGCTGACCCCCTTCAAAGTGCCGTCCTAGGCCTGGGCCTTGTCAGCCTAGGGCAAGACACAGACCTGGTACTAGTAGTACATCTGACTGCTGTAAAAATGAGAGATATTGGATAACCAATAGACAATAGTGAATAAGTCCAGTTGATAATGTCAACACCACATAATGTATGAAAAAAAGTAAACACGTACAGATGATGGGATTTAAAAGGTGTTGACACCTTCTATCAGAGTAATACAAACAACAATTTTGTTAAAAATTATCACATTTATTGGGAAATCATTTAAAAGAATTTTGGGTAACTGATCCCCTAAAAACACGCTTTTCCTTACAGCTTTGAAAACTGACCCTGCCTTTCTCCATCTGTGTTAAAGCCTTAGAGGATATGAAAACGGTCCGATGGACCGTCGCAGACATTTCGTGTGTAAGCGGACAGATTACTTTCAAAGCATGCTTTGAAATCTATCCGTGGGAATCTGTCCGCCCGAGTCTGCTGGTTAGTAAACCAGCAGACATGTATAATGGATTCGGCGCATCGCGGAAGTGTTTTACACATGGTAGTTGTCACCGCGCCTTCCGGCGGCGGGGAATAATGGTGTGTATCGGAGGGTATCCTATGGAAATGGTTTTTCATCGGATATAATCGTGTGTAAGAGGAAGAAAGCTGGGTCGTTTGAATTACTTTTAAATTATCTGTCAGCCTTAAAATGTATACATCTTACACAGGTAGTTGTAAATAAGGATAGGGTGGATTTAAAAATGGTTAAAATGCAGTTAAAGAAGTTGAAAGCATCTAATTGGAATGCATTAGTAACACATCATCTTTTACAATCATACAAACTTTGGTTTAAAGATTACATAACTCATATCATATCATTATTCATGATGAGCCTTATATTCTCTCTGAACCTCAACATTAAGTGCACAATTTCTTTAAAGCTTTAGATCAGTGACATCTGGATATGGCCTTTACTTGTGCCCTCATCTCTTATGACAGGCATTACTAGTCTTCATAATTCATTACAAGGCCCCAGGGCCTCTAATGTCACGCTACCAAACACTTTTACTTTTTGTTTCACAAAGCAGATAAACCTACGAAAAAGTTCAAACTGTTGTGTGGTTTTATTAGGTTAGCTCTCTATGTGCTCTGCTTTAGGTGGATTTCCTCAGCAACCTCCTGTACCCCAGAGAGAAAAAAACATCTACATAGCATTAAAATACACCTGAATATTTCTGCTGCCAATAGACAGGCGCTTTTATACTGGGTCTTCTATGTGTTGAATTTTGCTAATTGGAGTAAAGTTTTTAGAAAAAAAAGAACAAATAACGGGGAAGGGAAACCCATGTTGTTATAATATGCAAACAGCCCTGGTGTATTAGCAGCCTCTTGAGGTGACATTAACACTTTGAGGCTCTCTAGTGGGTATGTGTCCGCATATTGCAGTGAACCTAATGTACACAAGAACCTTGGCATAAAACGAAAAGCATATTTTCCTGGCTTAAATGATACCAGTCCGAGAAGCGCCAAACACAGAGCCTTCAGGCATGTTGAAACCTAAGAATTTGATATTTTTATTATAATATTATTATTATACAGGGTTTATATAGTGCCAACAGATTGTGCATCG
Organism: Rana kukunoris; assembly: GCA_029574335.1. Classification (NCBI taxonomy): domain Eukaryota; kingdom Metazoa; phylum Chordata; class Amphibia; order Anura; family Ranidae; genus Rana; species Rana kukunoris. Next base: position 223,068,566 of record CM056052.1, read on the forward strand.
CTTTACAACATGAGGGCAGACAGCACAGTACCAATACAATTTGGTACAAGAGGAACCAGAGGGCCCTTCTCGTTAAACCTTACAATCTAACTTCTAGCGCATCTTTATTATTCAGACTCTACTACCTGTGACAGAGTCTTCTAGCGTGTTTCCCAGAAAACAAAAATTTTGTCTACAAAAGACACAGTAGGGCTTATTTTCAGGGTAGGTCTTACTATGAAATGTGTCTTATTTCCCCCTCTCTCTCTCCCTGCCTGACAGGAATCCCCAGTGTGAACCGAGTTAAAATGTTTGTAAAATCCTATAATCCACTCTATTACAGTAGTATATAATGTACAATGTGTGTGTTTCTGTAATATAATCGTGCCAAATACCTTCGTTATATTGCCGCTCTGCACTTCTGTGACCCGCCGGAGCTCTCTTTCAAGCAATTATATTGCAGAAACACACGCATTGTACATTATATAGTACTGAAATAGAGTGGATTTTAGGATTTCACAAGCATTTTAAACTAGGGCTTATTTTTGGGGTAGGGCTTATAGTGCAACCCTCCTGGAAAATAACACTAGGTCTTATTTTCGGGGTAGGTCTTATTTTCAGGAAACACAGTACCTGTAAAGAGAAAGGGACCATTAATACGTCTGCAATTTAGAAACTCATGCCCTTTTGAGCACATTTTGAGGGATTCTCAATGTGATTGATATTGATATTGATTTACATTAATATACAAAAATAGTTCCGACAGCATGTAACAATGGCATGCAGCATGCAGCATGAGGGTGCGCTTAGCTGAGAAAACCCCTCCTCCACTCCTGAAGACTGCTGGGATGTATGATATACTGTATTTATCGGCGTATAACACGCACAGGCAAATAACACGCACCCTAAGGCCTCGTACACACGACCGAGGAACTCGTTGGGCGAAACACATCGTTTTCCTCGTCGAGTTCCTTGTTAGGCTTGTCAAGGAACTCGACAAGCTTGCTTTGCGTACACACGTTAAAGACCAAATCTCTTCATTCTCAAACGCGGTGACTTCAACACATACAACGGCAGGGGCTGCTTTTGCTAATCTCATGTTACTGCTTGTTCGGTTAAAGTTTGGAAAGAGAAATTTTCACTTTTCAGTCTGTTACAGCGTGACAAATGTGCTATTTCCATTACAAATACTACTTTTACCGAAGGTGCACGGTTTCTAAGCATACACACGCTCGAGTTTCTCGTCGAAAAGCAGCCCGACGAGGAACACGACGAGCCAATTTGGACTCCCGTTGAGGAAAAAGAGAACTTGCTCTCTTTTTTGCTCGTCAAGTTCCTCGACAGTTTCCTCGATGAAAAACACACGACCGGTTTCCTCTGCAAAAAAGCTCTCCCACTAAGTTTCTTGATGGATTCTGCCGAGGAAACCAGTCTTGTGTACGCGGCCTAACTTTAATAGGGAAGTTTCAGGAAAACATTTTTTCCACAGCCTCCTGCATATAATACACAGGCACAGTTTACCCTCTAGTTTCAGGGTAAAAAAGTGTGTGATATACGCCAATAAATACAGTAATTTGTCTAGGCCTGGAAACTCCAAAGTAACTAAAGAAATGTAAAAAAATATATTGTAAAATTGGTAAATCTGATTTCTTTAGCTATCTATTTGCTAATTATAGCAGCAAAGAGATTAAAAAGAGCCCATGTTGATTGAAAGAGTGAAGTCTTGCTTTAAATAATAGAAGCATGTAGGAAAACACATAGAAAACATGTAGAAAAACAAAACAGTCATCACTATGTTTTAGTGCTCAGTTACGCCCACTAGACATTTTGCATAGGTTGTAATTTCAAAACTTCTGAAGGTGGTGGGTCTAAGTGGTGTAGGGAAGTAGGTTAGCATTGAGTTGGTGAAAGGGAAGGGGGGAGAATTTGAGTTTTAAGAACAGAGGGGTTATTAAGCTAAATAGATTTCACTGTATGTCAAGATGAACAGAAATTCTGATAATGGGTAAAGAACATGATGGGAGGAGGGAGGGGTGGGGGGAAGTGTGATCGGGAATGGAGAGAATGTGGGTGGAATAGGGGGGCTGAATAAAGAAAGAAAAAACAATAGGGGGACATTTTAGAATTAGGGGGTGGTCCCCAGGCAGGAAGCAAAGGAGGAAGAGTAATGCTGCGTACACACACATTGTCCGATGGACTTTTTTCATCGGAAATTGTGATCGTGTGGGGCCCCATTTGACTTTTTTCCATCGGTATATGTACATGTTTTATTTTTTTTCGATGGAAAAAAAAACGTTAGGAAATTGTGTGCAACGCCGACACATGCTGAGAATCAAGTCGACTCATGCTCGGAAGCATTAAAATTAATTTGCCAATACTTTGGGGTAATAAAATCCCGATTCCAGCCTTAGCCTCCCGTAATCAAATAGTGGTACATTTATACTATCTATGGAAGCTACATAATCATAAATACAATCTTACTTCCAAGTCCCCCCCACACGCCTCATTCGTAGGCGACCCAAAATTCAGACCGAACACACCAGTCCCAATAAATCTCTTATGGTGGATAAATAATAAACTAATTTCACTCTCCAACTTTATAGAAGGCACCAATTTTATCTCTTTCTCCTCACTAAAATCTAAACATCAGATCCCTGACTCAGAGTATGACAATTATCTTCATATCAAACAGTTCTTTGACTCACATTTCCAGACCTCAAACACCCAACACCACACCCTTTTTGAGAATCTATGCCTCAAATCCCCCCAAAAAAGAGGCTTCATTTCAGACCTATACTCTACCTTAATCAATAACACAGATACTAACAAACTATCGTATATGCTCAAATGGGAACAAGATGAAAACTTCACATACTCTACGGTGAGCTGGGACAATTGTATAAATAACCTACACAAATGCACATCTCCATTAAAGAAACTGCCCTAAAACTATTTACAAGATGGTATTATACCCCAATTAAACTCCACAAGATTTTCCCTTTGTCTTCCCCTTCTTGTTTCAGAGAATGCAACTCCTTAGGCTCGTTCCCCCACATTTTTTGGTATTGCGAGAAGGTCAGGGGCATTTGGTTACAGGCTGAGAAATTTGCCTCCAAGATCTCCGACAGTTCCATCACCTTAACACTACAAAACTGCCTCCTTTTTTCCCCAATCATCGGTCTATCCTCAACCCATCAGAGATTCATTCACACAATCTGTGTCGCCATACATTGGTTGATAGCCTTCCATTGGAAGTCAATTACGATTCCCTTGGCCCCACTTAAATCCAGAATCAATGAGATAAACTTAATGGAAAAAATCTTCCACACACTACAAAACACCTTACACATTTACAATAACAAATAGTCCCCCTGGTTGGAGCATTCCCCCATGTTCTTTAACCCAGTCTAGTTCCCCCTCGATGTTCATATTCTAGCTGACACTGTTTGACTTCTGGTTTTGTCACTGTTACCACAAACTTTAACCTTACTACTTTGTAGAATAACTATTTACACTTTAAAATGATATGTTGATGTGTATATTTGTACTGACTTCTTTTTTGCCTTAATCCGTATTTTTCTGTTTGCCTTAATCATTTGGTTTTGTACCATCATTTACTTCTTTAATAAAAGTTTGTAAACAAAAATAAATTAATTTTTCTTGGTTCGTCGTTTTACGTCACCACGTTTTGGACGGTCGGAATTTAGTCTGACAGTGTGTATGCAAGAATGATGGAAGTCAGCTTCATCGGAATTCCGGCGGAAAATTTCATCGGATTTTATTACATCGGAAATTCCGATCGTGTGTACGCGGCTTTAGTAAATGTAACTGAACTTCATGTCAGTGGCATTTCATTTCTGTTTTGTAGAATAGATAAATAATGAGACAATGTTGAAATTTGGAGGCCAGGTAATGCTCAGTCTAGGGAGTCAAGATACTTCGTAATTTGTTTTTTTGTTATTTACTAATGCTCAAGAGTGCAAAATATGGTGCAGCTTTGCACAGAAACCAATCAACTTCCCGTTTTTTTTTGTTGCCAAATCCTAATTGAACAAGCTGAATTTAGAAGCTGATTGGCTACCATGCACAGCTGCACCAGATTCTAAATGCACCACTTTTAGTAAACCTCCACCTGTGTTTTTGTGACTCCTTGAACTTCTGGTAGCAAAGAGTGGGATTTTTCCAGGTATTTGCTATGACTCTCCCAGCTTCCATAAAAAAAATGTGTTGAGATATTTTTTGAACTGACAGTTGTTGCAGGTAGCGGGATTTTTAGAAAATACTTACACAAGGGGCCCACAATCAGATAGTTGTAAGGCAAGTTGCAAGGAAATGTGCAAGAACGCGTCTAGTGCAGAGCAGCCTTAAAAAAAAAAAAACAATGGGGTAGGTAGCCAAGAATTATTTTGGAAATAAATTCTACATGAAATCAATTAGTGCCGGTTCACACTACAGCGACTTGGGATCCGAATTATGTTGCCCCAAGTCGCCCGACATGAGAAATGCCATTGACCTGAATGACAGCCGTCTTAATGTACACTACTGAAGTCGCTCCGACTTCAGAAAAGGTTCCTGTACTACTTCAAGGCGACTTCTAGGCAACTTGTACCCATTGATTTCAATGGAAGTTGTCTCCAAAGTCGGATCAGTGTCTTAGCTGAAGCAACTTTACAGGAAAAGAAAATAGTTTAATCAGGCAAACCCCTCCCTCCCACAGAGCTGATTATTCTGTGATTGAACACAGCCAAAGTCGCCTGTCCTGGAGGCAACTTTAAGTCACGTTGTAAGTTGTTCCAAGTCACCTTGCAAAGTCGCGATGTAAGTCGGGTTGCCCCTGTGTGAACCTCCACTTACCATCTGAGTAGTAACTTATAGATGTAAAAAGATTTTTCACAACATTTTTAGAGCAGCGGGAAGTACAGTAAAACCTTGGATTGTGAGCATAATTTGTTCCAGAAACATGCTTGTAATCCAAAGCACTTGTATATCAAAGCAAATTTACCCATAAGAAATTATGGAAACACAAATGATTGTTTCCACAACCATGCATTCAAAGGTCCTTTGGTTTATAGTCCATATAAAAAGGTTATAGCAATGTGATCAGGTTGTGTAACCAAAAAAATGTCCATCCAAAAATGGCAGCCCCCACAAGGGGATTAAAAGCAAAATCCAGCAGGAGCTACAGAGTATAAAAGACAAGAGATGCTCCGCTAAGTGTAGCAATATGTTGCTAAATGTTGTACCTTCATTAAATGTAACCATATTGCTACACTAAGGCCTTGTACACACGAGGGAATTTTTCCACTGAACGTGGTCCGACGTCTGTAGGGGCAAACGGACCGCTTTGGCCGGATTCCTCCGGCGGAAAAGTTTCAAAGCATGCTTTGAAATTTTTCCGCCGGAGAGCTGGTTAGTACGGCAAACCAGCGGACATATCTGCCCGCATATGCGTCGTATCCTGTGAATGGATCCGACGCATGCGCGCGGAAGTGTTTACTTCCTGGTGCGGTGACGTGGCGGTGACGTGGCGGCGTCAAACTTCACCGCGCTGTCCGCCGGCGGGGAATTTGATCCGATGGTGTGTACAGCCATCCGATCAAACAGCCTGGCGTAAATATGCGCTGTAAACCGTCCGGGGACCGTTTACAGCGAATATATTCCCTCGTGTGTACAAGGCCTAAGAGGCACCTCTCTTCTATTTTCTAATCAGTTGTGACTAGACGCTACTTGTATATCAAGACAATGCCTGTATATCAAGTCAAAATGTATTTAAAAACTTTGCTTGTCTTGCAAAACACTCTCAAACCAAGTTACTTTCATTTTTTTTAATAGTGTCTATAGTCATATACACTAGCCCTTGCAGTTTATGATCTAAATTCCTTTCAATAGACTTGCTGGAACATGCTTACACACAACTTTCCAAAGTTTATGCGCACATTCTAAAATCCTTTGGGCAGCAGCCAATTGGGAGAAATAGATGCACCCATAGAAATTGTATAGGTTAACCAATGAAGCTGACTGATGGTCTGTTGTGCCTACACACCATCAGTTAAAAAAATGATCGTATCAGAACCCGGTGATGTAAAACACAACGACGTGCTGAAAAAAATGAAGTTCAATGCTTCTAAGCATGCGTCGACTTGATTCTGAGCATGCGTGGATTTTTAACCGATGGTCGTGCCTACTAACGATCGGTTTTGACCTATCGGTTAGGAATCCATAGGTGAATTTTAAAGCAAGTTGGCTTTTTTTTAACCTAAGGTTAAATAACCTATGGGGCCCACACACGATCGGTTTTGACCGATGAAAACGGTCCATCAAACCGTTGTCCTCTGGCTAACCTATCGTGTGTATGAGGCCTTAGATTTTGCATCATTTTAAAACTTATTACTACTAAAAGTGTATGGAGGCCTATGAACCTGGAAAAAAACAGATACACTGGAGCTAGACCTGCCCAGTGACATTTGCAATCACTGACTCTTTTCATTCAAAGTAGGAACTCTTGGCTGTATTATTACTTTTAGAACATCAGTGGAGATGAATGCAATATTTATGCATCATTGCCACCACTGCCAAGAAAGTAATCAGGTTAGCTTCAGTTTTAAAATATCAGATTAAGCAATATATGCAGGCTAAATGTACCAGCATGTACTGCCAATACACAATAAGACTAAAATGAATGTAGTACTTTAAGAATGAATATAAAGCCTTACATCCAGTACATATGAAGTTAGTTTACTTCTGAAATGTCACACAACCTCTTCAACATTGTAGTGGAAAACTTTTATGAATGTAGCACTACCCCCGAGGGAGCTGCTGGTTTGATTTGGGTGGCATATTACCTCTAATTCTCCGCCGTCTAGGGTACTGGATGAGAGCTGAAAGAAAGTGAGGCCGCGTACACACGACCGGTTTCCTCGACAGAATCCATCAAGAAACTTGGTGACAGCGCTTTTCATCGAGAAAACTGTCGAGGAACTCGACGAGGAAAAAAGAGAGCAAGTTCTCTTTTTCCTCGACGGGAGTCTCAATTTCCTCGTCGTGTTCCTCGTCGGGCTGGTTTTCGATGGGGAACACGTTGGTGTGTATGCTTAGAAACCCGCGCATTTTCGTTAAAATTAGTATTTGTAATGGAAATAGCACATTTGTCACGCTGTAACTGACTGAAAAGTGCAAAAGTCTCTTACCAAACTTTTACCTAACACGCAGTAACATGAGATTAGCAAAAGCAGCTCCAAGGGTTGTGCCAGTGGAATCGAACTTCCCCTGCTGTCGTATGTCTTGAAGTCACAGCGTTTGAGAACGTGGAGATTTGGTCTTGACAGTGTGTACGCAAAGACAGCTTGTCAAGTTTCTCGACAAGCCTGACAAGGAGCCATGACTAAGCACTAACATAGTGTGAAACGCGTCAGCTGTCCTCTTCTGTGGCTGTGTTAATTTTTGTATGCCCATCTTTTATTAATAAAGACAACTTTTTTTGGCAGTTCATCCTTCTTCCTATTTTCTGAAATTGCTACGTGCATCGCCAGCACCTTGGTATTCCGAGAGGTTCCCTGATTGCATACAAGACCCACCTGAATCGGTGACTACCTTTCCCTGACAAGGAACTCGTCGAGGAAAACGATGTGTCTTTTCCGACGAGTTTCTCGGTCGTGTGTACGAGGCCTCAATGTCCACACTGTAGGTATCTTTTTCTGTGCTTTATTACCCAACGGGGTAAAAATTATAAAAGTAGTAGTAGGTGAGAAGATAGAAGAGGTGGTAGGTAATGGATTCAGGCGTATAACTGGGTTTCGGAAACAGTCCTGCTTTCAACGACAACTTTCGTCGCCACTCTAGCCAGAGTGGGTATAGTGCATCTGGATAGGCCGCTCTCACCGGACTAGCAGCCAGAGTGTCACTCGAAACTTTAGCAAAGTCTCTGCCACAGACCTTCCCAAAGGTGGAGATATTCTCGGTCCAAAATCCTTCTCAAACTGGATTAAGCACCCGGATCTCCCTATAAACAGCTTTAGTAATCTCGGGACTGATAGGCCTCATACACATGACCGTTTTCCTCGACAGAATCCATCAAGAAACTTGGTGGCAGAGCTTTTTTGCCAAGGAAAACGGTCGTGTGTATGTTCTTCATCGAGAAAATTGTCGATAGGAACTCAACGAGAAAAAAAGAGAACAAGTTCTCTTTTTCCTCGTCGGGAGTGTCAATTTCCTTGTCGTGTTCCTCGTCGGGCTGGTTTTCGACGAGAAATACATTTGTGTGTATGCTTAGAAACCCACGCACGCGATCACCCCTCCTGATTGGCTGTGGTTGAGAAATATCCATACTACCCTGACTCTACTCCTGCCACCTGTCAGTCTGGGGTGGGACCAACTTAATAGGCAACGACAGTATACACACACAGTACAGCTAAAGCTGGAACAGAGGCCCTAAATTTGGCCAAATAAACATGGTCAGAGGCAACTAACTCTCTGACCACCCTCTAAATTTACAGCAGCACTGGCTATGAAAGTAGCCAGGCGCTACATGAATTATTTTAAAACTCCTCAAAAATAAAATTGTGTTAGATTATATTTAAACTGCATGTATAGCCCAAACTTATTTTAGTTTTGGATAGAGTGGGGAAGGATTATTTTTGATATCTGGTCACCCTTGGGGAAATGCCCTTCACTTCACTTGCAGAAATGCTACATTAAAATAGCAGAAATCTCCCAAAATTATGAAAAAGGTGCCTCCATTAGATTACCCCTCCCCTATTGTTCTAGGGGCAACTCTAAAATTTTCAGTTTGCCCTCACTATCTTTTGCTGTGATAATGGTACAAATAGTGTTGTTAATCTGCCCAATTGGGGACAGTAATACAAGGTTTAACCCCCTCCCAATTCTATTCAAATTAACAAAACAATTTTTTTTGCCTACGACATACTTTAGTTTGAATTGAATTTAAGACACTTGCATTGAATATAAGTACTGTCCCATGTGCTAATTGTTTTCTGAGCTCGGTGTAATTCATAATCCTAAGACAGCCTTCACACTGCTACGGTGCAGGCGTTAGCAGTAAAGTGCTGATAGTTTTAGCAGCTGTTATAGCGCCGCTTTTTGGGTGCTAGTGGGCCAGTTTTAACCCCCAAAGATGCTGCTTGCAGGACTTTTTTTCCTGTCCTGGAAAGCACTCCGGCTGTCACACTGGGGTGACTTTAGAAGCGCTTTACAGGAGCAATTTTTACTAAAACGCCTGAAAAGTGCCGCAGTCTGAAAGGGGTTTAAGTCTGTACTCTGTGTGTTACACATTCCGTAACCTTGCACCTTGCAATACGCAGTTCTGAGCCTTGACCACAACAATTATTTGGTGCTGCGTTATATCTCTTCCCAGAGAAAGTCGGGTTGGGGAAAAACCTATGACTTCAGTTTGATTTGATTTTTTCAAGAAATATAAAACTGAGGTCTTGTTAATAAAGAATAATCAATACATTTTTTGAGTTTTTTAGTATATATTTTAATTTTTTGTTAATATTTTTATGTATATTTATCCACAAGATGGTTCTATCGGTGAAAGTGTTACTGTTACAGTATGTCACTCTTTGCTGTGGCAAGCTTGTTTTGTTTCCTTCCACTTTCCTTCTCCAAACACTATGGCCCAGATTCACATACAATTAGATTCGAGTAGAGTATCAGAAATACACTACGCCGCCGTATTTTACCTGGCTCTATGTGGAATCCCGGTAGATTTTGTCCAGTATACTACGGTGGCGTAGTGTATTTCTCCCGGCGCAAGCCATCTACGCGAGTAGGGGGCGTGAAGCATTTAAAATAGGCGCGTTCCCGCGGCGATCGAACTGCGCATGCTCCGTTCAGAAATTTCCCGCCGTGCATTGCGCAAAATCACGTCGTTAAGTCATTCGTTGTTTGAGTAGCGTCGTTTACGGACATTCCTATTCCCGAACGAGTTACGTAAAAGAAAAAAGAAAAATTAAATTTGACGCGGGAACGACGGCCATACTTAACATGGGCTATGCACCGTTAGACCAGCAAATAGCTGGTCTAACAGTACGTAGCAAAAAAATGACGTAAGAGATTGCAAAGACCACTCGTATCTTCGTGGATCGCCGTAAAAAGTCATTTGCATATCCCGACGCTGAAAACAACGCGGACTCCTCCCAGCGGCCGCAAAAATATCGCAGCGTAGATCCGAAGGCTTACGAAGACGTAAGCCTCTCGGATCGAAGCCCGAAGCCGCCGTATCATGGTTTGAGGATTCAAACTAGTGATACGGCGCGCAAAATTTGAAATTACTCCTGTCTAACACCAGTTAGACAGGCGTAATTGCTCTGTGAATGTGGGCCTATATCTGTGTGTGTGATGAACAGTATTTGGGCAGTCTTCTGAAGACATCATTATTTGACAAAACGCACAGGGGCATGACCTGAATGCAGTGATGTCATCGCGTACAGCGGTTCGTACCAATCTTTGCTGGAAGCCGCTGGAATAATGAGATTTGCTATTCTGATTCATTTTATGTGAATGTTTTTAATCTTTGTAATAAACTTTTATTTGCATCTTGGGCTTATTTTGAAATGGAACTGACCAAGTGTCCCAATGCTGGAGAGGAGCTGAGCAAGCTGGTTTACATACACATGCTTACTATGATCACTCGATTTCAGAGGGTCATGGAGTTTTGGTAAGCCTTCATTAATGTGGGTGAACGGTGGCACTTTACGCAGTGAAAGCTATATCCCTAACACTGCACTCTTTGTAGTATTTTGGAACATACACACAGAGATGCATACCTGCTGGATTTAAAAACACATTTACTTTATTCAGAGCTTTTTTTCTCAAAAAATAGGTGCAGGAACTCAACCACGACCCGTTCAGATTTCACAAACAGTAGAAGGGTCTTAAAGGGGCATTAAATACCAGAATTGCATTACATTCAGAGTGCAGAGTTCAGGGGGTTACAAAGCAGTCACTTGTAAACACAGAAACCAGACTTCTGTGTTCACAAGTGATTGTGGTGAGCGGGCACCAAAGGGTCTGAGCCAAAGGTGGTGGAACTGAGTTCCACCAAGTTCCCCCAGAAAAAAAGCCCTGACTTTATTTATGTACTAGATTTCTCTTTGGTATTCATGGAATTTGTGTTATATGCAGGGCTTTTTTCTCAAACAATAGGTGCTGGCACTCAAGCACGACCCCCCCCCCCAATAACCCCTCCCCACACACACCCTCCAAATCACATCAAATAGTGCGTGTGGCCAGATTTCACAAACAGTAGGAGGGTCTTAAAGGGGCAATAAATTCCAGGATTGCATTACATACAGCAGGGATTCTCAAACTACTGTCCTCCAGCTGTTGCGGAACTACACATCCCATGAGGCATTGTAAAACTCTGACATTCACAGGCATGACTAGACATGATGGGAATTGTAGTTCCTGAACAACTGGAGGGCCATAGTTTTTAAAGACACATGACATACAGAGTGCAGAGTCCTGGAGGGTTGCACACAGAGCGCAGAGAAACCAGACTTCTGTGTTTACAAGTGATTGTGGTGAGCAGGCACCAGAGGGTCTGAGCCAGAGGTGGTGGAACTGAGTTCCACTAGTTCCCCCTGAAAAAAGGCCCTGGTTTTAAGATCACATATTGTTATTTAGTACTTAACCACTTAAGACCCGGACCAATACGCTGGTAAATGACCCAAGGTGTTTTTGCGATTCGGCACTACGTCGCTTTAACAGACAATTGCGCGGTCGTGCGACGTGGCTCCCAAACAAAATTTGCGTCCTTTTCTTCCCACAAATAGAGCTTTCTTTTGGTGGTATTTGATCACCTCTGCGATTTTTATTTTTTGCGCTATATACAAAAATAGAGCGACATTTTTGAAAAAAAAACACTATTTTTTACTTTTTGTTAAAAAAAAATCAAATAAACTAAATTTTAGTCAAACATTTAGGCCAAAATTTATTTAGCCACATGTCTTTAGTAAAAAAAAAAATCGCAATAAAAAAAAATAGCTACCTAGCGGGAACAGCGACACTAATACAGCGATCAGAAAAATGATCGCTTAGTGACGCTGGCAATAGGGAGTGAAAGGGTTAACTAGGGCGGTGATCAGGGGGTTAAAACTTTATTAGGGGGGGTGGGGGGGCTATCCTGAACCTAACACTAACTGATTTTACACTGCCTGTCACACTGACACTAAATGCAGTGATTAGATCACTGCATTCAGTGACACTGTGACAGGGGGGGGGGGGGGCGATCACAAGGGGTTAATGTGCCTATGTGAGTGTGTGTCAGTGTTGTGTTGGTGCACACTTACTTGTGATGTCTTCTCTCATCAGCAGCGCTGGGAAACACCGCTGCGATGAGAGGTGACATCATTTCCTCCTTCCTGTGTAAACACAGGAGGAGGAAGTTACACGAAGGGGGAGCGCTCCCATTGGCTGGGAGCGATCGCGGGGGGGCGGGTAAACGCCGACATCCGCCCGCTCGTCCCGGATCGCTCCCGGAGCCAGGGGGACCCCCGCACGCCGCGGAGGGGGTCCCGATGGGACCCCCGAACCGCACTTAGGCGGGGACGTAAATTTACGCCCTTGTGCCTGTACGAGCCATTCTGTGGCCGTATATGTGCGTGCGGGGGTCCTTAAGTGGTTAAAATACCTGTACATTAAAGGGGTTGTAAAGAAAAAACTTTTTTCACCTTAATGCATTCTATGCATTAAGGTAAAAAAGAAAAATTTGACTATACCAGAGTGGCCCCGATCCACTTCTTCTGGGGTCCCTTGTCGGCTGTCTCTGGTCCTCCCCGCAAGAACTCCACACATTCATGCGAGCTCCCTCGCATTGTGTGGAGTCCTTGCGGGCACGCTCCCGTGATACAGCGAGCAGCCATAGCCGTTCACTGTATCACTCGGCCCAGCCCCTCCGCGCGCCGCGTCATTGGATGCGACTGACAGCAGCACAGGCCAATGGCTGCACTGCTTTCAATCCTTCCTCTCTAGCCAATCAACGGCCAGGCTGAGCGGCGAAGAGGATGTCGGGGTAAAGCGTGGGACTTTCGAGGGGTCAGGTAAGTACAACGGGGGGCCGGGAGGGGCCGGTATAGTCGGTATAGTCGGAAACTTTTACCTTTACAACCCCTTTAACATAAGTGAGACTGAGCACTGCCTCTTAAATAGCACGTTTGATGTTTGATATAAAAAACATAAGGCTAGTAATTTTATCTCTTCTTAAAGTGTAATGCCGCGTACACACGGTCGACGAAGTAAAAAACGACGTTTTTGAAACGTCACTTTCAAAGACGATGTTGCATACACACCATCGTTTTTTTTAACAAAAAACGAGGTTACGTTCACCACACTTTTCCATTGAAGCTCGCTTCATAACTAGCTTCTGGGCATGCGCGGGTTGAAAAACGTTGTTTTAAACGACGTTTTTGCTACACACGGTGACTTTTTGTGAAACAAAAAACAACGTTTTGAAAAACGACACAAAAAATTCAAGCATGTTGGAATTTTTTTTTAGGTCGTTTTTTTTAAGACAAAAAACGACGTTTTGCCCACACACGATCAATTTAAATGACGTTTTAAAAAAAGAAGTTTTTTTCATCGCAAAAAACGACCGTGTGTACGCGGCATAAGGTGTGATAATTTGCCCAAAGAATTGCTGGACTTCCGAATACTTCAAATGATCGCCCTTCCTTGTGCTTTCCTGCCCATTGCCATAATCAGCTAGGATGAGCTGCGTCATCAGATATGCCACATAGGAAAGCACAACTATAGTAATTTTCCTAGTGCAGTGCTGTATACAGTAGCTGGATGCTTCTACTCAGAGCTGTCCAGAACATTAATCAGTCATAATGTTTCACATCACAATCACAGCATGCACTGAGGACGGCTTGTTATCACTCATTATTGTCATGCTCACATCAGTCATGGTGCATTTGTTAGATTGCAGTGTTTACCATTGCAGAGCATCAGTAATTCTATCCGTCATAGTGTTTCACATCCCAATCTCAGCATGCACCGGGGGAGTCTTGTTCACACTCATCGTTGCCATTCTCAAATCAGTCATGGTGCATTTGTTAAATTGCAGTGTTTACTATAGCAGCGCATCGCTCCTTTTTGTCATTTCTCATTCCGTGTCATAAAAATACAGTGCATTTATCAAATGACAGTGTTCACTACATTCTGTTACTAACTCTCAGTGGAACAGGTTTAGTAAAAATTGCAATCTTACACACTGACCCTGCCATGAAACCGGACACACAGGTTGATTTACTAAAGGAAAATAGCCTTGAGGCATGAGCAGTTGCTCCAGAGCTTAGTAAATGAGGAAAGCTTCACTTTGGAAAGACTACCCAATCATGTGTGAGGAAAAAATAATAAAGCAGCATTTTTGCTTGCACGTGATTGGATGATGAAAGTCAGCAGCGCTTCTGCTCATTTACTAAGCTCTGGAGCAACTGCTCATGCAGAGTGCAACTGCATTTGGCAAAGTGCACAGTCTATTTGCCTTTAGTAAATCAACCCGTGTGTCCCGTTTCATGGCAGGGTCAGTTAGGCAATGGAAGTCACAGGAAAGAAAGTCAAAAAGTTGCAGGGGAAGCGTTAGTAAATACTAGGCTTGTTAGTTACTTGTCTTCTGCATGCATTAACCATCCCATGCACCAAAGAATCCATCATCCAGATATTTTGTTTTGTGACTGCAACATTATGGCAGACACATCGGACACTTTTGACACATTTTTGGGACCATGGTCATTTTTACAGCGAAAAGTGCTATAAAAATGCACTGTTACTGTGAAAATGACAATGGCAGTGAAGGGGTTAACCACTAGGGGCGCTGTAGGGGTTAAGTTTGACCTCATGTGTGTTTCTTAATGTAGGGAGGCGGGGCTGGACGTGTGATGTCACTATATCAGGGAACAGACGATCACTGACACTGCCACAGAGAAGAAAGGGGAAGGTTTTGTTTAGACTCACCTCTCCTTGTTCTTCAGCTCCTGTGACCCGATCGCTGAACACCAGCGGCGATCGGGTGCGCTGTTCCCGCGGGGTTGGTCACGTAGCTTTGGATCGGGTTACGAGCGCGCCGGCGGCGGCAGCGTTTGCGACCCACGGCTGGGCTCTTAAGGAGGATGTATATGTACGTCCATGTGCCCAGCCATGCCATTCTGTCAACGTATATAGTCGTGCGGTGTGGTTAATCTATAATATGTTGGATCTTTCTGCTGGGATCATTTAGTGCTGGACTGTTAGGTTTAGGCACAGGGAATCCTTCTCCCATTACATGAACCTGTTCTCTTTTGGTTCTTCCCTGTCCCTATTACGGAACTAGAAAATGTTTTATGTTTATTGGTAAATAATAGTACAGTTTATGTGCTGCAAGGCAGCTCTTCCTGCTTTCTCAACTTCACAAGAATTACATTAGGACCTCCTCTGCCTCCAGGGATTGCCACCTCACACATTTTAAGGAAGCAGGCCAAGTATCTCCCCGCTGTGAGAATCTGAGCATTTGCAGACACGGCATGGAAGTCTGCCAAATATTTGGGACTTGGAAGACTCCGGCATACACTATGGATTCTCACGTTTGTGCACAGATGCTGCAGGTCTTAGCCATGTCCCGAATAATGAAAATTAGCGGCCTCTGTACACATACGTGTGAATCTCTGGTGCTTGTGCAGACATGCAGTGGCTCTGAATACCTGACAGAGATGTGGATTTAAAAAAAAGGGCAACATGGAAGTGCAGCAAGTGGAGAGTAATGTTACTCACGAATATTCGCATTGCGAATATTGGTTACGAATATTGCATATTCGAGTATAAATCGAATATCACGGTGAATATTCGCTATCGCGAATATTCGTATTTTTTCAAATTTATTTTTAAAACAGATCACATCCTAGTGATCTCCATCGACGTCTAAAAGCATTGCTGGTATGATTAGAGACCCTGGGCCGAGTAGCTGAGGCGATCCTTTTATGTTGCCGAATATTCGCAATGCGAATATTCGTATTACGAATATTCGCGAATGCGTCCTCTGCCCTTCTGTGTTTTGTGTATATAAAAAAAAATAAAAAATTAGCTTTAGTTTAGTCATATAAGTTTGTGTAAGTAGAGTTAGTGTTTAGTGCCTATTAGTTTAGTAATCCAGGAAATGATCTCCGTTTTCGCGTGTTGACGAGAATTTCACAATCAATTTCGCATTCGCACTAGCGAAAACTCTACTTACACAAACTGGGCCGAGTAGCTGAGGCGATCCTTTTATGTTGCCGAATATTCGCAATGCGAATATTCGCAATGCGAATATTCGTATTACGAATATTCGCGAATGCGTCCTCTGCCCTTCTGTGTTTTGTGTATATAAAAAAAAATAAAAAATTAGCTTTAGTTTAGTCATATAAGTTTGTGTAAGTAGAGTTAGTGTTTAGTGCCTATTAGTTTAGTAATCCAGGAAATGATCTCCGTTTTCGCGTGTTGACGAGAATTTCGCAATCAATTTCGCATTCGCACTAGCGAAAACTCTACTTACACAAACTGGGCCGAGTAGCTGAGGCGATCCTTTTATGTTGCCGAATATTCGCAATGCGAATATTCGTATTACGAATATTCGCGAATGCGTCCTCTGCCCTTCTGTGTTTTGTGTATAAAAAAAAAAAAAATTAGCTTTAGTTTAGTCATATAAGTTTGTGTAAGTAGAGTTAGTGTTTAGTGCCTATTAGTTTAGTAATCCAGGAAATGATCTCCGTTTTCGCGTGTTGACGAGAATTTCGCAATCAATTTTGCATTCGCACTAACGAAATTTCGCAATTTTTTTTTTTTTTTATAAAATATCACGAATATTCGATATTAACGAATATTTGCGAATATTCTTCTATATATTCGCGAAATATTGCGAAATCGAATATGGCGTATTCCGCTCATCACTAGTGGAGAGTAGAAATGCAAGGGTGAAGTTAGAATTTAAGGACGGTTAAGGGTCCAGGAAGAGTTACTTTAACCACTTTAACCACCTCCGGAAGGTTTACCGCCCTTTATGACCAGGCCCTTTTTTGCGATACGGCACTGCGTAACTGACAATTGAGCGGTCGTGCAGCGATGTACTCAAATAAAATGAATGTCCTATTTTTCCCACAAATAGAGCTTTCTTTTGGTGGTATTTGATCTCATTCTGTGGGTCTTATTTTTTGCGCTATAAACAAAAAAAGTCAGACAATTTTGAAAAAGAAAATATATTTTTTACTATAAAACATACCCAATAAAAAAATGTAAAAATATTGAATTTCTTCATCAATTTGGGCCAATATGTATTCTGCTATATATATTTTTGGTAGAACAAAATCCCCCCAAAAATCCCAAAAAGTGTATATTGATTGGTTTGCGCAAAAGTTCTAGGGCCAGATTCAGATACATTTGCGTATCCTTAGAGCGGCGTAGCGTATCTTCATTACGCTATGCCGCCGCAACTTAGAGAGGCAAGTGCTGTATTCACAAAGCACTTGCGTCCTAAATTACGGTGGTGTAGCATAGATGGGCCGGCGCAAGCCTGCCTAATTCAAAGTAGGTGAAAGGTGGGCGTGATACATGTTAATGAACCGTGACCCCATGTAAATGAGGTGGCGAACGAACGGTGCATGCGCCGTCCGTGAACGTATCCCAGTGCGCATGCGCTGAATCTCGTCGCAAATACTCAATGCTTTCGACGTGAACGTAACTTACGCACAGCCCTATTCGCGTACGACTTACGCAAACGACGTAAACAACGGAAAATTCGACGCTGTTCCGACGTCCATACTTAACATTGCCTGCGCCTCATATAGCAGGGGTAACTTTACGCCGGTCATACGCCTTACGTAAACTACGTATATCAATGCCGGGCGCAACTACACTTGGGAATCGGCGTATCTAGCTCATTTGCATATTTTTAATAGCGTAACTATGCGCCCACGATACGCCGGCGTAGGCAAGTTACGTCGGACGGCTGAAGCCATGTTTTTCGGCGTATCTTCTGAATCAGCGTAAAGATGCGATGGCGCACATTTGAACTTACGGCGGCGTATCAGGAGATACGCCGGCGTAGATTCTTTCTGAATCCGGCCCATAGTGTCTACAAACTATGGAATATATTTTTGGAATTTTTCAGGCATTTTTTTTCCTTGCCTCTAAATTCCCCTGCATAAGAGCCAATGTCCCATGCACACATAGGCTTTCAGAAGCGTTTAGTGGCAGAGGCTTTTAGAGGCAGGAGAAAAAATCCACTACCAGTGCATCCAGGAGAAGCAGAGTTTTGTCAGAAAAAAAGCATTTTGGCGCACATTAACACTAGGTGCACTTAGCGCTTGAGCGTTAATTAATTTCAATGGGCAGAATAAATTATTTTTATGGCCAATGAAACAAATTAACGCATAGGCGTGCGCATCTCAGTGCACATCTCTCGTGCGCCTGTGCCCAGTAGCACAAGCACCCACAGAGCCGTGCCTGTGCACTTGCATTTGCCTCGGAACTTCAGCTGTGCTATGGCCAGCGCGTTCCTTACCCCTCCTATTCATGTTGTTAGCATAGATGGGGGAAAAGATTGATATTAGTTGCAGAGAGGGTTAGTGTGAGGAAAGTCTCGAGGTAGTATGAAAATAGCCCCAGCTTCCGCCATCTGTACATTGCTCTTTCCCTTATAAAATAAGACCACTTGCAATGAATCAGTCATTATGATTTGGTTAACTTACCTTGTTTCCCATACGCTTAAAATAGAGATTACAATTTTATTAAAAGATAGGCATTGAATATATTATTAAAAGCCGATCAATTAACAATGTATGAGAATTTTTCCAGTTCCTAATTTATCCCATCTGGAATTTTTGCACAGAAGCGATAGAGTCAAAAGGTTTGAATACCATCAGAGATGTTTGCTTTGGAAATTATTGTTGCCAGATTTCCAGCGATATAAGATGATATAAGATAAGACTACTTTCCTTTAGAATATTTTGTTAGGCAAACATAGATATTAGAAAGTAAAACAACACAGAAGGGTTAGTTTGTTGCATTAGCAACCAAACGACATCCTGCTTAACCACTTAGTAACCGCCCTATAGACGAAATACGTCTATAAGGCGGTTCCTCTACTCTAAGGCCTTGTACACACGAGGGAATTTTTCCGCTGAACATGGTCCGACGGACCATTTCAGCCGAAAAATCCGCTCGTCTGTAGGGGCAAACGGACCGTTTTGGCCGGATTCCTCCGGCGGAAAAGTTTCAAAGCATGCTTTGAAATTTTTCCGCCGGAGAGATGCCCGTCGGATATGTCCGCTGGTTAGTACGGCAAACCAGCGGACATATCTGCCCGCACATGCGTCGAATCCTGTGAATGGTGACGTGGCGGTGACGTGGCGGCATCAACGTCACCGCCGCGTCACCGCGCTGTCCGCCGGCGGGGAATTTGATCCGATGGTGTGTACAGCCACCGGATCAAACAGCCCGGCGGACATATCCGATGGAAACGGTCCGTCGGACCGTTTCCATCGGATATATTACATCGTGTGTACAAGGCCTTACAGGACATCCATGGACGTCCTCCGTTAGAGTCAGGTGGGCGCGCACACGCGATCACCGGTGCTCACTGGGTCCACGGGACCCGCAGCATCGATGATCGCGGTAAGGAGCCAATGGCGGCGGCTCCTTACCACGTGATCGTGCCGTCCAATGACGGCGCGATCACAGATGTAAACAAACCTGGGCAGTGTGGGTCACCTGCAGGTCATCTCTCTCCTCTCCTCACACCATTGCAGCGTGAGAGAAGAGGAGAGAGATTAGTGACCAAACTGAAGTGCCCAGCAGTGCCCAGCGGTGCCCCATCTGTTCCTCATCTGTGCCCCAGCAGTGCCACCTGTGCCCCAGCAGTGCTGCCTGTGCCGCACCAGTGCCACCTGTGCCCCACCAGTGCCACCTGTTCCCCTACCAGTGCCACCTGTGCCCCACCTGTGCCCCACCAGTGCCACCTGTGCCCCACCAGTGCACAACAGTGCCACAACACTGCCACACCAGTGCCACCTGTGCCCACGAGTGCCGCCTGTGCCACACCAGTACCGCCTGTGCCACACCAGTGCCGCCTGTGCCACACCAGTGCTGCCTGTGCCACACCACCAGTGTCATCAAAGCCACACCAGTGCCGCACCAGTGTCATCTGAGCCGCACCAGTGCCACACCAGTGCAGCCTGTGCCCATCAGTGCCATCTGTGCCCATCAATGCCACCTGTGCCCATCAGTGCCAATCAGTGCTCATCTGCACCCCACCAGTGCTGCCTGTGCCCCACCAGTGCCATCTGTGCCCACCAGTGCCATCTGTGCCCACCAGTGCCACACCAGTTCCACCTGCACCACTGCAGTGCTGTCTGTTGGCTTGTTAGGGTCTCAAGAAATGAGAGAAGCTGTCAGTACTTCAGGTGTGATCAAATTGTTCAATTTTTAGAAATTGGTACCATAGCTTGTAGACCCTATAACTTTCACCCAGACTAAATAATATCCAATTTTTATTTTATTTTTTACCAAAAATATGTAGCAGTATAGATTTTAGGCCAAATTTATGAGGAAAAATTACTTTTTTACAAAATGTTATGATAGAAATGAAGAAAAATTCATTTTTTTACAAAATTTTCGTTCTTTTTTCATTAATAGCTAAAAAAATAAAAACCGCAAAGGTGATCAAATACCACCAAAAGAAAGCTCTATTTGTGGGGAAAAAAGGACAAAAATTTCATTTGGCTACAGTGTTGTATGACTGAGTTATTGTCATTCAAAATGTGAGAGCACCGAAAGCTGAAAATTGGTCTGGTTATTAAGGGGGTTTAAGTGCCCAGTGGTCAAGTGGTTAAGGACCAGTATGTGAAATCAGATGGACATAATTACAGAGGGTAACCCAAATAGACATAAGTATTGCAATAAAGCATCAGCTTCATAATGCAACAAGAAGGTGTGTACAACTTTCCTAAAACTTAGTTAAATTTGTAGGACTAATCGTGTGACAGGCCGGTCATTCAATATTTCCTCCCATTACTGCACAAGCAGCTGCAGCTTATTTGGAATCAGAATAGTAAGCACAGAAGGTAACACCACCAGAAATTATAGTGTTGGACCTTCATATTGACTTATACATACAAATTACTTTACCAATAGCTACTGTCTATACCAAAAAAGACTGGGCCAGATCCACAAAGGAATTACGCCGCTGTATCTATAGATACAGCGGCGTAATTTGAATTTCCCACCGGCGTGTCATTGTTTTCTATCCAGAAAACAAGATACGCCAGACTTACGCTAAGATACGACTTGCGTAAGTTTCTTACACCGTCGTATCTTAGATGCATATATATACGCTAGACGCTAGGGGCGCGTCCGTGTTAAATATGCAAATTAGGTAGATACGGCGATCCACAAACGTACGTACGCCCGGCGCAGTGTGTTTACGTCGTTTGCGTAAGCGTCTGTACGGCGTAAAGATAAAGCTGCTATAGTGAGGCGCAGCCAATGTTAAGTATGGACGTCGGGACCGCGTCGTATTGGACGCCGTTTATGTTGTTTGCGTAACTCGTTCGTGAATAGGGAATTGCGTATATTATGTACATGTCATTTTCATTGACTATTTTCGACGTGATTCCATGCATGCGCACGGCCGGCGCATACGCAGTGTAAAAAAAGCGTTGTTTGCGTCGGGTCATTCATAATTATACTAAACCACGCCCCCCACTAGTTAATTTGAATTACACCCGCGTACGCCGGCCCATTTACGCTTTGCCGCCATAAGCTACAGCGGAATTTCATTAAGGATTCGTAATACGCCGATGTGGCTTACAGCGGCGTAGTGTAAATTGGTTACCCCGCACGTGCGTCCCATCTTTGTGGATCTGGCCCAATATGTTTAGATCAAATGTTATGTTGCATCTTCAAAGTCTATAAACTGGTATAGCAAATTTACCAACTAGTGCAAAGTGCAAAGATCTACCTGATTGGATGTAAAGTAAATGGATGTTTAGTTGGACCCTTCTTATGTGCCAACGTTGTTGGTCAATTTTACTAATTGTCAGAATAAATCTGAAACAAAAACTTAGAATTTTCAAAGTAAATATATATATATATATATATATATATATATATATATATATATATATACTGTATATATACTGTATATATACTTTAAAAATTCTACAGTTTTTTTTTTTAGATTTAATCTGGGACTTTTCAAAGTATATATATATATATATATATATATATATATATATATATATATATATATATATATATATATATAATTATTATTATTATTATTATTATGCAGAATTTATATAGTGCAAACAGTTTGCGCAGTGCTTATATATATATATATATATATATATATATATATATATATATATATATGTATTTGTGTATATATATATATATATATATATATATATATATATATATATTAGGGCTGTGGAAATTAAAGATTAATTCCTCAATTAATCGTAAAAATTTTTGATCGATCAAAATTCTTTCGAACGGTACTAGTGGTGCAAGAGATCGTAAATGATCCGTGATCCGAACGGTCACCATATGCAGATCGGCACACCACATGGTCCGCGGAGCTCCGTTGCTGCCTTGGCCATAGGAAAGGCTGCAGCTTCTCCCGGAGCATCTTGGTCCATCCGGCGGCGGCCTAGGTGAGCCTAGAGCGGCACGCTGACGTCATCACACGGCCTCAACTGCTCGTGTTCATCCGACTTCTCTGGTAAGACTAAGCAAGCACTAATCTTCCTATACAGTGGGGGAGATGTGGACCACATTACAGTGGGAAGATGTCTGTGGATATTACAGTGGGGAGATGTCTGTGGATTACAGTGGGGGAGATGTCTGTGGATTACAGTGGGGAGATGTCTGTGGATTACAGTGGGGAGATGTCTGTGGATATTACAGTGGGGAGATGTCTGTGGATTACAGTGAGGGAGATGTCTGTGGATTACAGTGGGGAGATGTCTGTGGATATTACAGTGGGGAGATGTCTGTGGATTACAGTGAGGGAGATGTCTGTGGATTACAGTGGGGAGATGTCTGTGGATATTACAGTAGGGAGATGTCTGTGGATATTACAGTGGGGAGATATCTGTGGATATTACAGTGGGGAGATATCTGTGGATATTACAGTGGGGAGATATCTGTGGATATTACAGTGGGGGAGATGTCTGTGGATATTACAGTGGGGGAGATGTCTGTGAATATTACAGTGGGGGGAGATGTCTGCGGATATTACAGTGGGGGAGATGTCTGCGGATATTACAGTGGGGGAGATGTCTGTGGATATTGCAGTGGCGACTATATATGGTGGTGAACCGAAAAATGTATATGCGTTATAATTAATCGAAATTTGGCAATTAATCGATAAAAAACAAATCGATTAATCAATCATGAAAATTTTAATCAGTAACAGCCCTAATACATACAAATATATATATATATATATATATATATATATATATATATATATATATATATATATATATATACTGTATATATACTGTATATATACTTTAAAAATTCTACATTTTTTTTTTTTAGATTTAATCTGGGACTTTTCAAAGTATATATATATATATATATATATTTATATATATTATTATTATTATTATGCAGGATTTATATAGTGCAAACAGTTTGCGCAGTGCTTTTATATATATATATATATATATATATATATATATATATATATATATATATATATATATATATACACACTAACATTGTCTTCTGCTGTGGACTGTTCGCCAACCATCTTCTCTTCATCATTTGTACTTTGATAATTGAGCAGAGGATCATGCAATAGAAAATTAGGGACAAAATAGTAATTATATTTGTAACTTCTTCATTGCTTCTTTAGCAAGAGGAAAGAGACTTGAATGTCTTACAGATGAAGTCAAAGGCAGCTTACCAGCAAACCAAAAATGTCCAGCTCAAAGTAGAATGACCTCTTGTGTCTCCTTGGCAGTTTTACTGTGTGACCAAAGGCAGAGAATAACACTCTGCCTTTAGTAAAGGGTGCTCATTTTCTCCTTTATTTGTATTGTTTACTCTGAGAAAAGCTTTCCAGCAAGCTAGAAAAAAAATCCTAAATTAGCAAAAATTACAAAAGATTTCCTATCATTTGAATAAATTATTTACAGAAATATTTACAGCCTGTAGAAGTGAACGTGTATTTTTTTAAGTAGAGGAACTACCAAAAGTGTTTTTGAGTTCCAGGCTTAATTCCAGTAAAAGCAAATTAAACTGTTCAAACTTGACAGCTTAAAGAGTGCAGAGAATGACTAATGAGGTAGCTGGGCCGTCCAGTGGCGAGGAACAACAAAAACAAAACAGTGTGGAGCTAATTTAGTGGTAAACACACTTAAAGAATATTAAAAAGGAAGTTGTAGATCAACATGATTGATAAATATTGATGATTACACATACTGTGCTCTGTAGTTGTACAAATGCATAATATGTATAAACACAAACACACACACACACACATATGCTTTTACTAGCAGCATTTTCCATCTGTTGTGTTTGTGCTTTTTACCATAGAGGTAACAAATACACAGGGAGCCAGTCGTGAGATACCTCTGCCCCACTGTACAGACAGGCAGGTGACTTCCTGGTGTAGCAGTTCAGCTTCTTATGTCACTTCTCTATCGCTAGCTTGTTCAGTACTGTGCAATGAGCAGCAAGGATATGCAAAATGCAGTAAGGATGAGCTAGTGAAGCCCCGTACACACGGCCGAGGTCCTCGGCAGAAACCAGCGAGAACCTCGCTGGCATCCTGATTCTGCCGAGAACCTCGGCCGTGTGTACGGATTCGGCGAGCATCCCGTTGGGAATGCCGTCGAGCCAAAATAGACAGCAGGTTCTCTATTTGCTCGACGGCCCGTCGGGATGAATGGCTCGTCGCCCTTCCCGACGGGCTGGTCGTCGAATCTGACGGCCGGCCGAGAACCTCGACGGGCGGAACGATGTGTTCCGCCCGTCGAGGTTCTCGGCCGTGTGTACGGGGCCTAAGTGATAAAGCTTGACCAAGGCCAGGTTAACACGATTGTGGTTTCCCATTTGAAATGCAGAGAACAGTCCCTGCACCTTTTCTAAAAATCGCAGCCACAGGGAAACCGCATAGTGCTATGTGATTTCCAGCACATGAATGTGTGAGAGTGCCATTAAAGGGGTTGTAAAGGGGTTTTTTTTCTTCATTTTCTTTTACAAAAGGCTTTATTGGCATAAGATCCAACATATAACAACAAGCGCCTGTTTTTTTATTTTCTAAACAGGTTGCTTTAAGCTAGTGCGATGTTGATTCACTTACCTTTTCCTCCAATTTCCCTTCTAAATGTTTTTTTTTCTTTGTTTGAATTTCTCACTTCCTGTTTCTCCTCAGTAAGCTTGCCCCCATCATCCGAGCTGTTCTGGCTGGGGGTTAGTCAGTCACAACAGCTTACTGAGGAGGAACAGGAGGTGAGAAATTCAGACAAAGGAAAAAACATTCAGAAGGGAAATCGAAGGAAACGATAAGTGCTATCATTATACTAAGTGAACCAACAATGCACTAGCTTAAAGGAACCTATTTAGAAAATAAAAAACAAATCTTTACAACCCCTTTAAGAAGCGTGCTTTTGCTGCGGGTGCAGGAAAGCATGTGATTTACATGCATTCCCACACCTACATAGGTGTGAATCGAGCCCAAGAGATAGCAGCGCAATCCTCCTTAGTATAAAGTGTGCCAAATGTGTGTAAATGATAGCACATGGTAAATAAACAGTTGATAAATGTGTATTTAAATTAGGTGTATAGATTAACCACTTCCTTACTGGGCACATATACCCCTTCCTGACCAGGTGAAATTTCAGCTTGTGGCACTGCATCACTTTAACTGACAATTGCGCTGTCGTGCGACGTGGCTCCCAAACAAAATTGGCGTCCTTTGTTCCCCACAAATAGAGCTTTCTTTTGGTGGTATTTGATTGCCTTTGCGGTTTTTATTTTTTGCGCTATAATCAAAAATAGAGCGACAATTTTGAAAAAAAAACTATATTTTTTACTTGTTGCTGTAATAAATAGCCCAAATTTTTTTTAAAAACATTTTTTTTCTCAGTCTAGGCAATGCGTATTCTTCTACATATTTTTTGCAAAAAAAAAAAAATCTGGTTTGCGCAAAAGTTATTGCGCTTACAAAATAGGGGACAGAATTATTATTATTTTTTATTATTTTATTTTTTTACTACTAATGGCGGCTATCAGCATTTTTTTCATGACTGCGACATTATGGCGGAGACATCGGACACTTTTGACTCATTTTTGGCGCCATTCACTTTTTTACAGCGATCAGTGCTATAAATATGCACTAATTACTGTATAAATGTGACTGCATTGAAGGGGTTAACACTAGGGGGTGAGGAAGGAGTTAATGTGTACCCTAAATTGTGTTCTAACTGTGGGGGGAGGGGGGGGTGACTGGGGGAGGTGACCGATGCTGTGTCCCTATGTACAAGGGACACAGATCAGTCTCCTCTCTCCCCTGACAGGACATGGATCTCTCTGTTTACACACAGAGATCCACGTCTTGTCCCTGCAGCCGCCGATCTTGAGTGCCTGGCGGACATCACGGCCACCAGGCAAGCGCATCGGCATGTCAGCGATGCGGCGGGCACGCCGTCGCCGGGTGCCCGCGCGCCCCCCAGTGGCCTAGCGGAGTACAGGCCGTAAAAACACAGCCTGTTAGAGATTCAGGACATCCCTTCGGCCGTACAAAATCGTACGGCAGTTGGGAAGTGGTTCAATTAATGACATTTTGCTAAACAATGCATAGATACATAGGAATCGCCCTGGGACTTTGAATGAGGTGAGTATGGTTAGCCAATGAACATACCATGAGTATATAAAAGTACATATTTATTGCAACTTTTGTCGTACATGTGAAACACAACAGCAATGATGAACAGGCCAATGAGGTGAACATACAGTGTGTAGAAAAAAAATCCACATGCATTGGTATATAGATCATATAAAAAACAGTATACAGGCATCAAAAGTATACAAGCATCAGTAGTATCCGACGCATTTCGCTAGACCACGCTCACTTCCTCAGGGGTAGATGCTTTAATGTATCTGCAATAAATCAAATAAATGTATGTTACATGGAATTGACATTAAGGTGAGTGGTCAGAGGGGTCTGAGTGCAAGACCCCGTGCTCACCAATGGGCTGGGACAGGTCATCGATCACTAATTCCACAGGCAGCGGCAGCAACAAACATCCAGCTCGGGAGCTGAGGAGTAGGGTTACCACAACATCCCTTTAATCCAGGACACACATTAATTACACAACCAGCATAAGGTAAATGCTGGTATGGACAGGGAGACTGATGGGACAGTGAAAATATTCATAAAAAATGTGAGAGTTTATTAATAAGTTATGTATTCGGTGCACTGGGGGTGAAAAAAATGTAAGGACAAATGAAGCACCATACTAGAGTGTAAACTAAAACATCAGTGGTTACCTGAGTGAAGTATAAGAACCAGAGGATTTTGTCTTACCCTCATGGAAGTGCAGCTGTTGTGTGCATGGACAGTGCTATGAATGAGAATCGCCACCATGTCAGGCCTCCAACTTGCACCCCCGGGAGGGCCAGATGCTCCGCCCTCAACATCATATACGGGTAACAAGGCGTACAAGCGCTGGAGACACTCACCACCTCTGGGGCTGCTCAGACGCAGTGAACCCACATATCCGAGATGGTCCACACAGCCATTACGAGAGGACTCCGGGTAGGCGTCACCCGATGGGCGTAGAAAACATGATGCCAATATGTCGTGTCAGATTTCAGGCATTCCCTGCAACAACAATTTCATTTTTGGTGAGATATTTCCAATGGGAACACATTTAAAGTGATGCAGGCCCAGCAGATTTCCTCCTTAGTGCCCTGCAGCTGCACAGTTGACTGATAATTATGAAACCCCTTCCATTAGACCCACTTAGCACAGAGAAACACACATGGTTTCCTTTAGAATAACAAAAGGTAGCAATCTGCAACAAAGGTTGTTATAATCCTTGTAATGTACACAGATCACCCAGAGGGGAATGTTTTTTTTCAAAAGTGCAGTTACGCTTTAAGAAAATTAGATTTTTACCTTTTATATCCTTTTTGTGCATGTTGAGTTTCTTCTCCTCCAGCCTCTTTGTGCTTTTAAAAAGACAGAAAATTTCTTATTTTTTGTAATTGAGCTACACTTATTTCAACGGTGTCTTTAGCTATTTGGCTGGAGTTTTACTTTAACATACATAGGCTTGCACTGCATTTTTTACAGTAGCACGTTCACCCTATGACTCCCATTGCAGTTCCAGACAGTTACTTCCTCTTCTCCTCTGTCTCCCTCTTCTTTATTAAAATAATAAAAATAGTTACCCAGCTATGTGAGAAATGGTACAGCTGTAACACTGTCACTGTAATTAGAAGGTAGAAATACTATATTGGCCATCATTTATAATGATGGTCATATAAAAATAATCCATAATTTATTCGTTTTTCATTACCCTGAATATTGCCGAGTAGATCTCTCCTGTCTGTGGAGAATCACAAAAATTAGGCATCATCAATTCTCTGCAGGGTGGACAAAGCTACATGTATTTAATAAAAATTTAAAAAAGATATTTCCTGAATCAATTCAGATCTTTTTTAAATTTAAGGGTACAAGAATTACAACCTAAAATATGGCAAAGTAGGGGCAATGGCCACAATAAGAAGTCATTATCAGGATTTATATTTCTCTATGAAAGGAGAAGATGGTTTTCAGTAGATTACCCACATCTTCCAACCATTCTAGAGCCTGTGGGATAGTTCAAAAATGTCAACAAAATCCTGGCATCCTGTGGATCCAGGTTCTTTCCAGAGCCTAATGCCAGGATAAATTATGCCACTTGGCTCCACTAATTTACTTTAAAATTCTAATAGGGATACCCTAGCACTGGGGCATGTGCCTTGCATTTGATATCGGGGGCCCTGGGTCCCTGTTGCTGTGGTCCCCGACTACTGCAGCAGCTGGCATCTGTACCCACCAATTACGGTATCTGTCACAAGCAAAAGCATAAAAGTCAAGGGAAGTGTCCCCTCAGCTACTCCTCAGCTTTGATGTGTCTTATGACAGAACAGTCAAAGAAGCCTGGGAGGAAGGACATCTCCTGGCATCTGAGGGCTGTAAGTTTTAGGCACTTGGGCCAATTTGTGCTGTGAAGACAATGACCTGGAGGAAGAGAGGTGTAAAAGATGTGTGTTGGAGTAAGAGGATTAATGCCGGGAGGGGGGGGGGTTGTGGAGGAATAAGAGTATTTGTGTTGGGGGGGGCATGGGGGGGGAGATTTGTGCTAACAGGGTGGGGAAGATTTATGCTGATAGGGGGGATTGAGGGAAGATGATTTGTGCTAAGAGTCCGGATTTGGTGAGGGGATTTGTGCTAAAAGGGGGAGATGGTTTGCGCTGAGAGGGAGGATTGGGTAGGAGAGAATATATTGTGGGAGGGGAATGAAAGGGGAACTTTTGTGCTAGAAGAGGGGATTTGGGGAGGGAGGAATTGTGCTAGGGAGATTTAGAGGGGAAGACGATTTGTGCTGGGAGGAGGGTTTGTGATGATTTGTACCAGAAGGGTGGAGAAATGTTATGCTAACAGGGGGAGAGGATTTGTGCTGGCAGAGGGGATTGGGGGAGAATAGGATTTGTGCTGTGCTGTGGGAAAAGACTTGTGGTTGTAAACCCACTTTTTTTACTTTTACCTACAGGTAAGCCTATAATAAGGCTTACCTGTAGGTAAGGAGAATATCTCCTAAACATGCACGGTTTAGGAGATATTCCCCTCGCAATGCACCGCTGATTGCAGCGCTGCATGCACAGGGGGGATCTACGACGAAAGGACCGGCCGCCGCCGCACCCTGCCGAATTTGAAATCTCCGGCGCGCATGCGGGGGAGTGACGTCATCGCCGCTCCAGCCAATCACAGCACTGGAGCGGCGATACCCAGAAGACACGCAGAGTCAAGATGATATCTTGCTTGGGGTGGACCAGGAAAGTTCTACAAACCTCGTTCAGAGGTAAGTATTTCATAATGAGCTAATATGCGGTGCATATTAGCTCATAATGACTTTTGCCTTGCAGGAGAAAAAAAAATAAAAAAATGTTGATGCAGGTTTACAACCGCTTTAAGGGGGATGGGGTTATGGTAGAAAGAGGATATGGGGGGTGGAAGTTGTGCTAACATGGAAAAAAGGATTTGTGCTGAGAGGGGGTTTGAGAGAGAGGAGGATTTGAGCTAGTAAGGGGAATTAGAGAAGGGTGGAAGAAGAATTGCACTGGGGGAGGGGGAATTGGTGGAAGGTAAATTTGTTCTGGGATGATTTTTAAGGGGAAAAGATTTGTACTAGTGAGGGGATTCAATGGGTAGGAAGATTTGTGCTGGGATGG
The DNA here is from genome assembly GCA_029574335.1 of Rana kukunoris. Taxonomy (NCBI): domain Eukaryota; kingdom Metazoa; phylum Chordata; class Amphibia; order Anura; family Ranidae; genus Rana; species Rana kukunoris. The sequence continues at coordinate 223,099,028 of CM056052.1, forward strand.
GGGCAGGGAAAAGAGGGAGTGTTATTTGGTGAAGTGGGGCAAAGATTTGTGCTGGGAGAGGTGGGGGATTTGGAAGGATAAAAGGATTTGTTTTAGAAGGGGGATTTAGAGGGGGGAGAATTGTGCTAGAAGGGGGAGAGGATTTGTGCTGGGAGTGGGAAAAGATTTGTGATGAGAGGGTGAATTTGGGGGGAGGAGTCTGTGCTAGAAGGTGAGAGAGGATTTGTGCTAAGAGGGGGGGCTGGTGGAGATGAGGATTTGTGGTGTCAGAAAGCATTTGGGTATTGTGATAGAGGATTTGTGTTGGGATGAGGGGATTGGGGCAAAGAGTATTTCTGCTGGGGGGATTTGGCGGGGAAGAGGATTTGTACTAGAAGTGGGAATTAGAGAAGCATAAGATTTGTGCTGCATTATTTAGGGAGCAGCTTTAGTTAAAGTTCACATTATCACCCCCCCCCCATTGTATTTTGGCGCGAGAATCCCCCCACTTTCACCTATAAGATTTGTGTTGGGAGGGGGATTTGGGGGGAAATATTTGTTCTGGAATGGTGACAGAGAAGGGAGGGTTATTTGGGGGGGGGTTACATTTTGTGCTGGGAGAGGTGAGCATAAAGATTATACTGGTATTTGCTCCTACTTCCAGCGAAAGAGCGCCGTCCATTGTGCGATTAACTACACTATGTCTGTCCCCTCCTTCCCCCCACGATGTCTTCTGGGAGACACAAAGGTCCCAGAAGGCAGCAGGGACTATTCAAAACGCGCATCGTGACTCGTGCATGCACAGTAGGGAACCAGGAGAAAAGCCGAAAGTCCCACCATTGGTCCCTAATGATTTCACGGGTGCCAACCTTGGCTCGCCTCCGCATACGATCAACAATGCAGAACCATTTGATTTGTTTGTAACACTTGGGATGTTTGATAATTAAAAGAATTTTGATGGATCTTTTTTTATTTTTTTTCACCAGACAAAACACCGCTTTAAGCTAGGCACAGACAAAGCGTAAGCTCTCTATTTTCAGTGTGCACAAAAGCATATTGTCATGGACCGTGAAATCATACTTCATGTATTACATAAGATGAGACATTATGGATATGACATATTGCAGGATGCCTTTGGACATTATGAGGTGTCTGTCTAGATGGGGATTGAACTGAATCAGACTATTGAGGACTATTGAAAGGCTAAGTGGCTTGTGAAAGACATTCATTGTCCAGTGTGTAGAGGTGTTAAGTCAGTCGGCTCTTTGACCTTTCTATTCTGTGATAACACTGTTTTGAGCCTTTTGATTATCAGGAGTATTGGATTAGCATGTCATTATCTAAAAAAGTGTGATCTCTCAGATGTAGTAATGACCTCCTCTCTATGCGGAGACAAGCTGGCTAGATAAACGTATTCTGTTAACTTCACTGATGTCATTGTCTACAGGAATGTCATTCTCTCTGAGGTAGTAAAGTCATGCTAAATACATCGGTGCCGAAATGCCTCTGTATGGAAACACCAGTGTGTGAAAAGGGGGTGGAGATTTCATTGTTCTTTGATTGATGGTAGCTGTAACCTGTATATAACCAGCTGAGTGTTCCAATAAAGTTGAGTTCTGGTTGAACATTCATACAACTCGTTTGGTGTGTGTTCTTCATGGATCCAATCGGCACATAGCTGTAGGTTGGATCCTGGAATCTTGGATGACTGGACCATCAGATGTTGCAAGCTGCAATCGGATCCGATAGAAGCAGAGGAGTGTCGGGAGAGCAGGACCTGGGCGAGAAAGGGTCTCATTGGTGGCGAGACCCTTTCTCGCCCAGGTCCTGCTCTCCCGACACTCCTCTGCTTCTATCGGATCCGATTGCAGCTTGCAACATCTGATGGTCCAGTCATCCAAGATTCCAGGATCCAACCTACAGCTATGTGCCGATTGGATCCATGAAGAACACACACCAAACGAGTTGTATGAATGTTCAACCAGAACTCAACTTTATTGGAACACTCAGCTGGTTATATACAGGTTACAGCTTCCATCAATCAAAGAACAATGAAATCTCCACCCCCTTTTCACACACTGGTGTTTCCATACAGAGGCATTTCGGCACCGATGTATTTAGCATGACTTTACTACCTCAGAGAGAATGACATTCCTGTAGACAATGACATCAGTGAAGTTAACAGAATACGTTTATCTAGCCAGCTTGTCTCCGCATAGAGAGGAGGTCATTACTACATCTGAGAGATCACACTTTTTTAGATAATGACATGCTAATCCAATACTCCTGATAATCAAAAGGCTCAAAACAGTGTTATCACACAATAGAAAGGTCAAAGAGCCGACTGACTTAACACCTCTACACACTGGACAATGAATGTCTTTCACAAGCCACTTAGCCTTTCAATAGTCCTCAATAGTCTGATTCAGTTCAATCCCCATCTAGACAGACACCTCATAATGTCCAAAGGCATCCTGCAATATGTCATATCCATAATGTCTCATCTTATGTAATACATGAAGTATGATTTCACGGTCCATGACACATATGTAATTGTAGCATTTAATTATTTTTTATTATTGTGCTGAGATTTACGTGTGTCTGTAGGTTTCTTACTTGCGGCATATTTTATTGGTACAGGTAGGTATTGGGAGAAATGTGTACAGGAAGGCACTGTGTATTTTACCCACACCTACTTTTTGTTGTGGCATACTTTAAGCAACGCAGGGTAATGTCTTCCTTAAGTGTCCCTCATTCTCAAGTTCAAAAATTGGGCGTTGTGGATATGTGAAATGAACGAAATACAACATATGGAAAGACAGATCAGAGAAGAAGGATATATAAATAGTCAAATGCCAGTAATATGGCAAAAATGGGATGAATTTTGGCTCTCAGAAGGAATGAAACAATATATATAAAGGGAAAATTGGGTTCAGGGGATAGGCAAAATAAATGGAAGATGATAGAGAAATAAGGGGGAAGAGAGGAGGGTGCTCTTTTTTTTTTTGGTAACGTGATGAGTGCATGGGGAAGATGGTGGAAATGGGGGTGGATGAGTGCCGAAGGGCTTTGTTTTTTAAAGTAATCTGTATTTATCAATATTTGGTATATTGAATAATTTATATCAATCGTGTATATTGTAAGTGAATCTTGCACAAATGTAAAAGATTTATATTTGAGGAAAAGAAAAAGAAATTGAATACAAAAATAGGGAGTTATGTATTGCTCATTTGTTCGTGGTCATGCTGCCTCCCTCTGCTGGAACTATAGTGCTTGTGTCAGGAAGGAAAACACTACATCCAACAGAGCAACAACGGAGCCAAACATAGTTGCAGAGATGGACGTTCCAGAACCCAGACAGCAGCAGAACACAACCCAGATCTGTGGGATGTCGGGATCTTGTTTAAATCCCTGGAGAGTGTCAAGGAATCTGCGACTGTTGAGATGTAATTCATATGTGTTTGGGTTTAAAGGAATGAGGTGGCAACCCTAGGTACAGCAGAGCTTAGACTTGGGGGGGGGGGGGGGGAGTCAATCAGTTGTGGTGGAGTGCATGCTGATGTGAGGAGACAGAAGAATGACAGAAAGCTAAGCTCACCAAAGTGTTTCTTCTATTTTCTGTGTCCAGTCACAGATTAAAGGAGGAGAAGAGACATAAATAGAAAGAAATAAAAATCCTTTGGCAGGAAAAGCTGTTCACACAAGTATATTGTGATTGTATATTGTATCTGTTTGCTAGGAGTTCAGCTTTAAAACATGAAAGCTGACAACGTATTGGTTGTTCTAAGTAACAAACTTATTTAAAAAAATTCCATTCTCTAAATTTAAATGGTCCCTATAATCTCCTTGCCAGCCTGTAGTTTCATTATTTCCTTTAATTATGCATGTGTGTGTGTGTGCACATTACATAGTTTTGGCTGCTTTGAATAGTTGCCTTTCTTATTGCACTGGATTCTGCCCGAGAACATAAAGTTTTTATGTATTTACCAACAGAGATCTATCATCTGCAGTTCAACGGTAACTAAGGCCTTGTTAAAACGTTATATTTAAAATACAACAACAATAAGCCGTCTGCCCCCATATTAAAGAAGATGACTTTGGAAAACTTCACAGTAGCTCTTCGGATATGGATCTTCAGAGTATAACACAACATCCTTTTATTTCTCTTGCTGTTTTACAACCCCGATCGTGCAGAGTTTATTTGCACTTTTGATTAAATAATATTCCCTTTGGCATTCCTGTGGGTTTTGGCTTAAAAAAAAAAAGCACATTAACCCTTGTCTGCGTCTTTCCCGTCAAAACTGCAGACGAAGGATATTCCATTATCTTCTTTTATAGTGTTTGAAGGACCTTAAAAAAACATCATTTATGAGTTGGCTTATGTAAAACAGTTTAATAATATTCACAGACAAAAAAGTAAATTTCCCGAGAGTTTATAGAACTGTGTCTATTTGAAAAGAATGGAAGCCCGTGTTTTTATGTGTTTGCATGCGGAGGAGATATTTTACAACCCCATGCTGCTGATCAGTAGCTGTCTCCTTGCTTGGCACCCTAGCTGATCAGATGTTGACAAGTCCAAGGCTACCATTTCTCCTTGAGGTGCTCTGTATACTTTAGCATCATGCAGCCCAAAAAAATATAACCAGTTCTGAGAGGAGCATGGCAGCGCTATTAATGAGTGTCTGTCTGAATGGAATAGTGCCCACTTAAAGAGCAACTCCCCCCCCCCCCCCGACTGTTTTTCAGCACCTTTTTACCTGTATTTCTGGGAACTCTCCAGAAAACATAATCACCTGCCCAGCAAATACAGTGTTGTCCTGCTATGATCATCATAAAAGGAACACCATCTTCTTCTCTTATGCAATCGGGAGATAGCTGTCTGTTCCAGGTTCTATATCTGGCACTGTGAGTCATGCTCCTACAGCCTCCCGGAATATGTGACAAGGATATCCCAGGAGTCTGCAAGAGAAGGGACACGTTATCCTCACTTAGGCGAGAATAATGATGCGATAACTGGGCTCAACTAAAAAGTAAACCAAAAAAAAAATAAAAAAATTGTGGTTTTATCTTGTGGTATTGAGCGGGAGTGCAAAAAGCTACAGTTGATCTGGGCACTGAAGGCTGGCTTTAGGTTTGCAGCTTTGAAGAAAGTAACTTTTTAGTTTAATGGTAGTGGCCCTTTAAATTGCAACTATAGTCTGATTTTAGATACCCATATCAAATAGCCCAACTTCACATAAACAAATCTGTCATTGTTAATATATTAGGATCAAAAACTTGTTTCTGTGTATATTTTGTAATTATCTATGTTCATGGGGGCAGCCATTACAAGAACTATATATCACTACTGATTAAAAGCAGTAGAAGCTGTGCTATAATGTACAAACAAGGAAAAGGCCACAGTTGCTAAGACAATGGAAGAACTCTAAAATATATAAGAACCAAGAAAGAATTGTTGCCCACTTTCATGAATAAAATTGATACCAAAATCTAAAAAAGATACAAAATGTATTAAAAGTTCAAGTTAAAATGAGACATATTAAGCTTTGTGTATATCAAAGTACAAAAGACACAATATACACGTGCTCCTGTTGGATTACATATACAGTATACAAAATTGCAAAAGCACTTGAATTGATGCATATTCAGTCTGTAAATTCTACGTGTTTCATGGAACAACGCCCGCTTCTTCAGGAGCCAGCCAAGATTCGGTTTGTGTATACCTGTGGAGAGTCACTATCCTAAGCAATTCTATAAAGAACAAAAAAAAAAAGGCTAGTGTATATGTAGATGAAACCTTCAAAGGCAGTAAAAATTAATCCGTACAAAAGGTATAAAAAAACACAGCCTAATGAAATTAGGTTCCCTGGATATGCAGCTTACAGAGGGGCAGACAGAGACCATGTGACTGGGGCTGCAAGCTGGGAAAGCAGCTATTTTAATCATAGGAAGAAATAGTTACTTTTTTTAAGTATTAAAATTATTTGGTAATGATGGCATGTGTTATTTGATTGATTGATTTGTGCAAAGAGTCACTTTTAATAATTAGGCCACTTTAAATAAAATACTAGTGACAAAAGCCATTCAAATTCTCTGGCTCCCAGGCCGCATTCTAGTGCTCGGTCAGTGATGTTACTCACATTGTACCTGAAAAGATTCACTACAGAAAAAAATAATGTATGGCCCAGGACAGAGCATGACAGCTGCTGGCTGAAGCTGCATACCTACACAGGTATCATGATTGTTAACAGTTTCCCTTTAACTAGTCATTGGTTTTATGTGAAAAAGAAAAACAATAATATGCAATTGCAATCTATTAAAAATCCTTGTTCCAACTGCAAAACGGTGGGAAAAAATCTGATTATTAACTTGGCTCCATTAGTGTTCTATTTTATTATATACTGTAAATGTTTAGGTGGATACATATAATGGTCTGGAATGGTGTACTGTTTTCCTGATATTACAGATGTTAAGGATGTGAACAAGATTTTTTTATTTTTTTAATATAAACATTTTTATAGGAATGTGCTTAACTTTAATGTATTTTATAAGCACTTTATATTCTTCAGATATGTACACAGTGCCTGTTTCAGTTTTATTTTTATTTTTGTAAAGAATATATAAAAAGCAGCCAGAAATTAAATAAGATTCTCATTATTTAAAAAAAAAAAAAAAAAATTCTCATAGGCATTAAATCTACACAAATCACATGTATGTTCCCAAGTTGCAGTAGGCATTGGAAGCTCCGCTATCTGATTTATTGTATAAAAATATTACTGGAGTGTAAGATTTGGCAGCTATTGCTTAAATGTTGTGGGGGAGAACATTCAGTAACAGCTGCAGTGTTAAAGGTTGCCCATTTCTGACAAAAAAATATTTTGCAAACATTCCACATACAAAAAAAGAAAATGCTGTGAGTTACATCATTTTTATTGACTTTATTATAAAGCAGTGAATAGAGCAGAAAATCCATCCATAATGACACATAGAAATAACAATGTTAAACAAATCATAAATAACACATAAAATAAAATCATAGTGTTGCCGTACTGAATGGAACAATATGGAATCACAAGGTCTTGCTGTTTTAATAGTAATGTGGAATATCTGAATTTCTGGCACATTACATTTAAATCTCCGACTTTATGACAACAAGCTACTCTGCAAGTTACCAATACTGCTTTGTACCTGGACACTGAAAATCTGTTTTGAAAATGTCTGCAGCCACAATTAATTGGGTATCACATGCACAACATATATATACATATACATATACAACTTTAAGAGGGACACTGACTGGTTGGATATAGAGATCTTAGGTTCTAGTGGATCTATCAATAAAATCACATTGAATAAGCAGGGCACTTATTAGTTCAATTTTAATTAGCTTATTAAAAAATCTATCTATCTATCTATCTATCTATCTATCTATCTATCTATCTATCTATCTATCTATCTATCTATCTATCTATCTATAGCTATATATATATATATACATATATATATATATATATATATATATATATATATATATATACATACATATACAGGCATACCCCACTTTTAAGTACACAATGGGGTTTATTTACTAAAGCTGGAAAGCGCAAAATCAGGCTCACTTCTGCATAGAAACCAATGAGCTTCTTACCCCATCTTGTTCAATTAAGCTTGGTAATAAAACCTGGAAGATCATTGGTTTCTATGCAGAAGTGAGCCTGATTTTGCGCTTTTCAGCTTTAGTAAATAAACCCCATTGTGTACTTAAAAGTGGGGTATGCCTGTATATATATATATATAGATATAGATATAGATATAGATAGTTAGATAGATAGATAGTGGTTTATTTAACCACGTCCCATACCGCCCTTGTACATATGACATCCGCAGGAGGGATCTCCCATCCTGGGCAGGGCGTCATATGATGTCCTGGGCTTCCCGGCCGTCTGTGAAATATATTATAGCAAAAAGTAAAAAATATTGTGTTTTTTTTTCAAAATTGTCGCTCTTCTTTTGTTTATATCGCAAAAAAAACGCCAAGGTGATCAAATACCACCAAAAGAATGCTCTATTTGTGGCTATAGTGATATATGACCTCGCAATTGTCATTCAAAGTGCGACAGTGCTGAAAACGTAAAATTGGTCTGGGCAGGAAAGGGGGTGAAAATGCCCTGTATTGAAGTGGTTAATAAATTGAATTACAACGCAGTTCAATCATTCATTCGTGAGACAGGCAAATTTCACATTATTTATTTAATCTGTGCAGAAGGTATTCAAGGTAAATTAAAGTAAAGTTTTTACGTAGAGATTCTCAACTCTAGCAAATCAGCTTCTGAGTGATCTATTTCACCTCACTTGAGAACACAGAGTCTATTGTTATCAGTCAAATTGGCTTGGAAGATTTTCAGTGAGATAAAAGAATAAGTAGGAGGAAGCAGAACGCGCACATGTAATGAAAAAATAAGGTTGCCTACCCGCACATATGCAACGAAAAACTATACAAAGAAACAATATTTTTAAACCATTAACAAACACTGATATGAAACGATTCCCTTAATGTATATATCTAAAAATAAATAAATATATATATAGATATATAGATTTATTGTAAATGCAGGTAGGCCTCAAAGCCCATGAACACCCTGACTATGAACTTATTGCTTCCTTTTTGGTCTGTTGACTATTGAAATGTTTTTGTTATATTTGTTTGATAAATGCAAAATAAAAATATCTGTTGATCTTGCCAGAAATTGTTATAGCTGATAACTTTCTTTATTCTTTGCCTGTGCTGCCTTCTTATCAATTAGGTTGTTCTTATGGCTTCAGAACTCTTCCCTTGTATGCTATGATGAAGAGGAGAGGAGAAGGTTCTAGTAATCCGGTCTGGTTCCTGTTGCCTTGATGCAGTAGAGTGAGGGAGCATTGTTACCCAAGAACAGAAAGTGTGTTACTGGCGGAATCACCAGGTAAAAATAAACAGAAAACAGGCTGAAAAATGCAGCCATCACATCTTTTGACTGGTAAGCTGCAATATATGAAATTGTTTGGTGGTTTAAATACGTTTAATGTCAGTGTGGGATAGACGCCACTGGGAGAACCCAACTTCACTGCAGGTTGGACACTTCAGGGGTCAGGATTTTAGTGCAGAGGTGGTTTTAAAAGAAAATGATTTTAAAATCATGTTATTTGAGATTGGCAGCTATACTGAACCAGTTTGTCAAGGCTCCTATGTGTTCCAGTGGAATTGTTTTGAAAAGACATTTGGGTTCATTTACTAATTGAGAAGAGGTTGGTCAATAAGCAAAGTGAATGTTCAATATGTAAGTTAACATTCACTGAGCTTAGCCAAAAGGGTGAAGCTGTGTCCTCTTTACAATCCAATCATGTGCAAGAGAAATCCACTTTTAATCCTTTTAAGGCTGTAAACCAGTCTTTTAACTTGATGTTTCTTCAGGGGTGCCCAAAAATTGCCCAAACATTATTTACAAGCTGGTGTGTGGATGAAACCTGCCTTTTAGTTACTCAAGGCCACGGGTTTTCATTGAGCACCATTACAACCTTCTAGTTGCTGGCATCCTAACGACCAATGGCATCATCAGTAGATTTGGAGGATTCCATTTGCATGCATAGCTTCCTTGTTTAATCCCCCCCTGCCCTTCTCCATCAGTGTTAGGGTCACATTAGATGAGTGATAGAGAAAAACTGAGGGAGAAGAGAAACATTGGAATACTAGCCGGTACCAGTTTGCAAAAATGTATTTGCTTTGGAAGAATAAATCATCTCTAATGTTGGGTCTCCTAATTGTGTGAATGTTGCTGCTTTATATAAAACGATTAGAATAGTTTTTACATTTTAGAATAGGGTGCCTTGAGACTGTCCATTATTTTGAAAGGGTACCTTAACCACTTAAGGACCCCCGCACGCACATATACGGCCACAGAATGGCACGTACAGGCACAAGGGCGTAAATTTACGTCCCCGCCTGAGTGCGGTTCGGGGGTCCCATCGGGACCCCCTCCGCGGCGTGCGGGGGTCCCCCTACCTCTGGGAGCGATCCGGGATCTGCGGGCGGATGTCCGTGATATCCGCCCCCCCCGCGATCGCCCCCAGCCAATGGGAGCGCGCTCCCAGCCTGTCACTTCCTCCTCCTGTGTTTACCCAGGAAGGAGGAAATGATGTATTCTCTCATCGCAGCGCTGTTTCCCAGCGCTGCTGATGAGAGAAGACATCACAAGTAAGTGTGCACCAACACAACACTGACACACACTCACATAGGCATATTAACCCCTTGTGATCGCCCCCCCCACCCCCCTGTCACAGTGTCACTGAATGCAGTGATTTAATCACTGCATTTAGTGTCAGTGTGACAGGCAGTGTAAAAAACAGTTAGTGTTAGGTTCAGGATAAAATAATAAAGTTTTAACCCCCTGATCACCGCCCTAGTTAACCCTTTCACTCCCTATTGCCAGCGTCACTAAGCGATCATTTTTCTGATCGCTGTATTAGTGCCGCTGTTCCCGCTAGGTAGCTATTTTTTTTTATTGCGATTTTTTTTTTTACTAAAGACATGTGGCTAAATAAATTTTGGCCTAAATGTTTGACTAAAATTTAGTTTATTTGATTTTTTTTTTAACAAAAAGTAAAAAATAGTGTTTTTTTTTTCAAAAATGTCGCTCTATTTTTGTATATAGCGCAAAAAATAAAAATCGCAGAGGTGATCAAATACCACCAAAAGAAAGCTCTATTTGTGGGAAGAAAAGGACGCAAATTTTGTTTGGGAGCCACGTCGCACGACCGCGCAATTGTCTGTTAAAGCGACGCAGTGCCGAATCGCAAAAACACCTTGGGTCATTTACCAGCGTATTGGTCCGGGTCTTAAGTGGTTAACTAAAACAGAAAGGTTGAGATATTCAAAGCAAACTCAGCTTCATCTCATTTAAAAAGCAGTAAACATTATATTTGCTGTGAACAATATCTACTTCTTTAGGTTGATTTACTAAAGTTCTAAAAAAATAAATCACTTAGCACAATTGATTTATTGGTTAAAATTTACACATTTTTGAAAAGTTTTCATGACCTAGTCGGGAGTTCTTCAGTCTTTATTTCATCAGGAATCACTTGTCAAATCGGTTTTATAGAGATAATATTAAAGCTGCATTATATATGTTTAATAATATTCTTAGGAATGGAGAAAAGAAGAATTTCATAAAATACTATCCAATAATATAAAACTTTTGTATGAGTATATTTGTAATAGCATAGCAAAAATGGGAGTTAAACAAGGGGGTCTGGACATTTTCCTGATATGCAGAATAAGGTGTTGTATTAGGGTGCCTGTGATGTTTGGCACAAGCTTTCATATCACCAATATTGCATTTTCTTGTGTATGGATACACACATGGTGTCACATTTATATATCTTTATAGCATGTGTTTGACATAATTGGCTGATTTATTAAGAAATTACTAAATATTAGAAAATTGAAACTGCTTTCACTATAATCATTTAGTAGTGTGTCAGGCACAAAAGGGATGCTCATTTATTAAAAGTGAACACATCTTTATTTTATTCACTGAGGTAAGTGGGCATTCTCTACTCCTTTGGTAAATCGGCTCCAATGACTGTCACTAAAAATATAAAATATAATATAGTCATTTTCATTACTGCATACTATATTTCAAACATTTCAATGTTTTCATGATTATTGTTTGCAAATGTTCTTTATTATGTTGCAGCAGTGATACTTGTATTAATAGATATTGATAACACAAATAAAAATGAAAAATATTGTATAGGAAACATAAATATTTAGTTATGAATCCTATTAGTTCTAAAGAAAAAAATAAAGAAAAAATATAATCACAAAACTGGAATATAATACATAATCTACTCTATGCTAAATATTGCTACGTACCCAGGGTATCACAACTAGAATTTTGCAGCCAAAAGATAGATTCATATAAATATATATACATATATATATATATATATATATATATATATTAATATAAATGGCTGTTGTCAGTTAGACTACATGGATAGAATCATTATTGAATACAAATATTTATTGGAAATATTCTGCACTAATGGTGTACGTACATACCTAAATAGTATTTTGACTCAATAGCTTATTTGTAATCGCTACATACATATTGTTTTTGGAAAAAAAGTATAATAAAATCTGGTTTGATTTTTTTTTTTTTTTTTAGTAAAGAGAAAAATAATTTTCATTACCAGGTGGTAAAAGTGCATGAGGGGGATTAACCTGTTTTGTGGGTCTTGTTTTGACATATTATCATACTAAATCCCTTGAATGCCCCAAACTGTCTGCAAGTGTACTCAACGCTGACAGTGTATCTATTAATGCTGCCACCTGGCCAGTAATTTATCAGTTTGACCAGCAGAAGTGTGACTTGACACCAGTCACAGTAATAGAACACAAATATAACACTGGACTGTAGTTGCTACCTATTTATGAATATTTATTTCCTTATTTTGGTAGAGAAAGCTGGCAACTGTTGGCTAATAAAGCGTAGCTAGTGCAGTTATACAGAGACTTGCAAAATATTTGTCAACAGAATCAATACAGTCTGGTAGTTTAGTGCATTTAACTTGTATCTTTACTTAAAATAAAATCCTTGCACTAATATTTTTTTATATATAAATACCTAATTTTAAATATATTTTGTGCTTTCATATTTTAAATGACATATACTTAGGTACTAGTTAAAATTTCTGTTTATTTAGTTATCATGTAAGCAGGGTTGGAGCAAAAGAAAAAAAAATCTCAGCTTTTTACCAAGGCTTATATGACTTGCACCGTTGTAGACCACTCATGTCTGGCTGTTACAATAAGCTTAGGTTGAATTCAGACATTTGCATTTGTTGGGGTTGCATTTGTCGACACATCACAGATCCCCCAAAACAATCAACAACACTTAGAAAAAATGAGACAGGGCCAGTAGAAAGGAAAATAAAGAACTGTGCAAAAAGAGAGGGAGCATAATTAAATATAATTGATAACATAGAGAACATACAAAAAATATATTAAATATATTAAATTAGATTTAGAATTATAATAACGTTAAAGCCTAAATCCAGGTTTCTTGTGACTTGGTCCTAACAAACAATTTATAGTCACAAGGACCATGGAGTTGAGCAGGTAATACAATGATCTGTTGTTTTTTTTTTTTTTTTTATTATTATCAACCAGCAAAAAAAAAACGATTTTACCACCCACACATTTATGGTGGATGGGAGAATCGATCCTGCTACGTTATTATGTTCTGATGACGGGGAGCACATTGATCAGTGTTTTCAGCTATAACCGGCAGCACTGATCATTCTTGAAAAAACAGGCTGGTTGTACAAACGTCAACCGATAGACTGACTTCTGTACAACCAGTCGCTCAATACATGGATTGAAATTAGGCTGGTCCCTGGTGAACCAGCTGAATTTCAATCCATGTATGCCAACCTTTAGGCCTCGTTCACACGACCGTTTTCCTTGACAGAATCCATCAAAAAACTTGGTGGTAGAGCTTTTTTGCCGAGGAAAACGGTCATGTGTATGCTTTTCATTGAGAAAACTGTCGAGAACAAGATCTATTTTTCCTCGACGGGAGTCTCAATTTCCTCGTCATGTTCCTCGTCGGGCTGGATTTCGACGAGAAACACGTTGGTGTGTATGCTTAGAAACCCGCGCACCTTCGGTAAAAGTAGCGTTTGTAATGGAAATAGCACATTTGTCACGATGTAACAAACTGAAAAGTGCAAATCGTCTCTCACCAAACTTTTACTTAACACACAGTAACATGAGATTAGCAAAAGCAGCCCCAAGGGTTGTGCCAGTGGAATTGAACTTCCCCTGCCGTCTATGTGTTGAAGTCACCGCTTTTGAGAACGAGGAGATTTGGTCTTGACAGTGTGTACGCAAAGACAGCTTGTCAAGTTTCTCGACAAGCCTAACAAGAAACTCGTAGAGGAAAACGATTTGTCTTTTCCGACGAGTTCCTCAGCCGTGTGTATGAGGCCTTAGGCTTTGAATCCTAACTCCAGGAATTGTGAAAGTTCTACCCTTTAATACCCATTAAAGGGGTTGTAAAGGTTCGTGTTTTATTTTCTAAATAGGTTCCTTGAAGCTAGTGCATTGTTGGTTCACTTACCTTTTCTTTCGATCTCTCTTCTAAATGTTTTTTTTCTTTGTCTGAATTTCTCACTTCCTGTTACTCCTCAGTAAACTTAACACCATCACCCGAGCGGGGGTTAGTCAGCCAGAACAGCTTACTGAGGAGGAACAGGAAGTGAGAAATTCAGGCAAAGAAAACAAAGAAAAAAAAACATTTAGAAGGGAAATCAAAGGAAAAGTTAAGTGAACCAACAATGCACTAGCTTAAAGGAACCTATTTAGAAAATAAAAAACCTTTACAACCCCTTTAAGTCTAGTCAAGTTGAAAAAAAAATGGCTGTAACCCTTACCTTGCTCTAGTTGGCTTGGGGACTTTCTTCCTCTCCCTTGAGTAATCTGGGCTGTGGGCTGTCTCTTAAGGTCAAAACGTACAATGCTGAGCTATTGGGCAGTACTGCAACCATGGCCAGGAGGGTCTTAGAGATGAGGTTTCACTGTAGGGAGCTTGCTGGAGTGAGGAATAAGTTAAGTATTACTCCTTATCTTTGCACCCCTAAACTAGAAGTTAGCACTTACAGTGCAGGGGGTCTCACTGCATGTGTAGATTTCATCCAATTCCTGGAGTTAGGCTTTAAACATGTCATTTTAGGCCCTTGCAACAAAAAATTCTTAAAGTCACATCCTAATGATGTGTTATATAATTGTCCCGTTATGGAATTCACCTTTTACAGGCAAAGGCGCAGAGCATTTCTGTATGCATGGAAAGGCAGGTCTATGCCAACTGTTTTATTAAATATGTATTACTGTGCTCAGCAGTGCCCTGTGTACCTTACAGCCAGCATTTACTAAAGAGTAAAATAAAGGCTGTATACATTTTCTGACATATGAATGAATGAATGACATGAGCATTTAAAGTAAACATTTCATAAAAGATATATGGTTACCATTGCTTCTGAAAACTCTAGTTACTTATTAGTCACAACCCCTAAATTTCTTAACACCCTTGTTCCATTAAACAAATGAAAGTAAAAGAAGAACATTGATATATAGTTACCTTTCCTTGAAAAAGACTGTGTGCCAGGTTTCCTACTGTGGCAGTCATGTGACCAGCACCATGGCATTGGTCACGTGGTCTCCTTTGAAGATGGTTGGTAAGCTGACATTCAGATATAGCCAACCAATCAAACCTCCTGCCTATACACTGATCCGCCATTAGGACTTATCTGTAAAACCATTTACATTCCCAATGTCTTAATATATACTGTATGATGACTTTATTATAGCCCCTGTATATTTTTCAGCATATATGAACTATATATACAGCCATGATAATAAAATATAAGCCTGGGCGCAAGGCCTTTAAGTCAAAACCACATTACACTATGGGGTTGATTTACTAAAGGCAAATAGACTGTGCACTTTGCAAGGTGCAGCTATGCTCTGCAAGGGCAGTTGCTCCAGAGCTTAGTAAGTAAGGGGAAGCTCTGCTGACTTCCATCATCCAATCATGTACAAGCAAAATTGCTGTTTTTTTATTTTCCTTGCATGTGATTGGGTATTCTTTGCAAAGTGAAGCTTTACCTCATTTACTAAGTTTTGGAGCAATCGCACTTGCAGAGTGCATTTACACTTTGCAAAGTGCACAGTCTAGTTGCCTTTAGTAAATCAACCCCAGTAGCTCCAGAGCTTAGTAAAATTTGCTTTGTAAAGAATACCCAATCACGTGAAAAGAATGCATTTTTGCTTGCACATGATTGGATGATAGAAGTCAGCAGAGCCTCTGCACATTTACTAATCTCTGGAGAAACTGCACTTTGCAAAGTGCACAGTCTATTTGCCTTTGATAAATCTAACCCCTTTATGTCAGCTTATTTTATGGTCTGTTATGGTTGCAATATGTCGCAGTTCTTCAGGTAACTAAAATAAAATAAACTCAAGCAACAATATATTCCTGAAAAGCCAGTGATTGTTCATCAAAATGCTTTTTTTTATAAATAGCCCAGTTAGCCAGTATCAACTGTAGTTATTTAAAATGTTCTTAATAGACAAAAAAGTATGTTATCTGCATTTTTACATTCAAATTTAACAAAATATTTTTTTTTTATTAGCCAATTTCCATTCAACAAATGTTTTTTTCTACTCTGTTGCTAAGTTTGATTGGTCTTTCATGCTCTTAGTCCTGGCAGTAGCTGTACTAGGGGATAGGGCAGTGTCACAATAAGAAAGTGTGGTAGCAAACTGGAACATTTTTCCTAAATTCAACAAGTTTTACTATGTAACGTGGCCATTCCCGGAGTCACACAGCATTACCTTGAAAAGCATCTTCATTGTGTCTTAGTTATCCTATATATGTGTGCAGCAGCTACATTCTTTCCTATAGGGAGCTGTATTCAAGGCGGCCTCGAGCAGTTCTTCAGAGCGTTGCTCTCCCTATAGGAATGAATGGCATACATGTACAGAATAAAGAAAACACAACAGAGATGTTTTCTAAAGCAAGGCTGCCTAGCCCTGTCCTAAATATTGTTTAATTGAAGGCATTCAGCCTTTAACCTGCCTAGCGGCAGGGCTTTTTTTCTGGGGGAACTTGGGGGAACTCAGTTCCACCACCTTTGGCTCAGACCCTTTGGTGCCTGCTCACCACAATCACTTGTGAACACAGAAGTCTGGTTTCTGTGTTTACAAGTGACTGCTTTGTAACCCCCTGAACTCTGCACACTGTATGTAATGCAATTCTGGTATTTAATGCCCCTTTAAGACCCTTCTACTGTTTGTGAAATCTGAACGGGTCGTGGTTGAGTTCCTGCACCTATTTTCTGAGAAAAAAAGCTCTGCCTATCGGTATTCCCGAGTGTGGCTCGGGGGAAAGTTTTTTGTGCTACCATCGGTAACTCCAAGCCACACTCGGGATTGCCTCGCTTGATGCTGGAAAAGGTTACTTACCTTTTCCCTGGGATCCAGAGATGTATTTCCGCAGTGCACGGCGGCCGGATGTTCCGCCCGATGCACTGTGCTCCCCTGATTCCCTTCCCTGCGACGTTACGATGCACGGGGGCGGAGAATGGCGCCAAATTCAAAAAAGTACATAAACACAATACATACAGTATACTGTAATCTTACAGTATATGTAAAAAATACACACACCCTTTGTCCTTAGTGGTCTGCCCAGTGCCCTACTTTTGTATAATAAAAACTGTTCTTTCTGCCTGCAAACTGGAGATTGTCCATAGCAACCAAAAACTGTCCCTTTATGTCAAAAGTGGTTTTAGATAATAAATTATAATCACTTGCAGAATTGAGCGATAGCGATTTGTGGGGAAATTCGTCATAAAAAATAAAAGTAATGACAGCGACAATTCTGCAACTGAGCAAATTTCAGTGTTTTTGATTTGATTACATTATTGAATAATTTTATTATGATTATATTATTATTTGTTATAATTATTTATAGTTATTTATTATATAATAATTTGTGATTTGGTTTTTCAAACTTTATCATACCCGGGATGTCTACTAGACTCTGGTTTGGACAGATTTAAGTGAGTTATTCCTAAGAATTACAAGCCTACAATATAAAACACCAAATTTCCATACAAAATAATTGTACCGCTTTCAGCACCTAAAATCTGAAATAATCTTGCCGCCAGGGAGGTTAAAGAATATGTTACACCCACATTTCATATTCCTGATATGTGTCTTTTTTATTTGTGTTACAAAATGATCCTGTTCTCTTTTGCATTGCTTCCTTTGTGTAAAGCAACTTGTGATCCTGTCCAATCCTCCTGCTCCTATTCCAAACTGAGCAAGCCAGGGCATGAGAGCATATCCATCCCAGGTCAGTTTTCTGGCTGTGGTGGGAGAACAGCCTGCCTGTCCTTCAAAGAGCAGACTTGTGCTGACTACTCCCCCCTCCGCTTAGCACAGCCATTCACTAGAAAGATTAGTGTACTGCTGTTTCTCCACTCTCAGATCTCTAGACCCCTTATGCAGCTAAAAACAGAGAAAATGTAATCACTTAAAAAAATATGTTTTTTTATTTATAATGATTTTATATACAGGTGTACACAAATGTTTTGCCTATTATTTCTATTTGAACTTATTGGCGCCAAGCGCACACAATTTTGCAACCGGGTCTTGACACTGAGTGGCCACATATTTGCACAATAGCACCAGTAGAGCTGTGCCGAGAAAGCTCCCATATGCAGCTTGCGATCGGGAGCTTTCTGATCATGTGAGTGCCGTGACAGCCAATCACATCGGTCACATGACCGTAAGCCCCTCCCCACCTTCCGGCAAACTAAATCCCGTAAAGGGCCAGCAAGCACTGGCTCTAAGGGGTTAAATGGAATTGGGTTGTTTTTCAAGGTTAGGATTCACCTTTACCCTAAAGTGGTTTTGTGTGACTTCTACTTATAGTTATGCCTAGAATAAGGCTTACCTATAGGTAGTGGAAATATCTCCTAAACGTGCGTCGTTTAGGAGATATTTCACTTGAAGTGCGCCAATGTCATCATCGGCGCATGCGCTGTTCAGAAACGGACCTCCGTGCAGTTTCTTCCACAGCCTGTGTCAAGACTGATGGGAGTGACGTAACGTGGCTCCAGCCAGTCACAGAGCTGGAGTCTGCTGCCCCAGAAGAGGGGTGAAGATGGACTCGGCCTGCACAGGGGACAGCGCGGGCTTTGTTTACAAGTAATTTTAATTTGCAGGGAGAAA